>JAEOAD010001461.1:1200000-1800000 GCA_036365145.1 Orientallactaga sibirica
GCACTCACACTCTGTCACTTCTGTGATGAACCCTTGGAAAACTAGATGGCATAAAGCCTAAAGCTGTAGGGCCAAAAAGTACAGGTTCCAAAAATGGCTCAGCAAATTAGTTACAGCCCTGGACTCTACCTTGTTGAGTTCAATCTATAGTGCACAGTTCCATAAAGTGTCCATTGACTTATGATAAAGAGTGCATTGTGACAGAAGGTGGCCCTGTCTCATGATGAGTCATGTCCAAATGCTGCCTCAGATACGTTTCCAAGAGGCATTTCTCTGTGGGTCATGCAGGTACCTGCTGGGAGGTGTGGTATGTGAAAGAATCCACTTGGCTCCATCGAGGGTATGTTGATGGAGGTGGTGTGTGGAATCTCATGTTGGTGGATAAAAGACTCCATGCCTTTAGGTAGTAGTAATGACCCAGGCCTTGCAGGCAGAAGAAACGACTTGGACAGTGTCTTCTATGACCAGGGTAAGGCTTTTCCACTCCAAGAATACAGTCTGATGAAATAAGCCTGTCCCCATGTGACTGAACTTGATGGAGTCTCCATGATGGAGGGTGCTGGTGTCACACGGGGCTCCACTCTCTGGCACTAGTTGAGTCATCCCTAATTCTACTGAACTCATCCCCGTCTTGCCATGGTGGCCACTCTGCTCATGTGCTCATTTAGCCAGCACTTGAAGCCCAAAGACCTCCGCTGTCTGCACTCAGCAGCCCAAGTCACGCAGGCACTTTGTCCCTTGGTGGATGCTCTTCCGTGGATATAGGCTTCTGCACCCTAATAAGTGATACAAAGTCTTCACTCTTCCTTCCCCGGGCCCAATCACAGACTACTCCCCAGACCTACTCACTTCCAGACTTCCAAATGTTCTTTTTCCTGGCCAACAAGCCACGAGACTTGACATGCCTATTATTTTCTGTGTAAACTTATTTAGGACAATTTTTTCTTTCTATACCCAATGGTAAATTGGGAGCAACGTCAATAAATTCCTTTGGTCTGCTAAGCTAGACTTGGGTGCAAGCATTTGCTTGGTCTGTCCTTGGTGCCCTATCGAAGAGAAATAGACATCCATTCATGTGTCCCCAGGAAAATTTCATGTGGCATCCACATGTGTCATTTTACTGCTCAGTGGATTGTCACTTGCACCTTGAAATCATACAGACATCAGCTACACAGGAGCATGATGTTCTGTGGTCAGATTCTCCTTCACTGTGTCCTCAGCTGGGTCTCTTTGCTAACAATGGTACAGCCGTCCTCCAGAACTCTGGGGTCTACATTTTAATTCTCCAACTGGGGTTTCTACAACTCCACGCAGCATATATTCCACTAAAGATATTTCCAGTAGCACATTGTCTACCAAGTAGTGTGTGGGGGGATACCTTCATTGTACTCCAGACCTCCACAGTACCTGTCTCTATGAATCACTCAAGCTGGCAGCTGTGTACACTAGTGTTAAGTGTCTTAGAGCAGCATTTCAAGCATGTTGTATGCATCAGAAATGTAAGAGTTACCTTCTCATTGCTGGAATGAAACCCTCAACCCTCAGAGGCAGCTTATTAAAGGAAAACGTTAATTTCCAGCCTACATTTTTGAGGGGAAGTTTCATCATGATGAAAAAAACATGGCAGTATTCAGTCAGGTGTCACATCTCTACAGACCAGCAGGGAGGAAGTGGAAGGAACACTATGCACTCGAACCATCACAAGAACCAGTGACATCTCAGAGGCATTTTGTTTCTTTTAAGTACAAGTTACATCCATTTCTCCCTTACTTCAGAGAACATGTTCTCACATACCATAGATCATGGGACCCCTAAGCGTTTCATTCATATTGATTGAATCTTCATAGAGTTGATCTTTCATTTCTGAAATGTTTTCCTTAGTCATCTCTTCAATGGAATTGTCACTTCTTGTTTATCAGTATTTTAAACAGGATGACCTTGATACAACGTGATGTTCCCCACAGGTTGGCCAAGTCCCTTTTGACATACTGTCACAAAGATTGGAGGGTTGCTGTGACTCTGGAAATCTGTCATAAATGTAAAGCATTTCCTGTCCCACGTGCCTGTGGTCCACTCCTTGCTGATGGGGATACAAAAGAAAGCATTTATTACTTGTCAAGGGCATTGTTGATCTCTAGTTCAGATGCCTTCTCAGCACCATCATTTCAATCAGGAAAAATGACCCCCGTAGTCAGAGAAGGTTGCATTCATCCCTTCTGATCCATGAGATTTTTGTAAATGCCGGGCTCTTGAATTTATAAGTATGTGGCAGGATGTCACCTTTGTGTCCTTTAAATCATCAAGCAAGGCTTATTCTCCCTGAGATATTATAGTGGTTTTATTTAGAATTTTGGCCCACTCAAACAGGCAGATCTTTGTGAAACTTTGATCCCTATAGCCAACAATCCTGAACCATCTGGATAATCATCTTTTCCTGGTATATTGTTACCTTTGAAAAGTGTCATAGGAATCAATGCTACTGAGCTGTTGATCAGAGAGACCCACTAGGTCCCCAAAACAAGACAGGCTTCTGTCAAAGCACTTGACTACCCGCCTGAGGTAAAAGGTAAGACACTAGGGCTGGAGAGATGGCTTAGCAGTTAAGGTGCCTGCCTGCCAAGCCTAAGAACCCGGTTCCAATCTCCAGGTCCCATGTTTATCCAGATGCAAAGTGACGCAAGGGCGCAATGCTGCACTTGCCCACAATAGGGCGCACGCATCTGGATTTCGTTCACAGCAGCTGAGAGACTGCTAGCGCGTCCATTCTCTATCTGTCTTCCTCTCCCTCTCTCTTGTTCTGTCTGTCTCTGTGTCTCTCTTCAAAAATAAAAAAATTAAAATAAAAAAATAAAAATAAAAGGTAAGACCCTGTTGCTGAAAACACCATATGCTGCTGCCATAGAACACGGAGAGACCTGGCTTGGAATCCAGAAGAGAGCCAGGCCCCAGCCACTTAGCCCATCTAGTGCTGGAAATTGCTACATGAGCTACTGGGAGAAAGTGACCAACAATGGTGTGAGCAATCAAGGGTCTAAGCTACTCAGAAGCAGCCAGCCTGACAAGAAGTACACACCAATGTTTTGGTGGCACACAGCCTTGGTGGGTAACCAATGGCTTTCTGATTGTCTGAGATCCGCTCAGTGGGCAGGAACCTATGGCTAGAATGGGGAACCAGGTCAGAATCCTATGGAGACAAAGATTATGCTCGCCAATGTCAAGCTCCCACTAGTCTGAGAAAGCTGGAGCGATAGCTTAGCCATTACGTTAAGGCACTTGCGTGAGAAACCCAAGAACCCAGGTTTGATTCCCCAGTACTCATGTAAGCCAAATAGTGGCACATACATCTGGAGTTTGTCTGCAGTAGCTAAAGCCCCTGCTGTGCCCATTCTCTCTCTCTCTCTCTCTCTCTCTCTCTCTCATATATAAATACATAAGGGGCTTGAGAGATGGCTTAGTGGTTAAGGTACTTGCCTGCAAAGCCAAAGGATCAAGGTTTGATTCTCCAGTACCCACGTAAGCCAGATGCAAAAGGTGGCGCATGCATCTGGAATTTGTTTACAGTGGCTAGAGGCCCTGGGGTGCCCATTCTCTCTGTCTGCATCTCTCTCTCAAATAAATAAAAATAAAATTTATTTTTTAAAATCTATATATAAATAAAAATTTTAAGGAAAACATTAGAGTGGAGTAACAAAAAATATATGCACTATTAGAGTAGAATACAAAAGAGACATTTCAAGAAATTTTACCTACATTATGTTGCATATTATGTAGTACTCAAATATATTAATAAGGTAATTTTAATATGTTGTTGTTGTTACCAAATTTTCATAGGTTTAAGTTGGAAGGCTAAAGAAATGTATTTTTCTTTTTAAGACCTGTAAATATTATAAAACTGATATAATCAAATTAAATGTGCATAGGCCTAAGAGTTCCATAATACAATATTCACGTGGAAAGTAATGAGTTAGCCTCCTGATGAATATCAAGTCTGAGAATTTAGCATTTGTCCTTGAAATTCAAAATGTACGTATGCAGGAAGTGGAGAGGATTTCTTGAGACACATTCCTTATTAATGGGAATATGGATTGAATCTACACCACAAATTTGATAAGAACAATCTATGCCTAATCTATGTTTTCTAAAAGTCCTCTAATTAAACTAATTACATTAATAGTTTAATAGTAGCAATCACAATAATGGCCAGTATTTATTGAGCTATGTGTCGGCACCACTAAATTATTTCAATGGCATTATTTGGGAGAAATTAAGAGATTTGAAGAATAAATGAGCCATAGCCGGATAAACAATTACCCCCTCCCTTGCTGGGGACTGACTGAGTAAAGTGAACAAGGCATTTTGGAGCCATTTGGTTGAATAGGTGATTAAAGTGGGGACACCCTGGAAAGCATAGATTTGACCTCAGAATGAGACACCATCCATAACCTATGTCTCCCAAGGATTTACTGCATCTCTACACACAGCTTTTCTACCTGCAGAGGATGCACTAATGTAGGCTCAATCTGTACACAAGAAGCTTGTATATTCTGCCTGCTGTTACAAAGTGCTTTCAGAAAACAGTCTGATTTTCTGATGTTGCAGGGATGGTGTATTAAATTGGAGGTTAGGTAGTGTGTTTGGAATTTCACACTAAAGAGTTCTGGGTGTATTTTTAAATTATTTATTTATTTATTTGAGAGAGGGAAAGAGGTAGAGAGAGAGAGAATGGGTGCGCCTGGGCTTCCAGTCACTGCAAGTGAACTCCAGATGCATACGCCACCTTGTGCATCTGGCTTACATGGGTCCTGGGGAATTGAACTGAGGTCCTTTGGCTTTGCAGGTAAGTGCCTTAACCACTAAGCCATCTCTCCAGCCCCATGGGTGTATTTTTTAAAGCCATGATTAAGAGCAGTAGAAACTGATGTACAAGGAGTCGCCCAGATGAGTGACAAGCCAGAGAAGTCCAGAAGCAGAGGAACTCATGTCCCAGAGGAGGAACAGACAGCCTTTTCAATATTAGTATCTCTCTTAAGCAATACTAGGTCAATCAGCTACATGGGGTATGTAATTCTAGAATGATAGCCCCATTTTGCTCCTTCAAAATAAAAGAATCAACTCCTGGAGAGAGAAAGATAAAGAAGTCATTATAACACGAACCCCTATCATATTGCTGCTACCTAATTGGCTGAACTAAACAAGATCCTTTCATTGGATGGGCCTGCCTTGGGATAAGGACTAGATACAAGACACTGTGCCTTGAATTTTAAGGAAATTGAACATAAACATGGTTCTACAGCAAATAGGATGGCAGCTGTCACATACGCTAGCACCTGAGAGACCAGTCTGGACCAAGGGAGTGACACCCAGTTCTAAGCCATGTATACATATCACACAGAACGGGTGGTTTACAACACAGCTCTGGGTCAAGGTTGGCAGGATTTTGTTCCTTCTGCAGGCTGTGAGGAGGGTCCATTTCCTTGTCTTGTCCACCTACAAGAGGTCCTGTGTCTTGTGGCTCTTTCCTTAATGCTGTACTTCCAATACATGTTCACCAAAAGCCTGTGTGTGGACAGCAACATCTCCAACCTGTGGTACTACTGGGAAGTGATGGGAGCTTTAAGGTCTGGGCCTAGTTTGGAGTGCTATGATTGTATGGACAGGGACATGTCATTTGTGGGTATATTCTTTCTCCCTCCTCAGCCTTGTCTATCTTTCTCTCTATGATGTGAGCAGCCTCCTCCACATGTTCCCACTGCCATGGCTCAAAGCCATGAATTCAGACAACCATGGCTTAAGCCCTCTGAATGTCTGAGTCAAATCATTTGTCCTTTCAATTGCTAAATTGTTTTTTTTTTTATCCCTTGGGTATTTTGTCACAGTAACAGAAAGCTAACAACACCCTGAGATTACACAGGGTCCAGCCAGATAATCTGGGATAGGATCCCCATCTTAAGAACCTTTGCTGTTGAGATGCTGACATATCTAAGAAGAATCTCGAGAACGGGACAATAGGGAGGGTGGGGAGAGAGGGGAGAGTAAGGGTGGGGGGGCACAAAACTGGACCCAAATGGAAATGGTACCATAAAATCCTATATTCTGAAAGACAGACTAAAAGGTTGAACCTTCATCAGGTCTTTAGAGGGAACACCTGAATCACAGGGCCCCGGAGAGGGTATGATGAAGACTAACCTTAATCTTCTCCTGTTCTCTCTCTCTCTCTCTCTTTCTCTCTTTCTCTCTTTTATATTACCTACCTTTTTCTTCCTTCTTTTCCCTTGGCACTGGCCTGTAACTCCCAGTACTTTCATGCAGTTAACATCCACAATGAGCTGTTGATCAGAGAGACCTAGAAGGTTTCCCAAAAGAAGACAGATTTCTGTCAAAGTACTTGATGACCCACCAAAAGTTAAGATTAAGACCCTACTGCCAAAGACACTATGTGCTGTTGGGACGGAACACGGAGTGACCTGGCTGGAATCTGGAAGAGAGTCAGTCCCCAGACAGTTCGCTTATCTAGTGCCAGAAGGTGCTACATGAGTGACTGGGGGAAAATGACCAACATCTATCCAAGCAACTCATGGTCTAAGTTACTCAGCAGCAAACAACCTGATGTGATGCTCACACAAGTGCAATAGTGGCACACAGCCATGGTGGGTAACCAACTGCTCTTGATTTGGCTAATGGATCCACTAGTGGAATGGAACCCATAGCTGGAACTGGAAAACAAGTCAGAACCATGTACAAAAATGAGCCTGCTCTCCAATATCAAGCTCCCATAAGAGGGCCTACACCTATCAAATTCTCTCTAAAATAATAATGGTTGTCCCATGTATCTGGTGCTGACTTCACTCTCCTTTGGAAAATGTGCTTCTCTTTTTCAGATGGACACAGAACCTGAGGAGAGAATCAGCCTATCACACCTCACCAGGGCCCCAGCTGAAACCATAGAGGAATTGGAGAAATGAGCAAGAGTGCTAGGTGAAGGAGATGGACACAAAGAGCACTCAGCTCCTACAAAACCAGAGATGCAGAGACACAGAGGCTCCCAAGACCTCATCACTGAAGTAGACCTTAAACAAACCCAACATGGCTCAGGGAAATTTGCAGAAGAGGGGCAGGAAAGATTGTTAGAACCACATGTTGGGACATTATGCACAGAGACATTGCTTCTTCCCCATAACTGATGGATACCCCACAATGCACAACCCACATTCCTTCAGGGGATGTGTACAGAACTAATAAAAAATAAAAACCTTAGCCATGTCTGCAAAGTCCCTCATGCTGTGTATGAGGACCTATTTTCAATTACAAGGATTCGCTGCCTTTCCGGATATGTGCGCTGTAGGGCACTGATGGTGAGAGTGAAGTGTTACATAGCCCCATTTTTAAAAAGTAAAGGCAGGGCTGGAGAAATGGCTTAGTGGTTAAGGCGTTTGCCTGCCAAGCCACAGGATCCTGGTTCAATTCTCCAGGACCCACATAAGCCAGATGCACAAGGGGCACATGCATCTGGAATTTGTTTGCAGTGGCTAGAGGTCCTGGTGTGCCCATTCTCTCTGTGTCTGCCTCTCTTCTCTCTCTCTCTCTCTCCCTCTCTCTCTGCTTGCAAATAAATAAATAAAAATATATTTTTTAAAAAAAAAGTAAGGGCGATCTAGGCTTCCTGGTCTTAGTGAAGTGTATAATAGAAGGTCCATCAAGAACGTTCTACTGAGATTCAGGAGCTGGGGACTGGTGACCAGCTTACTGCTGCTGCAGCTGACCAGATGGACCCTAAGGCACTCTGAATGTCCCAGTGTCCTGGAGGGGACGAGGGCCTGGTCCACTATTCCTCTCCAACACTGCCACATAACCTCAGCTGTCCACACATGCTTTCTCAGGCACACCTCTGTGTGTGTCACATAGATGTGAGGAAACACAGAACTCTTTCCACAGCATCTGAGGCAATCACAAGACCCAACTGTCGCCTACTTTTTCCTTGAAGAAAGGCAGCCATGGCCTATTTGCCCCCAAGTAGATGTTTCAAACACAGTCAGACAATTTAGGTTAACCCGAATTTTACCCAATTTGATATTTCGTCCCTAAGTACTAATGTGAAGCTCTGAAAACCAAGAACATTTTCCTATAAAGCCAAATTTATACAGTCAGAGTTAGTACTGAGTCCCCACCTCCATCATTAGCACTCACACCAAACTCCAGCTTCCTCCTCCGGGTCTAAGAACACTGGTTTGTTGTTTGGTTGGTTTTTTCTGTTTGTTGCCATGAGACATGGTGTTCCCTGCGTAGCCCAGACTGGACTCAAACTCATGATGCTCTTGCCTCAGCCTCCCAAGTGCTGATGACAACTGTACTACCCATCATGCACCTGGTTACACTGGGTTTCAGTCAGCATGTCACATAGCATTGCACTGTTATTCACTTTTCATAAAAGATCCTTTTTGTATAAAATGGCAGACTTCTTTTCACACTGGGTTATACCACTCTGGGCTTCATGGAAATAAAAAGGTGGGTTTTAATCCCTCACAATAGAGGGCTTGTATGGATATGAAACTATCATAGCAAGCAATAAACAATGGCCTGGTCTGGGTGTGCTGGTTCCTAATGCACAGTGGATTCTGAGAAATTACTTTCTTTCCTCTTCAAACCCTCCTGAAGCTGGGTTCCTAAGATCCATCCTGACCTCAGGAAGTGAGTGTTCTGCCCAGAAAGCCACCTGCACCTTACATTAAAAACCTCTGAAGATGTCTGCCCTGTGACAGAAGAAGGGGTGCCCCAAGAAGAGCCTTGAGGTACTTTGGGTGACTTTGGAATTAAAAGGCTGCTGGTACGACACTGGACCAGCCTATGGTGAGAGCAGAGAAGGTGGGCAAGGCCTAAGGATGCCAAAGCCGAAGTCCTGAAGCCCAAGGAAGGCAGGGGAGAGGTGGTGTCGGGAAGCTGCTGTGGCAGGGTCAGGGACCCTGAGACATCTAAATTAAGAACCATCACTGTTGTACCCTGATAAGTACTTCGGCATGCCCATTGTAAACAAAACAAAGTGTGGGGCTGGAGAGATGGCTTAGTGGTTAAGGCATTTGCCTGCAAAGCCAAAGGACTCAGGTTCGATTCCCCAGGACCCACATAAGCCAGATGCACAAGGGGCACATGCATCTGGAGTTCATTTGCAGTGGCTAGAGGCCCTGGTGTGCCCTTTCTCTCTCTCTCTGTCTCTCTCTGCTTGAAAATAAATAAATAATTTTTTTTTAAAGTGTGCCTGCATTGTTTTCTGTTAGAGTCTTTCCTACAGTGTATTAATGCCCTCCTGAAAAATAATTTAAGACCAAACTAAGGATTGTTCTTCTCAAAGGAAAGGTCTCTGGGTGGGGCAAGTGAAAAGATGCCACCCTATGCTGCCTGGCCAGAGATCTCTTGTTGTTGTTGCCCAGCTTGCTGTGGAGATTAAATCCAGGAACCAGTGTTCCTGGAAGAGATGTAGCTGGTGCTTCCCACGGAGCGGGCCATAGAGAAGGGCTTCTGTGGTTGAGAGCTTGCACCAGCTCTCTCTTTATAGAGCCAGGTCTACAAGCCTGTCTGTGCTCATGTTTCTAGCTCTTTGGCTAATTCTTTCCATGCTCAGATCTAACTAATCAGTCACAGCAATGAGCATTGTGGTAGGTCGCTGAAAAAAAAGAAATTGAATATCCTGATTTTTAGGGTAAACAGGGAGTCAACACTCTGAGGAACAGCCTGCTTCCCTAGAACACCCTGCAAGTATCTTCTTTTCTCATAGCCAAGGGAAGCAAAGGAAAGCCAGGATCTAGACCTTGCAGACCCAAAGAAGGAACCAGGGTTGAATGCCAAGGATGTGTCAGAGGAGCCAGGTGCCCGAGAAAGAAGGATTCAATTCCACCTTTCTGGAGCTTTCCTGCCACACTCACATAGTGCCTGGGTCATCAAGAACAAGAAGCAGAGGGACAGGGTCCACTGCAAGGCCAGATAGCAAGGTGGAAACACAGAGCATGGGCTGGGAACTGAAGTCGGGATGATCTGCATCCCTTCCACTTCCGGCTGAGCATCTTGCATGCGTGGCCTCTCCCAAGCCCTAACCTTAACAGAGTATCACCTTTACTCACCTTCAATCCTGCCTGTAGAGCATTAATCAGAAGTCACTGCTAGGCGGTCATGAGGCTGCAGTATAGGACTTCACTGTGGAATTCAGTCCCAGAGAGATCATGTGGGCTGATCACCCCAGATTTCCTTCTTGGCTTTTTCTTTTCCTGTGAGTCACCTGATGAACACACACATGTACACATAGACACAGCACTTACCCCTATATGCACACAACTCACTAATATATCCCTTCAGTGTGCTCTATTTGGAGTAAAAAACACATTAGGACTACTGATTCAAAAATCAGTGTGTGTGTGTGTGCGTGTGTGTGTGTGTGTGTGCGTGTGTATGTGTTCAGATAAAAATAAACACATTTTACAAAGCAAGAATTTAGTCAGAAGTCAATTCTTAAGGCATGCGTATTAACATGCATAATGAAAAGAAAAAATTGTGCCAAAATCATTCTCATTAAATATTTGTAGCTAATTTCCAACTGGCAGAAGATGGCACGAATGAAGAGATCAGAGATAAAGCTTACTCTCCACTGGAACTGGACGGCGCCCACACAATCTGTTTCTCATGTTCTCTCCAAGTAGGATACGAAGGATTTTTACTTTTTGCTCTTGACATTTGAAAATGAATTGTTTACGGCTATAAATGCTGGTTGTTAGAATTAATAATATTTTACTTCTCAGAAGAGAGAGGCTCCACCACTCTTTCATCTTGAGCTTTGAACCGAAAGTTCTGAGTACTGAGACCGAGCACAGAGGCTCCAACGGCTGGCTCCATGAGAATGGCAAGAGCGTGTGCATCAGTATACTTCTTGTTGACTTATTTGAGTGATGGAGAGTGAGAGAAAGATAGAGAATGGGTGCACTAGGGCCTCCTGCCACTGCAGACTAACTCCAGACAGGTGCATCTGTCTTTTGGTGGGTACTGGGGAATCAAAGCCAGGCTGTCAGGCTTTGCAAGCAAGTGCCTTTAACTGCTGAGCTATCTCTCCAGACCCTCAACATACTATATTAACATATATTAGATATATGTAACTATATGCAAATATATTCACATATATATGACTATATGTAAATATATTTATATATAACTATATGTAAATATATATGTTTATATATAGATATATATTTACATATAGTCTTGGATCCCTTCACCCCTGGTCCCCACTGAGGCCCCTCCACAGTAGGGTCCTTGGTGTTCACTGTGGGGAAATTAGGGACTCTGACAGTCTCTGGAGGATGCTAGTCTCCAGAATATTTCTGCCCACCCTGGGCTCTTACAATCTTCATGCCCCCTCTTCTGCAACAGTCCATGACCCCTAGCAGGTGCGTTAGCAGTTTGGTTTTGATGTTGACTTCTCTGTAGTCTGTGTTTCTGCTACAATGTGTTTCAGTTCTGCAGCATATTTCCCTAGAGGCGGCTGTCAGGCTGGCACTGGGAGCAATACTCCTCCCTGCTTCTGTGCAGTGTCTTCTGGCCCCTGGTGAATGCGGTAGAGGTGGCACATCTTGTGGTGGGCAGTTGGCTGTCTTGTCAAGATGATGGATCTTGGATTTCTCCAGTCTTCTCTGGCATCTATAAAACAAAACAGATTATCCATCCAAGGGTGAGAGCAGCTTGGATTAAGAGGGGTGTGCGTATAATTTTGAGGGACATTTTGGTGAGGAGACCCCCTCCACTCATCCTGAGAACAATGAGACTTCCCTCTGGGGTTTGTGAGTCTCCTGCCTGTGGGGCACTGGCTTGGTTTCCAGAAGTGGAAACAGGGAATCTCTGAATTGGTAAATTCTAGATTGAGTGCAAGAACCTGTCTCAAAAAATAAGGTGGGGCTGGAGAGATGGTTTAGCGGTTAATGCACTTGCCTATAAAGCCAAAGGACCGAGGTCTGATTCCCCAATACCCACATAAGCCAAATGCACAAGGTCACACATGTGTCTCTCTCCAAAAAAATAATAATAATAAATAAAAATACTAAATGAGGATACTAAAGTATGCACAACATGTAAATATTTATGCATATTGCCCGGTATTGTTTAGAAAGTTTGGACCGTGGGACAGTTAATTGTCCCACGTACTGTGTGCTGAGAATAACAATATTAATAACTTAATATTGCAAATGCATGTGTGGCACTGACTACATGCCATGCACTCTTCTAAGAACTTGACGAGTTGACTCTTAATCCTCCACAAATCCTGTGACACATTTTTAATCCCACCATACAGGTGATGACATGGGGTAGAGAAGCAGCTAGCGAGTGGAAGGACTGAATGTCAAGCCCCGCCCCCCCACTGTGCCTCAGCTTAGGTGTAGGTCCTGACCAGTCAGCTCTCACGTTTCCTTCTCCTCCTGCCTCTCCTGCTTTACTTAGTTTTCACTCTCTTTGCTGACCTGGCAAGCAGGAAACAAAATTTTATTATTTAAATTTACATTTGTTTTATTCTAACACAGGCTAAGTGTTTATTTTATAGCTCCACTGGGGACACATGTGCACTTATCCTTTTCCCATTTTTGATCTATTAGGTTGAAACTGATTTGATTTTCTTATTGACTTTAGAGTAAAATCTCTGAAGATTAAAAGTAATTGTGTTTTGTTTGTCTTGTGGTGTGTTCTTTAAACACCATGGACAGGCTATGGTAGGACTGCAGATATTACTTATTTTATTTTATTTTATTTTATTTTATTTTATTTTATTTTTGACAACTTCTATACAGAACTTCTATACAGAAAAGCATGATATTTCCCTCCCCTCCCCCCATTCCCCTTTAGAACTCCAATCTCAATTGTATCCCCTCCCTCTCTCCATTAGTCTCTCTTTTAATTTGAGGTCATCATCTTTTTCTTCTATTATGAGGGTCTTGCAAAGGTTTTGCTAGGCACTGTGAGGTCATGGACATTGGAGTGCCCAGCACTGAAACACCTCTGTCACACCCTCCAAGGCTCAGGGACCATTGCCGAAGAGGGGGCAGATAGAATGGAAGAGCCAAAGGAAGGGTACCACTCCTTACAATGCAGATATTACTTTTTGCAATCATATCAAACACCCTCTTCTTTGGAGGTCTCTGCTCAGATAATACACTGTATTTTATGTTATACATAGTTTGTTTTAATACTCTATTATTATAAATAGTGATTGTAAATCGTATGCAATGGAAATCTGAGGTGTAAGGTAAGGGTTCTAATTTTCTCCGAATGGCAGAGTACTAATTCAAACTATTACCTTATGAATCGCTCTGCCAAGTGAACGAAAATGAACCAGGCAAAGGGGTGTGAGAAGCAATTGCAGGGAAGAAATTACAAGAAGTCACACTCTCTTCAATAAAACACAGACCCCACCTTCCTAGAGAGCTAAGGAAGACCTCCTGCAGAATTCCAAGTCTTCAGGACATGTCCCAGGAGTCTCCCCATCCACTCCAGTCTTGCTTCTCAGTCCTCACCCGCCTGCTGTGTGACTTCTGGCTGCTCACCCTGCCGCACAAGGGGTGACCTTTCCTTTTACAACAGCCGCCTCTTGTCTTGGTTTGGGCCACAGATTTGACTAGCATGAACACTGAGGTCTTATTGGGTAGCATAAGAGAGTGAGGTAATCGCAAACTCTTTGCAGTCAATGTCCTGTCTCTTCCAGGTACCTAACAATTAGGATATGGCAGTCAGTGGTCACTCACGGGGGGTGGATATCACTCCCCTGGGAGGAAACCTGTCCAGGTTCACCCAGCTTCTAAGTGGTGCCGCCGAGATACAAGTCAAGTGTGACTTTCTCCAAATCTGATGCTTTTCCTACTACTCAGCATTGTCTGTCTGTCACCTGGAGGAATTTGTCTACATTGCATGGATGATTATAAAGCGGGGGGAGGGGGGGAGTCAGGTGGGAGGGAAAGCCCCTCATTTCTTCAGGGACCAGAATATAATTATCTCAGTGCCTTAGGCAACTTCTGGTGTTTCATTTCTTCGGAGCTTTGGCAGGAGATATTAACCACTTCGATTTAAATTTTAAACAAAAGACTTGTTGTTTGAGCCACTTACGAGGGATCAGCAGGCAGAGAAGACTGATGGCTGCCGGAAGTTATTCAATGCAACTCAGAGTGGCTTACAGACCAGACTCTAGTCCAGGCCCTGCAACGAGAAGTCTTTGTGAATCCTGCCTCCAACCTCCATGGCCTGGCCTATAAATGGAGGAGCTGGCCATCTAGAGAATGGCAAGCAGGTTTTAATCCTATGACAGTCCTATGGGTGTGCCTACCACACCCTAGAGAATCACACTGAGAAGCTGCTAAGGCCCAGAGGAAGGGCCCCAACAGTGGAGGTGGTCTGCCTGCTTTGCACAGGAGAGAGTGGCAGTGAGAGCTGCAAATATCCTTCAGTCCTTAGGTCAGGTAGTCACTAAGACCCGTGTGCCACACAGATAGGCCCTTTGGCTTGTCTACATTCAGCAACCTCACAAATGTATATAGTCCACTGGGACCATTTTGGATATAAGAAGTCATCGGGCAACATGAATGCAGATGACAGAGCTGGTCTACAGTGTGCAGAATGCAAGAGAAAGACTGGGGGCGTGCTCCAGGGCCCTCCTGCCAAGCTGGAGCCTGGGCTGGAGGAAGCGTGGTTTGAAGCTATGGAATGCAAGATTTAGGAATACCCACTTTCTTTAGTGGATAAAAATTAATTTTAAGGGCTGGAGAGATGGTTTACCAGTTAAGGCGCCTGCCTGAGAAGCCTAAGAATGCCAGATAGATTCTCCAGGCCCCACCTTTAGCCAGATGCAAAATGTGATGCAAGGGTGCAATGCCACACTTGACCACAAGGGAGCGCACGCATCTGGAGTTCATTCACAGCGGCTGAGAGGCCACTGGTGCGCCCATTTTCTGTCTCTCTTTCTCTCTCTCTGTCTCTCTCTTAAAACAAAATTAATTTTGTCTTGAGTGTTAGCAAGGAAACATTATTTTACAGAGCAGAAGAAACTCTATCTACGTGGTTTGTGATTATAAGACAGAAAACAACTGGAAATTCAGTGCCAGCCTGCTGGGCTCCCAGAATTCTATGTGAACTCCCGCTTTTTTGCCATCAGGGTAATTCCATGAAAAATGTAGAAGGTACCAAGAAAGAAATGGCTGCAGATGGAGTAGGGAAAGAGGGTGTGGACAGGAATCTCAACACTAGGAACTGACTGAGCCGGGGCCCCAGGGGAGCATTAGACAAGGAGCAAGGGCCAAAGACAGACTACGTTGTTGTAAACTGTCATCTGCCCACAGGTCCATCATTTGTGCTGTGTGAGTGGCCTGTGTTCTCTCTTCTACCAAACCATGGATATCCATACACTAGAGCCTCTGTCTTCCAAATGGCCCTCAAGGCCAGGTTATTCCTTGCACAAGTGTTTAATGAGAATCAGTTATATGCCAAGCACCATGTCAATTCAACAACAACCCATCGGACATCTGACAAGCATCTCAAGCCTCTTTGCCCATGACTTCTTCACGCCGGGCCCTGCTTACATGCGCTGTCTCAACAGATGTACCTTCAGGTCTCAGCGTCTCCCCTCTGGATCACTCTTGATCACCAGGTCCGTTTCCAAGTCCTATCGCAGGAAAGAGTCAGGGACCCAACTTGGGGTCACCCTACACCCTGTTCAGCAGAGATCCTCCATCATCTCCCCCCGATGCATTTTAGCTAAGGCTCAACCAGTCTTGCAGCGTCTGCAGGCCACTCTACAGACTGAACATCTGATACCACTTCCCCTCTAGTATTTGCCCAGTGCCTGCAGGGCTGAGGGCAGCTACACTAGACCTTGGGCCCTCCAAGCAGGGCAGTGCTATGCTGCAGTGGGGACCCCACACGTGGCTGCAGGGTTCACCCCAGATTCATCTAGGTGTGACATTGACCATGATCCTGCCAGTAGCTTAGTGCCCCTTGTGTCTGACTGTGAGCCCAGCACTGTCCAGCAGACTTCCCAGGGACTTTCTGAATTGTTCAACAGCCTTTTGACACATCTTTGCACTTTATGTGATCAGCAATGGTCACGTTCAGTTGCACGCAAATGTGAACCTTGCCCAAATGCCCACCATGGTTCTAGGTACTAGTGACTGGGGAGGAGAAGGAAAAGGATGGAACTGGGGTGATGCCTAAGCCAACTCAGGGACGAGGGATGAACTCAACAAGCCAGAGGCCCACAGTGCAGCAGCAGGTGGGCTCCGAGAGGGAAGTGTGAATTTTACCGTGCTCATAACCTTAGAAGAGAAGGCTGCCGGGAACACAGGGATCAGGGAGCTAGGAGAATACAGGGTGGGGTATCCCCGGTAGGCTGAAGATGTCCTGAGCCAGGCCACTGTTGTTGTTTTGTTTTTTAACAATTTAATTATCTTTATTTCAAGTACAAAGATGACAGCAGTCTCAAGGACATTCTTTCTTGGCAAAGGCTCTTCAATGGAGAAGCCATACTCCAAAAACTTGGTAGTGAGCATTAAGTGCAGGCCACTGTTTGGTTTTTTTTTTTTTTTTTTTTTTCTGTAAGCTCAGAAGCTACAAGATCTCCTGGGAAATCCATATTTCCCGGTGAATACTTACTACCCTTCCAACCCCCCTGCTGTCTAGACCACCCACATCACTCATCATTACCCAGAGAGTTCTGAGCCTCAATCTTCTGCTGTATCTTTCTGGCTTAGGTCACAATGACCCACTCTGTAAGCTTCAGTTTCCCCTTCTGAGCCTCAGACATTAGCAGCTGTTTTGGACAGTGTTGCACAGGTCTTCCCTGGACTTTCCCTCTGGTCCTAATGAGCTGGTCCATAGCTGCCTTGCAGCTCACAAGTGTCCAGTCGAAGTCAATCCCACTCCACCCACTGATGGTCAGAATCATCAATTGTTCACAATTTTCATTAGTGTAGTCTTAACATTCCATTCTCACAACTCAGCAAGGTGAAACACTCACCATTGCTTGTGCCCTGAAGTTCAGAAACCTCATACTGAAAAGACAATGTATGTCCTTAGCCCAAGGTCACGGGAGCCTGACCACGATCTGTCCTCTGTAATATTCTATGTCCTCCTACAGCCTGTACATGTTGATGTAACGTAATGCAAGGGGCCAGAACTTGCACCAAGCAGCACCTCTTTTTCCCCGTGTAGCTTTTGGGAAGTTTTTCTTTCCCCTATTCATGTTCTAATCCACAGCCAAGTTGACTGAAACGGGGTTGGGAGCGAAGCAGATGTGGCCCCGGACCTGTCTTGTTTGGGCAATGTTGTATTAGTTGAATTGTGAATGAAGAGGGTTGATGTTTTTCAGCTCATCCCACCACCTTTAATCTTCTGGACACAATTAAGAATGAACACTACCTGCTTAGGTTTGCACATTTTGGGTCTCAAACCCTGAACTAGCTGGAGCTGTCTCTGCACCCTAATTAAGCAGAACTCTGAAGACATCTTGTCCCTGTCCCCTGCCCTCACACACACACCTCGATGAAACAGCGTCTGCTAGAACCGGATTCCCCGACCCAACAACAAGATCCAGGTTAGAGTATGACGATCTCATTTACTGTGTCAGTGTATGTAAAGGATATTCTGAGTATTTTTAGGATAAGCATTCAAAGATGTGTTGAGACCCTTAGGAAGAAAAAAGGATGAAAAAAGATGCCTGCAAAATACCTCATATATTCAGAAAAAATTTAAACCATATGTTTCTGCTTCTTTTACTGATTCTTTTACAAGTAAACCATTAAAATGTACTCCTCTAAGAGCTGTTTGATGTCCCAAGAGCTCCCAAATATTTTACAAGCTGTTTTCCTTAGAACCAAAAGGATGTGTTTAAACTTACCTAAGAGGTATGGAAGGAACCCAAATCTGAAGGATTCTTTCATAACCTTTGAATTAGACCCAACAAATAGCCTGCCTCGAGCTCTCCATGGTGGATGCAATCTGTAACTGTCATGGTGAAGCAAGCTGATTTGGTTTCTGGGTGCATGAGAAAGAATGTCTGTGGAGGGAGCCAGGACTATGGGAAAAGTGTCAGATTTGCAAATGTGGCTTTTCAGAGGCTGGGTCCCATTCTCTCAGCTGAGGGTTGCTAAGGACCAAGCGAAAAACAACTGAAGGTCAATGTTAGTTAGGTTCATGTGAACCCTCCTCATGTTCTCGCTTACAAGTCTGCTTTTAGAAATCAATGGCGTTGCTTTTTCCATTTCAACCAGCAAGGAGCAGTTATCTCATCTCACTAAGGAGATAGAAGTCCAGCAGGAAGCAAATACACCCTCCACGGTCACTAGCTGTGCTATCTGCTGGCTGTACTTGTATGAAGGATTTCAACTTGACTCATACCTTGTCATCCACACCACACCATTTCTGTTGCTCGTAATGTTACCCTCCTACAGTATCATTTTTATTTTGAAGAAACTAAAGATATTAGTTTTGCTATCTCAACTTGTACAATGGTTTATTCCTTATGAATTCATCCATAAATAATTGTACTTCTCCCTTATTTTTTTTCTTATGGAATCACTGAAACAACCTTCTCAACGTCCTAACCACTCAGAGAGGAGTGACACCCAAGGAGGGAGCAAAGAAAAGCTTGACAAGTGGCTCCCTTCATCGAAAAATGAATGCACATTCTTTGGAAACGGGGTTCACATACGAAACACTCAGTCTACTCCGTGGGTTACTATGATTACGTCAGGACATATAAGACTTGACTTAATCTCGGGTGGGTTGAGAGCTTCCTGTGGTTGGTCGCCAACCAGCCTGTGGTTAGCTCTCCAGTGGCAGAACCAGGCTTTCCAGTGAGTGAATGAGAACCTGCCAGACTGAAGAGTGGGAAAAGGGAGGCCTAGTCAGGCTCATCCTACATCAAGAAAAACAAAGTAGTCCAAATAAAGGTCTTCTGGAACTGCATGATTATTTGGGATGAAAAATTACTTTGGGCCCCTGGTTCTTTTCACAGCAGAAGCACTGTCGAGAGAAAATCCAGGGCTTTGTTGTAATTACTGTGATTCCAATTCTTTGTGAGCACCTCCCCGCTTCGCTGTCACCATGATGACACAGAACACAGCTTCAGCTGTGTTTGGAACACTATGGCAGTGCACATGGGTGCCATCTCTAGCTCTAGTGACAGTTCCACCCTTCTCCCTGTCCCCAGCACAGGAAGCAAATGACTCAACAGACTCACGTTCCTCAGGTCCTTGAAGCTCCAGAGACTTGTCCTGGGTGCAGAAGGAAGGATAAGGCTGGGCTTCTGCTAAATTTGCATCCAACCCTTTTGGTCTAAAGTCTCTTGACAAAGAAGAAGCATTCCAGGAAGCAAGGGGTTCTGTCTTCTGCCCTTCCCCCATCAAAACTGCTCTGAGACACTCTAGCAACAGGCATACTGAAATAGCTTGCTTGAAATTGGTGTGCAAAATCTTGACTTAAAAAAAAATAGGAAAGGGGCTGGTGGGATGGCTTAGAGGTTCAGGAGCTTGCCTGCAAAGCCTAAGGACCCATGTTTGGCTCTCCACATCCCACGTAAGCCAAACGCATGGTGAGGCAAGTGCAAGGTCACACATGCCCACTAGGTGGCAAAAGCATCTGAAATTTGATCACAGTGGCTGAGGCCATGGTGTGCCAATTCTCTCTCTCTCTCTCTCTCTCTCTCTCTCTCTCTCTGTGTGTGTGTGTGTGTCTAAAATAAAAAATAAAATAAAAATAGGAAGGACTTTTAAAATCTTTACTTACCATGGTCAGCATCTTGGGTTAACAAAGTCCAACACTGTCCAGTGCATTTCTAACAGGTCAGTGAACACTGACTACCAATGTAACGAGCTCCACTTTCACCAGCAGCCTCAGCCTAGAATTCTCACACCTTTCATCCAGCACTGTGTTTCTTAGCCAGCTGCTCATTCTCAAATTCAACTGTCATCATTTGCTTGTAGCATATCTCCTCTGTGCCTTCCTACAACATCCCATGCGAATGCGTGCTTATGCATCCCATGCTGCTGCGGACCCATCTTCCCCATGATCATGGTGACCTCTGATACCTTCTGCTGAGACAAAGCTCTCATAATTCATGGTGGCTTCATGCAAACCTCAGCTGGGAACTCGTTCTCTCGTTGTGCTCCCGTGGGGTCCCCTCATCTTCCTACCACCCTCAACTCACAAACATTACCTGCCAACAACAAGTGTGGCAGTCAGGTAAGCCTGCCACCCAGTCATTCCTCCACTGCATTGTATCGGAGAGACTTTACACAGCTTCTGAGTCCTCCGGCCAGCTTGGAACTTACCAGAAGACAACTTGCTTATCTCTGAGGATTAACTGGGGTTATCAGCACCAGGTCTTGACATTTTCCCGTGTACTGAGCAGTGTCTGTAATTGTGTGTTCAGCACTGTGCACTTCACCTTCTTTCTCACAAAAATCTTTAAACAACATGTAGGACTGGGGCTGATCTGGCTTCTCAGAGACAAGGAAATTCATTTTAATATTGAACAGATACAATCCTTCCAAGCCTTGGACTTCATTCCTCTTCCCAGGCCATGTCCTGCTTATCTGAGGACAAGATTTCTGACTGCACAGCAGCCTGCCTTCCCCACATCTCATGGTTGTACATGGTGAGCCACACAGAATGTCCTTAGCTCTGTCAGCCTGACATCACGGCATCTGGACCACCCTGGATCATGTGGCCCTGCTCCGTTTTTGGTCTCCGGAACTCACACTCAGCCCAGCCTTGCCACTTTAACTTCCATGTTTGGGGCTTGTGAGGGTTTACGTTGACTGTCAACTTGATAGGACTTTTAGGATCAACTGAGATGGGCCATGTAGACTGGTTGGCCTCTGAGTCTCCTGGGAGATATTATCTTGATTAAGTGAATTTATGTGGGAAGATCCACCTCAACTGTATGTGGCACCATGCCATGGGCCGGGGTTCTGGAATATATAATCAGAGCAGCGATAGTTGAGCACTGGCATTTGTCTTGAAGTTGTGGACCGACAGGGATTAGCTGCCTCAATGTCTCCATTGTGAAATTCTAATGTCTCCTGTCATCGTGCCATCCCTAACAGTATATAACCTGGAACTATAAGCTAAAACAAATCCCTCCTCCCTTAAATTGATTTTTGTCAAGTGTTTTTTCCCAGCAACAAAAAAATAATAATAATAACAGAGAGAACTGATACCAAAAAGTAGGGCTATGTTGCTGTGAGAAACCTGTCCATGCAGTTTGTAAGACTTTGGACTGATTTCCAGGCTGAATGTGGAAGAGTGGGAACGTTTCACTAGGCCATTCTTTTTTCTTTAAACTAATGTTACAATTTATTTCATTTTCATGATTACAGACATTATATAGGGCACAGTAGACAGATAAAAGCAAGCACCTTTCCTCCATCTGCATCTGACCAGAGGCAGCATTTTTCCTTTTGAATGATGTGCAGATTAGCTTGAGCTGAAAACTGGCGACCGCAGGCCTTTGTAATGAAAGGTGCTTCTTCACTGGCAACCAAGCATGGTAACTGTGAGCCATGCTGTGAACTCTCAAGTGTTCCTCAGACTCTTCGGGTTAAGGCAGGCACTGTTAAAAGCTTCTTCCCTTCACTAACCCAGGCCACCAGCAATCCTAACTGTTACTACATAAAAATAAAACCGTGCTCCCAATTGCTTGGAACCATGGTGCCTGGACCTCTTTTTAGAGCATTACTTCCTGAGAGGAAAAAGAGGTCCTAACCGACTCTTCTCATGGACAATGACCCCCGTAGAGTGTATCTAAAGTCCTGTGCAGCAAAAATCAAGGTCACCTTGGCCAGTTCATCATTACTTACATAGAATGTGTGTTGAAAGCTGATTACAGACCAGGTATTGCAATCATAGTCCCAAGAAATTGTCCCGTTTTAGCACACTTCTGTAAGTGAGAAATCACCTCAAAGCAAGAGTGACAGTTCAGCATCTTTTAGAAGTGAGAGGGAAACATCCTGAAAGCAGGAAAAAAATTCCAAACTCATCAAATCCCACAGCTATCTTCACAGCCTTTGTGGACAAAATCCAGAGTCCTTTCTGTTCCTAATGTGAGGAAACCATCTTGAGGGTCAAGAGGAGTTCTCGGGCTTATCTTTGCCATGGCCCATGAACTCCAGTCCTTCAATAGGAATCTCTTTCTTCTTTATTGCTACACTGCTGGTAGCGCTCGAAGAGGTCTGTGCATGGCTTCCCAGAGCCGTCCCCTTCCAGGAACTTCTCGGCAAACCAGCGATTGAAACACTGGTCGCACTCACGCTTCATGTCTGTGCAAGCCTCCCGGACGCTCTAAATAGGCCATTCTTATGGGAGCCTTGAAGACAAGCATGCTGAGGGAAATGCAAACAGTGGAGGACAAGCTCATGAGGCTGGAGAGCGGAACAAGGATGCTTATCAGGAAATGAGCTAGAGAGAGTTCATGTTATATGCTATCTAAGAAACTGGCTGAGTTATGCCACTGCCCTCAAAATGAAGAACTTGAATGGTGCTTAACTTAAATGGACTAATTTATTTGGCAGAAAAAAATTTCAAGACAAGATAATACTCAGACTGATGCTGATAAAGCAGATGTATATAAGTGTTAAAGAGATCCGCTCTTGACAAGAAAGCTGCCATGCTGTGATGTGACAATAGGAAAGGTTCCTTTAAGGCAAATCCTACCCATCAGAAGTGCAATCTTGTGAAATTTCAAATTCATTTGAAGGAATAAAGCCTTAACTGAGAGACTTTCCTTCTCAGATACAATTATCCAGGGAAATATTTGGCTAAGCTCAGCTTAGTAGGCATTCAGAGACCTCTACAGCTGTACTCCAAGGGAGCCAGCTGCATCCCAAACTGGCAGCAGAACTTGACAGAATCATTCACATAGTAGTGTCTTCAGAGGCGTGAAAGGTATGGGATTAAGGGGGTCACATAGTATTTTACCACAGATCCAGAGAGCCACTGAGACCAGGTAATGTGTGTCAGAGTAAAAGTCCCTGCAAGGAGGTCTTGAATGAAGGTATGAAGTTGAACTGCATGAAGCTATGAAGTTGGACTATAAGTTGTCATGGAGATCCCGGAATGTTTATGCTAGAACCATAGGATAGCTGCTGAGGAAAGTTCCAAGAGGTGGCATAGCTAGTGGGATCGAGCTACACAAACTCTTTGAAGCCTAGATGATCCCATGATGAGTCTCAGATGCCAGACATGGAGCTACAAGATTTGAAGTTTGCCCTGCTGGGTTTTGGTCTTGCTTTGGTCTGTTCATTCCTTGTTATGCTCCTATTTTTGCCTTTTGGGTTTAGAATGTTTACTCTGTGCTGATTCAGGTTGGAAGTGAGTAACTCATTTTCTGATGTTATAGGCGCTCACAGACGAGAGTTTGCCTGGGTCTCAGAAGTGTCACACTGCACATACACTTTTACACAGTGTTGGGCTGTTGAATAAATAAAGAATTTGATATGAGACTGAATGCATTTTGCATTATGAGATGGCCATGAACCTGCAGAGACAAGGACTGGAGGGTTGTGACTTAAATATGGTATGTTTCAGCATCAGGTTGACAAGGGGTAACCTCGTTATTGTTCTTATTGGTTGTCAGCTTGATAGGATTTAGAATCACCTGTGTGAGATCCTGAGATTAGTTTATCCTCTGGGCATGCGTGCAAGGGATTATCCTGATGAGGCTGACATGGGGGAAGACTCACATTCACTGTGGGTGATACCATTCCATCCACCGGGGTCCGGGCAGTGCCTGAGCACCAGGAGTCATTGCTCTCTGCTTCTGCATTACAGACTGTGACCAGCTGCCTGAGCTCCTGCTGCCATGCCCTCCCCATGACAGCTACTTTTTTTTGTCAGATATTTAGTCCTAGGAATGAGAAATTAACTAATACAGAGACAAAAAAAAAGGATCATTTTTAGCTAGAGAGATGACTTAGTGATTAAGGCACTTGCCTATGAAGCCTAAGGACCCAGGTTTGATTCCCCAGCACCTATGTAAGCCAGATGCACAAAATGGCACATGCATCTGTAGTTTGTCTGCAGTGGTAGGGGGTCTAGTGTGCCCATTCTCTCTCTCTCTCTCTCTCTCTCTCTCTCTTTCTCTTTCAAATAAATAAATATTTTTTTAAGAAAGCCATTCCTGTTGATGGTGCCCAAGACAAAGTAGGTCATCTGAACTCTGCTCAGATTATTAAATCTTTTCAACTTCTTTCTTTCAAAATGTCACAGAGAGTCTTAATTTATGTTATTGTTAACTGTACAAATGCTCCCCTGCTCCCCTTCTATATTGGTTTGGGGAGCTTCTGTAGCAGAGCATCCCAGACTTGGGGAATAAGCAATACAAATGGGTGGCTGGAAGTCCAAGGCCAAGATGTTAGCAGGGCTGACTCCTCCCAAGCATCTTCTCCTTAACTTGCAAGAGGTGGCCTCCTCCTTTGTCTCCCTCCACCAGTCTTCTCTTGATGTCCATCTTTTGTGTCATGTTTCCTCCATTTTCTTAGGACATTTGTCATATTAGATTGTGGAAAAATACCTTGATGACTTCTTTGAACTTCATTGTTTCTGTGATGGTCTCATTTACAAATAAGGTCACAACCTGAAGTTCTTGAGATTAGGATCGATGTGTCTTTTCTGCAGCAGAACACCGTCTACCCACAATTTCACTCTAGCTCTGTGAAAGCTAGCAAGCTCATACCTATGTTATCCTCAACCATTAGCTCCTTCCTCTCCTCTCCTTTACACTTCTTCAAAATGTCTCCAAATCAAGACTCTTAATTTTATAAATAGCTCAGTCAATCTTTCATTAGCTTAACTGTCTCCCTGCCCTAACAACCCATGGCAGAACAGAACTGGGGCTTTGTCTCAGATTCAGGTCATTACTTGGGGCTGGAAGGCCAGAAGTAAGCCTTTAGCAAGTATCAGAGCTCAGAGGCATGTGAATGGACAGAGACCACACACAAAACAAAAAGTCTCTTATGGGGTGCTATGGTTGGCAGATACAAAGTGTGTCCAGAGATGGCTTCTGTGAGTCAGAAGATGTTGGTGAACACGATAAAGGGAGAGAACTCTGTGCAGGGAGCAAGGTCTCGCAGCAGGACTCAGGCCCCTCAGTTCTAAGTTGTGGAGCAGCACATTGTATCAGCATGAACTCACAGGTAGATCAGCATTCTGAACATTTTTGCTGTCATGCAGAGATGGCCTCAGAGTGGCTGTCTCTTGTCTTTTGCACAGTCTCAAATGTCCAGAGCTATTAGTGCAAATCAAGAGGCTCAGAGACGCTCTTCCCGCTGCCACACCTCTGCTTTCTTGCTGACCTCGCAAAACGAGATCGGGCTGTACTTCTGCAAGACACAATCAAGAACACGTTCTCCCAAAAGCTGATATCCCAAAACGTCAAACTCTGAAAAGTCTAAAATCCCCCAAATCACAATCCAGAAAACTTAAATCGTGAGTGTTGCAGTCTTCAGAGTTGGATTCCCTTAAATCACAATTGCCGTTGACATAACGGGCCATATAAGAGAGATAGCTGAATTCTGAAGAAGGTCCAAGTTCACAGGGAAGATGTATCATGTAAGGGGGAACAAATACCTATGAACCATGGCAGAGAGCATGGAGTGGGGCAGAGAATTCAGGAGAGTCAGTGTGCAAATCCTACTGAGCAGCGACCAGACTTCCAAAAGGATCACACATGTTTTCACAATCACTCTTCCCAACACAAGGGCAGCAAGGATGTCAGTGTCCACAGAAGTGAACAAACACTTCTCACGTGCTGTGGTTATCCTGCATGCAACTGAAAATGCATGCGTCTCTCCCACAAGAGTCCGCATTTCTACCCTTTCACACACCCTTTTGCTCCCAAGTGAGAAATCGCAATTGTTGATTTTTGGCTATCAACATTTGGGATCTTAGACTTTCAGGATTATGGGGTTTTTTTTTTGGCGGGGGGTTAGACTAATCATTTTGTTCTTTAAAATTTCAACACTGGGCCTGGGAAGATGGCTCAGTGGGTAAGAGCATTTGTTATGCAAACCTGAAGGCTGGATTTTTATCTGCAGCATCCATGTAAAAAAGCTGGGCATGGCGGTGCATGCCTGTGACCTGGTGCTGAGGGGAATGGAGACGGGAGACTCACTACGATGCCCTGGTTAGTCAGTCTAACTGGAAAACGGTGAGCTCCGGGGGCAGTGAGAGACTCTGTCTCAGGAAAGTAAGGTGAAGTAGTGATAGATGAGGGCACCCATGTATTCCTCTAGCCTTCTCACGCATGTTCATGGGGCACACACACATACATGTACCATGTGTGAACACACCACACGCACACAATATTTCAGCATTCACTTGAAGGCATCAGAACTGTGTCTCCCAGCATGACAATTTGCTGCAACCCATTCGCTTCACTCCTCTGCCCCTGCTCTCCCCCACCTGCCAAAGGCAGGCTGGCCTATCCTGTGCTGTACAGAGCAGCCCTTGAAGGGGACAGCACTGGCATCCTCTGAGCCCACTGTGTCCACCAGGCTCAAGCCTCTCCCCCAGCTTCAGATTTCCTCCCTGCATCTCCTCAGAGACAGTATTTTATGACTCTTTTTTCTTCTAATTCAACCCTCTTCCTCTCAAGTGATCGTTTCAGTTCCAGCCCATTCATTCGGGAAAGGTCTCAAACCTATCCCTAGCAGCAGGTGGACACTCACTGCGCCTGCCCCTCCTCCACTCTCCATCTACTCCCCACCTTGGCTGTCTGTGCCCACAGCCGGACTTTTCACACAGGGCCCATGCTTCCCGCCTCCATGTTGCTCTCTGCTCACTTCTCACTGATAGGAAAGCTGACAGAACAGTCTGTACGAATGTGCTGCTCACAGAGGGAGACCATCAAAAGCAATCTCACCTCAGAACTACGTCCAGAGAAACAGGTTCCAGGGCAGGTGTGCTCTTGCCTGACCCTAGTAAGACTTACCTCCGTGGAGCACAGGGATTTTTAGTTCCTCTGCAATGTTCATGGACTCTCCAGTTGGAAGATGTTCTCCTATTTCTCAGACTCAGGTATGTTCTGTTTAAAAGGTAAGAACTCAGCTCTGTGGAAAAGGCAAGAATTGTGCACAACTGTCACTCCAGTAGTTGGGAAGCTAAGACAAGAGGATCATGAGTGTGAGGGCAGCCTGGGCTACACAGTGAGCCCCTAGCACCAACAAACAAACAAAAGCTATACACTGACTGTCTTGAGCGGGATGAATGCTGTGCAACCTCTAGGTCCATCCAAATCAATCAATGTACAAATTGTCCTTCCACACCCATGGGTCTCACATCTGTGGCTTTGACCAACTATGGATCAAAAATATCCAGGAGAGGGCTGGAGAGATGGCTTAGCGGTTAAGGCGCCTGCCTGCTAAGCCTAAGAACGCTGGTTCCAATCTCCAGCAGTTCCAATCTCCAGGTCCCACGTTTAGCCAGATGCAAAGTGACGCAAGGGCGCAATGCCGCACTTGCCCACAAGGGGGCGCACACATCTGGATTTCGTTCACAGCAGCTGAGAGACTGCTGGTGCGCCCATCTCTATCTGTCTTCCTCTCCCTCTCTATCTGTTTCTCTCTGTGTCTCTCTCCAAAAATAAAATAATTTTTAAAAATATCCAGGAGAAAAAAGTAGTCCCTGTACTGGACATGAGGATGTCTTCTCTTTCCATTTCAACCCCTGATAAATAACACAACCAAATAACTGCACAGAATTTGCCTTGCGTTCAGTACATGTAATCCAGAATGAGTGACGTGTGCCGGAGGCCATATGTGCAAGTATTACAGCTTTTCATATAAGGGACTCCAGTATCCTCAGGTGCTTGTTATCCTTGGGGGTCCCAGAGCCAATCCCCCATAAATACCAAGGAATTGCTTCATAGGAAAGTTCCAAGAGTCAAGATCCCTGTCAAGACCTCACGTCTAGAAGAACTGGAAGCTCAAAGGCAAACTCAGCAAGAGCTGCAGTGGGAAGCTCGTCCACTGAGGTGAGCTACATGGCCAGCAGTGTATGCACTGGACATGTAGTGGACATGCACATTGTGCTGCATGACCTTAAGAAGTACTGGAGAGAGCACATTCACCAGATCTTCTAGCCAGGTGCTGCTCCATTCAGTATTCACTCAGCACTTGACACTGGGAGATTTATTCCAGGCTGAGGCATCTGCAAACAAAACAGCACTTCATCTGCCCTGTGTTCTTATCTCTCATGTTCCCGAGCTGTCCCTTCCCTTCTAACACACACACACACACACACACACACACACACACACACACACTCACCCCAATGATCAGCTTAGCCACACAAACTTAAAGCAGATTAATACTTACCCATCCAGAGGATGGGTCCTGGTTTTAAAGATTCGCATGGACAGTCTTAACACCCTTCCTACATGCTCAGGGGTCCTCTGTCCCAGTCCAAACTGTGTTATGTTTTTATGAAACCTCTGGGCAGCAAGTGAACGATTTAGATTTAACACTGAGTTTTCCTTGGGTGAAAAGTGGCTCTCCATTGTCTCTGGGAAGATCCCGAAGCCTTCTTACCTTTTCCTCTGGGCTTTATCTTTCCAGTCTCGGAATCACTTCTGGGGCCATTCCCAAGACATCCTCTGGCTTTTCTCAGTCTCTCCTAAAAGGCTTCCTCTTACTAAATAAAAGACAAGCTGAAACATTCCCTTGACTCAGAAGGCTCTGGCTTCGTATGGCCTGCAATTTTTCAAAAATGAAATAGTAATAATAAAAAGCCAAAAACCTTCATTGAGCAATGAGTCCAGGGCACAAAAGCAGCTCCCCACGCAGTAGCTTTGTCTCCACAGGTTTGATGCCTTGGCTCTGCTTTGGACATTTCACATGCTGGGGAAAGGTCTGAAATGTTAATGCCATGAGACCCTGCACAGTTTACAGAAAGCGCCTTCCTCTTCAAAAGCTTCTGTGTTAATCAAAGGTGATTAAAGCCAGGCCCCCACCGGGGACATTCTTTCACAGCTCGGAACAAGTAAGGAAAAGCAGAGATGGTTATCTGACCAGCGTAACAGAGATTTGCTCCTTTCTATAAAAATATACATGCTGACAAAACAACGGCTCTAGATTTACAGCATGTCTGATTTGATCAGTTTTCATCCCAAGGAAACTCGGCTCATACATTCCATTAGAGGGGCTGCTGTAAAGCCACTCTGAGTTCTGGGACCAGAGGTGTCTGGTCGTCTGAAGTCACCATCAATGTCACCTTCAGGGTTCCAAGCTCCTGGCAGAAGGGGTGTTCCGTATTCTCTGTCCTCCTACAACCTCTTGGTTGTTTGCATTTTGCACAGGGCCAGGTGTGATGTGTGCATCCGTCTTAGACCATGAAGTCCTTGTCCCTTCACTGGAAGTCCTTGAAGCCATTTCTGAATTCCTCCAACCCTGTCCCTGGAAAACGGGAACTCTGCTCTTTCTTCTACAGAGACATGAAGGGGAAAGTGTCCTCATTTCTGTCTAGGTAGCAGTTAGACAAAAAGGACACCTCTGAGCCAGGGCAGGGCTGTCAAAGAAATCCCAACATCAATAAAATGAAGTTGATGTGAGGCAAGAAGATGTTTATGGCTGGCACCTTCAGCTACCTAATACTTTCTACCCTCCTGTCTGAAAAGGCCTTAGGAGAGAAGGCCTTCAAACTTATTAGCAATCAAAATATGCAGTGAAAATAATAACCTTTAAAATTACCAAATGATGTTATAATAATACTTTTTGATGTATGTGACATCCATTTTGATTCTTAGACCAGAACTTGAGGACTTTTCAGAGAAGTACCCCAAGAAGCTCTGCTGGCCTGCACTATTGCTGTGGGTGGGAATATATGTACTGAGGGTGGGGCGGAGGAGATTCAGAAGTGACTGAGAGTTTGGAGTCCAGGCCTGGAGTTGGAAGAGGAAGGTACTTCCCACACTTCCAGGTGTATTATGGCTCCTGAGAAAGGAATCTTCACTTCTCTGCAGACTAACCTTTTCCATGAGGACATAGAACAGTATTTCCAAAACCTATTCTCGGGACACCCTGTGATAAACACATTCCATACTGTAGGGACAAGCTGTGTTAAGTCAAGATAAGCACACTCCTTTACTGCAGGGTTTATTTGAGCTCCAGACCATTAATGTGTCACCTAAGTCTCGGAGAGGATCAGACGTCATGTGTAACAGGCTCCAAACAACCAAGGAAACGTTTCGCTAGGGACGTCCTGCTACACAGCATGGGAAAGAGTCCGTTTACTGAGATGCTCACATAAGACACATGTAGCTGCGTGATGTCACCTTTGACCAGGGTTTGCCTTCCGAGCATTGTATAGTCCTAGAAGGTCACACTGAGAGACCTTAGCTCCAGCCTCTGCTTTGTCAACTCTTATTTATTTACTTATTTATTTATTTGAGAGAGAAAGGCTGGAGAGATGGCACAGTGGTTAAGGCGCTTGCCTGTGAAGCCTGAGGATTTGTGTTTCATTCCTCAGTACCCACGTAAGCCAAGGGTGGAACATGTGTCTGGAGTTTGTTTACAGTGGCTAGAGGCCATGGTGCGCCCATTATCTCTCTCTCTCTCTCAAATAAATAAGTAAATAAAATATTTAAGAGAGAGAATGGGCGCACCAAGGCCTCTAGCCACTGCAAATGAACTCCAGATGCATGTGCCATCTTGAGCATCTGGCTTACGTAGTTACTGGGGAATTGAACCTGGGTCCTTAGGCTTCACAGGCAAGTGCCTTAACCGCTAAGCAATCTCTCCAGCCCATGCTTTGTCCATTCTTTGATTCAGCCTGGCACATATGGATGGTGACAGAGACAGGCCATTAGCGATGTTCTTCACGAAAGACCATGGATCTTCTCTTGCCTTAAGACAAAGACTGGAAGTTCACACTCTTGGAGTGATTCCAAAAACAGAGTCTCCAGCCGGGTGTGGTGGCGCATGCCTTTAATCCCAGCACTTGGGAAGCAGAGGTAGGAGGACTGCCATGAGTTCGAGGCCACCCTGAGACTACATAATGATTTCCAGGTCAGCCTGAGCTAGAGTGAGACTCTACCTCTACAAACAAACAAACAAAAAAACAAAAAAACAAACAAACAAAAAAAACACCCACAGCCTCCTTTGCTGTTTCTGAATGCTCCTGGAATCTGATAATCTGACTTCCTGTCATCACCTGCAGCCTGCAGCCTGCAGCCTGGCTAATCACCAAAATGACCCCGGGTTTCTGAAGCAGTGTATTACTACTGCCCCGCTTCCATCTGTCTTCTTGCCCCACGCGGCTTCCACACAGCAGCCAGAGAGAACTGGCTAAAACTAATACGGAGTCATGACACTCCTCACTCAAGAGCCTTCTGGAGCTCCTCACCAGACCCAAAGTCAAGGGCTCTATACTCACCTTAGTATCCCAACCAAACTCCAACCAATCACCTCCCTGGCCCATTTCCTACCATGAGCTCCTGGTTAGAACTTAGTGTTTCCCCTGCCAGGTGTGCCCTTGGCCCAGCCACCCCAGGACTTCTTCCTCTCCCTCCTGAAGAGCCTGGCTAAGATGTCATCTGTGAAGATTTCCCTGAGTGCCCTTGAAATTTACAGTCCCTCCCTACATTGCTTAGCGTTACCCGACATTTTCTCACTTATTCATTCTGCCTCTCAAAACGGAATGCAAAGGGGCTCATGTGTGTTCGCTGGCTTGGTTCTAGTCCTCCCTCTGAAACTGAAATATAACTATGGAATGAAGGAAAATAAACAAGCAAATATTCAACAAAGGGGTACTGGATCTCTGAATGACACCCACAAAATGAGCTAAAGGGTAAAGTTCTGGTCAGAGACAAATCATACTCTGAGACCAAACTCATAGGAAAAAGATTAATTAGAGAGAAGTGGGCAATTTTTCTGGGCATGAAATACTTTTCCTGTACCTCAAGGCCATGCCCACCATCACTCTGTAACCGGCCAGGCAGTAGCAAAAGGCCAGGGTAGAGGAAGCAGCTCAGGGCAGAGGCCCTCTAGTTTGTGAATATCTGCTTACTTATTATTGCCTCTTTCCACAATGATTGTTAGGTTCTGTAGGCCAAAAATGAGGACCACTGATCAGTCACAGCAAGCTTCTGGGCCTATATTCCTTATGTGAAGATGAATAGCCTTTCTCAAGTCCTTGCAAGCGCTGGTAAGACATGGTTCCAACCATTTTTACAGGTACAAGTGAGATATTTCTCTTTGAAAGAAGCCAATTTTTTTTTTACTGGAAAGGTTAAGCAAGCCTGTTTTGTTTCAGACACACTTTGGCGGTACTTTCTTATGTACACACCACACAAGAAAATAATCATCACCATACAAGAAAATAATCATCACAAAAAACCAGCAGGACAGACACCTAAGGGACACTAGTCAGTGTTAGGACACATTGTCGTGAGATTTTTCGACGAATCTGAGACTTCTGACAAGAAACTCTCAAGCAAGACATTGAGGCACAGGAAACCAGTTCTCATATCCCTCTTTGTCCTCAGCCAGCTTGAGCGAACTCTTACGCTGGTGAGGCATGGTCTCCGTAGAGGCAGCGCTGCTTCTGAAAGTAAGTAAGTGACAATGCTGCAATGCTGCCCTTCACTTGACCAACCGGGGCTAGCGCAGCAGGGGCTTGGGGAAGACAACCACAGAGACAGACAAAATCCAGATGGAGACAATTAGCCCAGTGTCTTATCAGTCCAGGTGGCTCCTGGTGCAGGAACTTCATTCATCTTCATTCATCAAATAATTATGATGGATGAGGAAGGCTTGTCCCTAAAAGACAGCCATTTGAGATTCTTTAAAAGCATAGGCCATGCCCTTGAGTCACTTTGTAAGAAGAGCCAGCTTAAGGGCAGACCCTTCCTGAAATACTTATTCCTACACAAAATGTCCACCTCAGGCTCTGGGCTGTGTCCTGTGGGCTCATTTAATACAGAACAGGATGGAGCCATGGTGGCCTGAGGGTCCAGTGCTGTTTCTACTTCCTAGAGATCCTGTGATGACCGACTAAGGTAGTTGCGCTCAGATAATGTCCCTAAGTGCGGGCCGTGTGTGAGCCGCCTCCTCTGCTTCTTGTCTCCGTGGCTTAGTTTTGTAATTTCTATCTCCGAAGCATAACCATGTAGCTCCAAAACAAAGATTAAGAATTTAAAGTTTCTGGTGAAACCTTCCCCAGGACCTCAAAATTTTGATAAGGGGATCAGTGGAGCTCTGCACTTAGTTGTTGTGGACCACTTCAGATGCATACAAAACAAGTGAGAGGCAGGGGTTCAGGGAAAAGAAATTTTCACAAGATTAAATCAAAACCAAGAAAAGACAAAATGTCGCTCTAAAGTACAAACGCAACAAGCAATGTGGAGGAAATTAATTGTTCCGTATCCACATTTGAAATTGTTCTGAATGGCTGCATTTCCTTACTCAAAGGAGAATCCACCCAGAGAAGTAAAATTCAGTAACAAATAGCTTAAAAGAAATGCATGAAAAGATAAATCATAAAAGCTGTGTGTAACAGCACACACTTGTAATTCCAGAATTCAAGGGGGTTGTTAGTTCAAAAGGTAGAAAGAAAGAAAGAAAGAAAGAAAGAAAGAAAGAAAGAAAGAAAGAAAGAAAGAAAGAAAGAGAAGAAAGAAAGAAAGAAAGAAAGAAAGAAAGAAAGAAAGAAAGAAAGAAAGAAAGAAAGAGGGAAGAATGAAGGAAGGGAGAGAGGGAGGAAGGAAGGAAGGAAGGAAGGAAGGAAGGAAGGAAGGAAGGAAGGAAGGAAGGAAGAAAGGAAGGAAGGAAAAGAAAGAAGGAAGGAAGAAAGGAAGAGTCAAAGAGGCTTCACAAAGATGACATAAATATTCCTATTATTCTTGCTGAGTACAGCTGAAAATTATAAAACAAAACATTAAAGGACTGAAAAACAGAAAGAAGATAAGAAATTGCCTAAAAACCCCACATATCATATACAGTAAACCCCACATATCATTATATAATACAGTAGTGAATTATTTGTGTTTGCCTTGGACCTCATATATCTACCTCCATCTGGAATTGGAGAAGTAAAGAATATAGAAATGCCAACAGGAAAGAGCCGGGCATGGTGGCACACGCCTTTAATCCCAGCACTCAGGAGACAGAGGTAGGAGGATCGTCATGAGTTCGAGGACACCCTGAAATTACATAGTGAACTCCAGGTCAGCCTGGGTTAGAGTGAGACCCTACCTCAACCCGCACACACACAAAAAATGCCATCAGGTACTCAGTCCCCTCTCCTCCAAGAACAGCTTTTCTCTAGTCATTGGAGCAAGGATGGAACAATCTCACAAGAAATATATTCTAGATGATAACCATTCTACTCAAGCAGAACACTGCAGAAGAAAACCGTGCCCGCCCTCCTCTCACCAGCAAAGGCTGGGGGGGGAGCCTATGCGGACAGTCCTGCGGGAGTATAATGAGGCTCCCCAAAACCTGTGTGAGGGAATCTGGACTGTCACCTTTACCGAGCAACAATGAGTCAGTCCCTCCTCAGACTGTCTACAGTGTCAGCGAACAGTGGGCAGGAACTAGGCACGTGTCCACTCAAAGAATGAGATGTTGTTAAGGGACACTTGCTAAAAGACAAAACTTAATTAGCACCAGAGCCTCGAAACACAGTAGCTGCAATAGCCAGGGGCCAGTTAAACATGTTAAGATGAAAAAGATTACAACGTGAATGAGAACTAATAATCTACAAATAATGATGAGATTTCATGGATGAGGGCGCATTTCCCCCAGGACTTCAAGGAGCCATCATGAAAATTCTTCAGGGCTGGAGAGATGATTTAACAATGAAGGCACTTGCCTGTGAAGCCTAAGGACCCAGGTTCGATTCTCCAGGTCCCATGTAAAGCCAAATGCACAATGTGGCACATGTGTCTGGAGTTCATTTGCAGTGGCTACAGGCCCTGGCACGCCCTCTCTCTCTCTTTCTCTTTGTCTCAAATAAAAATAAATTTTAAAATTTTTTAAAAAGAAATTCTTCAAAGAGCAATCATAAAAATGCTTGAAACAAATGAAAACATAGAAAGCTTCAGTAAAGAAATAAAAATTATTGAAAGGTACAAAATGGAAATTTTAGAACTTAAAAATGTATAAAACCAGGAACAAGGAATGGAAAATATACATGAAGTCAGTGGGTTTTAAAAATAGCAATTACCAGGCTGGAGGGATGACTTAGCAGGTAAGGCACTTTGCCTGCAAAGCCAAAGGACCCAGGTTCAATTCCCCAGGACCCATGTAAGCCTGATGCACAAGATGGTTCATATTTCTGGAGTTCATTTGCAGCAGCTGAAGTTCCTGATACACCCATTCTCATTCTCTCTCTCTCTTCTTTCTTTCTTTCTTTTTTTTTTTTTTTTTTTTTTTCAGTTTTTTAAGGTAGGGTCTCACTCTAGCTCAGGCTGACCTGGAATTCACTATGTAGTCTCAGGGTGGCCTTGAACTCATAGTGATCCTCCTACCTCTGCCCTCCAAGTGCTGGGATTAAAGGCATGTGCCACCATGCCTGGCCTTCTCTCTCTTTTTCTTTCTCTCTCTCTCTCTCAAATAAGTAAATAAATAGACAAATAATTTTTTAAAAAAGCAATTATCCAAGATGAACGTCAGAGAAGAAGTACATATGTGTACATACATTCATACATAAACACACACACATATGTATATACATATATAAGATAAGTGGATTTGAAAAGAGATTAAAATATATGTGATTTTAGCCAAGGATATAACATTTTGGTCACTGGAGTTCCAGAAAAAAGATAAGAAAGAGGACACTGAAAAGTTACTCAAAAACTAATGACTGAAAGTTTCCAAAATTTGAGAAAAACAAAATCTAAACTTATATAGTCTAGAAACGGAGCAAACCCTGAACAAAATAAAAATCAAAGAAATCCACACTGAAGTTACACCCTAGGTTCGATCTCCAAAATCTGAAGACAAAGGAAAATGTCTTGAGAGCAGCCTCAAAGAAGAGCTTAATTTAAAACAATCTAAACCACCACGCTCCTTTTCAGAATGTATACAGGCCAGAGGGAAATGGTGCAGTTTTCAAGTGTTGAAATAAAAGAACTGTCAACTTCCGATTCTATATTCAGTGAAAATATCATTCAGGAAACAAGGAAAAAACGAAGACATACTTACACGGTCTTTCCTTCTCCTCTTGGATTTCCTAAATTGTGTTTGACAGTTGAACCAAATGTTGAAAGTATTTCTAATGTTCTCAATGCTTTCAGAGGAAACATTTAAGACAATTATATTATGAATGGAGGAGTAAGAGTGGTAAAGGAGAATGCTTCAGGACATAAACTTCTAAAATGTCAACACTAGAGACTTGGATTAGTGGTGTGCATATAATGTAATATCTCCAACCGTAGAGATGGCTCAGCAGTTAAGACACTTGCCCATAACACCCAACGACCCAAGTTCAATGCCCCAGCAACCACACAGAGCCAGATGCACAAGGTGATGCATGTGTCTGGAGTTCATTTACAGTGGCTGGAGGCCCTGGCATGTCTAATCTCTCTCTCTTAAATTAATTAATTAATTTAAAAAACATTTTAAACAATAATGTAATAGCTAAGCAATTACTTAAAAGTGTCATGCATAGGATGACACAATGAAACTCACTGTTAATAAATCAAAATGTAATTCTTCAGAATTCAGAATTTGTGCAATGAAGTGAGAAAACAAAAACAAAATGATATGATATCATATGATAAAATATTTCCATAGTTATTGTACACAGGAATGGTTTAAACATATCAGAGATTAAAAGGATAGATTAAACAAAGGTATGATCCAACTACATATATTCTCTTCAAAAAATTCACTGCAACTATATCAGCCTTGGCAAACTCAGAGTAAAATGACAGAAAAACATGCTATGTGGATATTAATAAGACAAAACCAGGAACGACCTTGACGCTAACACCAGACAAGAAGAGTGAAAAGGAAATCCTTGGGGCCACATCCATAATGAGTATGGATGCAAAGATTTTCAGAAGGTAAGCAAGCCGACTTCAGTAATATGTAAGAAAATTACTACCATGGTCAAGCAGCAGGGCTTATTCAAGTAAGCAGGCTTGGAAAATATTCAGAAGTGAATGCATGTAACATACCATATTAACAAGTCAAATGGAAAATGTTATCATATTTATTAATGCAGAAAAATAGTTGGAAAAATCTAATGCCTATTTCTCTTAAAAGCTAGATCATGGAAAAGCAGCAATCCATAATTTCATAAAGAATATCTATGTGGGGCTGGAGAGATGGCATAGAGGTTAAGGCACCTGCCTCCTAAGCCTAAGAACGTCGGTTCCAATCTCCAGCGGTTCCAATCTCCAGGTCCCACGTTTAGCCAGATGCAAAGTGACGCAAGGGCGCAATGCCGCACTTGACCACAAGGGGGCGCACACACCTGGATTTCATTCACAGCAGCTGAGACGCTGCTGGCACACCCATCTCTATCTGTCTTCCTCTCCCTTTCTCTCTGTCTCTCTCTCCCAAAAAAAAAAAAAAAGAATATCTATGTGTTCTGTCATAATGAATAGTGAAAGACTGAAGTGATAGGAGAAGACCCTAACCCTGGAACAAGGGCAGGACATTCACTCTCAACACTTGCACTCAACATAGAAGTAGAAAGCCCGGCCAATGCAATGAGGAATCTAGAGAACATCAAAGGTTGCATTGGGGAAAAGACTGTCAGGAACTGCATGGCATCAGAGTCTAAACAGACAGTCCCAAGGAATTGATAAAAATCAAAATTATACAATAAGTCAATCCTGCAAGCTTTTAGGATAAGATTTCAACACAGAGAGAACTTAATCATAGTTCTACATGAGAGCAATGAACATGCGCAAAAAAAAACTTGCAAATACAAAGCACTTTCTAATAGCATCTCCCAAATGAAACACTTGGGCAAGAATCTAACAAAACATACGAAGGACAAGATTGATGTGTTGAAAAGTACAGAAGGTCAATAAAAAAAATAAAAGGTGATGGAATAGTGGGAACATATGATGGTCATGAATTAGAAGACACAGCATAGCAAAGATGTTAGCTCTACAGCTCAATAAAGAGGGTGTAGCAGACAGCTTCAGGTTTGCTAAGATGAACTTCCAGACCAGGTACAGTTATGGAGGAAGGGATATTATTTATTGAAGCTTACAGATCCAGGGGAAGTTCCATAATGGCAGAAGAAGCTGGCCTGCTCTTACAGGACCAGGCAAGAGAGAGAAAAGCCACCAGCCACACAGTACAGTACCCTTCAGGAACTCCTACAAGGCCCACTTTGCATATCTTTACAATGGAATCTCAAACCCACCACCACACCTTAAGATCCGCCCAGTGACATTGCCTCCAGCCAGGTGGCTGCAGATGCAAACAACAAACTAATAAAACACTGAATATATCGGGGCCATCTATTCAAACTACCACAGAGGGTTAGTGAACGACAAGAGTGAAGCACTTGTCTAACATGCACAAAGCCCTGGCTGGGTTCCACCCTCAATACCACATAAACTGGATGTTGTGCCACATCCCTGTCATCCCATCACGTGGGAGGCAAAGACAGAAAGATAAGACGTTCAAGGTCATCCTTGGCTACATATAGTAAGTTCCAGGCCAACCTGAGGCACATGGGATTTTGTCTTTAAAAGAAGGGGGAAGAGGAAGAGCAAAGAGGAAGCGCAGGAGGAAGAAGATGAGAAAGAGGAAGAGCAGGAGGAAGAAGATGAGAAAGAGGAAGAGCAGGAGGAAGAAGATGAGAAAGAGGAAGAGCAGGAGGAAGAAGATGAGAAAGAGGAAGAGCAGGAGGAAGAAGATGAGAAAGAGGAAGAGGAGAAGGAAGAAGAGGAGAAAGAAGAGGAGGAGGAAGAGAAGAAAGAGGAAAAGAAGGAGGAGGAGAAGGAGGAAGAGGAGCAGGAGGAAAAGGAGGAGGAGGAAGAAGCAGAGAAGGACGAAGAGGAGAAGTTTCACTTGTAGATCACAGATCTTGATATGAACCACTAGCTTCCTTTTTGTTGAATTACGGATATATTTTTGTATAATTCTCTATGATACAGAAGATAATTTAGGAACTGAGAGAGGGAGAGGAAGACAGATAGAGATGGGCACGCCAGCAGTGTCTCAGCTGCTGCAAATGAAATCCAAATGTGTGCACCCCCTGTGGTCAAGTGTGGCATTGCGCCCTTGCGTCACTTTGCATCTGGCTAAACCTGGGACCTGGATATTGGAACCACTGGAGATTGGAACCAGCGTTCTTAGGCTTAGGAGGCAGGCGCCTTAAGCGCTAAGCCATCTCTCCAGCCCTTTTAATGTTTTTTTTTTTTTAATGTACTTTAAATGGATATTTTGTTACTCACTTCAAATGTTCGATTTTATTAAATAATGATTGTAAAAACAACTTGTACATGTCCTACTTCTAGAAAATAATTGATATTTGAAGCTTCAATTTCATGATGTATATTTTTGTAAATTTTTCACAGAATAAAATGACAAAACACTCTAGAGGGATAGCACATAGTTCTTATACAGTTTGGAAACCAAATTCTCTGATTACCTTGTTGGAAATTTATGCTTGAATAGGAAAGAAATGTATTAAACTACAGAGTGAATTCCAGGTAAGCCTATGCTACAGTGAGACCCTACTCAAAAAAACAAACAAACAAACAAACAAACAAACAAACAAAAAGATCTATTGTGATTGTGCTACTTCTAAAGGGTTTAAAATTTTTACAAGTTTTACTTATTTACTTTCTCTCAAGTTGCTTAGTAAAAACAGGTTAAAATTATCTTATTTTTTTTCTGCCATATATTTTTAATGATCAGTGCTATTGCCAGTTTTATTTTCAAGTTTTTGCTAAAAATTCTATTTTATCAGATTTTTATAATACTATTTTTTTCTGTGTTACATTCTACTTAGTAAACTTTTGGACGACCTTTTATTTTCAATTCATCTTTGTTTTTTTAATTATTGTTATTGCAGTTTTAAAAATAAGTCTGTTGGGAATTTTAATATATTATCATACTGAAAGGAGGTCATATTCCCATTGGGTTATTCTCTTTTGTCCCCTCTCTTCCTGCTCCCCTTCCTGAGGACCCTCCTTATTGTGAATATTAGTAATCACTGTGGGGTCACGAATGCACTAGTCATTCCTAATTAAGGAAAATTAAAAATAAAAAAAATTAGCTCAAAAATAGGAAACTTAGAGAATGTGGATTAAACAAAATGATTTATATGCAATCTAAAAGTATAAATTAGGATATACAGACACACATACATAAGAGTGTGTTTTGTCTGTACATGTATGTATACATATACATATACACATACACGCACGAAAGGATCTTCTATATGTGCTCAAATACAGATACAAAGATTAGTTCCAGGACAGTAATGGTGTTAAAACAATGAAATGGGAGGTCACAAGGCTAACGGGGCTGGAACGCATTAGTTTCCTATATAAACAGACTACCAAAACTTTACTCATATTCATTTCCAGAAATAGTCAATGGCAAAGGACATGAAACTCACCCAGTCATAGGCAGCCAATGGGATATTAGTGATGCTGACTTGAATTCCCTTCCAGTGCAGTACAAATAAAGTGAATACTCAGACTTTAGTAGAGTCAAATAGATTCTTTACTCACCCGCCACTTCCCTCAAGCTACCTCCATGAGACAATCTGTCTGAAGTCACCTCAATCATGAATCTTAACCTGCTGAAACAAGTCCTACAATTTTAGTGGGCCAAAGCTTAATCTTTCCACAATGGTAACCATCTGAGGATGGCAGGAATTCTCTCTCGTGTCATTCCCATGTCCTCTGGACAGTGGTACCCCATCCCCTCTGCCTCCCATGAAGTCATGCCGGCTGTTGTCTGGCAGTGTGATCAGGGATGCCCTATAGAAAAGGACACTCTGGTGTTAGGGCCATCTGAGTAACACTGACCTTGACCTGGAGAATTTGTCTTTCAGAAGTGGTAGATTTTCTTTTCCACAGCTGAGGCCATGCCAGAGGCATTATACCGCACTGTCTAAATACCTCAAAGACAGGCTGGGCCCACAGCCAAGTCAGGCAAATAGCTGGCTTGGTGCCAATCTCCAGGGGTAACCCTGAGATCTCTGGCTGGCTGCTTACAGCTGAGGAGCCCCTGTGGCCCAGAACAGGGAGACATGACTGCCTTGCAGTCCCCTGTTTAACTCCAACTAGGACTGTGCAACAGCTGAATGAGATGCAAGGGACAGAGCAAGTCAGTGAAAGTAGGTCCCCTCTAACCTCAAAACAAAATCTGTATGCATTTCTGCAGATCTCTCGGGCTCCATCTCCCATCCCACCAGGATCCTCCACTGATTCAGTCAACACATTACTAAACGCTGGTTATCAAATGTTGCTACATCAAATGATTTTCAATGGAGTGAAAATAGTCCCCCAAGAACACATGGTCTCATAGAAGGCCGCAGTAACCTAGTGAGCGGACTGGCTGTGAGAGCAGAAAGGGAATCATCCCTGGAAGGAAATGGAGCTATGAGATTCACTGTGTAGAGACTTGGGAACTGGTTCCTCAAAAAGCCACAGAAGGGCTGGAGAGATGGCTTAGGGGTTAAGGCACTTGCCTCCTAAGCCTAAGAACACTGGTTCCAAGTTTAGCCAGATGCAAAGTGACGCAAGGGCGCAATGCCGCACTTGACCACAAGGGGGCACACGCATCTGGATTTCGTTCTCAGCAGCTGAGAGACTGCTGGCGCGCCCATCTCTATCTGTCTTCCTCCCTCCCTCCCTCTCTCTCTCTCTCTCTCTCTCTCTCTCTCTCTCCTGCTTCCATCCTTGTGAGTAAACAGTGAGATAAACACCTTATAAGAGGGAAAGGGTAGTTGTAGCCCACAGCGTTGGGCCTGGGTGCAGCAGTGCATCATGGTAGGAAGAGCACTGTTGAGGAAAGTTGCTCACTTCATGACGGCTGGAAGCAAACACAAGCAGGAAGAAGCTGAGGTCCCAGTATCTCCTTCAAGGGCACACCCTGGTGTCCGAAGACCTTCCACAGGTCCCCTCACATGCAAGTAGTGCCACAGGCTAGTGGCCAAGTCTTCAACACGTGTGGGCGGTGGTGCACTGAAGATCAAAACTACAGCACAGGCCTGGAGAGATGGCTTAGTGGTTAAGGCGCCTGCCTGCTAAGCCTAAGAACCCCGTTCCAATCTCCAGGTCCCACGTTTAGCCAGATGCAGTGACACAAGGGCTCAATGCCACACTTGACAACAAGGGGCGCACACATCTGGATTTCGTTCACAGAAGCTGAGAGACTGCTGGCGCGCCCATTCTCTATCTGTCTCCCTCTCCCTCTCTGTCTGTCTCTCTCTGTGTCTCTCTCCAAAAATAAATAAAATAATAAAAAAATATTAAAACTACAGCACAGGATAGGATTAAGACAGTCCCTGTAAGAGAAAATTCAGGTAAGAGTCAGAACCCCATAGTGGTTGGGTTGTGATTATCCTCCCAGGAGTGTGTGTCTAAGTGTCTGTGAGTCTGTGTGTCTGGATACATGTGCAGTACATGCAAACATGATTCTGTGACTTTAAAAAAAAATTAATGATAGCTTTTTTAAATTTTTTTTTGAGAGATACAGAAATAGGCAGGGAGAGAGAGAGAGAGAGAGAGAGAGAGAGGGAGGGAGGGAGAAAATGGGTGCGCCAGGGCCTCCAGCCACTGCAAACGAACTCCAGATGCATGCACCCCCTTGCGCATCTGGCTTACGTGGGTCCTGGAAAATCGAGCCTCGAACCAGGGTCCTTAGGCTTCATAGGCAAGTGTTTAACCGCTAAGCCATCTCTCCAGCCCTTAATGATAGCTTTGATCATCTCATCTTTTCATAGTCTCAGTATCCCACTGTGGCTTGCAGGAGAAATGGCACAGCTGAACCAATGTCACAGCTTTCTTGGCTTTGGTACCCTGGGCCTCTTAGCCATGGGTGCTCAGAACCCATGAACCCATCTTCTCAGCATGCAGGCTGGGTCAGCTAAGACAGGGTTCCATTTCCCAAGTCCTCCCTTCTGTCTTGAGTTCTGGCCCTGACTCCTGTGCTCCCAGCCCTGATGGTCCAAGCTGGGGTGGTTTATGGGCTCTCTGGGATGCTTGCCTCTTCCACCCCAGTGTGGCATCTTAGAAATTGTTAGGTCTGTGGTCATTGACTTTTGACCCAAAACAGCTTTATGTCTCAGGACTGCACCTGGCGCTGGTTCCAGTCCTCAAACTCCTGTGTAGATTCTCTTCAATCCATTCTTCTCAAAGGAAAATATGTGGCCCAGTTAGCTTCATGAATCCAGAAAGACGGGTGGACTGAAGAGCCCTCATGGAAATCCGGCTCACGGATACAGTCTGTGGAAACAGTACAGTGCAACAGGAGAATCTTGAGAACCTGAGTCACAGGACAGAGCTTACAGGTGGGAATGATCCTTTTGCAGTCATTGACAGCGAGCCTTCATACTTCCAGGGCTGTGTTAATTGGCAAGAGACAAGGAGGAGCACCCAGATGCCACAGGATGTGGGACCCAGGCTGCATGCTGTGCCTTCTGTGCACGATAGGGCTTTGCAACTTTTGTAGTCAAGTGGCCCTGGTCACATGACCCTCGGTGAGCTACAGTGGTGCTGGGAGCAGACGCCACCCTGGCTGGTCTCCTCTGAGCTCCTGTGAAGAAACCACAGAGGTGCAGAAAGAGCCCTGACCAGCACAAGATTGCAGTAACTCAGTTTTTAAATAGAGTTATCAGATCAGAAACCCAAACAGTGAGCACTTAAGAGCCAGGAGATGCAGAAGTAAGATAGTAGTGTTTTTGGCACTTTGGATGGGTGAGAGCTATGGTCATTGGGCTTTTAGGGTTAGGAAGGTTATAAACAGCCAAGAGAAGGGGTTGTTCCAGTGTGTTCTTTCAAATGCAGACACACACACTTTTAACACAAATTATTTTCATTCTACCAGCAGTGAATGACTCCCGACTGAAAGCCTTGACAGGAGAAACAGTTTCAGGATACAGCCAGGGACTCTGAGTCTTGGTTGAAGACCACTCCTCCATCATCCAGGGGACCAGCAAACAAAGACACAGACAGGAAACGTGTGAACACACACTTAAGGCAGCGACCAATCAGGAATTTACATACTGAAAGCAGTGACCATTCAGGAATTCACATATTGAAAGCAGTGACCAATCAGGAATCACATGCTGAAAGCAGTGACCAATCCGGAATTCACATACTGAAGTTAGTGACCAATCAGGAATTCACATACTGAAGGCAATGACCCTTCAGAAATTCACAGAGTAACACGGTAAACGAGGTAAAGGACCTTCTGCACACTTGACTAAGCAATTACTAAGCTAAGTGATTATGGAGTGAAACAGTATGGCTCCAAACTCCTATTGCTCATATAATTATCACAGGCTTCAGTAGAACAAAGAGAAACTGAAGGTACAAAGGTAATGTGTCTGAGAGATCATGTGTCCACACTTGTGTGTGTGTTGAATATTTTAATTTATTTATTTGATAGAGTGAGTGCGGATGGGCATGCCAGGGCCTCCAGCCACTGCAAAGGAACTCTAGATGCATGTGCCATTTTGTGCATCTGGCTTATGTGGGTCCTGGGGTATTGAACCTGGGTCCTTGGGCTCCCCAGGCAAGCACTTTAACTGCTATGCCATCTCTCCAGCCCCCGTGTGTGTGTGTGTGTGTGTGTGTGTGTGTGTGTGTGTGTGTCGCGCGCGCGCGCGCGTTTTGTTTGTTTCATACTAGCCCAGGCTGACCTGAAATTCACTATAGTCCCAGGCTGGCCTTGAACTTACTTTTACTTTTATTATCGTATTTATTTGAGAGAGAATGAGCATGGGCACTACAGGACATCTCAAAGTCCTGATTCCAGATACATGCTACTTTGTGTGACTGGCTTTACTTGGGTGTTAGGAATTGAGCCCAAGCTGCAAGCTTTGCATGCAAGTACCTTTATATACAACCATCTTGCTAGCCCCATTATCCTATTTATTGCTTGAGGGATTTGGGGGTGGAGTTTAGTGTTTACTTTTGGTGATTCTTCATATATCATAAATATTAACCCTCTGCCTGGCACAAATTTTTTTTCTTCTGTAGCTGCCTCGTCCCTGTGTTTATAGTATTTTTTGTACAAAAGCTTTCTAATTTCATGACAATTTGTATTTTTTTTTTTTGTAGTTCTTTCCTATACCACTGAAGTCTTTTTTTGCGTGCATATATGTGTGTTGTATTCATGTGTGTGTGAGCATGTGGGTGCACATGTGTGTATGTGCGTGTGTGGAGGCCACAGGTTCACATCAGATGGTTTTATTGACTGTGCTCCACTTTACCCAGGCAGGGCCTCTTACTTGAGCCAGAAGCTCGCTGGTTTGGCCGGTCTTTCTGGCCATGCTGCCCGTGGTGCTTCTGTGGATTCTGGGAACCCACATTCCAGTTCACAGTCTTATCGCTCTGGCAAGAACTGTGTCCTCAAAGCCATCTCCCCAGCCCCACGGAGTCCTTTTCAGAAAGTTCTTGTTCATTCCCATAACTTGACTATTTCCTGTGTATTCCTCTAGAAAGTTCAGTTTGCAAGGTTTTTAAATTTTTCTTAATTTTTTTTTAACTGGAGAGAGAGAGGGAGAGGGAGAAAGAGACAGACAGAATGGGAACACCAGGGCCTCTAGCCACTGCAAATGAACTCCAGACGCATACACCACCTTGTGCTTCTGGCTTACATGGGTCCTGGGGATTCAAACCTGGGACCTTAGACTTTATAGACAAGTGCCTTAACCCCTAAGCCATCTACCCAGCCCAACTTTGCAGGTTTTATAACAGTGTCTTTTGTCTATGTTAAATGATTTTTCTGCATGGTGAGAAATATGGCTCTAATTTCTTTCTAATACATGTGAATATCCAGCTTGCCCAGCACAATTTATTGAAGACACTGTTTTGTTTTTTTTTTTTTTTTTTTTTTTCCAGTTTACAGTTTGGCACCTTTGTTAAAACTTAGGGGAGTGAAATTATGTGTGTTTATTTCTGGTCCTCTATTCTGTGCCATTAGTCTACATATCTGTTTTGTGCCAGCATCATACTGTCTTTATCACAATGACACAGTAGCATCAGTTGAGATTGAATATTTTAATACCTCAGCATTGTTCTTTCTGGTTAGGATTGCTTTGGCTTTTTGAAGTCTTTTGTGTTTTCGTATGCATTTTAGGGTTATTCTTTCTATTTCTGTGACAAATGTGATTGGAATTTTGGTGAGAATTGCCTTGAATCTGTGGACCCCTTTTGGAACATAGCCATTTTCATAGTGTTAATTCTGTCAGTCTACAAGGATGGGAGGTCTTTCCATCATCTGCCTTCTCTGATTTATTTGTTCAGTGTCTTCAAATTTTCATGGTAGAGGTCTCTCATCTTTTTGGTTCGTGTTATTCCTGAATACTTTTGGAGTTATGGTGCATGGGATTGTTTTCCTAATTTTCTGTTTTGGCAAGTTTGTCATTGGTATAAAAAACACTAATTTTTTATTAGTTTTTTTGATTGACAACTTCCTTAATTGTAGACAGTATCCCATGATACTTCCCTCCCTCCCCCCCCTTCCCCTTTGAAATTCTACTCTCCATCATATCCCCTCCTTTTTATGTTGATTTTCTATACTCCTACATTGTTGAAAGCATTTATCAGTACTAAAAGTTTTCCAGTGGAGTCTGTAGGGTTTTTATTAAGTACAGAACCCTATTATTTCAAAGAGAAAATTTGATTCTTCATTTGCTATTTATATCCCTTTTATTTCTTTCTCTTGCCTTATTGACCTAGCTAAGACTTTGAGCACTACAAGAATGGAGTGAGGGCTAGAGAGATGGCTCAGCAGTTTAGGCACTTGCCTGCAAAGCCCAACAACCTGAGTTTGATTCTCAAGTCCAGCGCAAGACCAGATGCACAAAGTGGCACATGCATCTGAGTTTGTTTGCATCAGCTAGAGGTCCTGGTGCACCCATTCTCTCTCTCTCTCCTTGACAGGTGTGGTGGTACACACCTTTAATCCTAGCACTCGGGAGGCTGAGATGGGAGGATCGATGTGAGTTTGATACCAGCCTGAGACTACATAGTGAATTCCATGTCAGCCTGGACTAGAGTGAGACCCTACCTCGAATCAAATAACAAAAAAAAAAAAAAAAAAAAAAGGAAGAATGGATCCCTTTTTCTTGTTTCAGAATTTGTAGAAAATCATCTATTTTCCAATTTAATATAATGTTAGCTATACATTTGTCATACAAAGGCTTTATTGTGTTGAGATATATTCCTAGTTTCTTTAGGACTTCCATCATGAAGATGCGTTGAACTTTGTCAAATGCCTTTTGTTTTTCTTTTGGGGTGCTCAAATAATTCTGTCCTCTATTTATATTGTAATATATTTGTTTGTACATGCTGAGTCAATATTACATCTCTAGGATGAAACCAACTCGGGTACAAAGTTTGAGTGTGTGTGTGTGTGTGTGTGTGTGTGTGTGTGTGTGTGTAGTATGTGCACTGCGGAGTGGAGAGTGTGGTATGTGTGGTGTATGCATGTGTATGTGCTGATGCAATGCTCCATGAGCTCACCCACAGAGAACAGAAGTGTCCCCCTCCATCAATCATCTGCCTGTGTTTTGGGGAGGGGGTTAAAGTAACTTTTTAAATTTTTTATTTATTTATTTGAGAAAGGGAAAGAGGCAGCGAGAGAGAGAAAGTGAATGGGTGCGCCAGGGCATCCAGCCACTGCAAACGAACTCCAGATGCATGCACCAGCTTGTGCATCTGGCTTACATGGGTACTGGGGAATCGAGCCTCGAACCAGGGTCCTTAGTGTTCACAGGCAAGCGCTTAACTGCTAAGCCATCTCTCCAGCCCCACCTGCCTGTTTTTTCCTTGAACTGGAGTCTTGCTGGTTCTTGAGCTTGCTCTTTGTGAGCCCCAGTGATTGCCCAGTCTCCATTCCCCACAGGACTGGGGTTTATTATAGATGTGTGTCAGCACACCTAGTTGTCTACATGAGTTCTGTGGATTGGAACTCCAGCAGCCTCAGGCCCTCATATGCACAAAGCACTCTGAAATGCCAAGCCATCTCCCCAGCCTTGTAGGCTCTTCTTATTGGGCTCTTGAATCTGGTTTACAGCTATATATATTCATGATTTAATTTTGGTAGTTCATATGTGTTTAGGGCCTTGTCTATACTTCTTCCATTATCTAGATTTCCCATCTTTAGGGAATATAGGTTTTCAAAGTATCCCCTATGTATCCTCTAGATTTCATTGGATTCATTAGTAACAATTCGATTTTGATTGATTTTGATCTCTAATCTGATTGAGTCATTTCTATTTCTTTCACTTAGTTTGGCTAGGGGTTTGGTTAGCCACCATTTGTTCTCAGGGTTTGAATATGATTTTCCATGGTTTTCTAGCTTTTGGGGTACTGATGAGACACCGGTGTTATTCTCATGTCTCCGTGTTTGTGCGTTGGAGTTGCTCCCTGCTGACTTTGCATGCTGTTTCTTTAGGTTTTTGACATCTTGAGACTGACAGGCCATTGAGAGGTGCTTCTCTGATCATGTCTCATTGGGCTTCTGGGGTTCCACATGCCTCATATTTGAAGTCATCTTGAAATTCTCTGCTATCATTTTATGAATAAACTGTCTCAGCCTCTTCTTCAAACCATGGATTCTTAGGTCTGACCTCTTGAATGTATCCTTAAGTTCTTACATGTTCAGGTCATGTTCGTTGATTTCTCTCTACATTTCTGAATGCTTTGCTGTGGAAATCTTGTCTTCCGTCCCTGAGACCCATTCTTCTGCTTGGCCTTTTCTATTGCTGATGTTTTATGCTGTGATTTAGCTTTGGCCAAAATCCATTTCTCTAAGCCAAGTGAGTTGTAATGCTGTGGGAATAACTCCATTGCTGTGTTGCAGCAGCCAGAGCAGATGCGGACAAGATAGGAGCTTCCGGGTAGGGGGAGAGACAATTCTGTACCAAATGGAAAAAGAACCCTTTAATTCATCCAATTACAAAAAACATAGGCCCATTTATGATGTAATTTGGAAGTCTAGTTCTACTGAGTTGTATTGTGCTTACTGTTTTATGCCTGCCAAAGCTGTGCTTGTTTGCTTGAAATGGGATCTCATGTTTAAATGTGGAACTGGTGCTGTTAGGCAGCCTCTTTAGGCCTCCTGGCCATAGTTCCATGCCAGCAAGATTTGGAAATGAGAGGCGTAAAATGCTAGGATGGGATGCTAAAAGCTACAAATTTACCTCAAAAGAGTAGGTTTCCTAAGCCTCCATATTTTGCTGAGTACTTACCTTAGGACAACATTCTAACAGCCATATGTGCTTCCAAGTTGCATGTTGCTAATGGTTACAAGCTTTGGCACCCGCCAGCCCTGTCCTGCACGAGATGTATGTATCATCAAGTGTAGATATACAGCAGTTTTCTTGGCACCCATTTTTGTATGGATGGTTTCCAGCAAAAGCCATAACTTACCCAGTAGTTCCAAGTGGAGTGCCCAATGAGAAACCTGAGATTTCAATGGCTGATAGATTCCTAGGTCTAAGAAATAAACCACTCATCAGTTCTAAGCTGCATGAAGAGAAACCACCCCAGAAACACATAATCACAACCAGGAAAGGATAAGCCGGAAGCAAGCGTAGCTCTTAAAGTCAATATGAGGGAAAGAAATCTGCAAAGTAGAAAGAAGTAACCAGAGCCAAGGTTTGGCATCTGCCCCCCCCACAGAGTGTGACCACCCCTGTGAATTAACATCTGGAGACCCTGCAATTGATGAAAAGTTACAGAGCAGCAAGCAGCCACTGGACACTGCTAGAAGAGCAGCTGTGTTGGAATCACTTTCAAAGATACCTCTCTTCCCTAGGAGCTCTGGGATGGTCACTCAAAGATTCGCAGACAGTGAAGTGGTCAACACAACACAGGATCAATGTTTCTATAGCCATACAGAATGCTCATCTGCTATCGAATGTATTTATTCCAGCTCTGGCACATAGACGGAATCACTTAATATTCATTAAGTACACTTCTTTCAATGTGTGTAATAGAAAAAAAAAGATACATGAATTCCTTAGGTAAGTTCAGCAGACTGAAAGATAAATGTCATTGCTACTAAACCAATCACAGTCAATACTATTTTACAAACCAATAAAAAAAGCATTATAAGTGCAGGGCTGGAGAGATGGATTAGTGGTTAAGGCACTTACCTGCAATGCCAAAGGACCTAGGTTCGATTCTGCAGGACCCATGTAAGCCAGATGTACAAGGTGGCACATGTATCTGGAGTTCATTTGTAGTGGCTGGAGGCCCTGGTGCACCCATTCTGTCTGTCTCTCTTTTCTCTCTCTGTCTGTCTGTCTCTCTCTCTCTCTCTCTCTGCCTCTTTCTCTCTCTCAAATAAATATATATTTTTAAATTATTTTATTTATTTTTGGAGAGAGAGACACAGAGAGAGACAGACAGACAGAGAGGGAGAGGGAGACAGACAGAGATGGGCACGCCAGCAGTCTCTCAGCTGCTGTGAACGAAATCCAGATGCGTGCGCCCCCTTGTGGTCAAGTGCGGCATTGCGCCCTTGCATCACTTTGCATCTGGCTAAACGTGGGATCTGGAGATTGGAACCAGCGTTCTTAGGCTTAGCAGGCAGGGGCCTTAACCGCTAAGCCATCTCTCCAGCCCAAATAAATATATTTTTTAAAAGATAAGTGCAAATTCATCTGATTGGTTAAGAGAAGTCAATGCAATATGAATAAGATGAATTAAGTTTGCTTCTACAAGTCAAATGAACATTCATTTCTTCCTCTTGAACTTGTGGTAACCTGCTGTGTATGCTGAAGTTTAGCATAAACGCAATCAGAACTTTGAGGAAAGCTGAAGTCTTCTCTGAAATCTACCTCCTTGGGGAATGCTTAAGGTTTTTATCATCATGATTTTAATGTTAGACTCAGGCTTTCTCTATGAAGTGCTTGTGCACAGCTGCGAACCCCAACAGAGGCTGGACACACACTCAGGTGTCACTGTTGATCCTCATGGAAAGAAACTGGGGGAGTCTCCCTGGTGGCCTGCACATAAGATTGTGCTGTGCCAAGCCTCCCATTTATTTATGTGTATTTATTTTGTGCTTGGTACAATTTAATCACTGTCTAAATATAGTCAAGGCATGAAAACTCCCATGTGGAGTTTGTCTGGAAGGACATTAATAATGTATGTGAAAGTTTCCAGCAGATAACACAACCATTTTTAAAAAAAGAAGAAGAAGGAGACAAGTAATAAAAGGAAAGTACTAGAATATGAAGAAGAGAATCTAGTCGTCCCATGGTACTCATGGGAGATTGGTTTCAGGACCTCCCATGGATAGTAAAATCCCAGGAGACTCAAGCTCCTTATTTAACATAGCCTACTACATATTTGCATAAAACACATGCACATCTTCCCAGACACTTTAAACAATACCAGGATTAATACCTAATATAATGTAAACACTCCATATAAATCATTGTTTTAACATCTTTTATGGACTGAGATTCCAGTCCCTCCAGCTCACTCGGAAACCACCTGCAGATCTGTGAAGTACCAGGACAGGCAGCCGAAGTGTGCTCTCGGACAGCAACAAGCCTAGAATGGGTTTTTCCTCCAGTCTCTGTTTTATCTTGAAAATGAATTTGAACTGTTGCAAAACCCAGAAATCTCTTTCTGGAGCTTTTGATAGCTCTTTCTAGGTGATTACTATCCATGCTTTACTTACGCTGGGGAAGGGATAAGAGAAAAAAAAAATACACCACCAGATAGTGAACAAAGTTTTTCTGGGCTTAAAAAGTTCAAGAACTGGGCAATACTCAGAAACCAAAGATGGTTCTGAATGTCCCTACCTACACTTTAACAAACTACACTTATGCAATTTGGTATTTACCTTATTTGGGTAGAATCTGGCTGCCTTTACCTTGGGAATTCAGCTTCTATTATTGACTGAGGCTCAGTTGCTTGATTCCCAGGACATAGATTTATGTTACTTTACTGTGTATTTGTCCACATAGCTGGGCTGTAATTTATGATCTATGAAGACTACTTTGGGCTAAATTTCATCACCCAAATATGGAGACTAGCTCATACTATACATGTGCATTCCCCGGAGGTTGTATGGGGCTATAGTACTCAAAGTTTATAATACGGATGCAGTACATTGGGGAGAATGTCCTGTCCCCCGGGTTCTTAATAATACTTTGACAAGGGCCAGGAAACAGGTCCATGAGACAAACAGATCCCATCAGACACAATGGTTCCTAGGAATTAAATGGTCCTAAGAGCAATAGTTGCTTAGAAATAGGCATCTCTCAAATGGAAATGGTGATGCTCGGGGATGAAGCATGAGCAAAGACTGTAAAAGTCTGGCCATGGCCCAGAGAGGGCTGATGGAAATAAACAGTTTGTTTTTCTCCATGTAAATCTTTCCTTTGAACAGTCAGCCCAGGTGACCTGGGCCACTGTCAGAAATGGAGGCAAATGCAGCTCTCACAAGGTGCACAGGCACTTGAGAGGAAGCCAGGGGCAGCTTCCTGGGGATGGAAAGCAGGCTTCTAAGACATCCCAGAGAAAGTCTTAGAATCCTTCCTTGTGCTGCAGCTTCTCTGTGACCCTCACCCCTTCCTTAGGCCCTCTGCTGGAAAAACTGGAGGGAAACTCTCCCTTCCCTCAGCCCTCAAAACCCATGTGAAGTCTGGCTCCTGTCACTCCCTAGCCCAGCTCTTCTCTGGAGGAATCTGATTGAAGAGGGTGCCCAAGAGATTTACCTCCAGGATGAAAGTAGACAGGAGGGTCTGGGAAGGCCATGGAGAATTACAAGCCACAGTTTCACAGGTTGTTCTGGGCTTGGGTTGGGGAGGGAAGGAAGGAATGTTAATGTCTTAGCTTCTGCTTCACCCCAGCTTAGAAACCAAAGAGCACCTCCTGCCTCACTCTCCCCCCTCCCCACTGCCAGGGCACTCACTAAAGGCCTCAGGGACACGGAGAGCATATTTAAGTGTTGAAAGCTAGCATCTGATGATCACCAGGCAGGATCTGCTCTGTGTCCATGTGTTCTGTAGCAAGAATCTGTCTCTGCGTTCACAACAGTATGTAGTCTACTGAGTTCTTGCACAGTTTGGCCACTGAAATTAGTTTCCTGAAGAAAGTACAATGTGAGACTAGGAGAATCTATCAGCAAATATACGGCCTGGGTGGTTCCTGTCGTCAGGAAGCCTGGTGAGAGATAGGCATGACCCCATTTAATAAATCAATGATAGCAAAACGCAGCTGTCATTGAGATCAGTGAGGGGGGCTTGATTTGATTTCTGACAGGTCCAAAATTGGAGGATGTGCAAAGTCCCTTACGTGAGATGGTCTAGTATCTGCACGTGGCTTATATACACCCTCCCTGATACCTCAGATCATCTCTAGATTTCTTTTTTTATTTATTTTTATTAGATATGGACATACTTAGGATGTAAACAACACATGTTGGTACCATCCTTTCCCTCCTCCCTGCCCCCTTTCTGAAGAAGCCTTCCTCGTTGGGGATGCAGGTCAACCCCATGGGGATCGTGGGTCATGCATTGTGGGGGCAACAGTATGCTATGGGGGAGAGGCAATGTCACTGTGCATAATGTCCCAACTTGTGGCTCTAACAATCTTTCCGTCCCCTCTTCCACAAAATTCCCTGAGCCATGCTGGGAGCATTTAAGTCTACTTCAGTGATGGGCCCTTAGGTGCCTCTGGATCTCTGGTTTGGTAGGTGTTGAGTGTCCTCGGTGTCTGTCTCCTTCACACTTTGCCTCTTGAATGCTGGGATTAAAGGCATGCGCCACCACGGCCCGCTCTCTCTCACTTTCTCTGTCCCTCTTTCTCTCTCTCTCAAATAAATAAATAAAATATTTTTTAAAAAAGCTTTGGTTTTGGGCTGGAGAGATGGCTTAGCGGCTAAGGCGCCTGCCTGCTAAGCCTAAGAACGCTGGTTCCAATGTCCAGCGGTTCCAATCTCCAGGTCCCACGTTCAGCCAGATGCAAAGTGACGCAAGGGCGCAATGCCGCACTTGACCACAAGGGGGTGCACGCATCTGGATTTCGTTCACAGCAGCTGAGAGACTGCTGGCGCGCCCATTTCTGTCTCCCTCTCCCTCTCTGTCTATCTCTCTCTGTCTCTCTCTCTCCAAAAATAAATTTTAAAAATAATTTAAAAAAATTTTTAAAAGCTTTGGTTTCACATGTCTAGAGTGGCAGCATCATCTCGTACACTTGGGGCTGTTAGTAAGCTGAGGGTCACAGGAACACAGTGGCTGTGACGTCACAACAGTCACCCTGGCAGCCAGGATAGATGCTCGGTGATTCTTGGATGGGAGCATATACAGTGTTGAAGGGATGAGTCATACCCCACGGAGAAGAGGGGCAGCCAGCACAAGACACCGCTGCAGGATGCAACTTAACCCTTAGGAAATGCTCGTTTCTGGAATGTTCTTGTGAAACTAAAACCATGGAAAGAAAACCCACAGAACAGGAGAAATTGCTTTCGGAAATCTTTTGCTTTTGAGAAGTTTGATTCCAGTTTCATGTACGTTCCTTTGTCGATACTTACATTTTCATTTGCTTTTAGAATACACAATTTATCCTTGGTTTGTTTATTTTTTTAATGTTACCAAAAAATGTTTGTACAGTTTGTCTATTACATTCCCCTTACTTACCACCCAGTGGGCTACTTCAATATGAGGATCATGTCTTCATTTGTCAAAAAAATGTCTTTGCTTATTTCTTCCTTCCAACTCTCTGGGCAGTTTTTTCTTTATGATTCCAGTTAGAATTTGGAATTCTTTGATCAATATTTTGTCTCCCAAAGCTCCTTTAATACTTTCCATCTCTTTATTTGTCAAGGTTATATTTCAGAAGTTTGGTAACCACCTTCCAGCTTACAAATTCAGGGTTTGAGGGATGTTACTTCTGCTCTTTACTCATGACTTTTGCTTTATTTTGCTGCAGAGATCTCTAAGGTTTACGTTGTAACTTATATATTAAATATTCTCACCAGTTTCTGCACTATCATACCATATGCTGACATTAATTATATTTATTGTAAAGAATTTCCTGATCCTGTAAATTTTCTTTCCTAAGGCAATGTCTTGTTCACGTGATTTGTAATTTCAGTGTTCTTGGCATGTCTCTGTGACAGCTGATTTTCCACTGGTGTTTGCAGGTTGTTGGGACTCCTTGACTTAGTACGGAGAGAAATGGATGTACATTTCTGCTCAATAACGATGCCTCATGTAATTCAGTGCACATGTGTGTATTATTTTTTACATATATAATACATATGTTGAATGAGTGAAAGAGAAGTCCATCTTTTTACTCAGTTGTCACAACCATGTCACCAGTCTGCCTAAAAAGACAGTCTCTCTTGACTGGTATTTAAGTAAGTTTTGGTGATAGGATAATTAGCAGTGACAATTACTAATATTTTTTGGGGTTGGGGAATTTATTTTACTTTTCTGAGCCTCATTTTTCTAGTGTGTAAAATAGATGTGACACACTAGTCCTTGGAGAATGATGTGTGACCTTGCAAACCAGAGCTGGGGACTGGCGTGCGGCCACAATAACACAAATGCCAACTCTAGAGTCGTTGGCTCAGAGTGTCTCTTGCGGTGGGATGGACAATACGGTAACTGGTGAAGCAGTTTCATGCAGGAAATTTCTCCAAGACTAACTTACTGTCCCATTGTGGAACTCCACCATGTTACCTGTGGCTCACGTCATCCTGCAGAGTCAGATGGGAAGATCCTTGAGCAACACCCCACGTGGCTTTGCAGTGCGTTGGTGAGCACAGGAGGCTGGGCTTGGGAATGACAAGATATTATATCTCTCAGGCATTTGTGGCTTTCTACTGAAGATGGGAACTCGCTGTCCTGGGGAGGCTGTCCTGCAGGCCCATCTGTTCTGTGTTTTTTTTTTTAATTATTATTGAAAGTTCTACTGGTAGCTCTTGAAGACAGCTGAGCATCTTCTTTCTTCCCAAGAACTAAGCCAGGCTAACTGTAGCCAAAATCAGCAGCTGTTCCCTTCGTAGGTTAAAAAAAAAAAATCTCCCCAAGCTGCCAAGGCTACATGATAGAATGGGATCAGAGGAGCATATACTTCTGTTCCCAAGGCAGAATACAAATATTAGCATACATGTAAAGTCTCTGCGTGGCTCCCTTCCACCCTCAGGTCCCGGGTGGAAAACCTCTGACTCACAGTTCAGAGATGCGACTTGGGCATTTGCGATCGATCTGTGGATGCCTGGAGAACTTGTTTCACACTGGTTTGTGTTTTATACCTAGGGCCCTGAGCTCACAAGGACTGCATTCCAGCTCTCTTGACAGCAGGATGGCACACTCCCAGCCTGGACTACGTCTTTTCCTAGCTTGGCCATCATCCCTGCCTCTCCAGCCTCAAATTAGCTTAGTCTGTGGGTGATGGGTTGCCCAACTTGGGAATTTTGGAAGCCTCAAAGAAGCAGAGAAGGGAACCAGTGCTAGCAAGTTAGGCAGGGACCTGGAGGTTAGTAAATCTTCTTCCTCCCAGCCAGCCCCGTGGCTGCAATTCTAGTGGGTAAGAAAACCTGGGCCTGGCAGTTCATTTCCCTCTCATCACATTCCAATCTCTCTTCTCTCTTCTGGTTTTTATGTTTCCACCCTGGGGAATTTAGAAGACACAGATTCCTGGTCAGCCTGAACTCCCTGCTCCAGCTGCACAACTGGGAAGCTGAGTAAGTGCTGGATCAGAACAGATTCCAAATTCCTGAGTGCTGGAGGGAGAGAAAAGAGTCCAGCTGAGAGACCACTTCTTGTGTGTTTGCAGCGCAGCCAGTCAAGACCACGCAGATCGATACACACAATAAATTTGGCTCATGGGGAAGGAATGGCCTCTCTGAATATCAACAAGAAGCCCAGTTGTTGGAGTCTCTGTTAGTGAAGAACAAGAGCCTGCATCAGGGCAAGGATGGCATGCAGACAAAGCCGCACACAAGACTCCGCCTGGCTGCGCTGAATCCATGGCAGCTGGCTGGGTTCTGCTGAGGGCTGGTGTGATTACCCTTCTGGAAAGCCCTGAGCTCCAGCCTCTGGAATGGGGCCTAATCTTCCTATGTTTCCTCAGAAGGTTTGGAGGGGAAGAGCTTCCCCTGAAGATGACTGGAGCTTTGTCCAGTGTCAAATGACTGCTTCGGACATGCAACTGTAACTTCCTTTTGTTGTTCCTATCCAGGCGTCTCTTTCCTGTCCACTTCTGGACTTTGGCAGCTGCTCAGGCTGGTCCTGCGTTTCCACTTTGTATGAGGTGGAATAAGCAGAGAAAAGAGCTCCCTCCACTGTGTGAGCGGAGCACACGGCTTCGCCTCTCAGAGACGCTCAGCTGCAAATGGGAGAATCAAAGCTATCAAATGACTTCCATTTACAGAGAGTATGTCCCAGCGCTGCTCTGATAGGCTGGGGAAATGGCTGCTGCCTCAAGTCTGTTGCTAAACCACAGAACCACAGATGGAATAGCATATAAGGAGCAATCAGCCAAACCTGGTGGCAGGGGCCTAACAACCTCAGACGCTCAGAAGGCTGAGACAGGAGGATTGCCATTGCTCTCAAGACTTGCCTGGGAAATTGAGTGAAATCTTGTCTTAAAGTAAAAGTAAAAGTAGAGCTGGGGATATAGCTCAGTGAACCAAGATCATAAAATAATAATAATAATAACTAAAGGTGGTTTCTGATCATTCTGGAGGCTAGGAAGTCCAACCCTGAGGTGCTGGTGAGAACAAGTATACTGATTGTGGTCTCTCTTCCTCTACTTACAAAGCCACTAATAGAGTTCAATCCCCCCAGGTAACCCCAATCTTGCGAGCCCCCCCATCTAATCCTGATCTCTTCTAAGTGTCTCACTTCCAAACACCATGAACATACGAAGTTCAGACTCCTGCGCTTTGGGGATACATGTAAATCATCACAGACCTGCCTCAGCCACTCCTCGGCATGTGCTTGAGTCTGGACTTCTCAGGCAGAAGCTGGATCTGGCTTGGCCTTCTCCTCCACCAGCTCTCAGCACCCTGACGGGCAATGTCAGAATGGTCCCCTTCATCCATGGTGCCTTAGCACCCCTTCTCTGTCCAGCCCTCTCAGTCTCTCAGCTCTGTATGATCTAATCAGACATTGTCATCCAGGCTTGGGCCCCCTTGGAACCACCTTCATTTAGAATGGCTGGAGAGAGATGGCTTAGTGGTTAAAGCACATGCCTACAAAGCCAAAGGACCCAGGTTTGATTCCCCAGGACCCAGATGCACAAGGTGACACATGCTTCTGAAGTTCATTTGCAACAGCTGAAGGCCCTGGCACCCTCATTCTCTCTCTCTCTCTCTCTCTCTCTCTCCCCTTCTTTGTCTCTCATGAATAGATAGATAGATAGATAGATAGATAAGATAAATAAATAAATAAATAAATAAGATGTGCCTAATACTGGGGTGTCTCCTGCCTGTGGGATCCCCAAAGTGGGAACTAGGATGCACAGCTTTCACTCTCAGAGTGCACGTCCATGTGCTTTATAACTCCCAGTGGCTCCATCGAGGTGTGCCGAGTGGGAAATAGTTTGTCACCCTTTCCATCACTCTCCATTTCACCCTCTCTCTCCGTCACCTTCACTATCTCTGTTGCCTTCATCTTCTCCATGACCTTCTGCGCGTCCTCTCCCTCTTACCTATCTGTCCTATCGTTTCTGCTTCCTCTGTATCCAGCATGTGTATTTCTCTCCACACGCACTGGTTTGGGGCGCCATCACCTCTCGCCTGGATGATTTTACTTGTTAATCTGGTCTGTGGGAATTTCCCAATCTCCACTTCCGTATTCAAACCCGAACCAGAGTGTTCTTCTTAAAACACTGATCATCACATGCCTGGTTTGAAAAATTACTTTAGGGGCTGTAGTAGTTTGAATATATGTCCCCCAATATATTCAGTGGTTTACTAGTTATAGTTTGCATCTGCAATCACCTTGCTAGAGGCAATGTAACTGGGGGCCGGTCTTAAGGTGTTAATGGTGTGGGTTTGAGATTCCATTGTAAAGATATGCAAATGTGCCTAGCAGGAGTTCCTGAAGTGTGCTGTGTGACCTTTTGGCTGTAGTTTTGCTCTGTGTGCTGTGGTGGCTGGTTGGCTTTCTCTCTCTCTTGCTTGGTCCTGTGGAGAGCAGGCCGCTTCTCTTGCCATTATGGAACTTCCCCTGGATCTGTAAGCTTCAATAAATAATATCCCTTCCTCCATAACTGTGCCCGGTCTGGAAGTTCATCTCAGCGAACCTGAAGCTGTCTGCTACAGGGGCTAAGATGACTCCGTGGATAAAGCACGAGCAGCTCAAGCCTGAGTACCAGTTTGGATCCCTAGACAGAAGCCATAGTAGACGTCTTAACCCCAGCACACTGATGGTGAGATGGGAGACAGAGATGGGAGGCTTTCCTCTAAGCCTGTGGGCCAGCTAAGCTGGTGAATGCAGTAGTGAAAAAAAAAAAGAAAAGAAAAGCCTTCCTCAATAGGAGGTAGAAGGTGAGAGCTGAAACCTGAAAAATATGCTGTACCCACACACACACAAACACATGCCCACATCGCATACATACACACCAACAAGAAAAAAGAATCAGTGTCTCCCTCTGGCTCTGTGATGTACACTAAGCCCTTGATAGACCCCAAACCCTGTACAATCTGAGCACTCCTGCCACTCCCACCCTCGCATACCTCTCCTCACTTCATGTCCAGCCCCGAATGCTGATTTCATTTGAGGCTGGACTGAACCGAGCGGAAGTCTTTCACCAGTGCCACTGCCATCCTGGCTGACCTCCATGGTTTCATGCGGGCAGAGAGCTGGGACATCTGTGGAGTACTGGTCAAATATACATAGCACTGTAGACCTGTTGTGCACTTAGTTGCATGATTTTGTTCACTATGTTTGGATGATCCAAGACATTAACATCCCAGCAATCTGAACCAACGGTAGAAAAGAATTCTTTGTTAATACGGTACATCCTTTTAGGTATGTTTAAAGTTAAGAAAAAATTGAATTTCAAAAAGGAAACAATAAAAAAGTAGGGCTAGAGAGATGGTTTAGTGGTTAAACACTTGCCTGTGAAGCCTAAGGACCCTGGTTCGAGGCTCAATTCTCCAGGACCCACGTAAGCCAGATGCACAAAGGGGTGCATGCATCTGGAGTTTGTTTGCAGTGGCTGAAGGCCCTGGCACTCCCATTCGCTCTCCCACTACCTGCCTATTTCTGTATCTCTCTCTCTCAAATAAATAATAAAAATTTTTTTTAAAGTATACATTAGGGCTGGAGAGATGGCTTAGCAGTTAAGGTTGCCTGCCTGCTAAGCCTAAGAACACCAGTTCCAATCTCCAGGTCCCACATTGAGCCCGATGCAGTGATGCAAGGGCACAACGCCACACTTTCCCACAAGGGGGCGCACGTGTCTGAGTTCGTTCACAGCAGCAGAGAGGCTGCTGCACGCCCATTCTCTATCTCCCCCTCGCTCGCTCTCTGTGTCTCTCTCTCAAAACAAGTATACATTAATTAAAAGAAGGAGCACTTCAGAATTGGAACTTGATGTTCATAATAAATTCAACACCAGTTTTCCTCTTGTTCTGCTTTTCCTATGAAACAGCAGCGTCTGTGAACCAAGGCGTGGGGAGGGATTCTTATGCTGAGAGTCTGCATGGAGTGCACGTGCTGAGAGGGTCAGCCTCTGGCACCTTGCTCAGCAGCATCAGACCAGTTAGCAGACAAGATTCCCAGGAGCCTGAATAAAGGCAAGCCAGCACGGACTCAACCCCATAGGCTCAGCTGCTTTCAACCAAAGGGGTAAGGCCGAAAGTTTCTACCGAATCTGGATAAACCCTGGAGGTGACTCCTGTTGAGCTTTCAACCTGCTAAGGACAGTGACCGTATGTGCAGTGTATTTCACGAAGAGCCCCAAGACAGAATAAACCCAGCCCGGCATGCCTGTAGTGCACACCAGCATTCCAGCCCCTGGTTTGGTGTTCCATCCTAGGGACATTGTGGGTTAGCCTCCACCTTCAAGTCAGCCACCTGCGCGTGCTGACGGGACTAGCTGAATGCTGGGTCCAAGTCTTTGTTTCAGATGCTAGAGTGTACAAGGGGGTAAAGGGTGAAACTCCAGCTTATTTTTCAGCTCAAGACCAAAGTCGTGGCACAGCTGCCCTCGGCTTTCCTGTTAGGCCTCCGTGGAGCTGCCATGGCCTCTTGCTCCTACAACTGTGGCATCCTCCTGTCATCAAAAGATTTAGAGCTTACCTCCCCAAGATTTGGAGAAGGGGCACCTGGCTGGGCACCAGGGTGACATGGCAAGAGTTTTCCCACGCAGCTGCCCCAGGCGTTGTTAAAGAGCCTTTCATTAGCATGAAATGAAATCCGCCCCCGGAGACTTCCACCGAAGATCAAAGTTCTACCTGACGGTGATGACACAGAGTTGAAGTGTCGGCTTCTTTTCTCTACCAAACTGTAACCCTTGGACATCTGGAGCAGCAATCTCCCCTACCCTGAGTCTTCGTCTCTCTGGATTAGACAGACCTTTTTAATTAAGGTTCACCCATCTTCCTACATGGCATGATTGTTAGATCACTTAAAATGTTAATTACTGTCTAGCATATTCATTTTCAAAGTTCTTCCTGTATCACCACAGATTGATTCCAAAGCCTAACAGGAAATCATCAATTCAGGGGACAACAAGACCAGTGCCTCCTTCCCACATCCACAGCTCCATTTATTTCTCTGTTAATGTGGTCCAAGATGGCTTTGTTAGCAACATGTGACACTGTTGGCTCCCCCTGAAGCTATGTCATCAAAAACATTGTGCAATTAACTTTTTTGTGTGTGTGTGTGTGTGTGTGTGTGTGTGTGGTATGTGTTCATATGTGTGTGGGTGCACATGGGTAAAAGTGCATGTGAGGGCTAGAGGACCACCTCGGGTGTCACTCCTCAGGGAAACCATCCACCTCTTTCTGAGACAGGTTCTGTCACTGGCCTGGAGCTCACTAATGAGGTGAGAGTGGCAGTCAGTGAGATCCAGGGATATAGACCCACATACCTTGGCCTCCCCAGTGCTGGGGCTGTGGGTGCTCACCGCCACACCTGGCATCTTACATGGAGATACTGGGAATCAAACTCAGGTCCTCACACTTGCAAGGCTATTGCCACAGCCCTTGAGCAATTCACTTTTTTTTTTGTTGTTGTTGTTGTTTTTGTTGTTGTTTTTCGAGGTAGGGTCTCACTCTGATCCAGGCTAACCTGGAATTAACTATGTAATCTCAGGGTGGCCTCGAACTCATGGCGATCTTCCTACCTCTGCCTCCCAAGTGCTGGGATTAAAGGCGTGTGCCACCACGCCTGGTTCAATTCACTTTTTTTAGAGAGAGGGAGAGAGACACAGTGAGAGAGAATTGTCATGCCAGGGCCTTAGTCAGGAACTTGCGCCACCTAGTGGGCTTGTGTGACCTTGTGCTTGCCTCACCTTTGTGCTTGTGGCTAACATGGGATCTGGAGAGAAGAACATGGTTCCTAAGGCTTCGCAGGCAAGCGCCTTGACCACTAAGCCATCTCTCTAGCCCGCAATTCACCTTTAAATACCAAATATTTTATGTGTAGCTCTGCTCATTTTTTAACTGTTCAGTTTGTCTTTGCAGTGAACACACAACTGAATGACGACTATTCTGTGGCCTCTCAAGAGCATCAGAAGATGTTTCTAATAAAAAGCCCTGATTCAAGACTAAATCAAGACTGATTCAAGACTAAATCAGACAAGACTGACTGTGCAGCTGTAACCAGAGTAGGAATCTATAAAGAACACAGATTTGTAGTTCTAGACACTGAAAAGTCCAAGCTCAAGGTGCTAGCATCTAGGATCCAGTGAAGGCTTCTTGTGACCTGAAGTGAAAGAAAAACAGAACCAAGAACCCCTCCCACAGGCTGTTTTGGTTTTTTTCTAAAATATTTTTATGTTGTTTATTGATTTGAGGGAGAGAGAGGGGCAGATAGAGAGAGAGAATGGGCGCACCAGGGCCTCCAGCTACTGCAAATGACCTCCAGACACACTCACCCCCTTGCGCATCTGGCTTACATGGGTCCTGAGGAATCGAACCTGGGTCCTCTGGCTTTGCAAGCAAGTGCCTTAACCATTAATCCATCTCCCCAGCCCAACACAAACCTTTTTAGTTGAAGTATTTAATGAAGTGATCAGGATGAAGTCCTCATGGCCTGCACACTTCCTGTTAACCCCACATCCCAACGTTGTTGCATTTGGGATGAAGTGTCAATATGAGTTTTGGAGGTGCAAAAACTACCATCACAGGCACCGGGGTAGATGAAAGCATATTGGCCGAGATGGGAGCACACACAGAAGGTGAAGCATTCCCAGGAAATTTAGCTGAGAAAGGATTACTTCTTCCCAGGAAACAGTGAAGACCCTTGAAACACTGGAACATGGAGGCATGGCAGTATGAAGGCAGTGTCTGGTTGAGAAAGGAACGCTGTCTGGGGAAGAGGTGTCACCGAGCGTGTGTGCACTTGGGAGCCAGTTGGTTGACCCACAGGAGTGGACTTGGTAACGGGCCTCCTTCCTGTCTCCATTCACAGTGGTGAAAACAAAGGTCCCACTTGTCCTCAGCCACTTCTCTAAGAAAGGACAGAGACGGAAGGTTCACCTCACAGAGGATTTACAGCTGTTGAAAATTCACTAAACCACTTTCATCATATAAGACTCAGACTCCAGAAGGCATCAGTGCACTTCAGTGGAACGAAATGACAGCGTCTCTGCTCTGCGACTGTTCAGCTGACATCAGCAAGTAGAAGCACCGCCTCTAAAGAGTAAGTGACCTACAATGGTGGCCCTTCTGATAACTTTAAGAGCTGGAATTTGAACTGAGAGCCCATACCCTTAAATACTACATGGTTTCTAGTACATGCAAGTCATAAAATTAGATTGAGTAAATAAAGTCAAATGCATCCCTGACAATGATGATGAAAGTCACTGGCTAAATTTCACTCTTGCCAATCAAATGCATAGTTTACTTAATAAACACAAACATGATTACAGTTGTCGCGGACGCCTGCTGACCCCCTGCTTCCCCCATTTCTAAGATAAAGCATGTTGCTCCAGCACCTGGCAGGTTTCTTTTTCCACTACCTCATGGGAGGGATCCATCCAGGAGGGAATTATCTGATGGGAATGCAGAAAAGATGTTGTCTGATGGACCCCAATGACCACATTGGTAAGTCTCTCGTGCTAGTGTAAGCCATGGGAGGGGACTGGCAGCGGGCTGTTCCGCTTCTGTTCTGGCTTTTAGGGCCACCTGTGCTTTATGAGTACAGGGCATGGCACATTACCTCCTCCACCATGCTAAACTGGCACTCCACTCTTGTTACACTGGTTTTCCAGTCTCTGGATGATTGAGTCCCTATAAATCCCAATCTGTAGGGTCAAGATTCCCTAATTAATGGAAACCAAAAAGGAAATACTTTGCTGCTCTTTAGAAATAAGACCAGATCAGGCTGGAGAGATGGCTTAGCAGCTAAGCGCTTGCCTGTGAAGCCTAAGGACCCCGGATTGAGGCTTGATTTCCCAGGACCCACGTAAGCCAGATACACAAGGTGGCTCATATATCTGGAGTTATTTTGCAGTGGCTGGAGGCCCTGATGCACACATTCTCATTCTCTCTCTCCCTTTCCCCCTCCCCTCTCCCTCTGTTGCTCTCAAATAAATAAACAAAAATTAAAAAAAGAAGACTAGGTCTCCATATTGAAGCCACTCTTCCTTGGGACTCATGCAGCTCTGTTTACAGCTGACTAGGAATTCAAAGAAGGTGTGCACCTATTCACCTCTCTCTACATGCCAAAGACAGGATAAGACTTGAAAAAGCTTAAGCCATTAAAGAGAGATTAAGAACACAAAAGATAGAAGATTTAAATAAAAGTTATCAACTTGGTTGTATAGCTTCAGATATAAAACAAATATGTACAGATATTGTTTCTATAAAAAATAACATTTTAAAGGATAATTTCAAATTTGTAACAGTCTACTGTTTACTTTGCTCCCAATAAAATTTTAATTAATGTGAAGGAGGATCATATAGAAGACTGTATAGAACTAAGACCCCAAGTATTACGAATAAGGTAATCGCTCCTAAATAAGAGCATTTAAAACCAAGAAATGTCTTTGAAATAATATTTGGATTAAAAAATCAAGGACATAATTAAGGTTTCCTTAGGTGTAAATGTAATTCACAGCATTATCTATCAAAACCTTCAAGAGCTGTTCAAAGAAGCATCTGGGGAACACTCGTAAATTTAAATGCCTAGGCTTCTAAAGTACCAAAAATGTAAGATTAACATTCAGTTTCAAAAATATTAAAAACTTTAAAAGCGGACTGAAGGGATGGCTTAGCAGTTAAGGCGTTTGCCTGTGAAGCCTCAGGACCCAGGTTCAATTCCCCAGTACCCTCGTAAACCAGATGCATAAGGGGGTACATAGTCTGGAGTTCATTTGCATTGCTGGATGCCCTGGTGTGCCCATTCCCTCTATCTGCCCCTCTCTCAAAATGGATAAATAAATAAAAATTTAAAAAACAACAACAAAACACCAACCTGTTTCTTGAGGTGGGCTTCTTAAACTCCCTGTTTAAAAAAAAAACTTTAAAAGTGAACCAAAAACAGTTTTTAGAAGTTTAAAGTCAAGGAAGTGGAGCTGAAGAGATGGCTTAGTGGTTAAGGCATTTGCCTGCAAAGCCAAAGGACCCAGGTTCAACTCTCCAATACCCATGTAAACCAGATGCACATGGTGGCACATGCATCTGGAGTTGGTTTGCAGTGGCTGGAGGCCCTGGTACTCTCTCTCACTCACTCTCTCTCTCTCTCTTTTTTCTATCAATAAATAAATTAAAATTTTAAAAAAATTAATAAAGCCAAGGGAGTAATTCATGAAGCTAAAATATAGGTTGACAAAACAAGAATAACATGAGATAAAAATGAAAGCTAATAAAATGATAATAAAATAGCAAGAGTCCAAGACTTATTTGGTACATCCTGAGTTCTCCTTAAAGCTCAGACTCACTTGCTGCAGCACAGGGCTGTGGTGGTCCTCTGTGTGCCAGCGATACTGACTCACGGTCAGAAGCAGCTCGTTCCACTTACCCCACTCTGCTCTAGTTCTTTCTCTTAATGTTAGCCTGTGGCTTTTTTTTTCTTTTCTTTTCTTTTCTTTTCTTTTCTTTTCTTTTCTTTTCTTTTCTTTTCTCTCTCTCTCTTCTTTTCTTTCTTTCTTTCTTTCTTTCTTTCTTTCTTTCTTTCTTTCTTTCTTTCTTTCTTTCTTTCTTTGTTTTTCAAGGTAGGTTCTCACTCTAGTCCAGGCTGACCTGGAATTCACTATATAGTCTCAAGCTGGCTTTGAACTCATGGAGATCCTCCTACCCCTGCCTCCCAGTGCTGGGATTAAAGTTGCGAGCCACCACGCCCAGCTCACCTGTGGCTTTTTTAAAGAGGAGACACAAGATGTACGTGTGGAGGCAGAAATATTCTCTCAATCCGTAATGAGAAAGTAGCCCTCAGATAATGATCAATCCAGGGTGAGTAGAAGGAGGAGGTAGGTCTGTGGGAGTCACCTTCAGGAACTCTGGGCCCCCTGCACTGGTCAGTGACAGCTACTCCTGGCTGACTGACAGGTACACAAATCTTCCTACCTGCCCGTTCTGGAGGAAGTGCTCACATGCATGAGCACTGAGTTCAGGAAGTCCTGGCCTCATCCTCTGAGAGGAGGGAAGGCAGGGCAGGAACAGATAAGAAACAAGATCAACTTCTCCAGGAAGCCAGATGCTCAGAAGTGCCACAGACCATACATTGATCACTGGTAAAGTTGTGGACTGTGTTGTGTGTCCCAAAATTCACATGTTGGAGCCCTGAGTCCTCCTCCATCATGTGACTAAAATTGGAGATTAAGCACTTAGGAGGTGAATAAGGTCAAATGAGATCATAAGGGTAAAGATCTGATCCAAGGCAACACCAGACTGCATGCACACAGGCCTTGTGAGGACAGCGAGGAGGTGGTCCTCAGCAAACTAAGGAGGGAAGACCCCCATAGAAACCAACACCAAACACCCTTTGATCTTATACTTCAGAACTGTGTGACTTTGCATGACTCGTGTCAACTACCTAGTATGGAATGTTCAACAGACTACCGTAGGCAGAATGAGTGAAAAACTTCCCATACTGGAACATTCTAACTTTCTCTTTGTACTTGTGTTGAGTAGATTCTTTGAATAGACAGACAAGATTGACCAGCCCTGACCAAACTTTTTCAAAAGCAGAGAGAGATTAAAACAGACACCCAAGGAATTCAGAGGATTATTAAGGCAATACTTTGAAAATCTACATTCCAGGAAATTAGAAAAATCTAGAAGAAATGGATAAAATTCTAGGCACATATGACCTATCAAAATTAAGAGGATGTAAATGGATCTTGCACAAGCAATAAGTTTGAAACAATTTTTAAAAATCCTCCCAACGAATCAATGGCCAGGTTCAGATAGACTGCTAAATTCTACTAGTGTTTTAGAGAAGGCCTAACAAGATGCTATTCAAACTACTCAACAGAGCGTCACCAGACTCTTTTGTAAAGGCAGCATTATCCAGATACTGAAACTGGGTAAGGACACAACAGAAAAGAAGATTATAGATCAACCTCCTAAAAGTTATAGATATTGATGTAAAAAAAATCTCAATAAAATAACTGCAAATTCAGCTACATACCAAAAAAAAAAATTCACCATGTCCAACATGATAAAGGACATAGCTAACATTATACCAAAATCGGAAAAACTCAAAGCATTTACACTAAAATAAAAAAATGAGACAAGGGTGCCCAGTTTCTCCACTCTTACTCAATATAGTTCTTGAAGTCTCAGGTAGAGCAATAAGACAAAATATAAATAAATAAATAAATAAATAAATAAATAAATAAATAAACAAACAAACAAACAAACAAACAAACAAATGGGATTCAGAGCTGGAGAGATGGCTTAGCAGTTAAGACACTTGCCTGCAAAGCCTAAGGATCCAGGTTCGACTCTCCAGATCCCATGTAAACCAGATGCACAAGAGGAGGCAAGTACAAGGTTGCACATGCCCACTAGGTGGCGCAAGTGACTGGAGTTTTATTTCAGTGGCTGAGGCCCTGGTGCACCAATTCTCTCTCTCTCTCTCTCTCAATGTCTCTCTTTCACTTGCTCTCTCTACACTAAAATAAGAAAGTTACAAATAGGAAGGGAAGAATTCCAATTATCCCTACTTGCAGATAGTATGATCCTGAACATAAGGGATGCTACCAGAAAACTTTTAGAACTGATACATACTTCTAGCAAAATAACAGGCTACAAGATCAACATACAAAAGCAGTAGCTTTTCTACATACCAAGAAAATGCTCAGAAATAAATCAAGAAAACAATTCCCTTCACAACACCTTCAAAAAAATACCCAGGAGCATGGGCACGGTGGCACATGCCTTTAATCCCACACTCGGGAGGCAGAGTAGGAGGATCACTGTGAGTTCGAGGCCACCCGAGACTACAGAGTGAAGTCCAGGTCAGCCTGGCTGGAGCAAGACCCTAACAGGAATAAACATAACTGAGGAAGTGAACGAACTCTGCAAAGCACTAAAAGATGAATTGACAATGACACCACAAGATGGGAAAATGTCTCGTGTTCGGGGATCGGTAGAACTAACAGAGTAAAAGTGTCTATATCACCAAAATTATTCCACAGGTTCAATCTGCTTCCCACCAAAATTCACCTATAGCTGAGGATACTCCAGGCCTGCAGGGCGCAAAACCTTCTGTGCCATCTCTACGTCAGCTCGTGCACTTGTTTTCCCGGCTGCTCAGCCCGGGTGCCAAGCTCTTCTATTTACTGGCCAAACTGATCCCTTCACAAAGTCCTCTGGGTATTACCATGTTCTCCCAGGCCCACCACTTCCAAGCATGGGCTGGCAGCTTCATTGGTCTGCAGGTGAATTTCTCATCTTATTCAACAAGTGGCTGGCTGAGCAGCTCTCTGACAAGTCTCATGGAATGTACATATCATATAACAAGAACAGGTATGGGGTCCTTTACAATTTCCATGCATTTACATGTGTACAACAGAACTCCATGGAGTTGTGTTAATATTCAAAGGTCCAGCAGTTTACACACTAAATTGTTGATGGTAGTTACGTCTACAGAGAGAAGGAGGGAGGGCAGAAATAAGAGCTGGGGATTCATAAGTAGACCAACAGAGAATTTCGGTCCCTATGGAAGAAGGAATGGTTGGAAGAAAGGAAGTTGGCTTCTGTGGCGTCTCGGGGCACCATGACTTTGTGGTTACTGTGACTCTGTGTTCAGCGTGCTCTTTCAAGGGATCTGGTTTTCTGTAAATACCTGCTTTCTCTCTTCACTGTCACCACAGGAGGGATAAGGCTCCATGTAGTAGCTAAAGCCTCTTCCTCCATGAAATGAATATTAAGAGATGGAGTCCAGCTAAATAAATAATCCGAGTCCCTGTGGTGGAGACCCTTGTCCACTTCCATAGCCAAGGAAAGTTTCCCATGCACGGAGGCTCTGCAGGGCAGCTCAGGGGCCTCCTCGTGTTTCAGACTTTGGCAAAGGAGAGGCCACAGGGAGGAAGGCTGCTCAGCCTGCATCCTATCCCACATCACCATTCCTCACTGTGCTCAGACCACAGGACACCTGGGGGTTCTATTTGCAGAGAAGGACAAGAACTTGCTCCCAGCCTGCTGGGTCCTGGGAAGCAGCAAAGGGGAGCAGAAGCCCTGGAACCCGTGTGGAGACCCTCAGAGCTCTCAAGGAGAGGCTGCTGGAAGGCTTTATCTTTCAGGCTTGCGAAGAGCCACAGGGAGAGATGGGCCTATCTCACAGGTGTCTCAGCAAAGGAGGCAATTGCAGGATCTCTACCAATTCCTCACTATCTCGAGACAGGAAGGGGCTGTGAAGAGACTACAAAGTTATGTCTAACTGGCTTTGTCAGAGCCTATGTATTGTCTTTAACTATATGCACATTGTGGGGACAGATTCACAAATAAGCAGTGTTTAATGTCGATTGCCCACCCAAGTTCTCACTGCTCGGCCAGGGGGCTGCGTTCTGTACAGAGAATAGGCAGCACACTCCCTTTGGGGGATGAAATCTACCAGCTTGGTACAGATCAGGGGAAAGTGAAATTGTATTATTGTATTATTGTATTATTGCCTCAGGACCCTGGTTGAAAATACTGGGGGGCGGGCGGGAGGGAGTGAAGGAGCCTAGGAGCAGCAGGGAAGTCAAGACTACATGACAGAAAGTGAGAGCCATTCACAAACACTGTGACAAATGCGTCAGCCTAGGACGGGCACTGTCTTCAGACCAGCAAGTCAGCTCCAGAAGCAAGCTTCCAGCTCTGTGACCTTGGCCTCTGAGGACTCACATCCTCCTGTGCGCTGTGTGAAGTGGGGGATGATCCAGTGGCTACAGGCTGAATGGACTGGTCTAGACAGCCATCCTAGGGGACAATAATAGTAGCCCTATTTGAGGCCAAACAACAGAGGCTCTGATTTGTTCTGATTTGTTCATTTTCTTAATCCTAAGTATAAAAACAGAGCAGGTCCAGAAGCTTTTGGTTGTAAGCCTCTTCCATGCACCTATGTTCCCAAAGTTAGTCAGATCGCATGCTGCATTGCGAAGGAAATGAAAAAAGGAGTCAGTGCCCCCTCTGACAGCTCTGCAGAGGATGCACCCGGCTCCCTGCTCTGCCTTACAGCAGCAGTTCCCAGCCCTGGGGAGCCGGAGGAAACCCCCAAACGTCCACATCAGCTGTGTGCAGAGCATCTTCTCGTGAAATGTGCAATGTTAAAAGGCAAATGGAGATACAGGGAAGCCCTGATGTGCTTACTTGAACACCCAGCACTGTGTAATTCAGGCAGTCAGAGCCAGAGGTGGTTTGATAAGGCAAGAGAGGCAATTATGATAGAAGCAGAAGTAAAGCAAATACCTGATGGCTTACTATGAAGTGGTTGTCTCATGTGCTCTGCCCTAATCAGGGCTGGAGACATGGCTCAGCGGTTAAGGTACTTGACTGTAAAGCCTAAGGACCCAAGTTCGATTCCCCAGTACCCATATGAAGCCAGATACACAAGGTAGAACATATATCTGGGGTTTCATTTGCAATGGCTAGAGGCCCTGGCATGCTCACCCTCCCCTCCACCTTTCTGTCTGTCAAATAAATAAATATAACATTTAAAAAAAGAAAGACCCTAGTCATATGTCAGGTGACTGTTTCTGACTGATGGTGCTTAAGTTCTGTTTTTCCTTACTATAGGCATTGACAAGAAATAGTTCAAGTGAAGTTTTGCTATGTCTGCAAAGCAAGCAGGGTTAAGGTCACTTAAGAAGACTTAACTGGCTTTGCTCGGGGATTCTTCAGGCCTGGTCCCTGTCATAATCTGCTTCAACTGGAGGTTGTCATAGCTGTAGACCAGCCAACACTGTCTGATGTAATTCCTTTCCCCACTAACCCTTGGCTCGACTCCAGTGGTTGGCAGAGAACGGCATTCTAAACAGGGCAAGGGTTATCAGCCTGGAGGAAGAGGGACTCTGCTAAACGTACAGAGGGCCCCAGGTCAATTCTCTGAAGATCAGCTTGCCAAAACCCAGTTCACCACATATATCAGACGAGAATAGCGAGCAGAGCAAACACGCCGCTGCCTTGTTCATAAAGATGGGAGGAGGGCACAAGGGAGAGGAACTTGGGCAAAGGTCGTGCCACATATAAGTTAAAGAAATATGTCCACAAGGAATTGGAAAACAGTCAACTGCCTTTCTAGGGAATCCCACTCATCCAGGACACATGCAAAATTAGAGGGAACTAAATCTTACAGAAAAATCTTCATTTAAAATGACAATAAAAACCCACAAATTTTATAACCTTACATCGCAGAGCGGGCCATTCAGTAACCTGAACCTCAGTCACCTGATCCTCAGTGAACACCCACTGGCAAGTTATTTTTCAGTGACTTGTTCCATGTCCCAAGAAAAGGCCCCAAGCACAGATCTACAACTGTGGCTTCCAGAGCATTCATTCTGGACACCTACCCAGGTGCAAGTAAAAATGTAAAGAAAACAATACAGCCAAATGTCCAAAATTTGTCTCTTTGCTTACCACACAGCTTAAATCCTCAGAACAGAAGGCCGAGGTCACTGCCCACGGTGCCTTTCAAGTTGATTTCCATCTTCACTAAAACATCCTCTCTTCGGGCTTCTTCTCGTCCCTCGCTTTCACCCTCGGTCTCCGGCTCGCTCTCGCTCGTTCTTTCTATAAACAAAGATATAAATTACCACTTAGTCGGAGCTGCTTAGCGTATTCCCTGCTCTTTCCAGAGTCAGCATGCTCTGTAATGGATCGCCTTTGTGCAAAGGAGCAAACCCGGCAATCAGGGGCCTTTGATGGAGAGCCCAGCCACCATAACTCAGGAGATCATAAGCATTTCTATTCTGGTGAAGTGCAGTTTAATGCAAAAGAAACATGTGTTTCCTGTCCCTTAGTCCAAATCGATTGAGTCATTTGTCTAATTTAAACACTCCATAAATTACACACATCCTCCAAAGATAGGGATGAGGTAGGGGTACTTGATGTATGCTTTTTCATATGGCTTGAATCCATCACTGTCTCCCTCAAGGCCCCTTGGCTTTCTCCTGAGTGGCTAGAGGCCCCATAACTCTCTGATCTACTCCATTTCCCCTGACACCCCTTAGGAACCTTGCTCAGACAATTTGGCCAGAGAGTTATGACCGACTTCAGGAGACCGAAGGCTAAACCGGTGCTGCATCCCTCACCCTATGTGTTAGCTCAACGACATCAAATTCTCTACAGTTTCTCATCATGCCTTGGCCATTCTTACATAAGAACTTTGACAACTAGCATGTGACACGTCACAGGGATTTCATCTGATGCAACAAAACGTCAAAACTATGGTTTTTGAAAATAAGAGAAAATTTTTCTATGTTTAAATTGAAAGAGTCATGTACCTAGAATACCAAAAGTGACAACTAGGCCAATGTTAAAACGATACCAGAATCCAGTGAGGTGGATGGTTAATAATGAGAAGACCATACAGGAATTAACCATAAACATATTGTATTTTTAATAAAAATGTAGTAGAGAAAAATCCTCCTTTAAAAACTTCAAAAGATTCCTAAAAATTATTGACAGTGATTGTTAGAAATGGATTCATTATAGAATTCCCAGTTATGATTTCCAGAAGATTTCAAAAATGTATCAAAACAAGAAACATGCGTGGGATATATGAATAGAACAATCAATCGTATGATACTGAAAGCTGTCAGTCCTAAGCAGTGAGAGGCAAAGCTCATTTCTAGCTGAGATTCTTCATGGAAGTGGCGTAAAAGCCTGAACCAGCTTTCCTGTCCAGCAGCACACGGTGCTGTCTGTCCTCAGGTTCCACCAGCTTTACCTGGATGGGTGTGCGGACTCCACCTCTGGTATACGAGCTTCCAGGCATGAATATCTCTTGTCCCAAAGATTAAACACTGGTTGCTAAATTCCATCTCTGCTTATTCCACTTCATTCCGGCTGGGGCAGCGGAACAGCTTTGTACTCTACCAGCTGACATTCCAGCCCTTGATTTTGCTGAGTGTCCCACTGAGTGCTGCTTTAGATTCCTTGTCCAGGTCTTCCTGTTTGTGAGGGCAGGTGACACCTCGCCAGATGCAGGTAAGCACTGCTCTCTTCCAGAGAGAAGCCACTGGAGATTCAGGTTTGTGGGCATCCATCCATCTAAGTCTGTCATTCGTGCTATGAAGACAAACTCAGAACTTTTCAGCATCAAATGTTATCTGTGTTTCTTTACTTTGTCTCTAAAACAAAAGCCAGTCTGTTATGGTGTGTTTGTTGAAGAAGACACTAGTGTGACTGTCTGAATATTATAGTCCACACAAGAGACTAATTTGTTGTTCATAAATATTCTTGAAGTTCTTGATCAAATCCTTAAAAATGAAGCATATATAAAAACATTCAGAACAGATTACAAATGAGAAGCTGGGTATAGTGAAAGTGGAACCAGATGTTAACAAAACAGAAGACCAGCTTCAGGGTGGCCAAATAGAAGAGGTGATCCTTCAGGCTGAAAAAGAACTAAATTTGGCAAGAAAAATGTTGCAACAGAAACAATGAAAGTCATTGGTGGGAGAGCCTCCTGCCAGCCATTGGAAATGGTCAGTGCAACCATCATTACACATCTTTTGTTGGGTTGGTGAGAAACTTATGTAAGTTAAAGTCCTGATATATTTTTTAAAAGCTACCCTTAGCCAATGGGAAGCTCCAGTCTATTTCTATGAACTTTTACCAGAAGAGTGCTACTGGTTTAAGAAATGGTGAGTCCAAATGAACACACCACCTCAGTGAACACCATCTTTAAATAAAGAAGTTCATCAAAGATTCACAACACCCTAGTGGCACTCAGGAGAGAGCTGTCACCAGTACCTGGGGAAAAATAGTAGTGTCAGTAATTGGGCAAGCCAGGCAACCCTAAGTAAGAGCAAGAGGTGGATTATTTCCAAGAGATATTAGAGAGAGAGAGAGAGAGAGAGAGAGAGAGGGGAGTAAGGTAAAGTATTCTTCAGAGACAAAATAATTATCAAGACATTGTATAAGTAAATCCTCAAAGAATGCTAAATGCATATGCACCAAGCAACATAGCCACAAAATATGTGAAGCCAAACAGACAGAACTAGACAAGACCACCATTTTTCAACCCATGTTAGAAGCAAATACCAAATGTGTCGTGTTTTGACATCACAATACAACACTGTCGCCTACAAAGTTCACACTCAAGAACCATGTAAGTGGGCTAAAAATGAACTCTGCAAAAAAAAAAAAAAATCTCAGAATGTTTGAAACGAGTTTACAATTTTGTGTTGAGCTGAATTTGCAGCTATCCTATTCCACAGGCTGGATGACATGATTTCTAGACAGCAAGTCAGCATAGGCCACTCCACAGCAGAATGCACACTCTGTTCAAGTGTTTCCAAATAATACCTCAAGAAAGACACTGTCACAGCTTGTCAGCCATTCCAGGTCCTTCTTTCTGATTTAGCAAATTCATCTTCAGTTTCCATGTACTAAAAAAAATAAAAATAATAAAAAAACTAGTCTCAACATACTTAGTAGAATTAAAATAAAAGTGTATTCTCTGATCACAGTAAGATCAACTAGCATTCTGTAGCAGAAGGATAATAGGAACATTTCCAAACATTTATAAGCCATCAACCACATCTATTAAAAAATATATATGGGTCAAAGAGGTCATCTCAAGGGAAATGGAAAAATATATTAGCCTAAATGAAAATGCCAACATAACTTCAAGTTTTGTGGGATATTGATAAAAGCACTACTGAAAGATACATTTATAGCATTAAATACATACATCTAAAAAGGTTGGGTCTGGAGGGATGGCTTACTGGTTAAAGTGCTTGCCTGTGAAGCCTAAGGACCCAGGTTCTGGCATTCATTTGCAGTGACTAAAGACCGTGTTATGCCCATTTTATCTATCTATCTATCTATCTATCTATCTATCTATCTATCTATCTATGGAAGGAAGGAAGGAAGGAAGGAAGGAAGGAAGGAAGGAAGGAAGGAAGGAAGGAAGGTAGATCACAATGAGATAGCCTTCACTACATACCTTTAAATGGCCAAAATAAAATATGGGACACCATCAAATGATGGAGTGGATACAGAGAAGCTGGGTTACTCATACATTGCTGGGCAGAATTAAAATCGTTCAGCTATTAGATGTCATAATGCTAGAAAGCGTTATGCAGACTGCCGGGGGAGAAAGTCATCAACAGTTTTAACCAGCAGTGGACTGCTGCATAGTGACATGACTGTTATGGCTGTAACCAACTGAGTTCAATGGGACTTGTAGCCCACTCTGTAGGAAGGAATTCATGGCCAGTAATAAAAACCTAGTCAAAAGGCTGTGACTGGGAAGGTGTGGCAGGCAGCTTTAGGTTCATTGAGATGAACTTTCAGACCAGGCACAGTTATGGAAGGAAGGGATTTATTGAAGTTTACAGATCCAGGGGAATTTCCATAATGGCAGAAGTTGGTCCCCTCTTAAAGGACTAAGTAGAGAGAGAGAGAAGCCAAAAGCCACACCGCACAGCACACTTTAAGAACTCTAGGCAGAACTAGACACTTTGCATATCTTTAGATTGGAATCTTAAATCCACCACCACAGCTTAAGGCTGAAATGCCCAGTGACACCTCCTCCAGACAGATATTTAAAATACCACATTCCACCCCTGGCTCCCAATAGATTTAAAAGCCTCTCACATTGTAAATTGTATTCAGTCCATCTTCAAAGACCCCCATAGCCTTTACCAACTTAAGATAGTTCTAAAGTCCCAAGTTTCATCTGAGACTTAAGATTGTCTCTTAGCTGTGAGTTTGTAAAATCAAACAAGTCAAATACTTTCAACATTTAAAGGCACAAAGTAAACATTTTTAATCATTAATTTTTTATTGACACCTTCTATACTTACATACAAAAAACATATGATATTTCTCTCCCCTCCCCTCCCCCATTCCACTTTAGAACACTAATCTCCATCATATCCCCTCCCTCTCTCCATTAGTCTTTCTTTTAATTTGATGTCATCATCTTTTTCTTCTATTTTGAGGGTCTTGCGATGATATTGCTAGGCACTTCAAGGTCATGGATATCGAAGCCAATTTCTGTCTGGGCAGTTGCATTGTAAGAAGTCATACCCTTCCTTTGGCTCTTCCATTCTATCCACCCCCTCTTCTGCAATGGTCCCTGAGCCATGGAGGGTGTGACAGAGGTGTTTCAGTGCTGGGCACTCCTCCATCCCTTCTTCTCAGCACTATGTTGCCTTTTGGTGATCCCAGTGGTCATCGCCATCTGAAAAGAGAAGCTTCTCTAACCAGAAGTGAGAGTAGTGTTAATATGTGAACATGAACATTAAGTATAGTGCCCCCAGGGCAGCTTGGTGGGAATAATACATACATTTAGTCAGACAAGAGTGGGCTTTATACCCCAAAGGCTCATGACCTCACCTGCCATAGACTTTTGCTTAGGTTTTTCAGTACCAGGCATGTATTCCCTCCCGTAGAGAGGGTCTTCAGTCCAATTATGGAGCAGTTGGTTACCCCAAGAGCAGACACGCCACTATTGCACCCATTCAGTCATTGGGCCTGTATGGCCAAACTTGAATATTCAGTGTCCACTGTTTTCACTGCTGATGACTTCTGTCTCCCATACGGCTGCATGCAGTGCAGCTTTTTCCAGCTTTCAGTTGGCTGGTCTACAGGGAGAAGGTTTTCTGCTCAGCACCAGCTTGCTTTCTCAGTGGCCTTGCCTCTCAGGCAAGAGATGGCTTCAGCAATAGGGTCTTACTATCTGTTTCTCAAGGGAAACCAAGGGCTTTGGCAAAAGTCTTTAATGTTTTGGAAGCTACTGGGACCTCCTTGGCCAACAACTCACTGGAAGGTACCCCATCCCAGGCAATGAAATTTTTCTAGTAACAGTCTACATCTTCTAGATGTACCATTATTCAAATAAGTAGGTTTACATAAGTCTTATTCACAATATCTTGAATTTATATTGACCCTCCCCCTGCCCTACTTTTGCACAAAAGTAGGGCAAAGTAAACATTTTTAACTGGTATAAGGCATAGCAAGGGGAGACTAGAACAATGTAAACTCAACCACCATCAAGTAAACATCAAACTTTTGCAGATTAGGTCCAGTATAACCAGAGACTGACAATCTCCAGAATTTTCAATTTCATCTCTCCAGCTAGGCAGAGTAACCAGAGACAACTTCCATTGCAGGCCAACAGTATACTCCATGGTAGCACTTTCACAGTCCTGGTATATCCAAAACACATTTGGGTCTCTATGTAAACCACAGTCCATCTTCTTATGGCTTTGTCAGCTTATCAGGGTCATCACATCTCCTGCCTCAACCGTGTGCAATTTATGACCATTCCATGCATTTTTCATGCTTCCAAAACCACTACCAGGTGTGTAGGACACAGCCATATTTTTAATTCAAGGAGGAAATAAATCATGACCTTGAAGAGAAGGTTCTTTCTCCAGTCAACTCTTTCTAAAAGAGTTTGTATGCCTATCATAGTCTTTCCATGTTCATCCTCTCCATTGTTTTAATGTAAAGCATTTGGTCCATCTTCCTTAAGATTGCTAATGTGTTTGACAATAGCAGCTTCAGTAATCTTAAATTAGTCTCAGTGCCTGTTATTTTAACTTGCTTGAGGTTTTCCAACTTAAAGTCTTAAGTGTCTCAGTCCAGTATCTTTAGCCAAGCACATCAGTCCATTACAAATTTAACCTTGATCAAACTTTCTGGGCCTGGGCAGCAGAATGCAGCCAGCTCTTATGCCAGTAGCCCAGTTCCAACAGAGTCCTCTGCAGTCTTTTTCCCCCTTAGAAAGCTCATTAGCCAAGCCTCCAAGTTCAATAAACCGAGCCTCTAAATACAATTCTCACTGTACTTAGCATTCTCCAAGTCTCATCAGAATAGTTCCTAATACTTGGCTTACTGCTCCAGAAGGTGTCTTCCATTGCAAGTACCAAGTCCATGTCCATCCTTCCAAAGCAGAAATACCAAAAGACCAAAATCCACATGGTCAGATTCATCTCACCCCACTTCTGGTATCAATTTCTGTAGCAGACAGCTTTAGGTTTGCTGAGATGAACTTTCAGACCAGGCAGAGTTATGGAAAGAAGGGATTTACTGAAGCTTACAGATCCAGGGGAAGTTCCATAATGGCAGAAGAAGCTGGCCCTTTCTTAAAGGACCAAGCAGAGAGAGAGAGAAGCCACAAGCCACACCACACAGCACACTTTAGGAACTCTAGGAAGAAGTAGACACTTTGCATATCTTTACATTGGAATCTTAAATCCACCACCACAGCTTAAGGCTGGACCACCCAGTGATGCCTCCTCCAGCCAGGTGGCTGAAAATTCAAGAAGTTTTAATACACTCCTGAATCTATTGGGGGGGGTGGCATTTATTTAAACTACCATAGAAGGTCTTAGACCCTAAGAGGGAAGCCACTACTATTGTTTGGCTACATGGATATGCTATGCTCATCAAAGTAGTCTCTAAACATTTATGTTTATAAAATCCCTAGATTACTGCTTCTCTCACCTTTGGTCAGAGAAACTTCTTTGTGCAGATGGTTACTGCTGGGGAGACTCAACACTCATCAAAGTACTGAGAATAAATGAACATTGAGTGCTCAACACTAAATAAGATATCTATCTCACATACACACCTCACCAAAGCTCAGGGAATATTTCAGGAAAGAGGGCAGAAAGAACATATAAAAGCCAGAGGATGGGGAAGAGTGCCAAGAATAACCATCTCCCAACTGTGAGGGGCCACTGCATTCTCATCAACCGTTGCTACTTGCATAATAGTGGGCCTATCAACCTTCCATCATAGATGGTGGAGGAGGCAAAAAAAATACATCAGAGTAGAAGATGGACTACTCAAAAAGAAGGAGTTTGGTGAGGGGGGAGGTGTACAAAAGAATGTAATGAGAGGGAATAATGATCAAAATATACATCAGTCTTTCCTGATTAGAGAATTTTAACTCAAGCCAAATAGTTTATGTCTTTCCCTGAAAATGGAATTCATGTGGAGTGGTCACCCTCTCATTTAACTACACACCTGCCACCTCACTCTGCCTATGCCAAGGAGAAAGAAATGTTTAGCTCAAAAAAATTCTGTGTTAGCTTAAGTCTAAAGCAATGCACTCTGGGACAACAATGATTTCACAATTAGTTGCTACAATGATTAAATTAAATTCCATGAAAACATCATTGGGAACAAGATGTATTGTTTGTCAGCATTATTGAAAACTCAATGAAATTGAGAAGAAAAAAAAAACAGTGTCTGGGCAACTCAGTTTTCAGCATTGAGTTTATAGAAGGCCCCTTCACTTTGACTTGTCTAAATACAGTCAGCTCTCCATACGCACCCACTCCACATCCATAATTTCAACCAATCTATTCCAAAATGCTCTATGCTTAACACACAGTCTTTGACATGAGTCCACACACAGTAGAGCACGAGAACTACTACATAACATTTATACTGTAGTAAGTATTATAAATCATCTGGATATACAGTACACAGGAAGATATTATACATCAGCTATATGAAAACACACACCATCTTGTTATGACACTCAGGCAGACACCGATTTTTTTTTTTAACTGTGGAATGCCAATGCTTCATAGGTATTGAGGAACAAATGTGCCTGACTCAAGGCTTGTTTTGTTGCTACATTTTGCAAGTTCTTTTCTTTTAATTTGTTTTGTTGGGGGGCTCAAGCCCAAGGCTTGTGAATGCTAGACACGCTCTGTACTACTATGATTTCTTCCCCTGCTCCTGACTCAGGTTTTGAACAATACAGGTATGCGTGTCCCTGTGCCCTAGAAAACACAAAAATCCCTGCTCCCAACCTTGGATAATAACAAGATTGACTCCCATGCACCAGAGATACCTACAGAGAAGCTGACCCTAGCTAATTGCATTCACTAAGAGCACAGCATTCATCTCGCCGAACCTCCTTGTTGCTCTTGGCAGACACTGCACAACATTCTATTCGTTAAATCAGTGGTCTCCACTTCACCCCACTCAGGGTCCATCCACAGTTCACATCACCTGTCAAACCCAGCCACAGACAAACATCAGAAATCCTATAAGCGCTAGCTAGCTGATGCATCATAGCTGAAACTCAACTTTAATTGCATAGCCTCTATTCTCCAGGGAGCTGAAGTCTTTATCCTCAAACAAGCACTTGGCTGTCCACTTGACTTAGCTTCAAAGTTACTTCCAGAAAATATCTTAAGGGTTCCTGAAGGCCTCATGGTGACCTACTTCCTTCCATGCGAGGGTGGGACTCTATGTGGAAATGAGCCCAGCAATTTTCATCACTTTCACAGCAGTGAATTAGCCAATGAGGGTAAAAATCATTAATGGGCAACCTGGATCTACTTTGTCCCACACCAGTGAAAACTGGGCTCCTCGGGTATTATACTGACAGCCCTGCCAGGCAAGAGGCTGCCACACACTATGACCCTAAGCATTGGGCTTCTGCAGCCCCAACCCATCACCCTGCAGAGCTGCTGCCTTGCTGAGTATGCCCACAGGGAGGGTATCTGCTCTGTCTCTAGATTAAAACATTACTTCCCATTTGGCTGTGACTTGATTTTCCTGGCCTGTCCACACCTCCTCTCTTTCTTTGCTGGCTAAAATCTGATTCCTTTACCCCCCAGCTTCTGACAAGTCAAGATGTTATCACTCACCTGACTTTGAGTTCTGCCACTTCCCAACAACTCGAGATCGTGTTTCTAGGATGCCACGAGAGAGGAACTCTTGTTGATTTTTCCTGACTCAAATAACCAGACCCACCAACAGAGTGAGGGAGAGAGTAATCCTGAATGAGGCTCATCTGGACAACCAGGATGTGCAAGTCAAGTCTGTTCAGCAAAAACGTCTTGAGTTCCTACATGTATCTGGCTCTTTTCCAGCTATTGGAATTACGGAGATTAGTATAACATGGGGCTCCTGCCGACCCACAGCTTGTTGTTAATTTGGGAAAACACGTATGAAGCCCAACTCTCCAAGCTAGTGAAATTGCAAATGATACAGGTGGAAGACTTGATATGGCACAAAGCTGTGGTTCACTGAGAGTGGTGTATGGGTCTTCCCAGAGGAGGAGAGAGGCAGGTGCAAGGAAGAAGGTAAGTAGACAGAGCAATGCCTCTATACTAAAAAGGGTGTATTGACAGGGTTGGAAAGCATCCGCACCAACTCACCCGTAGCACCCTAGGAAAGTGATAGGACCACCTGCACCCAGGCCCAGCGGTCTCTGTCTACACCTGGAGGGGACACAGGCGCTGTTTGCCCTAAAGAAGGCAGGCAGGAGCCCGTGCTGAGGTGGACGAGTGAGTCAAAGGTGGCCAGTGTGTCCTCCCATATGTCCTGTGCGAAGTAAGACCCTCTGACGCCTGCACAGACTCCTGGGGTAAGGGACACGGCTCTGGGTGTAGAAATGGTGGGGATTTCTGTCAGCACAAGCAGAAGTGAGGCTCAAAGCTGATTGTAACGGATTTTATAAGCATAATGTTCTCTGCTCTCTCTGTATGTCTTTACGTGAGCTCTCTCTCACTCTTTGTGTGCACATACACACTCACACACTTACCCTCTTTCCAGCCTCTTTTCTACATCCTCTCCTCTTTGCCCCTCATCTTTACTCTCCGTGACTATGACCTTCTCATGACAACCTCTAAAATCTGTAGAGCCCAACAGTGTTCCAATTTTCCTCTCCCAGGTATTTTTGTCACTGCCAACTTTTTTAAAGTCAACCCTAGTTCTCATCCTAAGCCACCCTATTACGTCCCTCTCACTTCTAAGTAATCAAAATGTTAGCATACTCCATACTACCTTGCTCATTTATCCAAAAAGAACCTTTTAAGAACAAGAGACAATTGTTTTAATTAGCTACAATGACATTCACATAGCAGGCATATCTACCAGTTCTTAGTCAATCTTGCCATGAGTATTCTACTGTGGGAGTAACACAGAGTGAATAAAACTCCATGGTGTATATGTACATATTTTCTCTGTTCAATCATCTGTGGATGGACACCGAGGCGGATTCTATAACTTGACTCTTGTTGAACGTGCTGCAATAAACATGGATGTGCAGGTATCTCTGCAGTATGTTGACCTGTAGTCCTTAGGGTGCACCCCTAGGGGTGTTGTAGCTTTATTGTATAGTACTTTGTTTTCTGAGGAACCACTATACTCATTTCCTCAGTGTCTACATTAATTTACATTCTCATTAGTAGTGTCAAGCCACCCCCCATCCTTGACAGCATTTGTTTGTTCTCTTAATGATAGCCATTCTGACTGGGGTGAACTGGAATCTAAATGTAGGTTTGTTTTCTTTTGGTTTTTTTTTTTTTTTTTTTTTTTTTTTTTTTTTTTAACAGACAGAGGAGAGACAGAGAATTGGCACACCAGGACCTCAGCCACTGCAATTAAACTCCAGACACTTGTGCCACCTAGTGGGCATGTGCAACCTTGCGCTTGCCTCACTTTTTGTGCATCTGGCTTACATGGGATCTGGAGAGTGGAACCTGGGTCCTTGGGCTTTGCAGGCAAGCGCCTTAACTGCCAGACCATCTCTCCAGCCCTCAGTGTAGTTTTGATGTGTATTTCCCTGGTGGCTGCTCACACAAAAGCAGCACGGATGCAGAACATCAGTTTCTGTCCCATTGCTGGGACAAAATACCCTATCAGAAGCAACTTAGGAAAGGAAAGGGTTTACTTTCAGCTTACAATTTCAAGAGGAAGTCCATCATGGGGGAAGCAGGGCAGAAGCAAGGCAGAAGCAGACAGCTGGAGAGTAGAAAGCTGGGCTGGGCTGTCACACCTCAAGGCCCACCCCCAGTGACAGACTTCCTCCAGAAATGCTCCATCTCCTAAAGCTTCCACAGCCTTCCTGAACAGTGCCATCAACTGGGGTTTAAGTATTCAAACACATGAGGCTATGGGGGACATTTTATACTCAAACCACCATGCCCAGTGAGACCCTTTGACTATTCTCTTTCTGTACATGGTTGGTGGTCAAGTGCCCCTGGACAGCAAAGCTGCCCCCAGATGCCAGCCATTGTGGTTGGTCAGTGCCTGAGTGAAGACCCATCTTTAAAACACTCTTCTCCTAAGAAGAGGGAGCTTGAGTAGCACAGGCCATTGGGAAGTAATGCAAACATTATTAGTGGGAGGCTGACAGGGAAGACGGGGATGGGGACAATCAGGAGGTGTCCATCCCACGAGTGCACCAGAGCCAAGAGTGCTCCTGGCCCTGCTTCAGAAGGAGGTTTGGAATAACTGGTTTATGTTTGAACCAGAGACACGTCGGGTCGTCTTCAAAGAAAAGTCAAAAGTAAGTAGGTGGCTCTTTGCCAACTGTAGATTTTTAGAAGTGTGCTTTCTAGGTATTCCCCAGATCGGATCTTTCTGTCCTTGACCACTCTCCCAATACAGTGAGGCTACACTAAGACCTTAGGTGGCCACAATTCTCTCTTTCATCTGGTGTGTGGAGGAGATCAGGAAGCAAGGGCTGGAAGGACAAGGTGTGGAGCCCTGGATCTCAGAGTGCTACCACCATGGTCAGGGCTTGCCAGTGAACTCTGCAGAGGTGGGAGGAAAAGGTCCCCCAAAACTGTTTGCTGTTCTTGTCAAAAGGTGAAGCTGGGGCTGGAGAGATTTCTCAGCAGTTAAGTACACTTCTGCACCAGCATGAAGGTCTGAGGGCTCCTGAGACAACACAAGTTCAATTCCCTTGGCACCCATCTAAACAGCTGGGAATGGCCAGGTATGTCTGTAACCCCAATCCTGTGGACAACAGAGACCAGATAATGGCTAGGGTTCGTGAAAACAGAAAGCTCTGGAATCAGAGTGTCTCAAGGAAAAACAGGCAGGTGAGTGTCAAAGGGAACACCTGACATTCTCCTTTGTCCTCTGCAGATACATGCATGGGGTACTGCATCAGCATATACGCATGTGGACCCTACACACACCACATGCATACACACATACCACATACTGTGCACATGCAAAAGAAGAAGAAGTCTATTATCCTCCCCTCCAATATGGGTCAATCTTAGTGACTTGCTTGTAAGTAACAGAATGTACTGGAAGGAATGTGAAAGGCTGGTTTACGAAGCTGACGAAAGACGCAAGTCCCCGGTGTCCTCTCTCCTTTCCACCTCAGCCTCGGTGCCCATCAGCTGGCACTTGGCATCCAGTCATCATCATATGAAAGATCAGGGCACACCCATCTGACTTCATTTTGATTTAGTTATCCCTTTCCAGGTCCTGTCTCTAAATCCAGTTGCACCGTGAAAGACTGGAGGTAAGGAATTTTAGGGAGGGACACAACAGAACCCATTCTCATGTTGCTGTGATGTGTCCACAGTGGTCTGAGGTGGATGGTGGGGTCTGGAGGAAAGCCAACGCACAGAGAACACAGCTGAGTCACGTCTGGAACGTGTGCCAGGCAAGGATGGATGGTGAGCCGGCGTCACTCAGGAAGGACACTGCTGGGCAGGGCCAAGGTGTATGGGAAACCCAGAGAGATTACTTTCCTGGGCTGCACCTGGGCCTGTCCCTCCTGGGCAGTTTGGTCACTGGGTGGGAGACTGCCCCCCTCCTTGCCCAAGCACACTTGCACCTCTTTTCTTTTTCCAAGGTAGGGTCTCACTCTAGCTCAGGCTGACCTGGAATTCACTATGTCGTCTCAGGGTGGCCTTGAACTCACGGCGATCCTCCTACCTCCCGAGTGCTGGGATCAAAGGCATGTGCCACCACACCCGTCTGTACTGCATCTCTTCTTATCCTGGTCCTCAGAAGTAGAACCCACGAGGAGGGTTCACACACGTGTCAGTCACTAAGGCTACGCTCCAGTGTCCTGGAATGGGAAACTTGCTAGGGCAGGAGAGAAGAAGCTAGGTATAGTCTCCAATGAGTGTCTTGCCCTCTACAGGCATGAGAAAGAGACACCAAATCAACCAGCCACTTCCTGCTCCAGTATCTCACAAATGTTTCAAGAAAAAAAGGCCCCAAGGTCCATGTGTTGAAGTATGCTGAAGCAGGATTGACAGGATGGGTTGGTAAGGAGAGACTAAGGCCAGTCCTCAGGGCCCTCCATGGAAGGGTCTGCCCAGCTCGGCCCTGCCCTGCCCTGCCCAGCAGTCTCCAAAACCTGGGCCTATCCAGCTCAGTGCAGACCATGGGCTTCTGCATGTCCACACAGTTTAGCAAGTACAGATTCAACAGAATGTTGCAACCCTGTGACCCATGTGTGGCAGCACATCCCTTAGAGCTAGAGGGAGGCAGAGAATACAGGGCCACATCTTCCTCCCAAGTGGACTCAGCCCCCTGATCTTCCCAGAAAGCTCAGCAGGAGAGGAGAGCCAGGACAGGCTTGGGTCTCTTTCTAGCACACTGGGCTGCTGAAGACTCCAGCTGACTGCAGGACACACTGAGGGGGAGGCCGCCCGATGCCTCTTCCAAGCTAGGTAGTGCTCCAACTTCACACAACTGGCCTGGCTGCTTCACTCCCTGTGGCCTTCACCAGTCCCCTCGGGCTCAGGGTGATCTCTGAGCCCTGAGTCCACTTTACTTGCAGTAGAGACTGCCCTGCCCATGAGCAGTGAGGCCACCTACCTCGCCTACCCAAAGGCAGGGGAAGCCTTTGGGTAACATGAAGTTTTGAGGGGATCCCCTCAGGTCACCGTAACCAAGCCCAGTCCTGGAGTAAACACATCAGCTTTATGCATGCAAGTGGGGCATCCAGAAGTTAGACCTGCCCATCGGGGCTTCTCTTTCTGGGACTTTCAGGGAGATGGGCTCGTGGCAGCGATGGGAAGAGCCATGGAGAAGTGCAGCTAGGTGAAGGTGTGAACTATAGCTGGGCACTTTGGGAGTAATGGGGCACTCTGAGCACAGAACAAGGCATGTCCTCGAGCTGACCTGGCCAACAGAGCTACCAGGTGGCCAAGTTTTCCTGAAATTTGAGTATTTTCTGATCTCCTAATAAGAGAGAGTGGTGAGGGTAAGGGGGCGTCCCCATGAGGCAGTGTCTCCTTACATGTCCACATCTTTCTCTTTCTTTCTGGAGTTTGCAGCTTGTTTTCCTGCGATTCCATCACATCCCCGGGAGCTGTTGGAGGAATGAGACTGTTCACAGATAGGGAAATCAAGTCAGAAAAGAAAAGAAGCTTTCAAGCTCCATGTCAAAGCAAGTGACTTTTCAATTCAAAGAATGTGACTCCAAAGCCCGGTTTTCCCAGTTTTCTCAGAATTGTTGAAACCACTGAAGAATTTAAAAAAAAAAAAAAAAAAGTGATTTCTTTTTAAAAAATAATTAATTCCCAATCTCTCTCTCTTTCTCTCCTTTCCTCCCTCCTTTTATCCCTTTATCTATCTCCTTCCCTCTCTGTATTATGATCACTTTTTCTGAAAGCTATAAGACAAATTTACAGAAAAACTCTTCAGGTTATGCAACCTTTCCAGCAAAGTTGATCCCGCAAGAAAGCGCAGGCCTTCTCAGATGAGAGTTTATGCTGGAGGGAATAATGGGACCCTCGTAACCACGCGTCTACCTACTTTGGAACAGCTTTCCTGCCTCACACTGCCTGGCTAAAGCAGACAGCAGAAAGAAGGTGACAGAGGCTGTGCCCAGAACAGGACAGGGGAACCAGAAGCCAGGCAATCAGGGTCTTGGGGTGAGAGCACAGAAAGTAGCTGCTAACTCCTAACCATGGAACCCAGCGTCTTCCAGGGGCAGCACGAGGGGGTGGCCAGAGCCCCCAGAGCTGTAGCTGCTGCTACAATGATGGCATTGAAGCAGATGTGATCTGAAGGAGCCTGGAAGAGAAGAGCAAGAGAGTCAGGGGCAGCCGGAGAACCCTACCAACACTCCACTCGATGCCCACTTTCAGGAGCTCGTCCTGGGGGAAGGGCCTTCTGACCTTTAAGTTGGGCCCTTGGTGCCAGGGAGGGGGACAGGATGGTGGGGCTGCAAACAACCCCCTGGGCTCATGCTCGCATCTCATTATCTTCCCTGCCCCCAGAGGCATCAAACACTTGGTTGTTCTCAGATTCCCTACCCTGCTGCCTTTGGAATATGTTGCAGGAACACATGTTACAGGCTCAGGGAAAGAGCTGGCAGGGCCTGAGTGGAGGACCCTCATGTCTGCATGCTTCTTACACTCTTCCGCGCTTTCCCCAGCCCCAGTTAAGCTGTATTTCTGGTCTCCAATGCCACTGGAGATGGAGACCTGAGTCTTCTCCTCTAGTCTTTCCGGAGTAAGCCCCATGATCTCTGAACCTGATGCCTTGTCTACATTTTTTTTAAGATTTTTCTTTTTTTATTTATTTGAGAGCAACAGACATACAGAGAAAGAGGCAGAGAGAGAGAGAGAGAGAGAGAGAATGGGCACACCTGGGCCTCTAGCCACTGCAAATGAACTCCAGACGCATGCACCTCCTTGTGCATCTGGCTTACGTGGGTCCTGGGGAATCGAGCCTTGAACCTCGGTCCTTAGGCTTCAACAGGCAAGTGCTTAACCACTAAGCCATCTCTCCAGCCCTGCCTTGTCTACTTTAAATAGATACTGTTGTGAGGCCACGCTCTGGTTTCGATGTGTCCCTCAAAGTTCAAGTGTTATGAACTCAATTCCCAAAGAACAGTATGGGGAGGTGGGGCCTAATGAGAGGTAATTAGGCCCTGATGGTTCTGTCCTTGGGACTGGTTTAATGTCCTTATTGTAACAGTGGGATTGTTATAAGAGCCAGTTAGTTTCCCCTTGTTTTCACTCATGAATATTCTTTTGCCCTTCCACCCTCTTCCGTGATTCAGCAAGAAACCCCTTCCCAGATGGCAGTACCTATGCACTGGACTTTCCAGCCACCATAGCAATGAGCCAAATAAACTGCTTATAACGTGCACAAACTGTGGTGCTCTGTTCTAGGAACACAAAATGGACTAAGGCAAGCCCCGATGTGGTTCTGTCATGGGGAAATTGGGGTTCTGGGGTGCTTCCTGGAACCCCAAGCCCTGAGTTCACATCTGCAAACTAACCAAAGAATTGGCAGTTCAGATTCAAGAGAATGATTTTTAAAAGACCACATTTTATTCAGGTTTTAGAAGGGAGTGCAGAAAGAGGCAGGCTGGGAGGTAAGGGAACATAAAGTGGGGAGAAGAGAAGCACACGAGGTGGAGCCCAAAAGCCCATGTGGGCCACATGTAGCTCAGGAGTCCACGTGACCAGATGTGGATCTGGGGAAAAAATTGTGGAAAGAAAAGAGAAAAAGGTCAAGTTGCTCCTGCCATGAACGGAGCTGGAGGTGATAAAGAACCCATGCCGAGAGTAAGGGCTGGGGGCTCTCCCAGCTGGGCCTGGGGCTAGGGCCTAGGCCAAGCCCCTCACGGTCATAAAGACTGGCCTGGCCTCGCCTCACCTCTCATCCATCTCTTCTCTCTTAATCACTTCACACAGGAAAGTTCCCAGATCACAGCCACGTCTGGTTTTGCTCATCAAATCATCTCCAGCTTGTATACCATCTTGGACACAACCAATGGTATCAAGTGAACAAATGAAGGGTGGGCACGTGATCAACAGAATAGTTGGTACTGGAGAGATTGCTTAGTGGTTAAATGCTTGCCTGTGAAGCCCAAGGACCCCGGTTCAATTCTCCAGGACCCATGTAAGCCAGATGCACAAGGAGACACATGCATCTGGAGTTTGTTTGCAGTAGCTGGAGGCCCTGGAGTACCCGTTCTCTCTCTCTACTTGCCTATTTCTGTATCTTTCTCTCTCTGTCTCTCTCTCTCTCTCCAATAAATAAATAAATAATTTTTTTTTGATTTTTCAAAGTAGGGTCTCACTCTGGTGGAGGCTGACCTGGAATTCTCTTTGTAGTCTCAGGGTGGCCTCGAACTCATGAAGATTCTCCTACCTCTGCCTCCCGAGTGCTGGGATTAAAGGCGTGCACCACCACACCCGGCCAAAATAAAATATTTTAAAAAATCAGAATAGTTGGCTCTCTAGAAAATAGAGAGGGAAGCACCCTGGCCAGTGTCACCTGTGGCACTGGAGCCTGACGTTCTGCCATCAGAAGCCAGATTGTACCCCTATTCTGCCAAGGTTCTTTAGTCGTTGTTTCCAGACCCATGTAGCTTTTTCACATGGGCACCGTGGCACATCTTCCTTTCACTGGGCACCTGGTATGTGGAATATCCTCTATGCTTGAGCCCAAGCTGCCAGAAGATTCATGCTCACATTCAGACATGCAGAATGGGTGATACCCTGGCTTCAAGCCACCCAAGAAAAATAAGAAATACTTCATTTTTGTCTTAAAGTATAATTATAAGGGGATGCCACTTTCCTGGGCAAAAGGGTCAGCAAAGTTTCTTGCCCAGTGAGGCAGTCAGCAACATATGCCAAAGGAGTCAGTGACATTCCCACATCGTTAAGGTTGAATCTGTGCTGCGGTCTGAGAGTGTGTCCCCTCCAAAACTCACATTGAAACCCAAACTCCAAGTTCATATGTTGTTAACTACACTTGTAGGTGTGACCTTTCCAAGGTGGGTGGGATTGGATGAAGGGATGGCTGTGGGGTCGTCCGTGGAGGCATTAGTGGATTTACAAGGAGAGACCTGAGCTGGCACACTTTGGGCTGTCTCTCCAGACAATGTGCTCCACCGTTCCATGATGCAACATGACGAGCTGCCACGTGCCGAGCACCACGTGCTTGGACATCCCAGCCTCCAGAACCAGGAGGTGAATAAACGTTTATCCTGTATACATCACCAGGCTGCGGTGTTCAGGTATAGCCACAGAAAACATCTAAGAGACCATCTAAGAAACCTTCCTCTCCTGAGCCTGTACCTACCACAGGCATGACCAGGAGGCCACCAGTTCTTCTGTGGCTCTATGGGAGAGCATCTCTGGGTCCAAACACATGGCCTTGCCACATGGGACAAAATGAACCAGGGAGACTCTTCCTGAGTTGTCTGGGCACAAGAAGACTTATGGCTATGAGTGTGGTTGGCATCATGCTACGGGCTGGGACCCAAAGACATGAAAATGGGAAACATGTGGCCGCCTTCCTCTCTTCCTGCTGCCTGGCCTACTATGGTTTGGGCTGCTCTGCTCCACTACACCCTCCCCAGCATGATGAACTAAACCATCTGAACCCGTGAGCCAGGAGAAACCCCCTCTCCTATGGTTGTCTCTGCCAGGTATTTTGGTCTCAGGAATAGAAAAGTAGGCACTGCTCCTCTGTCTGAAATCCATTTCCGTCATCTGTGCAGTAAGCAGGCACAGGAGTCCTCTCTGGGACTGCTCTTGAGATGGGTGCACAGGTTCCCTAAAGCAGCTAGCACAGGAGCACAGGGCTTGGACACATTAGGGAACAATAAGTGTTCTCTGCCTCCTGCCTCCCTTTAATTCTCGGGTCACAGTTAGCCTCCGTACAAACAGCTCATTGGATTAAGATCCTCTGTCTCGAACGCTTTCAGTTCTGACCTTTCACACATCTGCAAAAAATTCAGAGGCTCTGGCCACGTGGAGCAGGGACAGTAGAGTCTTTATGCGGGCCAAGCCTTGATCCCTTACTCTGACTGGGCCCATTGGTGCATCTGGGGCACGACAGGGAGAATAAAAAGAGAGGTCGGAAGGAATGCCGAGGAAGGAAAAGAAGCCGAGTGTCTGCATGGTGTGACCTCAGGCGGCAGTGCTAGAATGACTCTCCAAACATTCTCCTTTCTCAGGAAAATGGAATGTGAGTCACACTCTGTGCTCCCCCCACTCCCCAGGGATTTCTTTACTGAGCTAAAGACTGTAAATTGCCCAGCTAATTAGGCTGCATGCTGACCTTAGCCTAAGTCCAGAGCTGACCTCCTGCATGGGCCACTGGACCAAAGAGGGAAGTGAAGGGAATGCTGCCACCTAATGTCCACAGCGTGAACTGTGAAGGCTGCCCAAGGGCAGACATAGAGCGTTCTCCTTGCCTCTCATTGCCACCCAGGAAAAGTCCTGGCACCATGAATAAAAATCAAGTGGCCCTAGCTGGGTCTTGGTGGCTCCGAGCAGGAGTTGCAGGTACTCGGAAGGTTGGTACAGGAGGACAGCAAGTTCAAGGATTGCCTGGGTTACAAAGGCAGCATAATGAGACACATGTCTCAAAATCCAGAGGACAGCTGGGAATATATGTCAGCACTTGTAGAGCATGTGTGAGGCCCTGGTTCAATTATCAATACTACAATAAATTAAATAAATAAGTAAACAAAGTGGTCCTGGCCCTCTGCAGTTTACAGAGAATTTTTTGTCTGCCGCTGTTGGGTTTACAGAGAACCTTAAGAACTCACCAGGGCAAAACTTCACCCACGGTTGTGCACAGCGCATGTGGTCAGAGTGAGGACGGAGCGTAGCGACATTATACACTCTGTGGTGGAAGTCAAGGTCAGGTGTGGATGGCAGAGGTCATTTGTGAAGTTTCCTACAAGCTTTCACCGACTGAAGTTCGTTTGTAAACAAGTCTGCAATGCTCATTAGGAGCCTCCAACACAGTAGAACCAACAGAAGATGGAAGATGGTGGATGGACAGACAAAAAGATAGGCAGACAGACATATTTTGGAGAAATGGCTTAGGTGAGTAAGAAAGTCAAGAAGTCCCATGATCTTCTGCAAGGTGGAGACACAAGGACACCGGTGGGATAATTCACTCTGAATCTGTTCCCAGGACCAGAAGGACAGATGCGGGTGGCTGGTCACCTCGAAAAGACGCAGCTAAAGTGCCTTTCTTGGACTTTTTATTCTGCCTTGGGTCTCAGCAGCTTTTCTGACATGTGCCCATGCTGGTGGGGGGAGGGGGGCTGGTTGTTCTATTTAACCCACCACTTCCATGCTGATCTCTCCCAGATCCACCCTCACTCACAGTCATGTCCCACCAACGCTCTGGGCTCCTTAGGCTTGTCAGCCTGACATCTAGATCTGCCATCACACTCACTAGGAGGAAAGACAGTCAGGTCCTGAGCAACAGCTATGAGTGTCTGTGATCCCATTGTTTTCTCCTCCTCTTCCTCCTCCTCCTCCTTCTCTCTTTCCAAAGATGTAAAAATAAATCACACTTTGATTACTGAAAGTCAATAAAATCCCAAAAAGTTTTTTAAACTTCTTCAAGGACAGTGATGTTTGCATTAAAATGGTAAAAAAAAAAAAAAATGCATAAGAACCAGTGAGCTTTGTCAAGGAGGCATCCATGTATGCACACATTCAACTTAACATGGCAGCGGGAGCTTATCTTTTCCTGAATGTGCATGCACACACATGTGGACAAAAGACTGCTTTTGACTACCCTAGTAGCAATGGCCCACCCGCCCTCCAGGCTGAGTAGCATCTGTGGTTAGTGGATGGGTCAAAGGCTCACGAGTTCTGCCGATGGGTTTTTGAAGAAGTGGAATTATTTCTCCTCTAAGTTCAGGATGAGCTTCAAAGCAATTATCAATTTCAACTGGGGAGAAGGCTCACGGGGAAAGGACTTGCCACACAAATATGATGACTCGAGTTTGGGTTCCCAGCACCCATGTAAAATGCTATGAGCCCAGGGCTGGGAAGGTGAAAACAGGTGTCCCTGGGGCTCACTGGCTAACACACTGGCCAAGCCGACAGGCTCTAGGTTCAGTGGAAGACCTTATCTCAAAGAACAAGATGGAGAATCATAGAGGAAAACCCTCAATATCTACTTCTGCCTGCCACGTGCACGCACACACACATGTACACCCACACGTACACATGCATGCACATTACAAACAGGCTCCCACACATGGTACCAAAACTTCCAGCCAGGCATGGTGACACATGCCTTTAATTCTACCACTCAGAAGGCAGAGGTAGGAGGATTGCTGTGAAGCCAGCCTGGGACTACAGTGAGCTCCAGGGCTACAGTGAGACCCTACCTTGAAAAAACAACTGCCCAATATACCTCCTTTTCTTCACGTGTCACTGACAGAAGATGATACTTCCTAGAGCTGATGCAGGATTCAACTGTTAAGAAGTGAGAGGCAAGGTTTAGAAAAGCACTGGAGGCCCCGGAAAGCAGGCAAGGCCAACCCTGGTCCTGGCAGGTCAGATCTGCTATGCAAGCTCAGGTGCTGGTCTGAATTTCAGCCCACCAGCACTCCAGGCTGGGGCTGCAGTGTGGGCCTTTAGTTTCTGTGCAATCAGGCCCGTAAGTGCTGAAGTTCCCTGGGTTCTGTAAACCTTTGTACTGCTGACTCTACACTGCTGGTGGTGGTTCCCTCCCATCCCCACCCTTACTGGGAAGTTATTTCTACCAGATAGATCCTCTCAGAATTTCAATGTTGCCATCTGTTAGACTAAGGGTATGAACCATGCTCATATGCTCCTGGGGCCACATGCCACCCGCAGACTGACAAGCAAGTAAGGCTGTACCTCCCAGAAACGGGACAGAGGCTGACGGTTCCACCACCAGGATCTCTACTGCAAAAGCCTAGGAGAGGCTGTCCTCCACCACTGGGGGGGTCCATCTACCCTGCCCACCAGCATCCCTGCTGGAATGTGTTGAGTGTCACAGAAACTTGATAAGGACGTGGGAGTCGGAGGTCCCAGAAGGCTGTGCTCTGAGCCTGACCCTGACCCCACCCTGGTGGTCCTGGCCCCAGCCAGTCAACTTGAAGCCACATGGCCCTTGTTCCTGGTGACACCCAAAAGCCACTGCAACTTGTTAAAAAGATGAGCACATCTCTATTGTTTCTACAGTGCCTTCATGGTTTTCATGGGTTCTTTTAAATATATAATAACAAAAATATCGCTACCAACGTTAATAGTAACCAGAAACCACGAGACCTACATGAAATGGACTAGCTAAGGACTTTGCTCATGTTAATTCAGTAACGCATCCCTCCCAAAGCTGTGCACTCGGTTCAGAGGAAAGGACCATGCTACAGTCAAGTCAGTTCAGAGTAGCCATACTCCCCTGTCAGAACCTCCAAGCAAGCTCGCAAGGTCCACAGTAGGTAAGTTATGGAACCAACCTTTATCAGTGGATTAAAAAAATGTGGTATGGGCTGGAGAGATGGCTTAGCAGTTAAGGCACATGCCTGTGAAGCCTAAGGACCCCGGTTCGATTCTCCAGGTCCCATGTAAGCCAGATGCACAAGAGGGCGCATGCATCTGGAGTTCATTTGCAGTGGCTAGAGGCCCTGGTGCGCCCATTCTCACTCTCCCTCTTTCCCTCTCTCTGTCATAAATAAATAAATAAATAAATAAATAAATAAATAAATAAATAAATAAATACAGAGCTGTTGTTTCTTTTTAAAAAATGTGGTATATATACACACACACACCACAATAGAATTTTTTTCATTCATAAAGTTGAAGTTATGTCATTTGCAAGAACATAAACACAACTAGAGGTCATATTAAGCAAAATAAGGCAATCTCAGAAAGACAAATGTCACATGTTTTGTCACATTGGTGGCTCCTAGGTTTTATATAGATGCGTTAGCTCACACATGTACTTATGACATGAAAGTGGGATCCAAACTGTCTAGAGGACTAAAAAGGTCTAAATAGAAGGGGAGGAAAGAGCAACAGGAGGGTGGTGGACTGTGGAGGGAAATGGCCTCAAATTACACTATGTACTGTATGAATATGTCCTTATGGGAGCCAGGACCATGTACAATAAGAAAACAGCAGAACAATAAAAATGTTGCACAAATGAAGGAGGAAATGAAGCAATGTTAGGAACTGTATTAGTGGCCTTTAATGGGGCAGGGGAGTCTTGTCAGCAAGCGCTTGAGATGGATGCTTACACTGCATCTAGTCAGGAAGCAGAGAGATGAATGGCAATGTTCAATCCTCTTTCTCGTTTTTATTCAGTCTGGGACCCCAGCCATGGAAAGGTACCACACACAGTTTGGCTAAATCTTCCCACCTCAATGAACTTCATCTAGAAACTCCTTCACAGACATGTCAGATGTCTATCTCCTATGTGAGTCTAGAGCCTGCCAAATTGTCATGTAATAGTAATCATAACAAGTCCACCTTTGTCAACCTCTAATCATCTAAACATATCGCTTTTAAATCGTGATCTCCTACCCTTTGACCCCACGTGCTCATGGCCACCTCATAATACAAAATACAAAAAAAAAAAAAAAACCCAACCCGTTGTCTTTAACAGTCCAAACCCTGTTCAGAGCAGTTGGGTGACTAAGAGCCCCAATAATATAGTAGTAAATGTTCATATTCCAAAAGTGAAGGACACAGACATAGCAAAGAAAAATGAGAGCAAATCAAAACTAAAACCCGGCAGGGCAAACACCATATCCAGCCGCTCCGTGCCTGACATCCGGGGCTTGTTGATGGAACCATCTCCAAAGATGGCTTGGACAGCCCTAGTCCTCCAGCTCGGCTGCCCACAGAATACATAGTCTCTCATCAGCCATCTCCTCTCCTCAACAGACATCCCATCGTTGTGGCATCTCCAGCATCCTGGGGTTTGCTCTGCAACTTAGAATCCACCTTCACAGCTCCTCTCAGGGTCTCCTTACAGAACTCCACCCCTATTGTATATTGCCTGACCTCAGTAGTTCTCCGGAACCCTAGAGCAAGACCCCATGACTCCCTCACCCTTGTTTATTTCATGCCCACAGAATCAGTACCGAATGGATGACCCTGCCAATGTCTCTTTGATTGTTTTTATCTGTTAGCATCCTTTCAGTATGGCATGATTTGAAACTGCTATTAAGAAATGTCGCTGAATCTGAAACCTGTGAGGAGCTGAAAAGACAAAGGCAGACTGCCCCCAACGTGACAAGCTCCTAGCTGGCTTGTCTTTTGCTCTCATTTCCCCCAAAATGAACAGTCCTTGTCCTGGTGCCCCACTCATTTTTCTGCCTCTTGGAAGCAAAGCCGAGTGTTCATTGTCTAAGGACAATGGTCCCACTTTGTGTTCCTTTTGCCACATAAATATTTATTTCTCTCTAACAGAGTTTTTGTTTATTCGTGTGTGGGGGGGGGCAGTGGGTATGGGGAAGTGTGTGTGCCAGGGTCTCTTACTGCTACGAAGGAATGCTTATCCAAGCCTAGAATTATGCTCCGTGGGTAAGAAGCCCATTTTTGAGAAAGCAAACGAACTAGGCTGTGCTAGAAATGGGTCAGACCTGGGCTCCCACCATCCTAGCTTTGCAGAGCAGAGGGCAAAGTCTTGTGGCTGTGAGCTGCTTTTTCCCAGTGCTTGGCTACCAGATCACACTGGACACTTGGTAGGGGGCCTGGGTCTGAGCCATCTGCAGAGACACTCCCTGGACCCTGAGCCCTCCTGCCTCTGCCATTGTCTTGAGCCCAGTGGAAGCTCCCCAGTATGCCTCAGCTGCTCCTCCAGTTGGTACTGGCTGTGCTTTGAGAGGTTTGGCCTACATGCCGACCCCAGCGGTCAATCCCCATTAGGTTGAGCTTGCTAGTAGATTCTTTATCTTTCTTAGCACAGATTCAGGACTGAATATGCGCTCCCAGCCAGCCCTTGCTGCGGTAGGTGGCTGTGCACGGGTCTTGGAGACCTTCGCATGTCACATAGTCTATCCCGTTAAATGGAACCGGAACTTCTGGATGGCTGGGAAAGTCTTTTTTTTTTTCTTTTTTCTGGGGGGCATAATGTGAGACTAGAGCGTCTACAGGCATGTGTGTGATCGAGAGGGATGTCAACCTGAAAATGAAGCCTCACTACAGAGGAGGCAGCGCAGGAGGATGGGACCTGGGACCCAGTCCTGTGAAAGTCCCAAGCCTGGCTCACGCACATGTCCATTTCCAGAGCTGTCCTGACTTCGGTTCTCCGTTGACTTGTAGCAGAAAGCTCAGAGAAGTGTCTCAGCCCACCGTCCGCGGGGCAACGCTGTGGTGAGCTCAGAAATCACCAGAGTGCAGACAGAAGCAGTTAGAGGGTGGGAACCGAGAAAAAGCACCCAGTGACTGAACCCTGCAGGGAAAACCTGAGCCTCTGCCTCCCCCTACTGGGCACTGGCGGCATCACCGCCTGCCTCCTGGTTTCAACGTGAAAGCACAAAATGTGCTGCCATTTCCACTTTCCAAAAGGTAGCTCTAGAAAGATATGAACAGTCGTGTGTAATATTTCTCGTGTGTAAAGTGAGAAACAAAATATTCCCTAGAACATGTATGATTGTCATGAGTCTTAAATAGCCACGATGGATAACGGAGCTGCTACCTTCCTACCTGAAAGGAGAAGGAAGGGGAGAAGTGACAATTCCTGAAGCAATGGTTTTCAAATCATAGCATGGACAGAGAGCCCTCTGACTGACCCATTGCGCTGTCCAGGAAGTATCCAGTCCATGGCCCAGATGATGTGAGGTCTGTGGCAGAGCTTATAAACACACGAGGTAGACAAACAGAGTACAACAGGCCTGGGTCAGAGAACCTGCGAGACGAGAGCAGCTGTGTGCAGAGGCCCCCGTAATCTGGCCATGGTGGTACTGCTCAGCAGGAGCAGGTGCAAATGACCAGGCCCAGGAAGAGCCACTCTAAACGACTGGAGAGAATGCCAGACCAAAAAACCAGGGCACACACGCAAGTGCTTCCCCAGCCAAATCCAGGACCTCACTGCTCCAACATCAAGTGGAGCCCGGATTCGGGCCTGGGAATAGTTAATCCATAGAGGGCACACTGCTTTGAACACACCTGACAAACAGGTCTTAAGGCAAGACCCCAACAGACCCCACTGTGACTAACAACCGAATCCCAGAACAAAATCAAACAATATGTGTAGGAGGGCTGGAGAGATGGGTTGGCGGTTAAGGCACCTGCCTGCCAAGCCTAAGAACGCCGCTTCCAATCTCCAGGTCCCACGGTTAGCCAGACGCAAAAAGTGATGCAAGGGCGCAATGTCACACTTGCCCACAAGGGAGTGCACGTGTCTGGAGTTCGTTCACAGCAGCTGAGAGGCTGCTGGAACGCCCATTCTCCCTCTCTATCTCTATCTCTCTAGCTCTTTTTCTCGTAAGTAAGTAAATAAATAAATAAATAAATACAAAGTACGTGTAGGAAAATGAAAATATTTAGCATAAAATAAGGGGATGAATAACATGCAGCATCCAATAACAAGGTGATCACAGATGCAAAGGGACAAGGTGACAGGAAAATGCAATCAATGAATCAAGTAGCAAAGCACAACATGTTACAATTGGTGGGATGCATTCCTGGGGGGAGATTTATAGCACTAAACTAGATTAGAAGAATGGTCTCACATCCATGCTTGCAGCTTCCAGCTTGAAAAAATTAGGAGAGAAACTAGAATGGCTGTGTGTTCAAGACCAACCTAATCTACAGAGCAAATTATAAGCCAGCCAAGGCTGCACAGACCCTATTTCAAAAAGAAAATAAAGAAAGCTTTGTCAGGCTGGAGAGATGGCTTAGTGGTTAAGGTGCTTGCTGCAAAGCCAAAGGATCTTGGCTCTATTCCCCAGAACCCATGTAAGCCAGTTGCACAAAGTGGAGCATGAATCTGGAATACTCTCTCTCTCTTTCTCTCTCTCTCTCTCTCTCTCTCTCTCTCTCTCTCTCTCTCTCTCTCTGTGTGTGTGTGTGTGTGTGTGTCTGCCTTTCTCTCTCAAATAAATAAAAAATAAGTACAATTTTTTTAAAGAAAGCTTTATAAGAATGTGTACGATCTGCATAGGGGCTCCCTGGGTGGGAGACCAAGCAGACCTAACAGACAGAGCAGTCCTTCCAAATGCTGCAGAATACACATTCTTTTCAGCAGCATATGACTTTCTTTCTTTTTAAAAAATATTTTTTATTTTCATGTATTTATTTATTTGACAGAGATAAAGAGGCAGAGAGAGAGAACACACACAGGTGCACCAGGGCCTCCAGCTACTGCAAACAAACTCTAGACGCATGCACCACCTTATGCATCTGGCTTACATGGGTCCTGGGGAATTGAACCTGGGTCCTTTGGCTTTGCAGGCAAGCGCCTTTACCACTAAGCTATCCCTCTAGCCCAGCATATGTAACTTTCTCTAAAATAGAGCATTTAAAGACACAAAGTGAATCTTAACAAATACAGGAGACTGAAATAACTCCTTGGTTTTCTATCTGATCATGATAGGTTAAAATGACTAGTCAAGAGCAAAGAAGCAAAGATGTGATAGTACACATAAACCTGTCAGAACTCAACGATGAACGACTGAATGACGGATGGGTCACATAGTCAAATGACAATGAAAGTACAATATCCCGAGATCTGTGGGAAGCAATGAAGTCATTCTAAGAGGGACACGTACACCTTTAAGTGTCCATACTAAGAGATTAAAGAGGTCACACATAAATGACTTAATGATACCCCTTAAGGCTTTGGAAAAAGAAAAACAAGCCAAGTGAAAAATCAGTAGGTAGAAAGAAATAACAAAGATTAGGGTAGCAATTAATGAGATAGAAAACAAGAAAAAAAAACCACAGAGTCAATAAAACAAAGAATTCGTTCTTTGAAAGGCTAAACAAGACCAATAAACCCTTACTGAAACTAAACAGAGAGACAAGACCCAACTTAATAAAATTAGAGATGAAGAGGATACCACTGCAACAGATACCAGTGGACTTCAGAAAATAATGGCATAACTTGAAGAACAGATACATGTTCTAAATGATATACAGGACCTGCCAAACTTAAGTTAAGAAAAGGTAAATCACTGTACTGGTTTAAAGAGGCTCCATAGACTCAAGCTTGAGTCTTGAGTCTCCAGTGGGTGGCTCTCTCCTTGGGAAGAAGTATGTCATGTCCCTGGGGGCGGATCTTGGGGTCCAGCCCTAAGGTGTGCTTGGGGCAGATCTCAAGTCCCCACCATAAGGTGTGTGGAGAGCAGTTTGGAGTTCTCGCTGGTCATGTTTTATGGTGCTGGCTGTTGGTGGTGTCTCTCTGCTTGGACATATGGAAGGTAGCCAGAATATTTGGCCATTGATGTTGCTCTCCTGGAATTTGTAAGTTTAAAATGAACCCCTTTCTCCCGTATCTGTTTCTGATGGGTGATTTTTCAGCAACAAAGAACTGACTGCAATAATCATTTAAACAGGTCTATAACTAGCAGTGAGATCAAAGAAATTATTTAAAATTTTTTTAATTTATTTTTGGAAAGAGACACATAGAGAGACAGACAGAGAGAGAGGGAGAGGGAGACAGATAGAGAATGAGCGTGCCAGCCGTCTCTCAGATGCTGTGAACAAAATCCAGATGCGTGCGCCCCCTTGTGGGCAAGTGCGGCATTGCGCCCTTGCATCACTTTGCATCTGGCTAAACGTGGGACCTGGAGATTGGAACCTGGTTCTTAGGCTTAGCAGGCAGGCGCCTTAACCACTAAGCCATCTCTCCAGCCCAAGAAATTATTTTTTTAAAAAAATCTCTCAACTAAAAATAATTCCAGGACTGGAGAAATGGCTAGTGGCTAAGGTGCCTGCCTGCTAAGCCCAAGAACACCTGTTCAGTTCTCCAGGTCCCACGTTTAGTCAGACACAGTGTGGCAAGGGTGCAATGCTGCACTTGCCCACAAGGAGGCACACACATCTGGAGTTTGTTCACAGGGGCTAAGAGACTGCTGGAGTGCCCATTCTCTCTCTCTCTCTCTCTCTCTCTCTCTCTCTCTCTCTCTCTGACTGTATCCAAAATAAAAATAAAAATAATTCAGGCTGGGCATGGTGGTGCACACCTTTAATCCTAGCACTTGGAAAGCAGAGGTAGGAGGATCCTCATGAGTTCAAGGCCACCCTGAGACTAAGTATTGAATTCCAGGTCAGCCTGAGTTAGAGTGAGACCTAACCTCGAAAAAACAAAATAAATAAATAAATAAATAAATAAATAAATAAATAAATAATTCCAGGCCCAGATGGATTCACTGGTGTATGCTACTAGACCTTCACAGAAGAATGAATACCAATGCTTCTCACGCCATTCCATAAAATAGAAAAGGAAGGAACACCACCAAATTCCTTATAGGATTATGCAAACCCAGATAAAGAAACAACAAAAAAGAAAACTACAGATCAATCTCCCTCATGAACATATCTCAAAAACTACTGGCAAACTGAATATAGCAACACATCAAAAAGATCATTCACCATGATCAAGCAGGCATTCCAGAGATGCAGGGATGGTTCAACATACATCAATAACTGCAATACACAATATAAATGGACTCGAGGACAAAAATCACATGGTCATCTCAATAGAAAGCACTTGACAAAGTCCAATGTCTTTTCATGATAAAAGTCCTGAAGAAACTGAGACTGGAAGAAGCAGCTCTCAACATAATAAAGGCTGTATCTGGTAAACCTATAGTCAATATCATACTAAATGGGAAAACACTTGAAGCATTTCCACTAAAATCAGGAACAAGACAAGAGTGCCCACTTTCTCCATTCTTATTCAATATAGTACTGGAAGCCTTAGCTACAACAGTAAGACAAGAGACAAAAAATAAAATAACAAATAAAAGGGACACAGATGGGAAAAATGAAGTTAAATTGTTTTTATTTGCAGATGATATAATTCTATTAAAAGAGAGAGAGAGAGATCCTAAAGACCACCAGAAAATGATTAGAGCTTATAAACACTTTAAACAAAGTAGCAGGACCCAAAATTAGCACACAGAAATCAGTGGCCTTCCTCTATACCAATAACAAAAATGCTGAGGATGAAATCAGGGAAACAGCACTATTCACAATTGCCTCAAGAAAATAATAAAATACCTGTGAATAAGCCTAACCAAGAAGGTAAATGATATCTGCACCGAAAACCTTAAAACACTTGAGAGAGAAATTGAAGATGACACTAGGAAAGGGAAAGACATCCCATGTTCAAGGATTTAAAGCATCAATATGTTAAGAATAGCTATCTTACAAAAGGCACTCTACAGATTTAATGAAATGCCCACCAAAATTTCAATGAACTAGAAAGCACAAAATATTTTCAGCCAAAACCATTCTTAGCAACAAAAATTAGTGTCGAGGTATTATCACACCTGGTTTTAAGGTATATTACAGAGCCATAGTAACAAAACAAACAAACAAAAGACCCTTAATACTGTCACATAAATAGACATGTAGATAGATGGAACAAAATAGAGGGCCCAGATATGAATCTAGTCAGCTACAGCCATTTGATTTTTTGGCACAAAATACTAAAAATATTCCTGGAAAAAAGACAGTATCTTTAACAAATGATGTTCAGAAAACTGAATATCTACATGCAGAAAAAAAAAAAAAAAAAAGAAACTAGGTCCTTATCCCTCTCCATGCACAAGAAACAACTCCAAATGTATCAAAAATCTTAATGTTAGACCTGAAACTCTGAAACTGCTTGAGGAAAACAGTGAACATTTCTACACAGGCACAGGCAAGGACTTTCCTGATGTCATTCCACTCCAGTTGCTCAAGACAGGCCACTAATAAACCAATGGGACCTTAATAAAATCAAATGGGTTTTATACAGCAAAGGATACTGTTAATGGAACAATATGACAGCCTGCAGAATGGAAGAAAATCTTTCACCACTAAACATCTGACAGAAGATTAATACCTAGGATACATAAAGAATGCAAAAAATTGCCGGGTGTGGTGGTGCATGCCTTTAATCCCAGCACTCAGGAGGCAGAGGTAGGAGAATTGCCATGAGTTCGAGGCCACCCTGAGACTACATAGTTAATTCCAGGTCAGCCTGGGCCAGAGTGAGACCCTACCTCAATAAAACAAAAACAAAAAAATGCAAAAAATTAAATAAGAAATTAAACAAGTCAATCCAAAATGGGAAAAAAATCAGATAGAGAGTTCTCAAAAGAATAAATACAAATGAAATATTTTTAATATTCAACATCCTTAGCCATCATCAATGCAAATTAAAACTGATTTGAGATTCCATCTCACTCCTGTCAGAATGGCTATCATCAAGAAATACAGTGACATTAAATGCTGGTGAGGGTGTGGTGGAAAGGAACTCTTCTCTATTGTTCGTGGGAATGTAAACTGGTACAGCCATTATGGAACTTAGTGTGGATGTTTCTGAGACAACTGGAAATCAATTTACCATATGACCCAGCTATACCACTTCTTAGCATATATCCTGAGAACTCTACATTACTGTAGAGATACTTGTTCATCCAGGTTTAGTGCTGCTGTATTCAAAATGGCTAGGAAATGGAACCAGCCTAAAAAGATCCGCTTCTTGCCATGTTATAATTAAACTACTAAACACACAAACCAAAGAAAATATATTGAAAGCAGTTAGAGAGAAAAAGCAAGTGACCTTCAAAGGGAAACCCATCAGGATCACAGCATATTACTCAACACAAACTGTAAAAGCCAGGAGGGCCTGGAGTGATGTATTCTAAGTTCTGAAAGATAAAAACTGTCAACCAAGATTACTTTATCCTGCAAAGCTTTCTATCCAAATTGATGGAGAAATAAGGACATTCCACAACAAAGACAGGCTAAAGGAATTTATGGCAACTAAACCAGCTCTATAGAAATACTTGCAGGAATCATTCATGCTGAACAGAAAGCAAAACACACACAGCAGGGAATAGGAAAATATAAACCATACTCAAATAACAGCTAAAACAAGTGAGTAAAGTGAAAACAGGAAGAACTACAAAACAAGAAAAATGGTGAGCATAAATACATTTCTTTCAATAATAACTCTTAATAACAATTAGCCCCAACCAAAAGATACAGACTTACAGACTTACAGACTGGATTAAAAAGCAGGATCCTACCATCAGTTTCCTCTAGGAAACTCACCTCTCAATAAAAGACAGAAACCTTCGTAGGGTGAAAGGTTGGAAAAAGGTATTTCAAGCAAATGGGCCTAGGAAACAAGAAGGGGTTGTTATCCTAATTTCTGACAGGATAGACTTCAAACCAACATTAGTGAGGAAAGACAAAGAAGGTCATTTTATACTGATCAAAGGAACACTTCAACAGGAGGACATTACAATGCTAAACATATATGCTCCCAACATGGGGGCTCCCAATTTCATCAAACAAACACTACTAGACTTAAGGTCAGAGATAACTCCAAACACAATAGTAATGGGTGACTTCAATACCCCACTCTTATCACTTGACAGGTCTACCCAGCAAAAAATAAACAGAGAGACATCTGCATTAAATGATATCATGGAACAAATGGACCTAACAGATATATACAGAACATTCCATCCAAATGCTGCAGAATATACATTTTTCTCAGCAGCACATGGGACGTTCTCTAAAATAGACCATATAATAGGACACAAATGAAATCTTAACAAATACAGGAAAATTGAAATAATCCCTTGTATGCTATCTGACCACAATGGGATTAAACTGCAAATCAGCAACAAGAAAAACTACAGAGCATACAGAAATTCATGGAGACTAAACAGTACATTATTGAATGATGTATGGGTCATTGAAGAAATTAAAAAGGAAATCAAGAAATTCATAGAATCAAATGATGATGAGAATACAACAGACCAAAACCTTTGGGACACAATGAAGGCAGTCCTACAAGGGAAATTTATAGCTCTAAGTGCCTATATTAAGAAATTAGAGAGTTCACAACTAAACAATTTAATGCTTCACCTTAAGGCCTTGGAAAGAGAAGAACAAGGCAAACCAAAAATCAGTAGATGGGAAGAAATAATAAAGGTTAGGGCAGAAATTAACGAAATGGAAACAAAAAAAAATCAAAAAAATCAATGAAACAGAGAGTTGGTTCTTTGAAAGGATAAACAAGATTGATAAACCCTTAGCAAATCTGACCAAAAGAAAGAGAGAAAAGACAAAAATTTATAAAATTGGAGATGAAAAGGCAACATCACAACAGATACCAAAGAAATTCAGAAAATCATACGGACATACTTTAAGAATATATATGCCTCTAAGTTTGAAAGCCTGAAAAAAATGGATGATTTCCTTGATTCATATGACCTACCAAATTTAAATCAAGATGAGATAAACCATTTAAATAGACCTATAACAACTACAGAGATCCAAGCAGTTATAAAAAGTCTCCCAATTAAAAAAAGCCCAGGCCCAGATGGATTCACTGCTGAATTTTACCAGACATTTCTGGAAGAACTAACACCAATGCTTCTCAAACTTTTCCATAAAATAGAAAAGGAAGGAATTCTACCAAAATCCTTCTATGAAGCCAGCATCACCCTAATACCCAAACCGGACAATTACGGATAAAAAAAAAAAAAAAAAAAAAAGAAAATTACAGACCAATATCCCTCATGAACATAAATGCAAAAATTCTCAACAAAATACTGGCAAAAAGAGCTACCTATGTTCTTGAATAAAGCTTCTCTTTTAAAAAATAGAAAACTTTTAATGTTTTATTTATCTGAGAGAGAGAGAGAGAGAGAGAGAGAGAGAGAGAGAAGAGAGAGACAGAATGGGTGTGCCAGGGCCTCTAGCCACTCCAAACAAACTCAAGATACACATACCACCTTGTGCATCTGGCTTACATGGGTCCTGGGGAATCGAACCAGGGTCCTTTGGCTTTGCAGGCAAACGCCTTAACCTCCAAGCCATCCCTCCAGCCCAAATAAAGCTTTTTCTTAACCAAGCATCATTGGTTAATAAAATATCCTTAAAGTAAGATTTACACTCAAAAGCCACTTGGACCCTTTCAATAAGTAGAGAAGTTAGTTGACAAAAGAAAGGAAAAGGCTTTGTTTACTGTTTAAAAGCCTTGTTGTAGTTCTCTAGGAATTCTCTGTAGTCTTGGTTGGTAGGTTTTCAAAGTAAAAATTTTTATACCTCTTTACTCTTTTAGCAATTCCTCTTTTAGAAAAGTCCCCTTTCCCACTGTCATATAGCTTTGAAAAAACACTCTTACCTTTCCACTGTAATTGAAAACTTCTTATTTGTTCTAGAAAGCTGCGTCAATTTGTTCCCAACCTTTCTCCCCCTTAAATCTGAGGCCAAGAAACAAGGTACAACATTGTCTATAGTCCAGAATGGCATTCCCTGTCAGGACAAGAGTAGCAAGATGCCAGACAGGATGGTCTCAGAAGTTCAGCAAGATCAAAACAGGTATTTTCAGTGCTCAAAAAATGTGGGTTAGCCAAGTGTGGTGACACACGCCTTTAATCCCAGCATTCCAGAGGCAGATGTAGGAGGATTGCCATGAGTTCAAGGCCAGCCTGAGACTACATAGTGAATTCCAGGTCAGCCTGGGCTGGAGCAAGACCCTACCTTGAAAAACCAAACTAAGTAAATAAAAACAAAACAAAAAAATGCGAGTTAAAGGCCTGGAAAGATGGCTCAAAGTTAAGGGGGGAAAAGTATGTTAATTCCTCAAGGAGAAGCAGAAATTAACTGTTCAGTACTGTGAAATCACCAGGTGATGTCCAGGTCAGCCTGGAGGGAAGGGAAGGGGAGAGGTGAGGAGGAAAAGGAGGGGAGCAGAAGGGAGGGCAGGGGACATGGATGGAAGGGAAGGGAAGAAGAAAGGAAGGAAAGGAGGAAGAGGGGAAGGGAGGGAGTGAAACAGAAAGAAAGAAAGAAAGAAAGAAAGAAAGAAAGAAAGAAAGAAAGAAAAGAAAAGAAAGAAAGAAGCAGAAAGAGAGAGAAAGAGAAATAAAGAAAGGAAAAGAAAAGAAAAAGAAAGAAAGAGAGGTAGGTGCATGTGGAGGGTAAAGGGCATCAGGCAGTTTCTGGTGGGTCTTATCCACAGGAACACTGTCCACCTCTGTGAGACAGGGTCTCTCACTGGTCACCAATAATAATGGACTGGCTAGCCATCAAGCCCCAGAGATCTGCCAATCAGTGCTTTCCCTATTTAAAATTCTTTAAATATTTTATTTATTTTTATTTATTTATTTATTTATTTATTTGAGAGAGGGGAAAGAGAGCAACAGAGAAGAGACAGAAAGAGAGAGAGAGAATGGGCACAGCAGTGCCCCCAACCACTGGAAACGAACTCCAGATGCATGCACCACCTTGTACATCTGCCTTACGTGGATCCTGGGGTATCAAACCTGGGTCCTTTGGCTTTGCACGTAAGTGCCTTAACCACTAAGCCATCTGACCAGCTCTCCATCTCTCCAGTAGGGTCTCACTCCAGCTCATGTTGACCTGGAATTTACTATGTAGTCTCGGGGTGGCCTCATACTCACAAATCATAGGTAAATATTTTCATGTCTATTGCCAACTGTTTCCAGTTATCACCTCCATCAAATCTGCCCTTTTCTATTTTATTTCTATTTGGCTAATAGCTTTACCACCTAAATGCCAAAGGTCAAGTCACCAGTCTCTTTTGAGACACCCAATGCCCCTTTGAGCACTATTGCACAAATTTGTTCTACCTGGAAGCACTTTACATCTATCTATGCACTGAATGGTAATACATATGATGGTCCTGCTTCCCTGCCAAATGAAATCAGCCAACACATCATAATTATTTTACTTATAAAATCAATTACTCTTCTTTTAGACACTTCCATTGCAATGGCTGTAAGGAAGGCCATTAGATATTTATCCTGTCCTACTTATCTCTTTGTATGGTGTATAGCATTTTCTGAAGTTTCATAGATTTATGGAAGAGAATGACGCATATTTTATTGCCTTCTCTTCTTGATGAATTCACGAGGTTTCATTAAGCATTGTAGTGTCAGCAACATAAATTGCTCAAGTTATTAAGATGGAACACTGTCCTAATAGGGTGGGCTCACCACGTGGGAGGGTGGTGATAACTATGTTGAAGGGACTTGAAGACATAATCAATACCAAATAATAGGAAGAATTGGAAATTCATCCTGAAGAAGATTCTGACTTAATTCCTGGAACAAACAGATTTGAATATTTCCCCTAAAGAAACCCCGGGAGCATCTGGAATCTTTCCTACTTCATGAAAACATAATGGTTTTTCCTTACTAGGAAATAAATATAGAATGTTCCATATTTTGCTACCTTTTATCTTGCACTTCACAGATAGGAAACCCACCAATCTACAGTGCAGAGTCCCCTGAGAAGCTTTTCTTAGAAATGAGCTCACATAGACATTGACCAGTTTGCTGAAATAATGGTCAAATTGAATGGTAGGATCTGTATTTTCAGTATCAGTTCCCTAAAGTTAGTAATAAATACTCTAGTTTTACTGAGTCGAGGACCCTGACATACTACCTACTTGACATGAGTTCCCTACTTGTAAGTATTATTTTCAAAATGTGTGATTTAAAAAAAATTATATCTTGCATGATTTATATTTTGCTTTTATTTTATTTTATTTGAGAGAGAAAGAGGCAGATACATAGAGCAAATTGGCACAGCAGAGCCTTCAGCCACTGCAAACAAACTCCAGATGCACATGCTACTTTGTGAATTTGGCTTACATGAGGAATGAATCCTGGACCCTTAGGCTTCACAGACAAGCACCTTGACCACTGAACAATATCTCCAACCCACATGATTCATTTTTAATCAACATTTTTTATCACAGCACCAATAACAGTGATAACAAATCAGAAAATTTCTGTGTATATTACCAGTAATAACTTCGCATACTCAAGAGGACACACGTGGTTCTATTGCATCCCATCTGATGCCTACACATTAGTTCCAGAAAGTATTTCTTTTACTAAAATCCTACTTTGCATATAACCCTGTTGATCTAAAAGATATCATTTAAAATCAGAATCATCCACTACTAAATTATCCTAGCATGAAGGTATGAGTCTGAAAAATAAATCGTGTTTCCTATCATTTATACTAATAGCACTGTATTAATAATAAAGTGACATATTTCACAATTCTTACAATGTATTCAAATATTTCTTTTAGGAAAAATAATAATAGCCCCAGTATTTCTTTAAAAAGGAAATGAATGGCTGGGCATGGTGGCGAATGCCTTTAATCCCGGCACTCCAGAGGCAGAGGTAGGAGGATTGACATGAGTTTGAGGCCACCCTGAGACTACATAGTGAATTCCAGGTCAGCCTGAGCTAGAGTGAGACCCTACCTTGGAAAACCAAAAAAAAAAAAAAAAAAAAAAAAAAAGATATGACATGAATGAAATGGTGTTGACAACAGTGAACAGGGTTTGAGATAACAGAGTGATGAATGGCCTATGGGGTAGTGATTGTCTATCATTTCTCCTTCCCATCTTGGCCCTGAAAAGCAAAGATACTCCACAGTTTCCACCATGTCTGCCAAGACTCTTTCTAGGTATCTGGCTTTGAAGTAAATTTAGGGAAAAAGAGAGAGAAAAACTGATTGCAGATTAAGAGTTTTATTGGCAGCTTGAGGAATTGATTTCTATTCTCTCTCTCTCTTTCTCTCTCTCTCTGTTTCTCTCTCTCTCTGTCTCTCTCTAGCTAGATACTTTGCATGGTTGCATCATGGGTTGGTACCATGATTTCCTTTCCTCCCTGCCCCCATTCCATCGAGGCCTTCCTCAGTGGTATTGCTGGTGTTCACCATGGGGTTGTGTGTCATGAGTTGTGAGAACAGCAGTCATTCATTGTGTGTGGTGGGGACAATGCCTCTGGATATTACCTCCCACAAAGTGGCTCTTACAATCCTTCTACCCTCCCTCTTCTGCAAAACTTTCTAAGATGCTGAGAGCTAAACACTAAAATAGACTTAAAATACACCCACCAAGGCTCAGGGAATAACCCTTTTAAGGCTACTTTGTAGGCAGTTTGCAAAGCAATTTTCTCCATTTTCAATACCCTGTTCTTTTCATAAAACATAGGAATACAGTATTTGAGGCGGGTGTGGTGGTTCACACCTTTAATCCTAGCACTTGTGAGGCAGAGGTAGGAGGATCACCATGAGTTCGAGGCCACCCTGAGACTACATAGTTAATTCCAGGTCAGCCTGGGATAGAGTGAGACCCTACCTCGAAAAACAAAACAAAACAAAACAAAAAAAGAATTTATATATTTGATAGTCTTTTATAAAGTCAAACTAGTTCTACTTCTAATAACAAAATCTTGAATTGGGCATGATGGCACACACCTTTAATCCCTGCACTCTACAGGCAGAGGTATGAAGATTGCAACAAGTTTGAGGCCACCCTGAAAATACATAGTGAATTCCAGGTCAGGTTGGGCTAGAAGGAGACTGTACCTTGAAACACAAAACAAACAAACAAACAAAAAAATCCCTGGGAACTGTAAATACAGAATATCACCATGATTGTGGAAAGCTCTACTGAGCAGTGCTATCTAGACAGCCAGGCCTTACAATGTTATACATTTGCAATTAATCAGTCAACATTAATAAAATAAAATAAAATCATTGAACATGGTGGTGTACACCTTTAATCACAAAGAGGTAGGAGGATTGCTGTGAGTTTGAGGCCAGTTTGAGACTAAATAGTGAATTTCAAGTCAGCCTGGGCTATAGCAAGACCCTACCTCAAAAAAAAAAAAAAAATCTTAACTTTACCACTATGCTTATAATTAAATGTCAATATGCTTAAAAATGATTAATTTGGGGGCTGGAGAGATGGCTTAGCAGTTAAGGCGCCTGCCTGCTAAGCCTAAGAACGCTGGTTCCAATCTCCAGTGGTTCCAATCTCCAGGTCCCACGTTTAGCCAGATGCTAAGTGATGCAAGGGCGCAATGCCGCACTTGCCCACAAGGGGGCGCACACATCTGGATTTCGTTCACAGCAGCTGAGAGACTGCTGGCATGCCCATCTCTGTCTGTCTGTCTGTCTGTCTCTCTCTCTCTCTCTCTCTCTGTGTCTCTCTCCAAAAATAAATAAAAAATAATTTTAAAAAATGATTAATTTGGCCCCAGGTTATTTACTCAATTGTGGCCTATATTGTTAATAAATCCACCTGATAAAATGTTCCTGGGAGTTTTTATGAAGACATAGGTTAACTTGTTTTTGAAAAAAGTAGTGTGGATATATAATGAATTAATAGAAGCTTGAAAACTCCAGAAAATGGTATTAAACACAAGAAACATTAATTATCCTGATACAATTAGTGAATATTGTATAAACATACTGAAATAGCACAAAGTACACAAGAAATGGTTATATTAATCAAAAATTATTTACAAAGTCTTTAAAAAGATGGAAATGCTTATTTGCCTGATTTGATCATTACACATTGTACACTCACTGAATTATGACACTGTATTCCATAATTTTTATAATTAAAATAATTTGAAAAATTGAAAATAAGTAGAGACAGATGGCAACTCTGCTAATTGAACAGATGAGCAACAAATCCCTAAAAGCACTTCTCATACTGGTCTTTGTGTCTTAGAGCTGATTTGAGAGAGAGAGAGAGAGAGAGAGAGAGAGAGAGATCTCATTAGTTCTTTTAGGGATAAGGGTGGAAAATATTTGTTTATATAGGTAAGAAATAGCTTTGTTTCCTACAACCACAAAGCCAGAAGACCATTTTATGATATGTATAACCCAATGGCACTGTATGAAAACTTTTCAGTGAATTTTTGATTTTAGATTACACATGTTAACTTCAAATGATTAATTAGTTAATCTTGCCTTTCCAAACCAATCTATTTCCATACAAACCAAGATTCATCTCCTCACCAAAATCTGAACCAAAAACACAGATAGCACATTTTATTTCGTAGCAGATGAAAAACAGAATAGTAAAAGCATGCACACAGACTTACCAAGGTGTACAAGCATCCCTCACTGTTCACTGCCAAATAGAGCTTGGTTTAAACTTGAATAGCCACCACTTGAAGACCCACAGGGATGAGGTTAAACAGAGCTGAAAATTCATAGAATGTGAAAAGGTTACACTTCTTGATTTCATAGTTTTCCATTGTGTTCAACAGGAGAATCTGGCTCCCTAAAGGTAGTATGGACTGGACAAGTATATACATAGACATGTAGCCACATAAAAACTAAAGCCTCATTCTACCTTCTAGTGTACTTGACTCATGGTTTCCATTGCAGTCATTTATCTGGGGCTATAAGTACATATTCTCAAACACTCCACGTATAATGGAAGACTCTAGCCTCAGTACCCTAGTTTATAGAATCAGAATGAGGAATATTGATGCTTCTTGGGTGATCTACCACCAGGAATTGTTTTGCACATTAAATATATAATATAAATATAATATAACTCTAATAAATAAATAAATAAATAAATAAATAATATAAGTATAATATAAATATAAACCTAAGCTATTTTAAATAATTTTTTTCTTAAATTTATTTATTTGAGAGAGAGAAAGAGAGACAAAGAGGCAGAGAGAGAGAGAGAGAATGGGCATGTCAGGGTCTTCAGCTGCAGCAAATGAACTCCAGATGCATGTGGCACCTTGTGCATCTGGCTTCCATGGGTACTAGGGAATACATCTTCAGACCTTTGGCTTTGTAGGCAAGTACCTTAACCACCAAGCCATCTCTCCAGTCAAAAACTAAGCTTTTAAACTGCTTCCCTAGGTAGTTGACCAAATTTACACAGCCAAGGTCAGAGATACCAGTCAGTTGGGAAGTGATTCCTATACTCTTACAAGAGACATTATTGGTCCAATATTGGTCCAGTCATATCTAGACCTTGCAATAATAAGTCATATTCTCCCAGAGATTTTACTAACGAACAGAAATTTTCCAAGTCAGTCTTGAAAGGGGCCCTAGCTTTTAGTCTTGAAGAACAAAAATTAAATCAATAAAAACAAGGAGGCTGGTTTTGTGGTGCATGCCTTTAATCCCAGCTCTTGAAACACTGAGGCAGGAGGATCATCATGAGTTTGAGGTCAGCCTGGGGCTACAGAGTGAGTTCCAGGACACCCCACACTAGAGCAAGACACTGACTCAAAAAGAAGGTGTATTTTATCAATTTTTTTTCCTGAAAAATAGTTACAAGTGGAAATCCAAATGGTGCCTTTCATCATGCCATTCTGAGATGTCTACGGCTTTGGCACAGTTCCTCTTTGAGGATTTTGAGGTGATAGTCACAGTCATGTTTGACTTGCTAAGCACTTAGGAACTTGACAAATGTTTTAGGAAAGCATGAGTTGATTAGATCATATGATTCAAATGGACCCAAGTTCAGGATGGTCATCCTTCACATTATGTTCTGGACTAAATTTAACCTTTAGTCACAGGCCTCTGTGATCTTTCTTAGTGGAAAAGAAAGATAAAAGCATGTGCCAGACAGAACACAGAAAACTGGAGACCCCTTATGCCAGTCTCATCAGTGGTAGGTCAGATTTTTTTTTTTCTGTATCATAAAGGTAAAAGAATGAGATGTGTGTGTGTGGAGGGGATATGAAAAGGCAGACACCTTTTGGGAGCTGACAAGAAATATGTCTTGTTCTCCCAAAAGTCTCCATTTTTGTAATTATAAAGGCTAATTGGGGTAAAGTTGATCAATAAGGAGAAGTTAAAGTAAGATAGGAGCAAGAAGTTCTTGTGTGTTATTGCACAGGAGGGTGATACATGTTATATACTATACATTTCACAAACTAGAAAGGCTATAGGAATATTTTCATAATGAATGAAAAATATTAACTTGATGTAAACAATGTACAACATACACCTATATTGAAACATTTTGGTATCCCACTGATCTGTGTAATTTTATGTTTATGCATCAGAATAATAAAGTTAATTAAAATAATTGAGGAGAGAGAGAATAGGGCAAGAAAGAGTGATCTGTAGAATCAAGTTGTCCATCTTGGCCTAGTGGGCACACAAGCTCCCTGTGTCATGTTTAATTCTTTACAAAGTGCAATGGGTGATAAATAGGAGTTAGAAAGTGAGCAGCCATGTTTCCATGTTGGTGCTTTCAACTTTCTCATACATTCCTCCTCCTGATTATATATCTGAAAACCTTCCATGGGGCTGTTTCCCTCCAATATCCACCACAAATGATGAATAATTTGACAGATATCCTTAAGATGCTTTAGGGAAAGTACTGGAGCAGATGGTGAGAAAACTAGAGAGAGAATGGAAGAAAAAGAACAGGAGAAAGCTCTCCTTGTCTCCTCAACATCTCCTAATTCCTTTTAAAGTCTGTCCATTTCTTGAATCAAAACTTTGCCTTTATTTACTTTAGTTTAGTTTAGTTTTTTTTTTTTTCATATTCTGGATTAGGGTTCCAAAATGAGTTGGAATACAAGGACCCTTGGTAGAAGGCCCAAGTGAACATGGGTTCACTTGAATATCTGACCCTGGTCAAAGCTTTTTGTGACCCTTCTTTCAATGAGATTGCATCTTTTCCTGGTTCCCAGAAATTAACCATTTGCACATTCTGAGCTCGGAAACACCTCCTTCCTCAGAAACACAATACATCCGTCATTCATCAGTTACTGTCAGTGAATTTTGATTAAGCAAGTTCTATATCAAGTGATGGGACTGTAGTGTTGAACAAGGCCAGTTAAACTGTCACGTGTTCCAGACAGACAAAGCCAGAGTTTTCACCCCTATTAATCTGAGTTGTCTTTTTCTTTTGGGAAAGCTGAATTTGCAAAGGCAGGGAATTTCAGAACTCTTGGCATCATTCTGTAAATCTCCACCAGTCTTGCAGACAGGCATCCATCCTTCTGATGAAGCACTTCAAGACTGGGGAGAAGGGACAGAGGAGGCAGCAGTGGCATCTCTGTGAAGGGACAACATGGGAAGTCTCAGGTGGTTCCGCTCTATTGGACTAACAAGCCCAAGAGTTTCTTTGTTTCTGAGACTGAAATTGTTGGGAGGTCAGACAGGTGGAAAGGACCAGTGCATTGGGAATAAGTTGCACATTTGATTTTCCATCTACATCAGTTCTGAAAGGATTAGAAAAGCAGGTCAAGGGACCTGTTAAAGAAAGCATTCCAGCATAGTGGCAGCTCAGGGTAGAAGAGCGTCCAAGTTGGCCTCAGAAATCAGGTGAAATGGTGCAACACTTTTGTCCTGAGGTAGGGAGGTAGGTGGGCAGTTCTGTTTCCTGCATTTACTAGAAAGAACTTGTGAATACCAAGCCAGCTGAAAGCCTGGTTCATTCCTGACTTGGAAGAGAAGGCACTTTCCTGAGGATCGGGTAAAAGAAATCAAAACATTGGAGATGGGCTAGAGCTAAAAGAGACTGGGCTATGTATTTCCCAAATACTGCCTATGGCAAACTCCTCAAGCTCGCTGAGTGGATTCCCAAACCCAACCTGCTAGAGATGAGGGGGCCTAGGGAGAAAAGGGGGTTTGGATCGCACACATTGGCATGATATGAAAAGTCAGCAAAAACCACTGGGTGGCAGCAGGGTGTGCAGCTCTGCAGTGGCTGCCCCTGCCCCCTTAGCTGGGGCTGAGCCAGTCTGTTGCCTCTTGTGAGTGGCAATAAGTGTCGCCATGCAAAATACCTCAGCAGGTGGGGCTTTGTCTCACTCAGCCTGGGGCAGGGGTCTGGTAAACATCCAAGGGCTCCAGCCCAGGCTCCCACTGGCCAGCTAAGAGTCAGACACCCAGGGAAGAACCCAATCCCACTCCTCCCCTTCCCAAAAGCGGAGTTTCTTGATTGCAACTCCCTCATCCCAGGGCTCTTCCTCCATCACTGTTCACTGCCAAAGCCCCAGGTTTGGGGGCCTGGACCAGACCTTAAGCACCTACAGGTGTGAGGTGGAGTGACCTATAGGAGATTTGGGGGATGGGGTGGGTGGGGCAGCCCGCTGGAGCCAACCTGTAGCTGGGATCCCAGAAGGAGGAGAGTGTTGAGGGAGGAGGCGGCTGGAGGCCTGCTGGCTCTTCAGGAGGGAGGAGCGAGGGGGCCTGCGGAGACGGAATTCCCATCCTGCTACTGCTCTGTGCCCAGAGGAACAGCCACAGCAACAGCGAGGATGTGAGGGCACCTGTTTGATCACTGCCGGAAAGCTGGCACGGGCCAACTTTTGCTGGCATCAGGCCTAGAAGTTGCAAGGACTAGGGGAAGAGGAGTGGGAGGGGCCAGGGCCGGAGCGCGCTCCTCACGCTGCCCCCCCCCCACCTGCGCCCGCGCGCGCTCTCGCTCCCCCGCCCGCGCCCCCGCCCCGCCTCGCTCCCCGCCCGCGCCCCTCCTCAGGCGCGCTCCCCCCGCCTCCCTCCACAGGCGGGGGCCCGGGCACGGGGAGGGCTCGAAACGACAACTCGAGCTGCTTGCACTTGCACTTGCACTTGCACTTGCACTTGCACTGTGTCCTGGGGCTCAGGGCTCAGAGCACGCCTGAGGGCAGCACGGTCTCCTCAGCCAGCCAGTCAGTGGAGCCTGCTATCCCGACCTGGGGCTGAGGCGAGGGATGGGACCCAGACTGCCAGCCGCCCGCGGGTGCCCGACCACGGTCAGAGGAGCTCCCGAGGCTGCGCTCAGCCCGTCCTGGGCGGGAACCCGAGCGCAGAAGCCCGGCACAGCGCAGGCTAAGGAGAGCGCGGGCTAAGGAGAGCGCGGGCTAAGGAGAGCGCGGGCTAAGGAGAGCGCGGGCTAAGGAGAGCCCAGGCGGGGAAGGCGGCAGCCAGCGGAGGTGCAGAGGAGGGGCCCCAGGCAAGCCCACCAAGGGGCCCCAAAAGAAGGGGTGCTGTGGGCGTCGTGTCCATGCGGCAGCTGTCCCCACTCGTGCCTCCTTCAGAAGAGACAAGTCCGCAAACATGAGAAATCCAATGCCTGCAAGTGTGTCCGCAGCCCGAGCAAAGGCAGGACCAGCTGTGACAAAAACAAGTTAAAAGTCTTTTCCGGGTCCAACTCTGGCTCCAAGAAGAGGCGCAGAAGGAGACGAGGTGGGAGGAAGGGGCTTTTGTCTTTTGACATTTCCCCCTTAGATTGGAGGATGGTGGAGGGGTTGGGCGGCCACGTCAGGGGAGTTTGAAGCCCGGCTTGTGCGGAGGAGGCCGCCTAGCAGGTGTGCGTGTGCGCGAAGGCGGTGGCTTTCTCGCCTCTGTCACTGTGAAGGGGTTTGCTGCAGTGCAACTGCCCTGGGACGGGTGCAGAGACCCAAAGCATATCCTGTCCTGGACGTGTCCCCGGAGCTTCAGACATGGAGTGTGTGTGTGTGTGTGTGTGTGTGTGTGTGTGTGTGTGTGTGCGCTCTACGGGCTCTGGGAAGGTGTGACCCCGATGCTCCATCATGTGTGTAGCGTGGAACTTGCAGGAGGGGAGCTGAATGGACATCATTCCCGCCGCCCCTTCTAGAAAACCCTTCCTCCCTTTGCCTGCCAAGACCCTTCCCCTCCAGCTTCCACCCTCTAAGGAAAGGAAGTGTGGGCTTTCTACTGTCTAGGCATTCCATTTCTTTGGTGATTTTGAAGCCTTTTTTGGACAGACGACTTGTTGCACAGCTTTGAAACGTTTGCTGTGGGGGTAGGATATCTAGAACCTTGCAGCAAAGAGCTTCGGGGTCTGGTTCGGATAGTAAAACTATGGTTACTCGGCACTTCCACTCCTCGCCAGATTGTGAGTCCTTTCCCCATTTCAGTGATAAAGAGTGGGATGATATTCCAGTGGCTGGAGAAATTCAGACAGGGAGAGGTGTCAGGTTGCTTCAAGGCGGACCTTCAGGGCAACACGCAGGTTATTTGCCATTCTTAACTCAATGAATCTTTCGGACCATTTTCTTACCTTTAGCTAGATAAATATGACAGCAAACCAGATTTGCTTATCGATCTCTTAGTTTTCTTTGGTTTCTACACAACCTGGAATATAAATGAGGGTACACGTGGAAGCCAGATGCACAAGGTGCTACATGCATCTGGAGTTCGTTTGCTGCAGCTGAAGACCCTGACATGCCCATTCTCTCTCTCTCTCTCAAATAAATAAATTTAAGAAAAAACATATTTAGAATAGCTTAGTTTTATAAAGGATGATGCTATTTAATGTGCAAAACAATTCCTGGTGGTAGATCACCCAAGAAGCATCAATATTCCTCACCTCTGATTCTATAAACTAGGGTACTGAGTCTAGAGTCTTCCATTATACCTGGAATGTTCGAGAATATGTACTTATAGCACTGGTTAAATGACTGTAATGGAAACCATGAGTCAAATACACTAGAAGATAGAATGAAGCTTTAATTTTTTATGTGGCTACATGTCTATGTATATACTTGTCCAGTCCATACTACCTTTAGGGAGCCAGATTCTCCTGTGGAACACATTGGAAAACTATGAAATCAAGAAGTGTAACCTTTTCACATTCTATGAATTTTCAGCTCTGTTTAACCTCATCCCTGTGGGTCTTCGAGTGGTGGCTGCTACTCAAAGAGTTCAAACCAAGCTGTATTTGGCAGTGAACAGTGAGGGACACTTGTACACCTTGGTAAGTCTGTGTGCATGCTTTTACTATCCTGCTTTTCATCTGCTATGAAATAAAATGTGATGTCTGTGTTTTCGGTGAGGAGATGAATATTGGTTTGTAGGGAAATAGATTGGTTTGGAAAGGCAAGTTATTTTCCTTTGAGAATTTTATCTTAACTAATGAATCATTTGAAGTTAACATGTCTAATATAAAATCAAAAATTCACTGAAAAGTTTTCATACAGTGCCATTGGGTTATACATATCATAAAATGGTCTTCTGGCTTTGTGGTTGTAGGAAACAAAGCTATTTCTTAACTACATAAACAAATATTTTCCACCTTTATCCCTAAAAGAACTAATGGGATCTCTGTCTCTCTCAAATCAGCTCTAAGACACAAAGACCAGTACTAGAAGTGCTTGTAGGGATTTGTTGCTCATCGGTTCAAAAAGCACAGTTGCCATCTGTCTCTACTTGTTTTCAGTTTTTCAAATTATTTTAATTGTAAAAATTATGGAATACAGTGTCATAATTCAGTGAGTGTACAGTGTGTAATGATCAAATCAGGCAAATAAGCATTTCCATCTTTTTAAAGACTTTGTAAATATTTTTTGATTGATATAACCATTTCTCATGTACTTCATGCTATTTCAGTACATTTATACAATATTCACTAATTGTAACAGGATTATTAATGTTTCTTGTCTTTAACACCATTTTCTGGAGCTTTCATGCTCCTATTAATTCATGATATATCCATACTACCTTTTTTAAAAGAAATATTTAACCTGTTTCTTCATAAAAACTCCCAGGAATGTTTTATCAGGTGGATTTATTAACAATACAGGACACAATTGAGTAAATAACATGGATCCAAATTAATCATTTTAAGCATATTGACATTTAATTATAAGCATAGTGGTAAAGTTAAGATTGTATTTGTTATTTTTTTTTTTTTAGGTTGGGTCTTTCTATAGCCCAGGCTGACTTGAAATTCACTATTTAGTCTCAAACTGGCCTCAAACTCACAGCAATCCTCCTACCTCTTTGTGATTAAAGGTGTACAACACCATGTTCAATGATTTTATTTTATTTTATTAATGTTGACTGATTAATTGCAAATGTATAACATTGTAAGGCCTGGCTGTCTAGATAGCACTGCTCATTAGAGCTTTCCACAATCATGGTGATATTCAGTATTTAAAGTTCCCAGGGATTTTTGGTTTGTTTGTTTTGTTTTTCAAGGTATGATCTCCCTCTAGCCCAGCCTGACCTGGAATTCAGTATGTATTCTCAGGGTGGCCTCAAACTTGCTGCATCTTCATACCTCTGCCTGTAGAGTGCAGGGATTAAAGGTGTGTGCCACCATGCCCAGTTCAAGATTTTGTTTTTATAAGTAGATCTAGTTTGATTTTACAAAAGACTATCAAATATATAAAAATATATATAAAATTGCTTTGCAAACTTCCTATGAAGTAGCCTTAAAGGGGTTATTCACTGAGCTTTGATGGGTGTATTTTAAGTCTACTTTAGTGTTTAGCTCTCAGCAGCATAGAAAATTTTGCAGAAGAGGGAGGGTGGAAGGATTGTAAGAGCCGCTTTGTGGGAGGTAATATCCAGAGGCATTGTCCCCATCACGCACAATGAATGACTGCTGTTCTCACAACTCATAACACACAACCCCATGGTGAACACTAGCAATACCACTGAGGAAGGCCTCAGTGGAATGGGGGCAGGGAGGAACCAACCCTTGATCTAGCTAGCAATATATATATATATGGAGAGAGAGAGAGAGGAAAGATAGAGAGAGAATAGAAATCAATTCTTCATGCTGCCAATACAACTCTTAATCTGCAATCAGTTTTTCTCTCTCTTTTTCCCTAAATTCACTTCAAAGTCAGATACCTAGAAAGAATCTTGGCAGACATGGTGGAAAGTGTGGAGTATCTTTGCTTTTCAGGGCCATGATGGGAAGGAGAAATGATAGACAACCACTACCACAAAGGGCTTTCATCACCCTGTATCTCAAACCCTGTTCACTGCCAGCATTCTTGTCAACACCATTTCATTCATGTCATTTCATTTTTAAATTATTATTATTATTATTATTATTATTATTATTATTATTATTTGGTTTTTCGAGGTAGGGTCTCACTCTAGCTCAGGCTGACCTGTAATTCACTATGTTGTCTCAGGGTGGCCTCGAACTCACGGCAATCCTCCTACCTCTGCCTCCCTGAGTGCTGGAATTAAAGGTATGCGCCACCATGCCCGGCTTGCTCGCTTTCTTTCCTTCTTTCTTCCCTCCCTCCCTCCCTTCCTTCCTTCCTTCCTTCCTTCCTTCCTTCCTTCCTTCCTTCCCTTCCTTCTTTCCTTTCTCCCGATTTCTTTCTTTCTCTCTCTCTCTCCCTTCCCCTCTCCCTCCCTCCCTTCCCCTCCCTCCCCTTCCCTTCCCTTCCCTCCATGCCCCCTCCCCTCCCTTCTGTTCCTCCCTCCTTTCCCTCTTCTCCTCTCCCCTTCCCTTCCCTCCAGGCTGACCTGGACATCACCTGGTGCTTTCACAGAACTGAACAGTTACTTTCTGCTTCGCCTTGAGGCATTAGCCTACTTTTTCCCCCTTAACTTTGAGCCATCTTTCCAGGCCTTAAACCACATTTTTTTGTTTTGTTTTTATTTACTTAGTTTGCTTTTTTGAGGTAGGGTCTTGCTCTAGCCCAGGCTGACCTGGAATTCACTATGTAGTCTCAGGCTGGCCTTGAACTCACAGAGATCCTCCTGTCTGACTCTGGCGTGCTGGGAATAAAGTGTGTGTGTCACCACACTCGGCTCACCCACAATTTTTTTTTTTTTTTATCAGAGACAGAGAGAGTTCCATCATCATCATAATAATAAAACTGTATGGCAGTCGGATGTGTGTCACAGGCCTTTAATGCTAGCACTCGGGAGGTTGAAGTGGGAGGATCACTGTGAGTTCAAGTCCAGTGTGGGGTACATAATATGTTCCAGATCCGTCTGGGCTACAGTGGAACCCTAGTTTGAAAATAAAATTAAAAAACAAGGATGTCCTTAGTTCTTGTGGACCTGTCACCCTGGCATTGGCCCTCTTGCGGGTGCTGGAGTCCTTCCCGACCAAGTCGCCCAGGCTAGTGGTGCTGCTGCCCCCCGCCCCCCCTGGCCTGTGATGGGGCAGGGCTTGGTGCTGGCCCTGCATCCCCTGGCCGAAAGTCCGGCGGGCCCCACGCTTCTCGTGACTGCGCTGGAGGCCCTGGGCGCCTGGAGCGAGGGCCAGCGGTCCGCGGGGCCTCGGCCACTGCTGCAGCTGCCGGCGTTGGGCTCTGGAACGCGGGTTCGAGTCCAGCCCGTGCGGCGACCTCGGGCGCTCTGCTGGGCTCTGCTCGCCGCATCCCTGGGATCCGGGTTCGGACCTCCGAGTCGGACTGTTGTTGGTGAGGCAAGGAGAGACTCGGGACCTCGAATCTTGGAGACGCGATCGGCTTTGCAAGGGTTGCTGGGTCTGGGGACGAGGCTGGCTGTCACCGAGCTCTGAGGACGGGCTAGGCTGTGCCCGGAGAGTGGGGACCACAGCCGCTGTCCCCCAGCCCCGCCCGTGGTCTCCTCCTTCGCGGTTTCCCACAGGGGGACGACTCCGTGGCATCCTGGGTGGGACTGGTGGACATGCCCTGGGGGTGAGCCGGAGTTGTCTCCGAGGTCTGGGCCTCTTCCAAGGAGGATGGGCCTGGGTGTCCCTGGCGGAGAATTAGTTTTCCAACGCTTCCCAGTCACACGTGGCCACCGTGCAGGTGCTAGAGCCTCACTGTCTGACAGATTGGGTCCCGGCTCTGGGCAGCTCGGAGAACCCCTTGCTGATGGACTGGCCCCCGTGCCTGCCACTCTGGCTTTTAATCTCGGCTGTGACCCCTTGCAAGTGGGGAGCTCAGGATTCGGGTCAGGATGGCTTCCTTGTTGAACTTCTGCCTTTTCTGTCTTACTTGAATTGGAAGACGAGAGCTGTTAAATTTAGGTCCTTTGTGCCTTATAATCTGACTTAGCCGTTCTGTGTAAACCAAATGCCAAAAGCCTCCACAGTGGTGGTGGTGCGTGGGAGGGATTTCGTCTGCTCAGGTGAGAGATGAGGTCTCTGTCACATGAGGCCTGTATTTGCATCTACCCAGTCCAATCAGTGTGTGGGACTGCTACGCTTATTGTCCTGAATAGTGTGTGAGAATGGTGTGTTAGTGTTTTCACTCATGCTTAGCCTTAACTTCCTTCTTATTCTTATAGTTTTATCTGTTACAAATCTACCATCCTTTCCTTGAAGACCTATCTAAAGATATTGCCTTCTTCATACAGTCTTTCATGTCTCATTTTTTAAAAAGTTTTTTGAGGTAGGATCTCACTCTGCCGGCTTTCATGTCTTAATTTTTTTTAAAGATATATCACTGCATGTTTTGTTTTATTTTATTTTATTTTATTTTATTTTATTTTATTTTATAGCAATAGGAAGAGAGAAAATAGGCATATTGGGGCCTTTAGCCACTGCAAACAAACTCCAGATGCATGCATTCTCCTCTCTCTCTCTCTCTGTCACACACACACACATAAATAAACAACAAAATTTCAAAGAACAAGTAGTGTATGTGTCTGGGGGCAAAAGCTCCTAGAGCACCCACCAGTCATGTACGTTTAAGTAAAAAGGAAAAAGAAAAAAAAAAAAAGAGGAGGAAGGCTGGAGAAAGGGCTCCGAGCTTAAAAGGTGCTTGCCTGCAAAGTTAGGTTTTATTCTGCAGTAACCACATACAGGCAGGCATGTGCACAAACTGTAGTGTCCATTCCCTCTCTCTCTCTCTCACACACATACACACATACACACACATACATACGTACATAAATAAATAAATAAAATTTTAAAGGAAAATTAGTGGACGTGTCTGGCGGCAAGAGATACTAAAAGGTGTCCAAACATGCACAGGTGAAATAAAAAAGAAAAAGGTGGGAAAAGGAGGAGGCTGGAGAAATGGCTTAGTGGTTAAGCACTTGCCTATGAAGCCTAAGGACCCCGGTTCAAGGCTCCATTCCCCAGTACCTCCATAAGCCAGATGTACAAGGTGGTGCATGCATCTGGAGTTCGTTTGCAGTGGTTGGAGGCTTATGCACCCATTCTCTCTCTGTCTCTCTCTCTGCCTCTTTTTCTGTCTCTCTCTGATAAGTAAATAAAAATAAACAAATATTTTAAAAAACACAGGGTGGAGAGATGACTCAGCATTTAAGGGTATTTGCTTGCAAACCCTGCTGGCCTGGGTTGAATCCCTAGTACCCACATCAAGCCACATGCACAGAGTGCTGTATGAATTGAGTTTATAGTAGTAAGAGGCCTGGGCACATCCATTCTCTGTGTCTCTCTCCGCCTCCTCTCTCCTTGCAAATAAGCAAAAATAAGAATTTCATTGCTAGGCAAAATTAGATCATTATCACATACCAGTGAATTTACCAATCTGACTTTATAAGCACATGATCAGTTCACAATAATTCTGAGTTCCAAGAAAGTTTTAAGTTTCCACAGCAAATTGTAGCTGAGATAGTGTATTTATATAACACATTAAAGGTGGGTCATGTGCAGATGTGAATTGCAGTGAGCAGAGTAACAATCTGTGATGCATTATTAACACATCTCAGTTGTTCAATTTTGTGACTGATGGTGTGAGGCACACACAGGCCCTTCAAACTCCTGGCTTGCCAGGAGCAGCTTCAGCCAGACCCAAAGATGCAGAGCAGGTCAGAGCTCAGGGGAAGTGGTCAAGAAAGGGCTTGGGCCAGCCTTGGATATGCTGAGAAGCCTGGGTCGTGTGTGCTGTGACTTCCCTCATTGTAAAGGGAGCTTGGGTTGGGCACTGGAGAGAGGAGGCAGAGGACAGTGGATTTCCAACCCTTGGCGTGCACGACAGAAAGCATCGCGTAAGTCACAGAATGTGCAACCACCACACAAAGGGTCAAGAAAGCATGAATAGTACTGACCTTTGCTGTCAAAGAGGTGCACGGTGTAATGACACACCACTTAATGCATGTGCGTATGTGTTCATGTGTGCAGCAGAAGGCCACGTCAGGTGTCATCCTTAGGGATATAATGAACCTTTTCTTGAGATGGGATCGCTTGGCCTGGAGCTTGCCAACATAACCCAGAGTGGCTAGTGAACCCCAGGGATCTTTGCTGTCTCTTCCCCCCAACATGGAATTCCAGGTATGCACTACCATGCCTCTGGCATTTTCTGTGGGTTTTGGGGATCAAACTCAGTTCCTCATGCTTTTGGGGCAAGCTTCGCCAACTGAGCTATTCCCCCACCCCAGCTCCTGTCCCTCATTCCACTTATCAGATGCCTTTCTATGCAAGAGTGACTTAGGAGTGGATAATCAGAAACAACCCAAATGTCAGACAATGGAGGAATGACTATATGTCACCCACATCACGATGTGTTCTATAGCCAGCTAATGCTCTTAAGTATTTACCCAGAATAGTCACATTATCATAGTATTTGTTCAAAGTATCTCAGCTGTGAGCTGGAGGGATGGCTTAGTGGTTGAGGTGCTTCCTGACAAAGCCAAAGGATCCAGGTTTGATTCCCTGGGACCCACGTGAGCCAGATGTACAAAGTGGTGCATGCATCTGGAGTTCACTTGCAGTGACTGGAGGCCCTGGCACACCCATTCTCTTTCTGCCTATTTCCTCTCTATCTCTCTCTGGTTGCAAATAAATAAATAAATAAATAAATAAATAAATAAATAAATAAATAGAATAGGTGCTGTAACCATAAAACAATTGTTTTAAAAAAATCTCAATTATAACTGGGAATCAGAAAAGAATAAAAAATAATAATATATATATGAATAAAGCCAGAGATGTAGTACAGCCAGCATATATGTGCTTATGAATATATAAAACAGTAATTCTAATAATGGTGCTACCATTCCAGGCTTTTATATCTTCATGTTATACATTTTCTAGTGTTTTTTTTTTTTTTGTTTTGTTTTATGAGGTAGGGTCTTGCTCTAGCTCAGGCTGACCTGGAATTCACTCAGTATTCTCAGGGTGGCCTTGAACTCATGGCAATCCTTCTACCTCTGTCTCCCAAGTGTTGGGATTAAATGTGTGCACCCATCATGTCTGGCCTCTAGGTTGATTTTTAAATTTTATTTATTTATTTATTTAATTTGCAAGCAGAGGGAGAGAGAGAAGAGAGGCAGACAGAGGGAGAATGGGCATGCTAGGGCCCCTAGCCACTGCAAATGAACTCCAGATGCATGTGGCCCCTTGTGCAGCTGGTTTACGTGGGTCCTGGAGAATTGAACCAGGAACCCTTGGCTTCACAGGCAAATACCTTAACCACTAAGCCATCTCTCCAGCCCTAGTTTTTTTTTAAATTGTGAGACCATGCTTTTACAAAGAAAATGTGTGTGTGTTTGTGTGTGTTTAACAATATAGTCATAGGCTGGGCGTGGTGGTGCACGCCTTTAATCCCAGCACTTGGGAGGCAGAGGTAGGAGGATCGCAGTGAGTTCAAAGCCACCCTGAGACTACATAGTGAATTCCAGGTCAGCCTGAGCTAGAGTGAGACCCTACCTCAAAAACCAAACCAAAATAAATAATAATAATATAGTCATTTCTGTTGCATATGCTACATTTGTGAAGATTTGGCATATAGACATTCAATAACTGTTTTCCCCAACCACTGAGTTAACAAGTGGTCTTTGTCCATAACTCCCAGTAACAGATTTTTTAAAAATTTTATTTGCATACGTACACATGCACATGCACACGTGCATGCACATATGTACCAGAGCCTTTTGCTGCTGCAGGTGAACACCAGCTCCTTGCACCACTTTTTATGTCTGCTTCCTGTAGGTGGCTTGGGAATTGAACCCAGGTAGGCAGGTTTTGTGAGCAAACACCACACCGCCTGAGTACAGACCCTGAAGTTGCATTTTAAGTCAGTTGTACAAAAACAGGCCAGGGCCCATGTGCCTGTCCTCAGACCCAGTGACACGGAATCCAGTCTCTCCTGTTTCAGTCAGGCCATTGGTGTTGGGAATGCATTTTCCTGGGTCAGGAGATGTGTCAGCAATTAGTGACAAAGTCTTCGAGGTGTTAATGGTTTGTTCTATTGGTGTGTACAAGCTGGATCTCTGGAGAGTCACCTGAGTGTACACCAGCTCCTCCAAATTCTCTATGCAGTATCCTCTTATTCGTCAGTGGTTCCATTTGCGCTCTCCCAACCAGGAGTGCCATAGATATTTTCGTCTGTACAGACCAAGCAATGCTTTCCTGGTCACTCTGCCAGAGACTGCTTGCTGTGGGCTGCCCACTATGTTAGTGGCACCCCTTGCTGGGCACGATGGACTATCTCATGCAGTTGATAGAATGGCAAAGAATGGTTTCATAACCCCATGGTGAGTATCAGTAACCCCACTGAGGAGGGCTCAGGGGAATGGAGGTGGGGAGGAAAGTAATGGGACCAACACATACTGTGGCCATATAACCAAGTTTCTAATTAATAAGGAATAAATAAAAAGCTGGGTTTGGTGGTGCATGCCTTTAATCCCAGCACTCGGGAGGCTAAGGTAGGAGGATCACCAAGAGTTTGAGGCCACCCTGAGACTACATAGTGAATTCCAGGTCAGCCTGAGCTAGAGTGAGACCCTACCTTGAAAAACAAAAACAAAAAAAGCAAAATAAATAAATAAACAAGTAAATAAAGAATAAATAAAAAGTAAACATAAACAGACCAACTTTGGGGCTTGGATGGCTTTCCCTTTGGCTACAGGCTTGAGGCATTGTTGTCTTTGTTCACTGCCTCCTGCTTCCTCCCCGGCTGTGATGGGCTGAAAAACAGGCCACCCAATTCTCCCTGATTTTAAGCCAAGGCAAGAGACTCCAGTCTTTATGCCATTTCTTTTGAGTTTCCTTCCTGTTTAGCTCATGGTGCTCTGGTTAGGCGTGAGTATATACAGCTGACTAGCTAGCTCTCAATAGCACAAGGCCTAGTTGGAGCTTCTTAAGAAACGGGAACACTGCTCACTATAAACAAACAGGCCAAGGGGCTGGGGAGATGGCTCTATGGCAAAATGCACTTGCTTGCAAAACTTATGGGCCCAGGTTCAATTCCACTCACATAAAGTCACATGAGCATCAGTTTGCAGCAGCAGATCCTGGTGTGTGTGTGTGTGTGTGTGTGTGTGTGTGTGTGTGTGTGTGCATGTGCACATACACAGAAATAAATAAAAATTTAAAAAAACTCTAAAAACAATAGAAAAAAAACCAATCCATAGTGTGAAACAGTTCTTCCCTCTCTGAATAATATTAAAAATGATTAACACATAAAATCAATCCTAGTGTGGAAAACAATTCCACGGTGGAAAAAATATAACCATAGTGAATCAATCCATAGTGTGGATAAGTTCTTCCCTCTCTTGGTGGAACACAATGATATAACACTAGAATAATAGTTCTTCCCTCTCTGAATAATATTCCATGGTGGAACACAATGATATAACACAAAGTAGAATCAATCCATAGTGTGGATCAGTTCTTCCCTCTCTGAATAATATTCCATGGTGGAACACAATGATATAACACATAGTAGAATCAATCCATAGTGTGGATCAGTTCTTCCCTCTCTGAATAATATTCCACAGTGGAACACAATGATATAACACAAAGTAGAGTCAATCCATAGTGTGAATCAGTTCTTCCCTCTCTGAATAATATTCCACGGTGGAACACAATGATATAACACATAGTAGAATCAATCCATAGTGTGGATCAGCTCTTCCCTCTCTGAATAATATTCCACGGTGGAAGAATCAATCCATAGAGTTCTTCCCTCTCTGAATAATATTGGAACACAATGATATAACACATAGTAGAATCAATCCTAGTGTGGATGTTCTTCCCCTCTCTGAATATATTTTTGATATCAAAGTGAATCAATCCATAGTGTGGATCAGTTCTTCCCTCTCTGAATAATATTCCACAGTGGAACACAAGATATAACACAAAGTAGAGTCAATCCATAGTGTGGATCAGTTCTTCCCTCTCTGAATAATATTGTGTGGACAATGATATAACACATAGTAGAATCAATCCATAGTGTGGATCAGCTCTTCCCTCTCTGAATAATATTCCACGGTGGAACACAATGATATAACACATAGTAGAATCAATCAATAGTGTGGATCAGTTCTTCCCTCTCTGAATAATATTCCTCGGTGGAACACAAAGTAGAACACGCAATACATGCACCAACTATATGCATTTACTTTTTGTCAGTGTTGGTCTACTGTGAACAGATCTTCTACTATATAAGCCTTTGTGTGGACATACTTTCTTTTCTTCTGTGTACACGTATCTAAGAGTGGAATTATTGGGTCATATGACAAGTTTATATTTAACCTTTCAAGAAACTGACAAACTTTTCCAAGGTGGACGCATGCACACGCTCACGCGCACACACACAGGCATGCACACTTTTAAAAATGGGCTATACTCTCCTATTCCCTTGCTTCCACTCCTGTTACCTTGGGGGTCCTCCTCCTCAGTGGAGTTATGGTACTAAGTATGGGGTCATAAAGGGCTCAGTCAGTCCCAGTGGGGTAGTGGGGTGGAGGAACCATGCCTCAGGGTATTTTTTCCATTCTGTAGCTCTGACAATCTTTCTGTTCCCTCTCCCTCAATGTTCCATGCCTGTCATCTGCAGCTGGTTGTCAGGCTAGCAGTAAGAGCAGTGTTCATTCGCTGCTTCCTCTGCAATTTCTCCTGAGCTCTGGCAGATGTGGCAGATGTGTAGCATGTCTTGTGGTGGGCAGTTGGCTACTTTGTGTCTTATGATGGATCTTGCTTCTCCATCTTTTTCTCTGCCATCTGTAAAATAAACCAGATTCTCCAAACAAAAGTGAGAGCAGCTTAGGTTAAAGGAGGTATGCAAAGTTATTTGAGAGATTGTGTGTGTGTATGTGTGTGTGTGCAATCCCACTCTCCTCCAGACAGCTGTGGGAGCTTCACACTAAATTAAAAATTTTTTAATTAATTAATTTGACAGACAGTGAGAGAGAAAGAGACAGATAGAATGATAGTGAGAATGGGCACGCCAGGGCCTCTAGCCATTGCAAACAAACTCCAGACATATGTGCCACCTTGTGCATCTGGCTTTACGTGGGTACTGGGGAATCAAATTCAGGTCCTTAGGCTTTGCAGGTAAGTGCCTTAATTGCTGAGCCATCTGTCCAGCCCCCACACTATTTTTTGTCCCTGCCAACAATGTATGAGGGTTCCCATTCCCTACACCCTTGCCAACTTTTGCCCCTGTCATTTTTATTGCAGCCATTCTCCTGGGTTTGAGATGATATCTCACTGGTTTTGCTTTTGTATTTCCCCAATGACTAAGGCACTGAGCGTCTTTTTGTATAGTCCATATCCATACAGGTACTGTCTTTGCTGAAGAGTCTGTTCATATCCTTGTCCTTATCTTTTGATGGGCTTGTCAACCTTATTGAGGGGTGAAGATTATGGATACAAATCAAAAATCATATATGTGTTTGGCAGCGATTTTCTTTCAGCATGTTGCTTACCTTCATGTCATAAGAACAGAAGTTTTCAGTTTTGAGGTAAAATTTGATTTTTTCATTGTGCTTTTTTTTTTTTTTTTTGAGGTAGGGTTTCACTCTAGCTCAGGCTGACCTGGAATTCACTATGTAGTCTCAGGGTGGCCTCACACTTGTGGTGATCCTCCTAACTCTGCCTCCTGAGTGCTGGGATTAAAGGCAAGCATCTCCAGGCCCTACTCAATTGTTATGCTTTTAGTGTCAAAACTAAATCATTGCCAAGCCCAAGCCAAAGATACCAAAGGGTTTTTTGGATATCACCTTATAGTAATTGTATTATTTTAATCCTGACAGTTAAGTCTGTGATCCATGCTTAGTTAAAGTTTGTCTACAGAGTGAAGTGGGGACTAATGTCCATCTTACATAGGAATATGCAGTGGGTGCAGTACTTTTGCTAACGGCCAGTGTCTTGGCACTTTTGTTGCAGATAAATTGACTGTCAGTGTAAGAATTGGTCTCTGGACAGACTTCTGTCCTAGGACCCTTATGTCTGTCCTTATGCCAGCCCTGTGCTGTTTGCATAACTGCAGTTATATAGAGTAACCTCGGTGTTAAGATCAACTCCTCCAGCTCCACTCTTCAAATTCAAAATATTTTTTGTTTGTGACTTTTTTTTAAGCTTTTTGTAAATTTTAGTATCATTTTAACTAAGTTTACAAAAGTGCATGTTGCTGCTGGAACTGCGATGGAAGCCAGCTGCATGCTGGCTATCACAGTGCTGGAAAGTGCTGGGTGAGCTGCTGGGGGATAATGGTCACCCACAGTGTGAAAAAAGCAGTGGATCCTGCAAAGTACAAAATCAAGCAGCTGGACAAGATGCACACCCCAGTGCAATAACGGCACTCAGGTGATAGTGGTAATCAGTGGCCCTCTGATTGGATATGAGGTCTGCTCAGTGGGAGGGGCTTCAAAAACCGGACACTGAGAACCAAGTCAGAATCCTATGGCTTGGGAGGCCATAGACCTTAGAGGGAAACATCCATTGTTCTGTGGCTAAAAAAGAGAGGTCATGCCCATCAGAAATGCCTATCTTTATCCCTTTTGGTCCATGCTGCTTTCATTCTGGCTAGTGAATCTACTTTTTTTTAATAATTTTTTTTTTATTCAGGAGGCACAGAACTATAAGGAGAGGGAGAGGAGACAGAGATGGCACGAGACCAGTCATCTCTCTCACATCTATCAGAGTCCAGGAAACATCCAGAAGAAGTGACAGATTAAATGGGCAAGTGCTGCATCACTGCTAGCCTGAGAACTTTGCATCAGGCTAAGTGTGGGACCTGGAGATTGGAACCAGCATTCTTAGGGCTGGAGAGATGGCGCCTTAACCGCTAAGCCACCTTTCCAGCCCGAATCTACTTTTTATACAGTGAATACTCAGGAAGCCCATAAGTATAAGAAAAGCAAGTCGACTGCCTAGCACAAGACCAGTCATCTCTGTCACATCTACCAGAGCCCAGGAAACATCACAGAGGTAGTGACAGATTAAATATGAGTGCTGCTCTCACTGCTAGCCTGAGAACATCCCCAGGCTAGTCTCTGTCTCTCGGAAAGAAAAAAAACTCATCAAAGGGCTGGAAAGATGGCCTAGCAGGGAGAGGTCGCCTGCCTGAGAAGCCTAAGACTGCCACTCTCCAAGGGTCAGGAACATTTGCCAGAAAAAAAGTGATGCAAGAATGTAAGGTCTCACATGCACAGAAGGGGGTGCATGAGTCATAGAGCTTTGAGACAGCTGCTGTTGGGCCCTAAGAGGCACACTCAGGCCTAGTGGAACTTGTCTCTTTCTCTGTTTCTCTCAAATTAAAAAAGCCACAACAACTCATCAAAGTGAAAAATAGGAGGCAGCGGAGAGCTCAACACTAAAGGAGATTTTATAACACATCCTCCAAAGCTCAGGGAACATTGAAAAGGGGGGAGCAGAAAGAATGTAAGAGTCACAGGGTGGGAAGCTGTCTGCGGAGACATTGTCCCCCACCCTGAGACTGGTGACCATATAGTTAATACCAGTAGCCTCACTGAGAAGGACCCTCAATGCCTTGGGTTGGGGGGAATTGGAACATGAGTATAACCCAGTGGGAATATGACCAACATGCAACAGTACATACAATGAAATTCTTCATTTAAAAAAAGCCGGGCATGGTGGTGCACGCCTTTAATCCCAGCACTCGGGAGGCAGAGGTAGGAGGATCGCCGAGAGTTTGAGGCCACCCTGAGACTACATAGTTAATTCCAGGTCAGCCTGGACCAGAGTGAGACCCTACCTCGCAAAACCAAAAATAAAAAAAAAATTAAAAAATTAAAAAAAATTAAAAATGTAAAAGAAAACTCATGTCATATTTAATGAAAATAGTATGGAACGTGCTGAATTTGGTGGACTTGGCCCCCAAGAACACGGAGTCTTCTAATCTACAAACATGAAAAGTCTTCTCTTGTCTAGATGTTCTTAACTTCCCTTAGCAGTGTTTAACAAATCTTACACTTGTTAAATTTAATCCTAAGTATCTTCTTCCTTTTGATGTTATTGTGTGGGGAATTGCCTTCTTACTTTCCTTTTAGAATTCCTCAGCATTGTATGCAGGAGAAAAATTGGTTGTGTTTATGGACTTGATTGTGAGAGCGTACTTACCATCAGTTCCTATAGGGTGGTCACTGGTCCCATGAGCTTGTGTGTGCATAGGATCTGACTCTGCAAACACAGACAGTATGGATGTTTCCTTTGTCCTGTGGTTCACCTATCTAATTACACAGCCCGTTTTTAACCTGAGTCTACTGCTACTGAAGCTGGACACCATTGGGAGACCAACTCATTTCTGTGGCCGCAGAGCCCTGTTGTATCCTTAGCGGCCCAGGAGAATCCAGGTTCGCAGTGTGCCTGGTGGCACTCATAAAGGAGTCTGCTCACCTCTCCAGCTTGCTTACTTCCCTTCAGCCCTTTCCAACAGCATTTTGTCTATTTATGGGCCTTTGTAATTCCATATGCATTTTAGGATTATTTTGTCCAGTTGTATGAGGAAGTGTGTTGGAACTTTGGTAAGGATGGCAATTCAGGGAGGAATGGAAGAGCAGCCTGTTCTGGGGTGTCTTTCTTCTCTCTTTATCAGCAACCCCACCCCCACCCCAGGGAGAAGCAGGGCCCAGAGCGAACCCAAACTCTCACTTTGGTGCACCAAAAAGCCCCTTGTCAGACATCTCACAGGCATCACACTGATGCCTACCTGTGAGCCCGGTGTCTTGGGCTGTGATGGGCCCCTCACGTGTTTGATAACAGCTCATAACTAACACAAAGCGACTGTTCTAAGCTTTGTGTACTTCCGTCTCATTCCCACGATGGTCCTTCAAGGCAGGCGGTAGCATCTCCATTTTTGCAGGGAGGACTCTTGAACTGAGAGAAGTTAACACCATGCCTGAGTTCACAACTCAACTTGATAGTTAACAACATGATAGATTTGGAAATGGGCCATGCACTTAATCACACTTCTCAAGGTATATGTAATTGCAGTTGAGTTTTACGATTGCACTTACCTTCTCAGATAAAACTAAGGCTCCAAGTATTAAAGGTCGCTGGACCAAGACACTCCATTAAATGCCGTGTGTGTGTGTGTGTGTGTGTGTGTGTGTGTGTGTGTGTGTTTTGAAGCTGGTGTCCTCTCTTATACAATGCTACCACCTAGTGTTTAAATTGTCAAACTTCCTTCCACATACATATTTTCACCATTTCAAAAAATGATTTGTAGTCTCTTAAGATTTTAGAAGACAGAACAGTCCCCCCAAAGAATTAAAATAAGAAGGAAAGGAAGGAGATGATACAGGTATTAAATGAGAACTGATATTGCTCAAAATTTTCTGATATCAAAGCAAGGAATCAAATTTATGTCCCAGGACTCCCACTGCCCAGTAAAGAGTCAATCAATTAATCACAACAGGATTTGGGGTGTTGGATTAATTAGCAATTCAGCAATAGCACCAAAATAATTGGGGGTGACCTTCTTGGGGACATTAATTTACCAAAATAGCCAATTAGAGGTGTCTGTTTCCATAGGAGCCTGGCTCAGCCTTGCCCTTCTTTTCTGGGGAAGGGGCAGGTGCTGTGGCCCTGTAGTTTTGGCTCAGAGATATTTCAAAGGCAGCACTGAGGGTCTAACACCATGGCTTAGACAAACCTGACGTTGGTCTGTGAACTCCAGAGAGCAACTCTAGACCTGTGCTTTCCACTGAGCACTTGAATGAAGCTGTGTGAACTGAGATGTCCTAGAAGTATAAAATATGCACCAGATTCCATATAAAATAAAGTTTATACATCTCACTTATAATTTAAAATTTTAGTTGTTGGCCAGGGAGTTACCTGATACCCCCAAACATTACAGGCCATTGCCAAGGCTCTTGGTTTCCCACCAGGAATAGATGGTAAGACCCTATTGCTGAAGACTCCATATACTTGGGCTGCAAGGTTACTGAGGAATCTTGCTGGAGCTGAGCGGAAAACCTCTTCCATGTGGACCAGCTGACAGAAAGCTGGAAAAAGCTACATGGCATGCAGTTCAATGGGAGAGAGAGAGAAATCACCAGTGAAGATACTCAACAGCCTTTAATTTGGTCATCCAGGCCAAATGAGCCAACGGGTGCAACAGTGGTATGTTCTTTAATTGGACTGGAGGCCCGTTCCATGGGAGGGAATACATCCCTGATACTGAAAACATATGACAAGGAGTAGTCAGGAGCCCTAAGGGTGTAACTTCTGCTGGTGTCTGGCTAAATGTATATATTATGTTCACCAAACTGCCCAGTAAACACTTCTCTTAATATTCATACCCATATCTTAATGCCACTCTCACTTTTGGTTAGAGATGGCAGTGATCTTGGGATGACTCAGAAGGTACCATGATGCTGAGAAGAAGTGACAGAGGAGTGCTCAGCACTGAAATATCTCTATCACGTCTTCCCAGGCTCAGGGTCCATTTCCGAAGAGGTGGCAGAAAGAACGTAAGAGCCAAAGGAAGGGTAGGGCTCCTTACAACGTGCTCCTCCAGACACAAAATGGCCTGGATATCACAGGGCCTGTTACTACCCACACAGACCATCATAATAGGACGAAAATATCATGACATCAAAATAAAAAAGAGACCGATTGAGAGATGGAGGGGATCTGATGGAGAGTGAAGTTTCAAAGGGGAAAGTGGGGGGGGGTGAAGGAAGGGAATTACCATGGGTTCTTGTCTACAATTATGGAAGTTGTCAATAAAAAAAAAAAAAGTAAAAAACAAACCAACAAAATTTAATCCTAGCATTGGGAGGCAGAGGTAGGAGGATTGCCATGAGTTCGAGGCCACCCTGAGACTACATAGTTAATTCCAGGTCAGCCTGGGCCAGAGTGAAACCCTACCTCGAAAAACAAAAACAAAACAACAACAACAAAAAAACAACTAATTAAAAAATAGGGGTTGGAGATAGCTTAGCAGTTAAGGCATTTGCCTGCAAAGCCAAAGGATCCTTGTTTGATTCTCCAGGACCCATCATCCCAGCCCCTCATTTAGGAGGTGCATGCATCTGGAGTTCATCTGCTGAAATAAAGGCCCATGTTTAATTATTAAAATGAATATCTGTCTCTCTTTCTCTCTCAAAAATTATTCTCTCTCTCTCTCTCTCAAATAAATAAATAAATAAAATAAAAAAATAAAAAGCGAACAAACAAACAAAATTATTTATTTGTACGTATGTGTGTGTGCAGGTGCACCAGGGTCTCTTATCACTGCAAACAAACCAGACACATGTGCCACTGTTGCATCTGGCTTTATGTGGGTGCTGGGGAATGGATCCCAGGCTTGCAGGCTCTGCAAGCAAGCAAGCAAGCAAGCAAGCAAGCACCCTTAACTGCTGAGTCATCACTCCAGCCCCTCATTTAGAAATTTTGTACTCATTACATTCTGAAATAAACTATTTCATGCTTAATTATTACAATGAATATTGCTTCCTTTTTTTCACCTTTCAAAAATTATTTGTGGGGCTTGAGAGATGGCTCAGTAGTTAAGGCACTTGCCTACAAAGACTAACGACCTGGGTTCAATTCCCCAGTACTCATGTAAAGCCAAATGCACAAAGTGGTGCAAGCATCTAGAATTCATTTGCAGTGGCTAGGGGCTCTGGCACACCCATTCTCTGTCTCTCTCTGTACAACTAAATAAATAAATAGGGCTGGAGAGATGGCTTTAGCAGTTAAGGTGCCTGCCTGCAGAGTCCACGAATGCTTGTTCAAACCTCCAGGTTCCACATACCTTTAAGATGAAGCACTGATGCAAGAGTGAGTGTAGACATGTTTCTGGGGCACATGTGTCTGAGTTCATATAGTGAATGAAAGGTCCTTGGACTAATTCTCTGAGACTCTCTCTCTCTACTTCTTCCTCTCTCTGTCTCAAATAAAAGAGAAACACAGAAAGAAAGAAAGAAAGAAAGAAAGAAAGAAAGAAAGAAAGAAAGAAAGAAAGAAAGAAAGAAAGAAAAAAGAAAGAAAGAAAGACAAACAAGTAAAATTTTGCCAGTAGTGGTGGTGCACACCTTCACGTCTAGCACTCGGGAGGCAGAGGTAGGAGGATGGCTGTGAGTTCAAGGTCACCCTGAGACTACATAGTTAATTCCAGGTCAGCCTGAGCTAGAGTGAGACCCTTCCTCAAAAAAAAAATAAATAAATAAATTGTGTGTGTTTGTGGCATTCTGAGGCATTCTGGGGTTTCTTTGTGCTGCAAACACCAGATGCTTAATTCATCTTTTGCATCCAGTTTACAAGGGTGGTTTGCGACCAGAACCCAGGCTGGCAGGCTTTGTAAGCAAGCACCTTTAACTGCTGAGCCATCTTCCCAGCCCTTCTTTTCACCTTTTAAAATGTGATTTTTAAAGAATTTTCCATTGCACAAGGAGCTGGGCATGGCAGCATGTGCCTATAATCCAGCACTTGGAGGCAGGAAGGAGGCCACCCTGGGCTACATACCAAGACCCTGTTTGTTAAACAGAACACAGAATTGCATATGTGGACCACACTGTGTTTCTATTAGACAGCGCTAGTCCCAAGAATTTGCCTGCTCCACCTGGCTCCAGAGAAGTGGGTTAGACACAGTCTCCATGTGGGAAGCCTAGAAACTCCCAGAATGTTCTTTCTGTTAAGGGCAGGACTGTGTTCTTGTCCTCCAGACTCAGGCTGGTTTGGGCAAGAATTATTAGAAGTCTAATGTGAACTGTACAGAGGAGAGAGAACGAATTTGGCCACAATGTTTTGCTATATGCATTGGGAAATTTGGCTCTGAGTGTTTAAGCAGTCCAGGGATGGAAAGGTAAGTGGGGTGGGTGGGGTGGGGCGGGGGTGGACTGGGAAGAAAGGGGAAGCAAGCATGTCTTTCTGTATTCAAGAATGAACCTTCTCAAACCCTCGAGAATGAGGAGCGCCCAGGCACATCCAACGAACTTTTTATTTTCTGGATTTCATTCCTTCCCCATGTCAGGTGTTGCAGTATGAGTCAGCCTCCCCAAGTTTTAGCTGCTTTTCTCCTGCTACACCAGTTGGGTCAGTAACAAATGCACAACAGACACCCTCTCCTTCCTTCCCGGGTAGATCCCTTTGGTAATGGCAGAGGCAAAATTCCCTTAGAATGTCCGAGGACTCCTACAGATCCCCAGTGTGGGAATCAGGATAAATCAAAAGATGACATCAAGTTCCCTGCATGGACTTCTTTGCTTTCCAGTCTATTTACTTTTGCAGTGCTGGGGCTGGAGCCAGGACCTTGTGCCTACCAACTGACCTACACCCCCCTCTAGTTTATTATTTTTTTTTTTTAGTGAGCCAGCAATGCATTTACTACAACACATTATGAAATCCAAATATCTGAATCAGGTCATATCTCACTTGCTATTGCTGATTAAGACAGATAATGGAGTAAGAGGGCCCCCATCATTTAAAAAAATTTAGTTTTTATTAGCACATAGCATATATAATAAAGGTTTCATTATGACATTTTCTTTTTTATAATTTATTTATTATTTTTTATTTTTTTTTTGGAGAGATATATAATAAAGATTATGATAGACAGACATGGATATAAGACAAAATCACATTCCCCCATTCTATCTCCAGCTGCTTTGATCCCCTTCTTAATTTGTTCTTTTGTTTGTTTGTTTGTTTTGTTGTTCGGGGCAGGGTCTTGATCTAGCCCAGGCTGACCTGGAACTCTGCTAGAGTCGTGGGACCTGGTGATTGGAACCACTGGACATTGGACCTCAGCATTCTTAGTCTTGGGAGACAGGCGCGCCCCAAACCCACTTTAAGCCATCTCTCCAGCCCTCATTATGACATTTTCATTCATAGATATAATGCATTTTGGCCAGTATCCACCCAAATTCTATCTCTTGGGAGGCTTACTCTTGCTGATCCCTTTCTTAATTTGTTCTTTTGTTGTTTGTTTGTTTGTTTGTTTGTTTGTTTGTTTGTTTTGTTGTTCAGTGTAGGGTCTCAATCTAGCCAGGCTGACATGGAACTCACTGTGGAGTCTCAGGGGGAGGTGGCCTTGAACTCACAGTGGTCCTCCTACCTCTGCTTCCTGAGTGCTGGGATAAAAGGCGGCGCCACCAAACCTGGCTTTAATTTGTTCTTAGTGCATCTAAGGGCACACTCCCATTCTTAGATATGATTGAGTCTGGCCAGTGTCCACCCAAATTAGAGGTGTGTGAGGGGCTTCCGACATAGCAATTATCTTTTTAATGGATTATATCAGAATGTATTGTGGGGGCCAGATGAATGTGGGGTCTCTTCCTAGGGCTCTGAGCAGGGAAGAAAATGGTGCATAGCACCCTGACAGGGACAGACATGTCACAGGAAAGGCTGACTCACCTCCTGATCCCCAACATTTCCAGGTACCCACAGACCGGCTCCATTAGACGTTCTGTGAACTTCCCAGATGGCAGGATGAGGGTCATTCATTTAAGGTCTGCAGTCTTGGACCTGGAGAAATGGTGCATTGGTTGACCCATTTGTCAGCTAGGGGCATCGGACTCTCTGTAGGGTTTCACCCTTTAGTAGAAGTGAATTTGCATAGTTGCCTTTGAACACCTCCTACTGTGTGCTTGAGCCTCCCAGGTGGCTGGCTCATGATGGCTGTCTCTCTTCCAATTCTCTCTGCTTATAAAGAAACGAAAGCTTTTGTTTTAAGTGCCTGGGCTCTCTGGTGGCTTTATACCCACATCATCAGGAAAGAAAGAAAGAAAGAAAGAAAGAAAGAAAGAAAGAAAGCTACAGATCCATTAGACGTTCTGTGAACTCCCTAGAGAGGACCTTTGGGGCACTCAATTTCATCACAGCCAGCCTGGAGTCTCCTGGTGTTTTCTGGACCTGCGTTCCCAGACTCAGCCACACGGGGGCACATGATGTCTGCCGAGTGGCCTCGCTCTGAGTCAGGTCTGGAGACACCCAGACAGCGGGCAGGTGGTGCATGCGGGCCCCCTGGCCTGCCCAGGGGACATCTGGAGGGCCCTTCATAACTGTGTTTCAAAGTACGTCCCCACCATGGTCAGCTCGCCTCCTGACCAGTTGGGTGGCCTGTTTTTTAAAAAATATATTTTTAAATTTATTTGAAAGAGACACACAAAGAAAGAGGCAGATAGAAAATGGGCATGCCAGGGCCTCCAGCCATTGCAAACCAACTCCAGACACATTTGCCACCTTGTGCACCTGGTTTATGTGGGTCCTGGGAAATCGAACCTGGGTACTTTAGCTTTGCAAGACACTGATGGGACACGGAAAATCTTTCCACAGCAAGGCCCCCACTTAGACCTGCTCAAATGCAGGGAACATGACAGTTTCCGTCCCAGAATTAGTCTTTTGGAGGGAGGCAAAGACTTTGTAGTCCTACCCTAAGTCTCATGCAGGAGAGGCTGGGGCCCGGGAGGCATTCCCAGGCACAGCCACTCGGAGGCGCCCAGGAGCAAACAGGTCTGCAGGATGATGGGCCTGCTCAAGGATGCAGCCCTGGACCCTTGTTCCTCCATGCCTCACCTGATCCCACACAAGTCTGGGACAGGGTGCTGTTGTGATCCCTACCTCAGAGGTGACGAAACCCAATGCTTGAGGAGCATGCTGGCAGTATCTTGTCTGGGTGGCAGAACAGGCAAGTCCCTGGAGGCCAAGAACAGCCAGAACAGTGGCCTTGGACACCATGAGCATGAGGGTGCTCCTGGAGCCCTGGGACTTAGGAGCTCACCAGCAAACTCTGCTCTTGAATTTCCTTAGCATTTGTCTCCCAGGCCAGTACTGATGGCAAGAGCTCCTTACAATGTCCTCCCTGGCTGAGCAGGCTTGGAGGAGGCTCTGTCAGAACCTGCTGTCCAGGGCTTGGAGTTTCAAAATATGAGAGCCAGGCATCTTGCAATATCAGGGCGATATTTTTGTTTTATAAGTGAAGTTGGGGCTCATTTATTCAGCAAATAATTATAGCGTGCATTTGCTGTTTGTGGTTGAATTCAGTTCTAGTGCTGGGGGGTGTGTATTCTGGAATGTGTGTGGGGAATACTGACTCCCACCATCATAAAGTTCACATTCTGGTGTGGAGATAACCATGATGAATTCATTAACTAGACTATTACATGGCAACTTGAACTGTCCAGAAAGACAGGAGAGGAAGAGCTCTCTCTTTCTCTCTGTGTCTCTCTCTTTCTCTCTTTTCCTCTCTTTCTCTCTCTATGTGTGTGTGTCTCTGTGTCTGTCTGTCTTTGGTCCCAGCTTCAGGGCAGGCCTTATGAAGTAATACCATTTCACTGGAACCTCGAAGGATGGCAGCCAGGTGGTCTGACCTATGATAGCCAGGGAGCCTGGGGAGGCACACTGGCTGGAGATGGTGCACAAGGGGAACATTTCCTGGGACCCCAGAGTCCTTAGTGCTGCAGAAAAATGCCAGTTGTGGTCAAAAGCTTCTAGAGACCAAGATTCCTTAAGGACATCCTTCCTTCCCTGGAGATGAGCAGCTCTGAAGAGGTGACTGTCCTTGGTTTGACAAGCAGCAGGTTACAGATGTAAGAGATATGACTAGAGGGCACCAGGCTGTAAAACTCTGGAGAACAGACAGAATTGCTTGAGCTGAACTTCAAATCATGTTGAATGAGCTCTGCCAACGGATGTGTGCTGAAGGCGTCTGCAAGGTCCCTAAGTACTCCTTGAGGATCACCCATAATTCCTCCTGCAGGACTCTGTTAGAAGTCCTCTGAGGGTTTACAGGGGGTCACCACAGGGCACTCCTGGAATCCAAAGGTCTTTCTTAGCACAGCTCAATCTCTTCTGCTGCCCTCCATGCTCAACTGTGTTCCTCTTGCTGGTAGAACCAGGAGCCTGGGTCCCCAGCTCAGGCGTTGTGGCCACCTGGAGGTTGACCATTTTGTTCCGATCCAGCCCAGACTTTTTCTGGGTCCTGCATGGGAAGTGCTCCTCAGTCCTAGGTAAATGTGGATGGTGAGTTACCATATTGACTGGTAACCTTGGAGGAACTGTGAAACAACCAGCCCTCCTCCCTGGGTCTCTCTGTTTGCCTGCCCCATCTGTGGCTATGGGCAACATTTGAGGACTTGCGATTATTGGATGCCATGTTTCTATACAAGCCTGAACTTAAGGGAGACCAACTCTCACTCTGGCCTAGGCTGAGGGTGTGTGATTTTGAGCTTTGTAGTCTGACAATCCTTAGTTCAAAACGTTGTGTGACAACACATGCCACCTCTACTTCATCTGCCAGGCCTCAGGAGACATTGCAGAGGAAGTGGCGACATGAATACTGTTCTTACTGCTAGCCTGACAACCAGTTCTAGGGCGATGGTGACAGATACAATGATCAATCAACACCTATTGCAGCAGAAATCTGGAGGCTACACAAAACTCAGCACTAAATCAGACTGCCAACAGGCATGCCATGACTAAGGAAACATGGGGGAAGAGGCGGTGGAAAGATTGTAAGCCACAGAGGGTAGGAATACCCTGAGATGAAGTCCTCTGCTGCACCACAGGGTCTGATTGGGGCCTTCATGACTCCGCTGAGGAGGGCCTCTGGGTAACTGGAAATGGGGCATGGGGATAAGAGGATATAACTTGTTGTAATTTATATAAAATGCATAAAAATAAATACATAAATATGTATCCACAAAGAAGAAAAGAAGTGTGAACTTCAGGAAGCAACCTAACCTCTCTGAGCCTCACTAGTCCTGTGATGAGGATACGTACTGGGAGGTGGCCGGGTCTTCTCCCTTGGCCTTTGTGAGAATGCCATGTGCTGTGTTTAAACCATGAACTTGGCTTTCCCCTGGGAGGCCTCATTCCCAGGGCCTCAGCTTAAACTCACTTCTTGGGGTAGTACATGTTGGGCGCCCTCTTGAGGACCACTCTCTACTCACCTCTGGTTCTCCCACACTGCAGTTAAGGTACTGGGAAAGGACTAGCCTCCATGGGGACAGGGCTTGTCTGTCACGTGGCCCCGGCATCCTCAGTGAGAGTTTTCTGTGGCTCAGAGGGCTTTTGCTTCTCTTTGCCCAAACTTCCTCCAGCTCCTCTCACCACACAAACCTCCCCCTCCAAAGGCCTTCACACCTCACTGCCTGGAGCCTGGGAGCCAGAGAACAGACCTTCACTGTAGGGAGAGAGCCAGCTTCCCTGTGCAGCAGAAGTCCCTTCTTCCCCCCCCCCCCCAACTGCCTGTGTCACACACCTGGGAGCTCATGGTGAGCAGGGCCCAGATGAGTTGTTGGGGTAGTCGAGACAGACTTGTCTCCTGGGTAGTGAGCATGAACAAAATGGGGCCTTGGATTGCCTGTGTAAGCGTTTGTCTGCATTTGTGTGAGTGTATATGTGTGTTTCTGAGTGTAAATGCTTGTATTTCTCTGTAGATGTTTTTGCAAGTTACATGTGTGTTTTGATAAGAGTGTATTTGCATGTGTGTGAGAACATGGTATATGCTGGCATGTTTTTGTGGAGCATGTATACATAGGAGTCTCTGAGTGCATGTTTGAGTTCCCATGTATTACACAAGCCCTTTGTTAGGTGCAGTGTGACAGCCAGCCTCTGTTCCTCATTTTCCTTGAGGCCAGAGCTGACCTCGACTCCTATCTGGAGTTTCCCACTGGCCTCTATCTTTCTGAGGACTTGAGGGGGTTTACTAAGAGATGCCCAGCTCCAGTCCTGCACAGTGAGCTCCTCCCTGGTGCTGAGACGAGGGCAGAGGATGGCATGGGGCACAGAGCCAAGCACTCCAGGCTGAGCTGACCCACTTGTGAGTTCCTTCACGTGGCACCTGCACCCACTGGCTCATTGACTAGCTACAAGAAAATGAGAGAAGAAAAGAATAATAAACACCAGCAGACTGAGCTGACTGGCCCCAGCCCATCCCTTCCTCTGCCTGGCAGGACAAGGGCAGGGGCAATCTGTCCTTGATCCCGTTGGTGGCATTGGGACATCTCAGTCTTAGGGAGCACTTTCTGGTTTTCTTCTTTGGCCACATAGTACAGTGGCTGTTCTCAGACCTTAGCCCTGGTGAGGAACAGTCCTGCCTCCCTTCCTCCCAGCAGAAGGAGGCAGTGTATGGGGCAGGGTCTGGTCATCTGAGCAGCCAAGCATCAACTCCTTGGCATGACCACCTGCCTATTCCTCCACATGGGGAGGGAGGCCATGAGCCCTGCAATCTAGGAATGGGGGTTCTGTGATAGGGAAGGGGGAAGAGAGCCTCCCCTCAGACTGCAGCAAAGGAAAGGGGGCATCTGTTGGCTCCCCATGGGGAGAAATGGAGCCATCCTCTGCTGTGTGGGCTCCAGGGTGGAACCAGCTGGTCACTCCCATCTGGCCTTTCTTCCCTTGGCTTTGCTCTGCCCCTCTCCACATGTGGACTCTGTCCATGGAGGATAAGCTCCACGTTGTCCTGGACTCCCCTCCATCAGGTCATGTATCAAAAGGGAGAAGGCTTTCCCAGTCTTCAGTGTGAGGGTGCCAAGGGAAGATTGTGATTGCGCCATCTTGCAACCCAACACTGACCAGCCAGGACACCAGCCATTTCCAGGAAAAGGGGTACAGGCAGCTGAGGGCAGAGCCACACTGAGGATCTGGTATCATTGTCCCCATTTTACAGAGAAGACAGCTGAAATCCCCTATCAGTACAACAGGGCTGGGAGTACCCCGGTGAGCTGTAGCATTTTGAGTGCCATTCCAAATGACTTCCAAGTGCCTCCCCTTATTCTCCCAGTCTCTGGGTTCCCAGCTTTGAGTGAACACTGAGTGTGATGACCAACCTGTCACCTCCAGTAGACCCCTTGTATGTCACCCTCCTGCATTCTCAAGTTCTTAGCTCTGCAGGAACCACTGTCTCTACTTAAGTAGAAGAGATAAACCTCCCTTCTAGAGGCCATGGGTTTCCAAATGTGGTGTAGTACCACCAAGGGCTGCAGTGGAAGGCAGGGTGCCCACACACTGGGAAGGACATGGACATGGTGCCTCTCAGGAAGGGCTCTGATCCACCCCTCATCTCCACATAGGCTCAGATGTGGTCCTTCACCTGCATTCATTTATCATGTTGGTCACACAAGCCATCCTGATGGAGCAACTCTGTCATGCAGGCCCAGGAAGCCATCCTCATTTCATTTCCAGAGATGAAGAGAAGGAGGGAGAAGAACTGGGCGTGGTGGTGCACACCTTTAACCCCCAGCACTCAGGAGGCAGAGGTAGGAGGATTGCCATGAGTTCAAGGCCACCCTGAGAATACAGAGTTAATTCCAGGTCAGCCTGGGCTAGAGTGAGACCCTACCTCGAAAAAAAAAGAGAGAGAGAGAGAGAGAGAGAAGAGGGAGAGAATGGGTGTACCAGGGCCTCCAGCCACTGCAAACTAACACCAGAAGCATGTGCCCCTTTGTGCATCTTGCTTACGTGGGTCCTGGGGAATCAAACTGGGGTCCTTTGACTTTGCAGGCAAATGCCTTAACCACTAAGCCATCTCTCCAGCCCTTGTTATCTCTTTTTTAATTAAGAAAATTTAAAATATATTTTATTTGTGTGTGTGAGAGAGAGAGAAAGGGCGGGGGGGAACATCAGGGCCTCTAGACCCTGCAAACAAACTCCAGATGCATGCTCTGCCATGGTACTGGAGAATCGAACCTGGCACCTTAGGCTTGGCAGGCAAGTGTCTTAACTGCTAAGGCATCTCTCCATCTCCTGGCTTCCCATTTTCTGGCATTGGGTTTTCTTGCTGATCTTCTGGCCCACTGGCAGACTCTGACCTATAGCCTCATACTGCCCCTCAGCAGGGAGCTCCAACCACCCTCTGCAGTTACCTCTAAGCTCGAGTGTGGCAGCCACTCACCTTGTTGGCTCCTCATTTATGCATTTTGCTGTCACAGGCTTAAAGCTACAAACATGAAGAGTTTATTTCTCCACAACAGAGTTCCACTTGGCTCAGCAGCCCCAGATTCCTGTGGAGAGCTTCTCCCAGCCCAGGTATACGTGCCAGTCGCATTTCATGTTAGTCCAGTCATTTCGTGTGGCACCTTCCGTGGAAGTTGAAGACTTTCTTCCCATTCCCTGGGGTTAGGAGGGCTGAAGAAGGGGCACCCATCTCCACTTGCCTTCCTTCTTGCAGCTTCAGCTGAGGGTCACCGGTCTAGCCAGGGCCTGGCGGTGACCCTGTCTCCACTGTAGTGTTGGGTTCCAATACCATTGTCACCTCTTCTTCATCCAGCTTCAGTCCCTTCCAGGGCCCTGTGCCTCACAGTGAGGATGTGGAGGGACTGTGTGCCTGTGGAATGTGGTGTGGTATCCCTGGGCAGAAGTCCACCTGTCTTTTTTAAAAAATTATATTTTATTTTATTTTTTAAATTAAAATTTTTTTAAATTTTATTTATATTTGGAGAGAGAGACACAGAGAGAGACAGACAGAGAGGGAGAGGGAGACAGATAGAGATGTGCGCGCCAGCAGTCTCTCAGCAGCTGTGGATGAAATCCAGATGTGTGCGCCCCCTTGTGGTCAAGTGCGGCATTGCGCCCTTGTGTCACTTTGCATCTGGCTAAACGTGGGACCTGGAGATTGGAACCACTGGAGATTGGAACCAGCGTTCTTAGGCTTAGCAGGCAGGCACCTTAACCGCTAAGCCATCTCTCCAGCCCAATATTTATATTTTGTTTTTATTTACATTTGAGAAAGAAAAGGGAGAAAGAGAGATGCATGCGCCACTTTGTGCATCTGGCTCACGTGGGTCCTGGGGAATTGAACCTGGGTCCTTTAGCTTTGCAGGCAAATGCCTTAACTGCTAAGCCATCCTTCCAGCCCCACCTTTCTTCTTTGTTGCTTGATCTCAGCTAGGAAATTCTACACTGCTGGCCATCCTGTCCCACTGACAACCCCAAGCAGTGAGCACAGACTGGGAGCTCCCAGCCACTTGTCTACTGCCCAGCAGCCCCGCAGCACTGAGATGGTTAGAGGAGGTTTCATAGGAGCTCTGGGGCTTGGATGAAGCCCTGCATTAAAGCAAGAGACCAGAGTGGTATGGAACCTGGTCCCAGTAGCTGAGCTTTAGTTAACTGTAAGAGGTCTGAAATCCATTAGTCAATCATGCTGCAGCCAATGAGGCTGTTTTGTTTACTATAAATACTGTCAGGTCATGACGTGGGTTGGCATGCTCCAAACGTGTTGTGGTTCTGGAGGTTGCCTGGCTTGTGAAATCACTTTGTTTTTGCTCAAAGAAACTGAACTGAATTTAAAAATCCGAAGTTCTTTTTTCTTTTTCTTTTTTTGTCCCTTTATTAGTTTTCTAAGGGTTTTTACCCTGTGGGATGAGTCTAAGCCTGGGCTTGAGACAGGGCCCTGGGGGTCTCCCTGGAGGAAGATGAGTGAGAGAGAATAGACTATGTGGCCGGGTAAGTCATGGGCTTGGCTGCTGGGGAGTGGCAGTTTGCACTGGTGCTCTGTCCATCTTTCAGCCATTCAGACTATCTTGAATTTTGATTCTTATGGTCTAGATGCTAGTAAATTGGAACATGCTCACAACGAGTGAGGCGGCAAGACCCTAAGGATGCCATGTCCCACCCTTTGGGGGAGGGGTGTCAGAACTGGCCTGCTTCCCTGCCATGGTCTAGGAGGTTGCCTGGCCTTTCCTTGAGCCCTGGCTGAGGGCCTTGGCTGCGGGTTGACAGTGAGCGCAGTGGGGAGGGACGGGGCTGGTTCATTCCCGTCTCCTTTTTTGGTCGCTGTCTGATCACTTAGACTAACTGTTGGTGTTTCCAAGGGCCGACTTTCCCCAAGCCCAGAATGCTCATGCTTGGGCCCTCTGTTCCTTTCTTTTTGTGCTCCTCTCTCTACACACACACACACACACACACACACACACACACACACACACCCCTGTCTTTTACTCTGTGGGCACCTGGGCTGGAGGAGCTGTGCTGGCAGAGCATGGAACAGTGTGTTTGTTATTGCTTGATCTTTAAGCTAGTAAGTCCTATGCTGATGGCTATCCTCTGTCATAGACAAACCCTGACCAACATGGACAAATTCAGGCCCTGCTTCTTTTCTCTAGGCTGAGCGAGGGTGTGTTCATGTTCGTGTGTGTGTGTGTGTGTGTGTGTGTATGTGTGTTGTGTTGTGTCGTGTCTCAGGGCTGACAGTGGGCTCTGCTGTCTCACACATTCTAATTTTTGACCTGTGCAATTTGTCCCCCATCCTCCAATCCACTCCACCTCATCCCACCCCGTGACTTACTGTGATAAACTTTCTTCTTTTTTAAAAAAGATTTATTTTTATTTATTATTTATTAGAAACAGAGAGAGGGAGGTGGAGACAGAGATTGAGTGAGAATGTGTGTGCCAGGGCTTCCAGCCACTGCAAACAAACTCCAGACACAGGCGCCACCCTGTGCATCTGGCTTACACGGGACCTGGAGAATCAAACCTGGATCCTTAGGCTTCACAGGCACATACCTTAACTGCTAAGCCATTTCTACAGCCCTAAACTTTCTTTAAATTTTTTTTATTCCATTTTCTTTCTCTCTACCTGCCTATTTCTGTATCTCCCTCTCTCTCTCTCTCTCTCAAAATAAATAAATAAAAATAAAATATTTTTTAAAAAGGGCTGGAGGGATGGCTTAGTGGTTAAGGCATTTGCCTGCAAAGCCAAAGGACCCCGGTTCAACTCTCCAGGACCCACGTAAGCCAGATGCACAAGGGGGCACATGCATCTGGAGTTCGTTTGAAGTGGCTGGAGGCCCTGGTGTGCCCATTCTCTTTCTCTCTACCTGCCTATTTCTGTATCTCCCTCTCTCTCTCAAAATAAATAAATAAAAATAAAATATTTTAAAAACTTATTTATTTATTTGCAAGCAGAGAGAGATAGAAGACAGACACAGAGAGAATGGGCACTACAGGGCCTCCAGCCACTGCAAACGAATTCCAGACACATGTGCCCCTTGTGCATCTGGCTTACGTGGGTCCTGGTGAATCAAACCTGGGTCCTTTGGCTTTGCAGGCCAGTGCTTCAACCACTAAGCCATTTGTCCAGCCCATGATAAACTTTCTTGAGCCTGACTTCTTGAGCTCAACATGCCCAGAGGAATCCCCAGTAAAAGGGTTGATTTTTCTATGCTGTCCCCAGTTGTAAACTCCGCTGCTCTGTGACAGTACCAAGTTGCCAACGTGGTTCCCACCCGTAAACCTCTGAGCAGCACCCTTGGCCTATGACTCCTTGACTTTCATTCTTCACTTTCCTGTGACAGAGCCTCACACCCTTCTCATCATGACCTCATCTGTGTTCTCTCTATACAGCCTGTACCCTCTGGCCTGGACTTGGCCTTGGCCATGTGACTTTGGCCAGTGGGATCTTAGCAGACACAAGGTCAGCAGAGCTTTGTGATATGTTTAATAGACTGGCTCTGCTTGCCTGCACTCATGGCTGAACCCAGTGAGAAGTGCTTCTTGCCACTGGCTGCTGTCCTTTCTTCTTGGACCCCAGAGTGAATGTAGAGAGCAGGCCTAACCCCAGTCCACAGTGAGGAGCACAGCCATGCCAGCCTGGCAGCTTGACGAAGGGCTGCACTGGGCCAGCCTGCCCCACCGTCCTCAGTGAGCCACAGCTGGAAACACTAGCATAAGTGTTTATTGTCCAGCACAACCCAGGATGACTGGTGCCATGTCCTGTGTCAGGTTTGAGTAGGTTACAGCCCAATTCTATGAGACAGAGGCTATCACCGACATAAAATCTGGAAGTTGGGCTGGAGAGATGGCTTAGCGGTTAAGGCGCCTGCCTGCTAAGCCTAAGAACCCGGGTCCAATCTCCAGGTCCCACGTTTAGCCAGATGCAGTGATACAAGGGCGCAATGCCGCACTTGACCACAAGGGGGCGCACACATCTAGATTTTGTTCACAGCAGCTGAGAGACTGCTGGTGCGCCCATTCTCTATCTGTCTCCCTCTCCCTCTCTCTCTGTCTGTCTCTCTCTGTGTCTCTCTCCAAAAATAAAAAAATAAAATAAAAAATCTGGAAGTTTATGTAAGCCAGACAGTAGTCTGCCCTCATAGGAGTCTGTGTGGTATGTATATGGAGTCTGGTGTGTGTGGTGTGATATGTGGCACATGTAAGGTGATGAGGGCACATGGTATGGATAGCACTTGTGTGGACATGGGAGGGTACTACTTCCTGTCAGCATTCAGGCAAGTGGCCTGTAGCATGGGGTCAGTGAATGGCTGCCTCCCATGGGCACCTGTTGGGATGGAATTGCTCCCAAGGCTGCCATCTTGTCCCTGACAGTCCTTGTTCATCATCTCCCAGTCCCGAGTCCTTCTCTTATGGAATGATTGGCATCCCATGGATAGATCCTGGGTTTATTTTCTGTCTCTCAGGTGGGCCTGGACAGTTGTGTTGGCTTCCTTCTGAAGACGTGGGAGACATGATGCTTCTCAGCATGCCACACTTCTGAAGACGTGGGAGACATGATGCTTCTCAGCATGCCACACTTCTGAAGACGTGGGAGACATGATGCTTCTCAGCATACCACACTTCTGAAGACGTGGGAGACATGATGCTTCTCAGCATGCCACACTTCTGAAGACGTGGGAGACATGATGCTTCTCAGCATACCACACTTCTGAAGACGTGGGAGACATGATGCTTCTCGGCATGCCACACTTCTGAAGACGTGGGAGACATGATGCTTCTCAGCATACCACACTTCTGAAGACGTGGGAGACATGATGCTTCTCGGCATACCACACTTCTGAAGACGTGGGAGACATGATGCTTCTCGGCATGCCACACTTCTGAAGACGTGGGAGACATGATGGGAGACATGATGCTTCTGAAGACGTGGGAGACGGCATACCACACTTCTCTGGGAGACATGATGCTTCTCGGCATACCACACTTCTGAAGACGTGGGAGACATGATGCTTCTCGGCATACCACACTTCTGAAGACGTGGGAGACATGATGCTTCTCAGCATGCCACACTTCCTGTGCTGAGATTAGGTGCTACACCTTGTCCTCAAGATTCTGATTAGCCTCAAGTTTTCACAGCAGATAGCAGTTATGGATGGAGGGAGGGACGGGCTGTGACTCAAGTGCCAGGGGTGGTAGGCAGGCTGTTTCCTATGTGGATTGAGATTACAATGCCCAGGTTCCGATGTCTACCTTCTGGAACCCTCTATGGGTGGTATGGTGGGGTGACTGCTGAGCTTTGCCCATCACTGGGGTCTCCTCTCCCCCCATGTAATCTGGACACAGTGAGAAACCAGGGGGTTTCTGGCCAGGTCTGGGCCCTCCCTGGTCTCCATGCCTCCCTAGTGCACCACCCTGTGCCTTTCTGAGCCTTTGCTTTGCACAAAGGCAAAACCTCCCAGGCAGGTATTGGAAAATGTGCCCAAGACTGGAGAGATGGCTCAGCGATTAAGGCGCTTGCCTGCAAAGCCTAAGGATTCACATTTGAATCTCCAGGTCCCACGTAAGCCAGATGCACAGTGACACAAGCATGCAACATTGCACATGCGCACAGAGGGGTCACATGCACCTGGAGTTTGTTTGCAGTGGCTGAAGGCCTTGGCATACCCATTCTCTCTGTCTCTCAAATAAAATAAAAAAATGTGCCGGGCGTGGTGGCGCACGCCTTTAATCCCAGCACTCGGGAGGCAGAGGTAGGAGGATCGCCAAGAGTTCGAGGCCACCCTGAGACTACATAGTGAATTCCAGGTCAGCCTGGACCAGAGTGAGACCCTACCTCGAAAAACCAAAAAAAAAAAAAAAAAAAAAAAAGTGCCTAGTATGGGCCCCTTGGCTTTACTACAGCTGAAGTGGGAGGAACGCCTGAAGCACCTCCTTTAGTGTGATGAAATAATGAGAGAAAATTGCCCTGTGACAAGTGACATAGACGTTTCTGTTTCCAGTTTGCCCAAATAACAAGATCATTTCATTTATAATGAGATGACCAGAGAGCGTGCTTGTGAGCATGCTCGGTGTCATTACCAAGCTATTTCTATGTTAATGGTGATGAGAAGAGAAGGCAGACGTGACTGTCACAGACTGCAAAGGGTGATGTTAAACATGCCCGTTCCACCAGGCAGGCCCATGCGATGAGGGTGAGCCGACAAACACCGTGTGTCACGTGCGCTTCCTGGAGAAGAGGCTGTTTGTGCTCCTTGATGCCCCAGCCCAGTCAGTCCAGCAATTTCTGGTGAGTTCTCCCACCAAGCATTTGGCCTTCTAGGCTGAGGGGCAGGAGAACTAGTGGATAGAAGATCCCTGGTCATCCACCTGGACATAGCAGGCCAGCAAAAGAGAGCACCATGTCACGATTAAAGAGAAGACCTAAGGTTGACAACAGGGAAACTAACTCCATGCTGGCAAGGGATGAGGCCACAGGGTCACCATGACAGATGGCAGAAAAACAGGTCCACACTGGATGAAGCTGAAGGGCTCCCTGTGTGGCTTTGTAGCTCCACAGACACATCACCACTCCCATCCTCTCCTTTGCACTCCCATCCCGCTGGCCTGGGTTTACTCCCTACTCCCAGCTCCCTCACCTGCAGTACCTGTGGCCGGCTTTCACCTGCACGCAAAGGGTTCTTTCAAGGAAAATTGAAAGTGAGCTTTGAGAGAGCAGGCTACCATTGTCCAAAACCTCAGCCCCCAGGAAGCCTCCAGAATGACGATCCAAAATACGGACAAAGATATCAAAATGTTCAACACTGTAAGATGGCGATTCTCTTTGAGTTTGTCTATGAGTAAGATTCCAAGTCAAGTGAAATATTGTCCGGGTCTTTTGTTTTTAGACATTTAATCAAGTGAGTCCAAATGTTTACATCAAACATTAGGTGTAGAAGAACAGCCAAGAAAACTCCGGTATAAAAGTGTGCTGATATTAAACTTGTTTGATGTTAAGCCCTATTGTCAAGGGATAATAACTGAAAGAATTACAACACTGGTGTAGAAGTGGGTATAGCAGCGTACTATATTAACACATAGGAATATACCCAAGTAATACAAGAGTTTAGTTCATACTAAAATGGCATTTCAACACAATGGAAAATGATTTTAAATTGATGGTATTGTAACCCTTGGCAAAATATTTGGAAAATGGGAGAAATTAGATTTTGGACTCATCACGTGAACAAAAAGAGTCTCCAGAATGCAGATTCTAATCCAAGGTTGCCTCGAGATATTTTGGGCCCACGCCTTCTGCCATGGAGCTCTAGAGAGGTTGGGGTCCTGACATTATTGTACCTGCTGTCCCAGTGGCCTGAGAGATTTGGGAGTTCATCAAGGAATGCCACGTGGCCTTGAGAGGCAGCAAGCAATGATCTGATTGGGCTGTGCTGGAGTGTAGAGGTGCAGATTTCCTTCCATGTGGATCTGCGCGGAAGCCTCAGGGCACATGTGCTCATCCTTCAATAGGGAAGGAGGCCAAGGGAACTCTTCAGAGAGACAGAAATCTGAGACCCAGCCTAGTGTCTATGTGGGGCTGCTCAGCGCTGCAGCGGGAAGTCTCTGAGCCCAAGGCCTTGAGGCTTCAGCAGCTATAAGTCTTGTAATTACCAGGCTCTTGCTTATCAATAGTTAACAGCTGTTGGGCAAAGAATAGGAGGAAACAAAGCAGGAAGTCTCTAAATGGCTAAAAATTTTCTTGTTTGAGCTATTTTTAAAATAATTGGATTGTAATAAGTTGAGTTTGGTGCTGGCAGGCTTTTGAGTAAACACATCTCAGCCTGTAGTGAAGAAATAAACAACCCAGAGGCTGACATACAAGGGCATTTGCATAAGTCCATTTAAAAAAATAGATTTATTTATTTATTTGAGAGAGAGAGGAGAGAGAGAAAGAGGAAGACAGGAAGAGAGTGAGTATAAGCATGCCAGGTCCTCCTGCCACTGCAAATGAACTCCAGATGCATGTGCCACTTTGTGCAGCTGGCATTCAGTGGGTACTGGGGAATCAACCAGGCCCTCAGGCTTTTAAGCAAGTGCCTTTTACTACTGAGCAGTCTCTCCAGCCTGCATCAGTCCATTTTTAATTGCTCTAACTAAATACCAGAGGCTGGGTATTTCATGAAGAAAAGAAGTTTATTTTTGGAGGCCAAAAGTCTAAAACTGGGTGGTTTCTCTGGTTTGGCCTGTGATGAGGGGCTTGTGACCAATGGCATCATATTTCAGGAAGCAAGTGCTAGATTGATGGTTATTAATACACGAGGCCAGAGCCCCAGGGCCCCAGAGCCCAGGCTCGCTCTTGTTATCAAAACCAGTTCTCTGGACTGGAGGGATGGCATAGCAGTTAAGGTGCTTGCCTGTGAAGCCTAAGAACTCATGTTCAGATCTCCAGGTCCCATGTAGCCAGACACAGTGACGCAAGTGCATGATGTCACCCATGCACCACGGGGGACACACACATCTGGAGTTCATTCACAGTGGCTGAAGGCCCTAGCATGCCCATTCTCTCTTTCTCTACCTATTTTTGTCTCTCTCAAAATAAATTTTAAAAAAATGATTAAAAAACCAGTTCTCACAGGAAAAACCACTACCTTATGAGAACTACATGAACCCCTTACAAGGGCAGTGAGTGCCTCAGGGACCAAGTTTCACAGGCATGTGTGTGAGCTATTTTTGTGTTCTTCCAAGCAAATACTGGGCAGAAACAATGGTAGGAAGGTTTGGTTTGGCGGCCTGGCTTTCAGTCCATCAGGGCAGGGGAGGCATGGCGGGATGGCTTCATCTATGACACTGGGAGCTTGACTCAGTGGCTGTTAACATGGCACCAGCAGAACATGGAGAGTACAGGCTGGACCCAGGGCTGGGCAAACCTGAAGGCCTGCCCTAGTCACCTTCACCAGCCAGGCCCCACCACTGAAAGGCCCCACAGCCTCAAAAACCCAGCATTGAACACATGAGCCTGTGGTTGATATTTCACACTCAAACCTTGGCTGACTGAGCTGTCAGAGAACAAAATCAAAGTCTAGGGCTGGAGAGATGGCTTAGCGGTTAAGGCATCTGCCTCCTAAGCCTAATAACCTGGTTCCAATCTCCAGGTCCCATGTTTAGCCAGATGCAAAGTGACACAAGGGCGCAATGCCACACTTGACCACAAGGGGGCGCACACATCTGAATTTCGTTTGCAGCAGCTGAGAGGCTGCTGGCGCGCCCCATCTGTCTTCCTCTCCCTCTCTCTGTGTGTATTTCTGTGTCTCTCTCCAAAAATAAAAATAAATATTAAAAAAAAAATCAAAGTTCTACCCAAATCCCCCACACCGGCTTTGCTCCATTTGTATAATTGTGCGCCTCTGGGAAATACAGTGGCTGGAGGTAGGGAGGGCCACTGCATCTCATGCGGGGGGAGCTGTGTATGCATTGACTGTGTAGTTTCCCAGTGAGAAGTCAGGCTGCAGGGACTCAGTATCTGCCTAGGGCTTCATGGATGGGGTCCTGACCTCCAGGGAGTCATATCAATATGGTGTTAGCACACACTAGGCTGCCGGTGTGGGTCTTTCCTTCAGGGGGGTTTCCTCACCTAAGACACAGGCCCTGAGCCCACTCCTAAGTGGACACCTAGATTCCTACCCCATCTGCTCTTGTGTAGCCTGTGTAGAGCTGAGCTTCTCTGAGTGAAGTCCTCAGAACACCACCCACAGCAGCATCACTATCACTATATCACTATATATATATCACTATATCACTATCAGCAATGCTGATCCCCAGGCCACAGATGCACTGAATCAGAAGTCCCTGGAGAGGCCAGCAGTCCGAGAGAACAAGCCTTTCAGGTGACTCAGACACCTACAAGACCCTGGGAGCCACCGGCCCAGAGGTTGGGATTTTGAAGCTCCCAGGGGATTCTTCTGATGCCTTAGCCTGAGTTATAAGTCACTGCCCAGGTGAATGGTCCCTGTGCTTTGCTGTGCACTAGGCTATTTGGGAAGGAGAAAGAACCAGTGGTAATAATAATTGTATTATTCATTATTAATAATTGTATTAATAATTGCAAAACGTAGTAAAACCCAGATCTGCCTGCAGACAGTTTTAGTTTTGAGGTCAGATAGTCCTCACAGAGAGTCGCAGATAATTCTTTTGCTCCATAGGTGAGAGTCAAGTGCAGGCAAGGCTGAGAGGCAATGCCCAGGGCCCCATGTGGTGAGCACTCCCTGCTGGGTTCCATGTGGGGAGCACTCCCTGCTGGGTTCCATGTGGGGAGCACTGCCAGCTGTGTGGAAGGTGGAGACACTTCCTCTAGAGGCACAAGCTCTCCATCACAGTAGGATGAGGGCTGGTGATTGTTGGCTGCCCACCTGCGCCAGACACAGTGGTGTTACCTGCATTATCTCACGTAGCCTCAAGTCAGCCTTAGGGATGGAGGTGTTGCTGTGTACATTTCACACAGATAAGTTTTGTTTTCACCTTGATATGTTTAAGAATCCACAGACTTTCCTCTTGAGTGGGTCTCTGAGGTTGCTTCCAAGAAGGATTAACTAAAGGAGGAAGTCCTTCCCCCAGGGTCAGCCCTTCCCCCAGAATGGGTGGCCCCTCTTGGAGTGAGGTTTGATCTAAGGAGACTCTGGGATAAAAGAATCCCTTCCTCCCACCTAGCCGCAGTGCTGCTTGCTGCCTTCCAGCGCAGACTGAAGACCAGCGCGGACTGAAGAGCAGCGTCTCTCCAGGACGCCTCAGGCCTTCAGTCCTGGATGGGGACTGCTGAGGCATCCAGCCTCGTGGACTGAGCAGCTGGGTTCCTTGACTCTCGGGCCTGCAACCTGCTATCGCTGGACTGTTGTAAGCTAATCCAATAAATTCCCTTTTAATACAATTCATTCTATCAGTTCTGTTCCTCTAGAGAACCCTGACTAGAACAGATTGTGGTTCCAGGAGTTCCTAGAGAAACAGAATTGTAAGGATGGATTTCCCTAGTGGGCTTGGTGCTCTGTGGAGTTGGTTCTCCAACTTCAGTGCCACTAAAGGCTCTGCTGGTAACAAGGAGAGCACTTTAAATGGTAATAAAGAGGCCACTAATAATCCATGGTGTGCACTTTTTAATGAACTCTGTGAGACAGTGTGTGGTGATCCTGAGCCATTTTTTTGTAAAGAGCGAGCAATTTAGTGATTCTGTATCTAAGTCTTTTGAATATTTGTGGAAAAGTAAGACGAATGATGATGCTGGACAGTTACTTCCAGCATCTCTGGATAAACTCTTAAAGGAACAGCAGAAACTCAGAAAGGAAATTTCCCAGCTTAAGACCCACAGACAAGATCTGAAGGTTTCTAAGGGTGCCTTGGAAAGTCTCCTCTCTAGCCAGAATAAGGTTCAAATTGCAGAAAACCAAATCCCTATCAAATCCCATATCACACAGATACCATCCTCCACAGCTTCCTGCTCTGTCCTGCTCCTTACGCTTTGCCAAGAGTTCTCAATGGCTGATGGCCACACTTCCCAGAGCTGGAGACGTCTGCAGGAGTCTTGTTTGCATGCTCTCCCCCACCGCCAGGCTCCTACCTGACAGCTTCTTCCAAGGTACCTGAACGCAGCTGTACTTACCACTAAACCACCAATGCGCCACCTTCCGAGGGATTTGAAAGAACTGAGGGCACAAAGCTGGGCAGACTCTTGGGTTTGAGTGGTCACCTTATACTTGCTTGCCCATACCCTGCTTCTCCTCTCTGGCTCCTGGGCCAGCCTTGTTGAGCAGATCACTTCATTATCCCGGCTGCGGCTTTCCTAGCCATAGCCCAGGAACCGGCTGTATGGTCACATCAAGCTGTTTTACGTTCCATGCATCGTTTGCACAGGCTGCTCCTTCCAGTCAGCCTCTAAGGAAGACGACGGCCATGATGTTGATGACGGCAATGATGGTGACCGGCAGATTTACTGTGCATTTCTGGGCCAGGCACTCTGCCAAATGCTTTCACATAAGATTAAATATACAAAGCTAATTGGTGGGGAAGGGGCTTGTATCAACTTCATTTCATAGATGGAGAAATGAGGGTATACAGAGGCTTAGCAACGTGTCTGAGGCCCCACAATAACAAGAAACAGAGTTCAAGGTGTGTGTGTGGGGGGGGGCTCAGCACTTGCAGCATAAGCAGGAAAGCCCGAGTGGGGCTGAGGCCCTTCAGAGTTAGATTCCCCAGCGCTGTCTGTAACCCCAGTCCTGAGGGGGCGTGGAGACCACACCTAAGAATTGCTGGGGCTTGTGAAAATGGCAGCTCTGGGTTCCGAGGGACATTCTATCTCAAGGAAATACACTGATGAGTAATAGAGGAGGAGTCCAGAATTTTCCTCTGGCCTCCCCCCCCCCCACAGAACACATACATCAGCATACACACAGCACATCATACATCACACACACACACACACACACACACACACACACACACACACACACTTTGGACTCTGACCCCAGGCTACCTCTCCCTGCCCTGCTAATTAGGGGAGCTTCATCACTTACAGCCCCACCACGGCTCTCAGCCCTCATTTGCTTCTTCTTGTGGTACAAGTGTCTTTCTGTGGCCTTTAGTAAGGCTTCCTTCAGGTCGGGTCCATTCTTCCTCATCAGTCATGTTCCCACTGGCAGGCAGACCGCATCAATTATTTGATCAGAGCTGTGAAGTTGTGACTGTGAGTCCTGTGGCCGAAAGGGCACACAAAAGACTGCATTCTGAGATAGGGACTATGGGGAGCAGACTCCTCTAGGGCTGGGTGAGGAAGGGAAGACAATGGGATTAACTCCTAGAGTGCAGCGAGAGCACCCAGAGCTGGGCCTCAACTAGGGCGCTGAGGAGACAATGACTCCATGATTAAAGATGCTTGCTTGCAAAGCCTGCTGCCCTGGGTTCCAGTCTCCAGTCCCCACGTAAAGCCGAATGCACAAAGTGGAGCATGTGTCTGGAGTTCCTTTGCATTGGCGAGAGGCCCCAGCACAGCCACACTCTCCCTCTCTCTGCTTGCAAATAAGTAATAATGATAAAAAGAGTACCGAGCAGGGTGTGCTGGCTGGAGCTGGGGTGGGCTGCGGGGTTACGTCCAGTGGACAGAGGGGTCGGGAACTTGGGAGGAAACCGACTAACCCCCTGGGTTGAGCTGTGTGGCAGAAGGCCCTGCCTCTGCTGGTGTGAAATTGTGAATGTGAGGCTCCCAGGGGCACGGGTCTATAGGAGCAAACCCAGGACCCTCCTCCAACATCGCAGTCTCCCTCCAGTGCCCCCTATTGGCAGAGTCTGTCAGCGCAGCTGGCAAGGCAGGAATAGAGATTCCCGTGTCCCAGCCCCCATCAGCATCACTCACCTGAGATGGGGTGGGGTTGGGGGTGGGGGCTGGAACTAAGAGACATTTGCTCAATAAATGACCCACTTTCCATTGGCCAAGATTGAGGCTTTGCCTCTCTTAGTCCAGACTCAACTCTATACTCAGTGCCTGTCTACTCTTTGGAGCTCTATAGTGCTTCAAAGCCTGGCACAGCCATTGTTTCTCCCCCATAGGGTAGCAGTAAGACTGGGTCTCTATAAACTCAGTGACAAAGATACGTATTCCATATATGTTCTGCATGCCACCGGGGCTGAGCGGAGCAGGCACCCACACCTCTGGAAGCCCTGGCATTCACATCGTGCTCACAGTGTGCTGTGTCCTGCGCATTGGGTGAGCTCCTTCCCAGAGACACTGCTGAGGCAGGGAGGGACAGACGCCGGGTAGCTGCTGCTCTTTGTTCTCATCTAACCTCCTCTAGCTTCTGTCCTGCAGGTTCACCTGAGCCTGGCACCACCACCTCACGAAGCTTGACCTTTCCAGACATGAATCATTTTATTTCTCAGGAAGGGACTGAACATAAGGTATGCTTTAGCAATACCAAAGCAACACATCAACTAGCTATCTGCCTGAGCATTCATTCCAGCTTTCCATATTTCAACAGGCTCACCATAAAATTAACTCCAAAGTTACTGAGCTGAGAAATGTACAATTACTGTCTTGTTGGCACAATAAAATAGAGAGGACTGTTTAGACATTTAATTGACACCCAACAACATGTGATGGTATGCTAATTTGACATCAATTATACCACAGTACTAATTGACGTTTGATAAGCATTCTAACTGATAACCAGTGTTTGCTCTGCTAAATTAGATGCCTCGGTGGGCTAGATTTGACAGCTGGGAGAGTGCCTATGGAACGGGTGCAAGTGCCTGGCAGCCTCCAGATGGCAGGGCTTGTCTCTAGAACATCCATCCATTCTCTGCTGGGGAGGTACTTCTAAGAGTCAAGTGATTCAGTTGTCCTTAAATGAGGCCTGGAGGAAAAGAGGTCATCTTTTCTGATGCATCCTTGGGACTTAATTTCTGTGGCTTTGGAATTAGTCTATGTGAACACTAAGCTTGGCCCTGACGCTTTGAAGCTATATGTCCTGACCCTGGGGCCGCCTCAGTTTCCTTCTCTATACAACAGGCATCTTGCCTGAGACTCAGGACTCACTGAGGCCCCAGGGCAGGAGCTCAGAGCCTTTCACCATCTGCTCTTCTGTGTCCCCTGCTTCACTTTGGTTCTCTATTCCTGCTCCTGACACTGTTCTGCTCTTGGATTATGCCTCTCATTCCATCTCTCCTGACCCTCCAATTGAACTGAGACCAAACTTTGTCCACACGCAGATGAAAGGTGGTATTGGTTTCTGTTTTGTTTTGTTTTCAAAGCATAGTCTAACTCTAGCCCAGGCTGGACTGATCCTCCTACCCCAGCCTCCCAAGCGCATGCACCAGCATGCCCAGTTGGGACCTGGATTTAAATGCCTGTTCTACCACTCATGAGCTCCACGACGTTTGGACAGTTACTTCACTTTTCTGTTCCTTAGTTTTGTCTTCTGTGTTGTGATCACGATTGTACAGTCTGCCTACGGTATCTATCTGTACGTTTCTCATTCACATATTTAACCAACAGATTAAGTATATTCAGAAGACAATGCTTCTATAGTAGACATCTATAGACTTTTCCCTCATTATTACTCACTACACATAATACTAGAGCAACTAGTGCAGCGTTTATGTTGTAGTAGGCATTATAAAGTCTAGAGATGGTGTGAAGTACATGGAAGGATGTGAGTGGATGCTATGCAGTTCTATGCTGTTTCACATAAGGGACCGGAGTCTCCTCAGGTTTTGATGTTGGCGAGGGTCTTAGAACAAATCCCCATGGATATGGAGCTGTGCTTACCATTTAGGGCGATGCAAGGATCTAGCATGTTTTCTGTGTTTATCGAGTGTTTATCAAGCTTTTGTATCGGATCCAGTCTTCTAGAGTGAAGCCACTGGGCTTGATTCTCAACCAAGTAATTGTATTTCTAGCAATATATTCGAGTATATTTCCAACTTCCCACCAGCCCTTGCTTCCAGGTGGCGAGTTGCCAAATGGACTCATTCCACCTCTTTACCTTCTTTCTCTTGAGGACCCTTGAGAACACGGGGTCATTATGAGCACCTTCTGGTGCTGTCATGTGGCATATGCACACTTTGTTGAGAAAGAGAGAAAAGAGGACATGTGTATTTGCATATTGGTGTGCACACTGATTAACAGTTCTGTGACCTAGTTCTCTTCGAGTATAAGAAACATGTGATTCTTTCTTTGCTCTCAGCTGGTATTCTACCCGAAAATATCACTTGCCCACAGATCTAGGTCAATTTAATGAAAACTAATTCATTGAGTGGCTAATTTACTAAGATTCAACTCACCAGGAGTTAATTTGCTAAAAGGCATTTTACTGAGTCATCAGATCATGGAATGTCAGATTCCCCGGGAACTGTCAGGCCTTCCGCTGGGTTTAGGAAGGGTGGCTGCCGCTGATCTGTTCTTAGAACAACGACTCTTAAACCGGGCATGGTGGCACACACCTTTAATCCCAGCACTCGGGAGGCATAAGTAGGAGGATTGCCATGAGTTCAAGGCCACCCTGAGCCTACAGAGTGAATTCTAGGTCAGCCTGGGCTAGAGTGAGACCCCACCTCGAAAACAAACAAAACAAAACAAAACACTTGCCGGGCGTGGTGGCACATGCCTTCCATCTCAGCATTCGGGAGGCAAAGGTAGGAGGTTCACCATGAGTTCGAGGCCACCCTGAGATTACATAATGAATTCCAGGTCAGCCTGGGCTAGAGTGAGACCCTACCTTGAAAAAAAAAAACAAAAAATGAAAAACAAACAAACAAACAAAAAAACCCAAAAACTCTTGTCAAGGTCATGCAAGCAGGGTGTGGTGGTTTGTTCTTTTAATGCCAGCACTCAGGAGGCAGAGGTAGGAGGATTGCCTGGGCTGCAGAATGAGTTCCTGCTCTGCCTGGGCTAGAGTGAGATCCTATCTCAAAAGAACAAAACTATCAATCAATCAATCAATCAATCAAACAAACAAACAAACAACAACAACAAAAAGTTAATTCATAAAGAAAGAGCAAAGTATATTTCTTTAAAATAAAGCAGAGGTTCTGAAGAGGTTGCTCAGTGGTTAAGGTCCTTGCCTGCAAAGCCTAATCACTGGGGTTGAATGCTGCAGTACCCATGTAAAGCCTGGATGCACAAAGGGATACATGCATTTGGAATTTGTTTGTAGTGGCTGGAGGCCCTGGTGTGCCCATTCTCTCTGTACCTCTTCTATCTCTTTCTGCTTGCAAATAAATAAATATTTTAAAAAATTAAGGAAGAGAGGTAGTGCGTTTAAAAGAAAGCCTAACTGAAGAGTTAAGCCATGTCCATTTAGAAACACTCTGCCTTTGAAAAGGGAAACAACACACGAGGACTTTATATCCAGTTGACTTGGGCATGCTGCTCTGTGGTTAAGTAGCGGTAAGAAAATAGTGATCAGGGCTGGAAAGATAGCTCAGTGGTTAAGGAACCTGCATGCAAAACCTAACAACCTGGGTTTGATTTGCCAGTACCCACATAAATTCAGTTGCACAAACTGGGGAATGTATCTGGAGTTGGTTTGCAGTGGCTACAGGGTCCTGGGACACCCATTCTCTCCCTCCCTCCCTCCCTCTCTCTCTCCTTACAAATAAATAAAATATTTTAAAAAAGAAAGCAGGTAAGCCGGATGCAAAAGGTGGTGCATGGATCTGGAGTTTGTTTGCAGTAGCTAGAGGCCCTGGTGTGCCCATTATCTTTCTTTGTCTCTCTCTCACTATCTGCCTCTTTCTCTTTCTCAAGTAAATAAATATTTATAAAGTATTTTAAAAAAAGAAAGCAGGGCTGGAGAGATGGCTCAGTGGTTAAGGTGCTTGCCTGTAAAGTCTAACAACTCAGATTCAAGTGCTCAGGACCCACTTAGCCAGATGCATAAAGTGGCACATTCATGTAGAGTTCGTTGGCAGTGGTTCAAGGACCTAGTGTGCCCATTCTCTGTCTCTGTCTCATTCTCTCTATGTTTCTCTGCTTGAAAATAAATAAATAAATAAATAAAATGTTTTTTTTTTTTAAAAAGCAATCATGAAAATAAAACCAAAAGTCTTTCTCTTTTTACAATCTATTCTAATTACTTAATTTAGTATTTAGTATATCAGTGGGTGAGAGTCTCTTGCCACTGCAAATGAATAGCAGACACCACTTTTTTTTTTGGAGAGAGACACAGAGAGAGACAGAGAGGGAGAGGGAGACAGATAGATGGGTGCGCCAGCAGCCTGTCAGCTGCTGTGAATGAAATCCAGATGTGTGTGCCCCCTTGTGGTCAAGTGTGGCATTGCGCCCTTGCATCACTGCATCTGGCTAAACGTGGGACTTGGAGATTGGAACTGGTGTTCTTAGGCTTAGGAGGCAGGCACCTTAACTGCTAAGCCATCTCTCCAGCCCAACACCACTGTTTGAGTCTGACTTAATGTGGGTGATGGGGAATCAAACCTGGGCTGACAGGCTTTGTAAGCAAGTGCCTTTAATTGCTGAGCCATCTCCTCAGCTCAATTCTCTTTATTTTAGTTTGCTTGAGTGTGTGTGGTATATGAACATACATATGCCTTTGTGGTACCGTAATGTACTCACTTGTGGTAGTGATACAGGAATTTTGTGTTTCCTTTGCCAATGCACCAACAATTTTGCAGTTTCAACAAATTGTTGTCTTATGAATTTGATGAATGAAGCCCACAGATGGGAGGATAAGGTTTGGAGACATTTTATTATCGCTTAGAGCTTTAGAAGGAAGAGCTTTCAGAGGAGAGAACTTAAGGGATAAAAGGAAGGAAGAGTGGAAGAATAGAAGGAAGAAAGGAGGGAAGGAAGGAAATCATTCTTGCCCAAGGAGGCAAAACAGGAAGTCCCAATTTTAAGAGAAGGAAGCAAGGCAGGACTCTTACCCAGGGAGGTAAGAGGAGGTTTGAGAAGCCCACCTTAAGACTCAGGTTGGAATATTTTATGAGCCCTATGGATGTGAGGCTAATCCTAACATCAGTCTAATCCTAACATCAGAAGTCTGAGATTAGGATTTCTGGAAAAGGGCAGTTGTCCCAGAAATCTTAATTTTCTAAGAAGGGAGTGGAAGGACTCCCTGGGGGGTCAGAGGTAAGGAAAGCCCAGGATGACCTGGAACTTACTTTGTACCCCAGGTTTGAGTTAAATAGCACTGAGATTATAGACATGCGTCACCACCATGCAATGGCTTGTGCAGAGCTGGACAATTGAACCCACGGCTTTATGCATGCTAGGCAAGCACTCTACTAACCGAGACACATCTGTAGTCCATTTCTAATTATCTTTACTGTATAATTTTATGTTGTTGAACTCTATTTCATCCATTGGACAGAATATCAAAGTGTAGAAGAGGAGGAATAGACATTATATAGTAACCTTACATATGGAGTTGGGTAAAATATTAATTAGGCTTTGTCTATGTTTTAGGGAAGAACATGAGTGTATTTTTTTTTTCTGGGTAGATAGTCTCATTATTTTAGTCAAGAACATTATAGTTCCTGTAATTTTAAAGATTGAGAATACAAAATTAACTCTCTCTAATTGGATTTGAGGCCCTTTACACTGGAAAGAATTCATGCCTATACTGAAAACCCTGTCAAAAGCCTATGATCAGGAAGGTCACAGGCTCTAAACAGAAAGCTACTGCTGTTGTTTGGCTAAATGGAGATGGTGTGACCATCAAATTACCTCGAGCCAGAGAATGGGAGGAGTGCTGTGGAATGCTGTCTTCTGACCACTACGTGGCTGTTGTATTCATGACCTCACAGAGGCTGTCATTGTCTGCACCAGGCCTGTGTTGTATTAGGCTCATCAATATTCCATCATGTATGTTGGAGAAGGGCACAGAAACACACCAAAAGCAAGATATCAAAATAGAAAACGGGCTGGAGAGATGGCTTAGCAGTTAAGGTGTTTGCCTGCAAAGCCAAAGGACCCCAGTTCTATTCTCCAGGACCCACATAAGCCAAATGCACAAGGAGGCACATGCATCTGGAGTTCATTCGCAGTGGCTGGAGGCCCTGGCGTGCCCATTGTCTCTTTCTTTCTGCCTCTTCCTCTCAAATAAAAATAATAAATGTAAAGAAAAAAAAGTCCTAGAATGCCCCCTCCTCAAAATAGAAAACTGGTTAGTTGGTGTGGTGGTTTGATTCAGGTGTCCCCCATAAACTTAGGTACTCTGAATGCTAGGTTCCCAGCAACTTGGGAATTAGATCCTCCTGGAGGCAGTGTATTATTGGGGGCTTATGGGTGTTATATCCAGCTTCCTCTTGCCAGTGTTTGGCACACTCTCCTGCTGCTGTTGTCCACCTGATGTTGGTCAGGAGGTGATGTCCACCCTGTGCTCCTGCCATCGTTTTCCCCTGTCATCATGGAGCTTCTCCTTGAGTATGTAAGCCAAAACAAACCTTGCCCCTCCCCACAATCTGCTCTTGGTGAGGTCTTTTCTGCCAGCAATGTGAACATGAATGCAACAGTTGGAAAGAAGGGTTTAGTGGAAGAGGATGGAGAGGGAGCAAAAGAAGGTAGTGGTAGATGTTAGATGTGAGGGAATTATGATTAAAGTACATTATGTACATGTATAAAATTTATCAATAAAAAGTAGAGCAAAAAGGTTTTGTTTGCAAGGAGGTTATGTGTTGATGACAGAGTTAAAGGGTAGCCTATGATAGGCATTTTTTCTTTGTCCACACAGAGCATTAAACATATTTACCAGCTTGGGGAATTTCCCACTTTATGCATCTACAAGAGAGGCAAGAACAGCTACTCTGGGGAAATGTCCACTCTTTCCTCTTGTAGCTGAGATTTAGGCAATTGAGTCTGGCTTTGCTAATTAGCTAGTTTTTTCTAGACTTTAGTGAGAAACTAACAACATAAGAGGATTTTCTGGAGCATTCTGATATGACTTGAGGCAGCCACACCAAGTTTGCAAAAACAGATTTTATAGTCATGCTGCCTGGTTTCTAATGTCCGTGGGGTTGATGGTTTTTTGACATGTCTGTACCAAGAGACAGCGGCAGTTGTGTATTTACTGTGCCATCCTGTGAAGTAATTTGGGCACTTTTTGTGGATGAAATGTCCAATCCTCTGGCACGTCCAGAATTTCCATGTCTGTTAATATATTTATTTTCTGTTTAAAGCACTCTGAATTGGTTGTTTGCATCTACAAATTCTAATTACTAGACAAAACCACAAAAGATCATTTGAACTTTGCATAATTATCTTATATCCAGTAACCATATCACATTCCTAATACTTATCATAATAGTACTTTTTAAATTAGAGACAGAAAGAGAGAAAGATAGAGAGATAGAGAGAGAGAAAGGACGTGCCAGCGGCCTCTCAGTCGCTGTAAATGATCTCCAGATGTGTGTCCCCCTTGTTGGCAAGTGCAGCATTGTGCTCTTGCGTCACTTTTTGTGTCTGGTTAAATGTGGGACCTGGAGATTGGAACCGGTGTTCTTAGGCTTGGCAGGCAGGCGCCTTAACCACCAAGCCATCTGTCCAGCCCCGTAATAGTACTTTTAAAATGAATTTCTTCAGTTATCAAGAAATACATTTATGTCACATAGAAGTTAATATAATGGCTTCTCTTTTTCAAGGAATAAAATGAGTGGAAGTCACCCTTCCTTGGGTCTGTTCCAGTGGCTGCAAGACTCTCACATGTTTCTGCCTATGGCTCTTAAGTGAGCAGAATGGAGATGCTGGGGGAAAAGCAAGTTCTTCCCTAGATAGCTCCAGGACCAAAATTCCATTGCAGATGTTCCGTAGACATGACCCGATGGTGGCCAGGGGTGCTAAGACTATGACTTGGATCCCAAAATGTAGAAAGTGGTTACTTAACAAATGGAACAAACTAAATATTCCGAGATAGCGAAGGGTAAGCAACCAACCTCTACCCTCCCCCCCCCAAAAAAAAAACCCCAGACAATTATTGAAATTATAAAAGTCAGGGGAAAACAGATAAAGGTAACAGAGTGATCTCTGAACCAGGAACAAAGAACTAGGGTGGATCCCATACATGATGCAGATACAAACAAAAGGCATAGGGCTGGAGAGATGGCTTAGCGGCTAAGGCACCTGCCTGCTAAGCCTAAGAATGCTGGTTCCAATGTCCAGCGGTTCCAATCTCCAGGTCCCATGTTCAGCCAGATGCAAAGTGACGCAAGGGCGCAATGCCGCACTTGACCACAAGGGGGCGCACGCATCTAGATTTCGTTCACAGCAGCTGAGAGACTGCTGGCGTGAGCATTTCTGTCTCCCTCTCCCTCTCTGTCTATCTCTCTCCAAAAATAAATAAAAAATAATTTAAAAAATCTAAAAAAAAAAACAAAAGGCATAGCAGGGGATGAACAGGGCTGGTGGAGTCTTTCTGTCTCATCTACATTGACCACAAGGCACAATAGCACATGTTTGGACAAACTCCAGGTGTCCAGGGTTTAAAGAACTGAATCCTCATTTCCTTATGATTTCCAGACTCCACAGTTGACTCTCCACCGTGTAGCTGGTTTGGGGAATGGTTACAGCAGCACTGTTTCCAGAATGTTAAATTTGTCTTCAAAGGCTTGGGTTATTGTCTGATCATCACCAGGATTAGGACCTGAAATCAGTATTTCCAAACTTAGATCATTGGTTTTTATAAATGTCCTTCAAAATTTTAAATGTGTATAGTAACCATTTAAACAGATCTAGACCTTGTTAGACATTACAAACAATGCCTGCATGTTGTTGTATAGCATATATAAGTAAATATATAAAAATGTATACACATAGGAAATTTGAACACTATGAAATGTAAAAGTTGTGCTGAAGGGATATCTTAGCGGGTAAGGTGTTTGCCTGCAACACTAAAGGACCCAGTTTGATTCCCCACGTTAGCAAGATGCACAAGGGGCACATGCGTCTGGAGTTTGTTTGCAGTAGCTGGAGGCCCTGGCACACCCATTCTCTCTCTCTCCCTCTTTCTCTGTCAAATAAATAAATAAAAACATTTTTTAAAAATGTAAAAGCTGGGCTGGAGGGATGGCTTAGTGATTAAGGCATTTGCCTGCAAAGCCAAAGGACCCAGGTTCAATTCCTCAGGACCCACGTTAGCCAGATGCACAAGGGGGCGCACACATCTGGAGTTCATTTGCAGTGGCTGGAGGCCCTGGCATGCCCATTCTCTCTTTCTCCCCTCTCTCTCTGTCAAATAAATAAATTAAAATTAAATAAAAAATGTAAAAGCATTCTCTTATCTTTGTGTTATTCTTTTTAAAAAATATTTTATTTATTTATGAGAGAGAGTGAGTGCAAATATGAATGGGTGTGTCAGGATCCCCAGCCACTGCAAACGAACTCCAGATACATGTGCAACCTTGTTCATCTGGCTTTGTGTGGGTACTGGGGAATAAAACCTGGGTCCTTAGGCTTTGCAGGCAAGTGCCTTAACTGCTGAGCCATCTCTCCAGCCTCTTCAGTTTTATTCTTTACATGCAGTTACTACTAACATTTTCTTGTATACATTTTCCAAAAGATTTATATAAGTGTATTAATATATGTAGATATCCATACATTTGTGTCTTTTCCTCTTTTCAATACATGTGAGCAATGTACCACTCATCCTTTTACTCTTTTAAATTATAACATGCATTGGATTTCTTTATACTTAAGAATAAAGAACATATAAATACTTATTCTTTTTACAAAAGCTGAATGTTATTCCACCGTGTGAATTTATTGAACTAAATTTTATTTAAACATATATGAGAGTTCCAACTGCTATGTTTAACTACCAACCCTTTTAAGTTTAGACATACTGCTGGGTATAAAATGATAGTTCATTGTGGTTTTAAACAAATTTCTTAATGACTAGTTGCGTTTAGTAAATTCTTATGTGATTATTGGCCACTATATGTTTTGTGTGAAGTACCTGTTCAGGTAATTGTTTGAATGTCCCTTTTGCGTTGTCTGTGCTAGTCTTACTTACCTGTAGTATGTCTTTACAGATTCTAGAGTCAAGCCCTATTCCTACTGCATATGTACATTACAAATATTTTCTGTTTATAATTTGATTTTGGTTCTCTTTTGGAATATGAATCCCTACGATGGTTCAATTCCATTGTCAACTTGATCAGGTTAGGAATTGAGTGAGAGATGATCCTTTTTGGACAGTCTGTGAGGGCATTTCCAGAAAGATAAACTGAACAAGGAAGTTCCTCTGCCAGTGTAGGTGACTCTTCAGTGGGGGACCAAATATAAGAATGTTCCAGGAGAACAAAGAATTTTTTTTGGCAGCTGCCCATGCTCCTGGCCCCTGCACCCGAATTTACAGTTTGGCTATCCTCTGAGGACATAGGAACTGAGCCTGCAACCAGCCTCGTGCAGTGAGCACCTACTGAGTTCTCCAACCTTTCAGGATGGCTATTGTTAGACTGCCCAGCTTGTATATTGTGAGCTAAATCCCCCTTTAAAAAATGTGTTTATTTATTTGAGAGAGAGAGGAAGAAAGAAAAAGAATATGGGTGTTTCCAGGACTTCTTGCTCCTACAAACCAACTCCAGATACATGTGCATGTTGTTATACCTCTGGCTTTATGTGGTGCTTGCGTATATTGAATCTGAGCCATCAGTCTTTGCAAGCATGCACCTTTCACCACTGAGCCATCTCTCCAGCCCAAATTTACTTTTGAATACATAATCATTTTATCAGTTGAGCTTCTCTAGAGAATCCTGACTGATACAGTCCCCAACTTTGAGCATTTAATTTATTATTTGCCTCTTTTATAGCTAGTGCCTTTTGGGTTTTATTTAATTAATATTTTTATCTCACAGATTAGAAAACAAAGAAATGATCCCACATTAGTTTCTACAGTCTTACTGGATTTTAGACTCCTATTTAAATCCACATCCATGTGTTTGTTTTTTTGTGAGTGGTGGAAAATTAGATTCCAAATGTCTTCAGTTGACCCAGTACCATTTAAGAAAAAGCCATAATAAAAAAATCAAAGTGCAAGCATGGGGTTAGGCTGAGAAGAGCCCTGGAGTTTGATCCCAAGAAGCTACATTAAAAACTGGGCATGCTGGGCGTGGTGGCGCACACCTTTAATCCCAGCACTTGGGAGGCAGAGGTAGGAGGATTGCCGTGAGTTTGAGGCCACCCTGAGACTACATAGTGAATTCCAGGTCAGCCTGAGCTAGAGTGAGACCCTACCTCAAAAAACCAACAAAACAAAACAAAACAAAACAAAACAAAAAAAACAAAAAACTCAGCAGGGCCATGTGTGTCTGAAACCCCAGTCCTATAGGGGAACAGAAACTAGAAATTGCAGCAGGCGGGGGGGATGATAATTTAAAAAATGGCAACTTCAGGATCAGTAAGAGACTCTCGCTCAACCAAGAATGGTGGAAGAGCAATGGAGTGGGCCACCTTACATTGTGCCGTGTCCAACGCAGATGAGTATGCCCAGCCACAGGTGAGCACATGGGTGCCAGGTGGGCACATACACGTGCATGCACCACACACACACACACACACACACACACACACACACACACACACACACACACAAAAGCATATCATCCCTCAAAAAATATATACAAACAATTGAATTAATTATTATGTTCTGGGAATTGCATTCAAGGCCTTATTTGTGAGCCTCACTATACCAGCCCTAAACTCATTTTAAAACTTAGAACATAAAAACATAGAAATCTGACAAATTTAAGGATGCCTTGTGTAATTTTAATCGGTAGAGATTTGCAGTGTGGTTTGAAATTAGGTAGTGTGACGCCTCTTATTTTCTTCTTTTTCTTTATTATTATTATTGTTTTCGTTTTTTGAGGTAGGGCTTCAGTCTAGTCCAGGCTGATCTGGAATTCACTATGTAGTCTCAGGGTGATCTTGAACTCATGGCAATCCCCTACCTCTGCCTCCCGAGTGGTGGGATTAAAGGTATGTGCCATCTCACCCAGCTTTGGCTAGAATTTCTAATTGGTAAGTGCTGAGTTGGCATCCTTGTCTGTTTCCAGATCTTAGGAAGCTTTCTGCCTCCCCCCACCCCATTTAGTGTGGAACCAACTGTCACTTTCTTAGAGATAGCCTTTGTTATAGTGAGGTTAATTTTTTCTGTATCTACTTTGTTCAGCATTTTTATCTTAAAGGAATACTGAAATTTTATCAAATATCCTTTCTGTACGTACTGAAATAGTTATATGGTTTTTGTCCTGCATTTGGCTGATATAAGTTATCACACTATTGACTTCTATATGTTGAACCCTGGAATGAACACTTCTTGATATGGTCAGTAGTAGTTGTTTTTTTTTAAAATCAAGTCGAAACTTTGTATGGACAAATCATGGTTGGTCCCATTCCCCTCCTCCCTGCCCCCATTCCTCTATCTGGTGTTCACCATAGGGTTTTGGCTTCTGAGTTGTGAGAGCAGCAGTCAGTGTGGCGGAGGGCAATGCCTCTGGATACCCCTTCCCACCCTGTGGCTCTTATAATCTTTCTGTCCCCTCTTCTGCAAAATTCCCTGAGCCTGGCAGATGTGTTTTAAGGTTGAGCTCTCAGAAACTTCTGAATTTATGCGTTGGTATGATCCCAGCATAATTCTACATAGAGATAGAAAAATAATCTCAAAATTCATATGGAACTGAAGAAGACCTTGGATATCCCAAAGTACCCTCAGCCAAAGAAGTACCTCTGGAGGTATCACCATACCCGATTTATACTACAAAGCCAAAGTGCAAAAGCAGCATGATACTGGCATAAACACAGACATATAAGTCAATGGTACAGAACAGCAGGTCCAGTCCTTAGTTCAAATAATTATAGTTTCCTGATCTTTGATAAAGGAGCCAACAGTACACACTGGGGAAAAGACAGCCTTTTGAACAAATGGTGTTGGAGAAGTTGGATAACCACATGTAGAAAAATGAAACTAGACCCACTCCTTTCACTGCATGAAAATCTGCACAATAACTGCATAAATGATGCTGGAAAAATTGGATAACCATGTATAGAAAAATGAAGCTATCCAGGCATGGTGGCGCACGCCTTTAATCCCAGCACTCAGGAGGCAGACATAGGAGGATCGCCATGAGTTTGAGGCCACCCTGAGACTACATAGTGAATTCCAGGTCAGTCTGAGCTAGTGTGAGACCCTACCTCAAAAAAAAAAAAGTTAAAAAAATTAAAAAGAAAAAGAAAAATGAAACTAGACCCACTCCTCTCACTGCACAAAAATCTGCACAAAATCAACTCCAGATGGATTAAAGATCTCAATATAAGACCTGAAACTGGAAGAAAAAATAGGGGGAACTCACAATGATATAGGAGTGGGGACAGACTTCCAGAACAACACCCCAGTAGCCCAGGAAATTAGACAATCATTCAACTAATGGGGTTTCACTAAACTAAAAAACTTTTGTACAGACAGAAATACCATAAACAGGCCAACAGACTACCCAAAGGATGGGTGAAAATCTTCACCAGCTGTACCACTGACAGAGGCCTAATATCTAGAATCTATAGAAAACTCAAAAAAAAAAAAAACTAAGCAATTTAAAAAAATCAAACAATCCACTAAAAGAGTAGGGCAGAAAACTGAATAGTGAACTCTCAAAGGAAGAAATACAAAAGGCCCATACTCAGTTAAAGAAATGTTCAACATCCTTAGCCACCATGGAAATGTAAATTAAAATGACTATGAGATTCCACCTTACTCCAGTCAGTATGGCAATCATTAAAAAAATCAAATGAGGGCTGGAGAGATGGCTTAGTGGTTAAGGTGCCTGCCTGCTAAGCCTAAGAACCCGGTTCCAATCTCCAGGGACCACGTTTAGCCAGATGCAAAGTGATGCAAGGGTGCAATACCACACTTGACCACAAAGGGTTGCATGCATCTGGATTTCGTTCACAGCAGCTGAGAGTGCTGGTGTGCCCATCTCTGTCTTCCTCTCCCTCTCTCTCTCTCTCTCTCTGTCTCTCTCTGTGTCTCTCTCCAAAAATAATAAAAATAAAAATAAATCAAATGCCAATAAATGTTGGTGAGGATGTGGGGAAAGAGGAACCCTTGTGCACTGCTGGTGGGAGTGCAAACTCATACAACCACTGTGGAAATCAGTGTGGAGACTCCTGAAACAGATGAAAATAGAGCTACAAACAGACCTAGCTATTGCTCTACTGGGCCTAAAGGCTCCATGCTTCACTTCAGAGATATTTGCTCAACCATGCTTATAGCTGCTCAATTCATGGTAGCTAAGAACTGGCATCAACCCAGATGGCCATCATCTGAAGAATGGATAATGAAGATGCGGTACATATACACAATAGAATTCTTTTGTTTTGTTTTGTTTTGGTTTTGGTTTTTCAAGGTAGGGTCTCACTCTGGCCCAGGCTGACCTGGAATTCATTATGTAGTCTCAGGGTGGCCTTTAACTCACGGTGATCCTCCTACCTCTGCCTCCTGAGTGCTGGGATTAAAGGCGTGCATCACCACGCCTGGCTTCACAATGGAATCCGATTTAGCAGTAAGGACAAATGAAAGCATGCCTTTAGATGCTGAGGTAGGAGGATCACTGAGACCAGTTTGAAGCCACATAATGAATTCTAGCTAAACCTGGGCTAGAGTGAGACCCTACCTCAAAAAAAAAAAATAAAATAAAATAAAAAAAAAGGAAAAGAAATAATGAAATTTGTAGGAAATTGGATGGACTTGGAACAAATTATACTAAGTGAACTCACACAAGCACAGAAAGACAAATGGCACATGTTCTCCCTCCTCTGTGGTTCCTAACGTGGAACACCTTGAGTTGCAGGCTTAATTGACAGGCAACATGAGGGACAGGTAATAAGGTTGGAAGGGACTGGGGGAGGGGAAGGGAGGACAGGGGAGAAATACACAAAACTCAAGCCAAAATGAATGAGTGCCATAGAAACCTTCTTGACTAGCAGACTGTAAAATATAATCCTCGGTATGGGGGGGGTGGAGACTCATCTGGACAGGAGGGAACTGGAGTGCGTGGATGAAGCCTAATCCTAAAACAATTGCCTCTGGCTTGTAACTCCCAGTGCCAGAAATTGGTCACACACCTCATTGAGGTATTGGTCAGAGAGACCTAAGAGACCCCAAAACAAGGCAGGCTTCTGTCAACACACTTGGGTACTCACCTGATGTAAAAGGTGAATAGCTTTTATAAAAATATTCTTATTTATTTGAGTGGAGAGAGAACGAGAAGAGTCTATGAGAACGAATTTCAGGGCTTCTTGCCACTGCTGCAAATGTACTCCAGATGCATGCACCACATTGTGTATTTGGCTTTAAGTGGGTACTGGGGGATTGAACCCTAGCTGTTAGGCTTTGAAAACAAGTGCCTTTAACTTCTCAGCCATGTTTTCAGCCTTGTGAATAGCATTTTTTTTCCCTTTGGTTTTGCGAGGCAGGGTCTCACTCTGATCCAGGCTGATCTGGAATTCACTATGTAGTCTCAGGGTGGCCTCGAACTCTCGGCGATCCTCCTACCTCTGCCTCCCGAGTGCTGGGATTAAAGGCGTGCGCCACGACGCCTGGCTGTGAATAGCATTTTAAAAATATTTTTAATTGATAACTTCTTTAATTGTACACAATATCCTTTGGTACTTCCCTCCCTCCCCCCACTTTCCCCTTTGAAACTCCACTCTCCATCATATCCCTTCCCCCTCTCAATCAGTCTCTCTTTTCAGTTTGAGGTAAATAGCACTTTTAATGTGCTATTGCTAGTATTTTGTTGAGAATTTTTGCATTTGTGTTCATTAGTGATTTTGGACCTCAACTTACTTTTAAAAAAATATTTATTTGAGAGAAAGATAGAGACAGACAGAGAGAAAGAGGCAGGCACAGAGAGAGTGAGGATGGGCTTGCCAGGGCCTATTGCCTTGCAAACAAACTCCAGACGCATGCACAACTTTGTGCATTTGGCTTTATGTGGGTACTGGGGAATCAAACTCAGACTGTGAGGCTTTGCAAACAAGTGCTTTAACTGCTGAGCTATCTCTACAACCCCAACTTTTCTTTTTTTGGTTGTGGTTGTGGTATCAGATGAATACTGGCTTCATAAAATGGGTTTAGAGTAATTTCTTCCTCTTCAGTGTTTTGTAATAATTTCAGAAGAAGGTATTGAAGGATTACTAAAGACTTGGGAGGGAGGAGGAATAGTTGGAAGTTAATAGTGGGTTCCCAAACAGAGGAGTAATAAATTCCACTGCTGGAGGTCTAACTCAGGGTAGTGCATCTTACTGCAGAAATAGTAAGTCCTAGTGTTCTATAGAATGGAACTGAATGGAACTAAAGTTCACAATAACCTGTTATGTACTCGATGAGTAAGCAAGTGAGGAGCTTGAAGCTTTAAACACACTGACATTAAGGAGATGGGAATATTAATTACCCTGGTTTTGCCAGTACATGTTATATACATATATTGAAATATCAGTGTGCTAATAATTTGTACATTTACTCCATGCTAATAAAAAAGGTTTAAGGGATAGGAAAACTTAATCACTTTGATGTGATCATTATTAACTATATATATATGCATCAAATTATCACATAGTGTTCTCCTAAATTCATGCAGCTAAAATAAGAAAAATAAAAACATAGAAAGTAAACAAAATTTTATTCCATACTCACTTATTAAAATACAAATATGGCATTGTCTTTTGTTCAATGATTTTTTTATTTATTTGGATGTGACAGAGAGAGAGAGAGGCAGAGAGAGAGAGAGGGAGAGAGAGAGAATGGGCGCACCAGGGCCTCCAGCCATTGCAAACAAACTCCAGATGCATGTGCCACCTTGTGCATCTGGCTTGTGTGGGTCCTGAGGAATTGAGCCTCGAACCAGGGTCCTTAGGCTTCATAGGCAAGTACTTAACTGCTAAGCCATCTCTCTAGCCCTTGTTCAATGATATTTTTAATATTCAGTATCAATTACAATAGTCTATAGACTTGTGAGCATTTTATGTGCATTTTGTTTTTGTTTTGTCAAGGTAGTATCGCATTCTAGCCCAGGCTAAACTGAAATTCACTATGTAATCCCAGGGTGGCCTTGAACTCACAGCAATTCTCCTACCTCTGCTGCCAGAGGGCTGAGATTAAAGGCGTGCACCACCAGGCCCAGTTTATGTGCATTTTAATTGTCTTTATGCAGTCGGTGAAGAATCTGTCCGGAGTATTGTACATATTGCTTTCCATTTCTCACTGGTGCTTAATTGCACTCCTAGCATCTCTATATCAATGTTCAATAGAAATGGTGACATCAAGTATTCTCTTGTTATTTCCTATCTCTGCAATGTCAGCTGCAGGTTTAGTGTCAGGATTTCAGGGCTCTTAATAGATTAAGAGCCTCCTTTAGTCCTAATTTGATCGTAGTTAAAATTTTTTTTTATTGACAACTTCTATATTTTTACAAACAATAAATCGTGACACTCCCTTCCCTCCCCCATTTTCCCCTTCATGACTCCACTCTCTATCATATCCCCTCCCTCTCTCAGTTAGTCTCTCTTTTATTCTGATATCATCATCTTTTTCTCCTATTTTGAGGGTCTTGGGAAAGTCTAGGCACTGCAAGGTCATGGATATTGAGGCCAATTACTGTCTGGACAGTTGCATTCTAAGGAGTTGTACCCTTCCTTTGGCTCTTACATTCTTTCTGCCACCTCTTCTGCAATAGACCCTGAGCCTTGGAGGGTGTGATAGTGATGTTTCAGTGCTGGACACTCCTCTGTCACTTCTTCTCAGCACTATGTTGCCTTTTGAGTCATCCCAGTGGTCACCACCATCTGAAAAGAGAAGCTTCTCTAACCAAAAGTGAGAGTAGCATTAATATATGAATATGAACATTAAGTATAGTGTTTTCAGGGCAGCTTGATGAGAATAATATATGCATTTAGCCAGACAAGAGCAGGCTTTATACCCCTAAGGCACATGACCTGCCCTGCCATAGGCTTTTGATTAGTTTTTTTCAGTATCAGGCTTCTATTCCCTCTCTTGGCCTCCAGTCCAATTAGAGAGCAGTTGGTTTCCCCCAGAGCAGACATACCACTATTGCACCTGTTCGGTCATTTGGCCTGTCTGGACAAATTGAGGCTTCCAGTGTCCACTGTTTTCATCACTGATGACTTCTGTCTCCCATAGGATGCAGCTTTTTTTCAGTTTACAGTTGGCTGGTCTACAGGGAGAAGGTTTTCAGCTCAGCACCAGCTTGATTTCTCAGTGACTTTGCTGCCCATGCATGTGAAGTCTTCAGCAATAGGGTCTTACCATCTGTTGTTCATTGGAAACCAAGGGCCTTGGCAAAAGCCTGTAATGTTTTGGAGATAGCAGGGACCTCCCTGGCCAACAACTTACTGGTAGGTATCCCACCCCTGGCACTGAAAGTTTTCTATTAACAATCTATAGCTTCTGGATGTGCCATTATCCAAGGAAGTAGAATTTCATATGTCTTATTCAGAATATCTTGAATTTTGATTGACCCTCCCCCCATCCTTCTCTTACTCAATCTCTTTCCCTGGACTCACTCAGGCCATTCCACTCCCTGTGATCCCAGTTTTTCAAACTCATGTATACATATTGAATTTATCAGGTGATTTAGCTTTAAATATTAAAATGATCATCTAACTTTTCTCTTTCATTCTGTTTATGTGGTAAGCTAAGTTCATTGCTTCTCCAGTGTGAAGGCCTCTTGCATTCTTATTTATATTCTGATAAAAATTTATACATTTTTAGATTTGTAGGGTTTGTAATTTAAACTCTTTTTTAAAAATTTTATTTATTTAATTGAGAGAGAGAGAGAGTGAGAGAGGGAGAGAATGGGTGCACCAGGTCTTCCTGCCCTGCAAATGATGCACCTTGTGCATCTGGCTTACGTGGGTTCTGTGGAATCAAACCGAGGTTCTTTGGCTTTGCAGGCAAGCTCCTTAACCGCTAAGCCATCTCTCCAGCCCCTAAACTCTTTTTAAAATATTTCATTTATTTATTTGAGAGCGAGAGAGAGAAAGAGGCTGTTAGAGAGAAAGAGAGAATGGGCATGCCGGGGCCTTTTAGCTACTGCAAATGAACTCCAGATGCATGTGCCCCCTTGGGGATCTGGCTTACATGGGTCCTGGGGAATAGAACTGGGGTCCTTAGGCTTTGCAGGCAAATGCCTTAACTGCTAAGCCATTTCACCAGTCTGGGTTTATGATTTAATTTTAAGATCAATTTTAATTTAATTTAGTGATTTTCTTTTATAATAAGCTTGTCATACTTAAGATTCAAAGGTTATATTTGTTATATAGTTATTATTGACAATCTCCATACATAATAGAAAATATTCATAATCATAATTTCCCACCACGCTCCCCTTTACCTCTCCTAAGTCCTCCCTCCATTGAATCCCTTCCTTCCACCTAGTCTCTCCTATTTTTTTCCTTCTATTATGCAGACATTCTGATTCAGTGTGTTAACTAAAGCATCTGGGAATGGTTCTGGTGGGGTACAAGGCTGTTACTTAAAACCTGGACTCAGTGATGGTCCATCTTACGTCAAGTCTGAGGTATAACTTCCTGGAGAAAACAATGGAAATATTAGGGAGACTGGACCATTGGGCACGTTGTAATTATCACATATAATGTACTCACATATACCCTAAATCTCCCAGCAAACACAAAGGAACTACACTTAGTGAGATTGTGAAAAATATGTTGACTGTGCCTGCCAGCTCTAGAGTGTCTGTCCTCATTGGTCAGGGGTGACATTAGTGGACATTACCACGAGGTGGGTTCTTTTGACTGTAGTCAAGGTGACAGTGGAGTGTGTTAGTGAAAGCTAGGTCCTCGGCTGATGGCAATTGGAAATTAAAGCCTCCTGGAGAAGTAATATTGTGTGGGGGGTGGGGGGGTGGGGGCATGGGGGGCAGGCTTCTGAGTGTTATAGCCAGTGTCCCCTTGCCAGTGTTTGGCACACTCTCCTGTTGCTGTTTCCACCTTATGTTGTCCAGGAGGTGATGTCCATCCTCTGCTCATGCCATCGTTTTCCCCTGCCATCATGGAGTTTCCCCTCAATTCTGTAAACCAAAATAAACCTCTTTTTTTTTTTTTTTCCCACAAGCTGCTCTTGGTTGGGTGATTTCTGCCAGCAATATGAACCTGAATGCAACAGCCACTATCTACAAATCAACACTATAGCTATTTACCCAGCAACTGAACACAAAATACATGCTTTCAGTTCTCCCCACATGGAGTTCTGTTGGTTTAAAGCTCATAATTACTGAGGGAGAGATTTTGCTACCGGACACACTGGAATTCGAAACCCCCACTTGGCACTTTGGAGCTCCACATGCCACGGAAACAGCAAGTGGTGAGGAAGACTACATAGAGACAGCCTGGCTTACCTGATCCTGGTGGTTGAGGAACGGAGTGCTGCTGTGGCCCAGCAGGGTCAAGGAGGAGAGTGTCTGACGAAGTGTGTGCAAGTGTGTGTCTACATATATAGTGCTGAAGGAAAAAAAAAAACCAAACTTCATACTTATAGTGCTGTGCACTTACAGTGCTAAAGGAATATATATTTATATAATGCCAAAATAACTATCAACTAAGATTTTTATGCCCAGCATAAAAGTCATTTATGTCCTTCAAATTAAAAGCAAAATAAAGAGTTATTTCACATAATCAAAGCCTAAGGGACCTGCACTAGATGAAACACTAAAGGAAATGCTTCAGGAAGAACAATGCTAGATGAAATTATGAATTTCCAGAAAGAAGCAAAAGCCATGAGCAAAGAGATACAAATAAATACTCAGAGATCTGAATGAATATTTATCATATTAAAAAATAAGAATGAGCAGGGCATGGTGGCACACGCCTTTTATCCCAGCACTCAGGAGGCAGAGGTAGGAGGATTGCCATGAATTCAAGGCCACCCTGAGACTACATAGTTAATTCCAGGTCAGCCTGGGCCAGAGTGAGACCCCACCTTGAAAAACCAAAAAAAAAAAAAAAAAAAAAAAAAGAATGATGATGTTGGGCTGCTGGAGAGATGGCTCAGTGATTAAAGCTCTTGCCTGCAAAGACTAACGGCCTGGGTTTAATTCCCCAGTGCCCATGTAAAACTAAATGCGCAATGTAGCACCTGCATCTGGAGTTCATTTGCAGTGGCTGGAGACCCTGGCCTGCTCATCCTCTCTTCTCTTTCTCTCTGCTTGTAAATAAATAAATAAATAGAATGATGGTGTCATATGAGGCTAACATATATATATATATATATAACATACAACTAAGACACATAAGAAAAATTATACAAAACACAAATATATGTGAAGTACCCTATAGCCTTGAATTACAGGGATGTGAAAGATAATTTATGCTAGGATTTAACACAGTAAGATGCCTACTGAATGTCTATGGTAGCTAGTTTTTTTTTTTTTTTTTGTTTGTTTGTTTGTTTTGTTTTTTTGGAGAGAGACACAGAGAGAGACAGAGAGAGAGGGAGCGGAAGATAGATAGAGAATGGGCATGATAGCAGTCTCTCAGCCGCTGCGAACTCCAGATGTGTGCGCCCTTGCATCACTTTGCATCTGGCTAAACGTGGGACCTGGAGGTTGGAACTGGCATTCTTAGGCTTAGCAGGCAAGCGCCTTAACCACTAAGCCATCTCTCCAGCCTGGTAGCTAGCTTTTTATTTTTATTTTTTTATTTTTTATTTATTTATTTTTTTTTGCGAGGTAGTGTCTCACGCTGGTTCAGGCTGACCTGGAATTAACTATATAGTCTCAGGGTTCCTGGAATGTGTTTGCCTATGGTGTGGTGGTTGCTTTTCTCTCTGCATGGACCTGTGAAAGGGGCCAACTTCTTCTGCCACTATGGAATTTCCCGTGGATCTGTAAGCTTCAAATAAATCCCTTCCTCCCTAACTTTGCCTGGTTTGTAAGTTCATCCCAGCAACCTGAGGTTGTCTACTACAAAGTGGGCAAATGATGTCATAATAGAAGAGTGACCAGTTGGACAGAAGGGATTCAATGGAGGGGGAACTTGGGAGGGGAAGAGGAAGGGTGGTGGGAGGGGATTATGATCATAGTATATTGTTTATGTTTATGGAAACTGTCAATAAAAAGTTTAAAAATTACCAAAATTAAACCATATTCTGACTTATTATTGGGCAACAATGCCCAAGATAAAAATCTCACAGGTGTATTTCTTGACTGTAATGAAATTAAGCCAGAAACCATTTCATATCCAGAACAAGCAAAATCCCAAATGCTTGTAAATTAAGAAGATATCTCCATATGGCACAAAAGGGAAGTAAAATGTTGCAATGGATATTAGAAAATATTTGAAATCAGCAGTGACATCAAAATTTATGATTTCACCTAAAGCCCTGAGTACAAGAGAATGTTCACCATTATATGCACATGAGAAAAGATGAAATGCCAGAAGTCAAGGATCTAAGCATCCATCTCAAGAAGTCAGGCAAAGAAGAGCAAATTACATTCAAAGTAGAAAAATAATGAAGATAAGGACAGAAATCAGTGAAGTAGAAAACAAATGCAGAACAGAGAAAAACTGAGGAAGTCAAGGTTCAAAGCACACCTTTTTTTAAAAAAATATTTTATTCATTTACTTATTTATCAGAGAAAGAGGGAGATGGGGAGAGAGAGAGAGAGAGAGAAAGAGAAAGAGAGAAAGAATGGGCACACCAGGGCTTTTAGCCACTGCAGACAAACTCCAGACCCCCTTATGCATCTGGCTAATGTGGGTCCTGGGGAATCAAACCTGTTCCTTTGGCTTTGCAGGCAAATGCCTTAACTACTAAGCCATCCCTCCAGCCCACTCACTTTTTTTTTTTTTTTTTTTTTTTTTGAGCACACTAATAAAATCTGTAAGTCTCTGTGCAGATGACTTGAGGTAGAAACCACTGTTGGATGTGAGAAAAGGACATGACCTCACAGCTGCAAAGTTTTCAAACAAAACCAACAGGAATTATGGGCAGTCTTTGGTCAGCATATGTAAATGCTTGCAGGAAATACATGATTCCTAAGAAAACTCAAAAAGGACATGGGGAGAGCTGAGCGTGGTGGTGCACGACTTTAATCCCAGCACTCAGGAGGCAGAGGTAGGAGAATTGCTGTGAGTTCAAGGCCACCCTGAGACTACAGAGTGAATTCCAGGTCAGCTTGGGCCAGTGTAAGAGACCCAATCTCGAGAAACCAACACAACAAAAAAAGAAATGGGAATTTGAAATGTGATATGCGTTTGATAGATGAATGTTTCCATAAAGAAAACTCTTCTCTCCAGTCCCCTCCCTTTCCCTTCCTCCTTCTTTCTTCTCTCCCCTCTTCTTCTTCTCCTCCCTCTCTCTTTCTCAGACTCTCTTTTTCTTTCTTCAGGGTCTCTAGTCCAGGCTGGCTTTGAACTCATGTAATTTAGGGTGATCTTGAAATTCTGAGCCTTCTATTTTCACCTCCTCAGTACTAGGATTATAGGCATGTGCCACTCCACTGGCTGGGGATTGAACCCAGGGCATCTCATGCATGCTAGGCAAACACTCTGCCAACTGAGCGTCCTCAAATCTCTTTCCATAAAAAAATCCCTAAGTACATACTGATACAAATTAGCAAAACATAAGTATGTGTGTGTGTTATATTCATATTCCTACTTCCAGGTTATGTCCTGATCTGATATTATTTATCAATCATTTATTAAATAATTAATTGTTATTAAATGAGGGGTGCTGAAGCATATTTAATGTAGACAATGAAATTTTTTTTACAATTAGAACCTCCTCATTTTTCTCTTTTCTGTCTTTTTTGTTTTTGGAGAGAGAAAGAGAGAGGGGGAGAGGAAGACAGATAGAGATGGGCACGCCAGCAGCCTCTCAGCGGCTGCGAACAAACTCCAGACACGTGCGCCCCAAGTGGTCAAGTGTGGCATTGCGCCCTTGGGTCACTTTGCGTCTGGCTAAACTTGGAACCTGGAGATTGGAACCGGTGTTCTTAGGCTTAGCAGGCAGGCGCCTTAACCACTAAGCCATCTCTCCAGCCCTTGTCTTCTCTTTTTAAAACAAGTCATTTTTGTTAGTATGCATTTGCTGTGTATGGCAATGTGTTTCATGAAGCACATTATATCTATCACAGGCTTGACCATATCTATTTTTTAAATGTTTTTTTAAAAAATATTTATTTATTTATTCTTTATTTATTTATTAGACACACAGAGAGAGAGAGAGAGAGAGAGAGAGAGAGAGAGAGTGAGAATGGGTGGGCAAGGGCCTCTAGCCACTGCAAACAAACTCCAGATGCATGTGCCACCATGTGCATCTGGCTTACATGGGACCTGGAGATTTGAACCGGGGTCCTTGGGCTTCACAGGCATGCACCTTAACCACTAAGCCATCTCTCCAGCCCAGGCTTGACCATATTTACCATCCTTGGCCCTCTCCTTTCTCCTGCCTCTTATTGCCCAACCTCTAGTCTCCATTTCCCCCTGTAGTCCTCCTTCTTCTTTCATATCTCACCCAGGATTGCCACCCATATGAGGGGAGGGAACAGTAAGATTGATCTTTCTGAGTCTGGCTTCTTTCACTTAATGTGATAACCTCCAGGTCTACCCATTTATTCTGGAAATTGCATCATTTCATTTTCTTTATGGTTGACTAAAACTCCCTTGTGTATGTGCACCACATTTTCTCTTTTGGTTCATCTCTTGATGGGTAGATACCTCAGCTCATTCCATATATGGACTATTATAAATAATTGACACTATAAACATGGATGTACAGGGAGCCTTTAGTGCATTCATTTAGGATCCTGTGGGTGTATGCCTAGAAGTGTTTCGAAGAACTTCTGTGCTATTTTCCATAGTTATTCGGATAGTTTGCCTTCCTCCTAGCAGTGTATAAAGGTCCTGGTTCTTTCCCTGCCTCCTTGCCAGCAGTTGTTAATTGTTTTTATTTGCGGCTTGCGTATGTCTGTGGGGTTGTGTGCACGTGTGCGATGCATCAAGAGGCTAGAGGTCAGCGTCAAGTGTCTTTCCCGGCTCTCTCCTTTATTACCGGGGCAGTCTCTCACTTGAACCCAAGGATCAATGATTCAGCTAGCCAGCTTGCCCTGGGGATCCCCTGTTTCTGCTTTTTGAGTGCTGGGATTACAGGCAGGCCACTACACCCACCTGACATTTTTGTGGGTGCTGGGAGGTCTGAACTCTGGGTCTCATGCTTGTGCAGTAAGTACTTTATCTATGGAGCTGAGCCATTCCTTTCTAACTCCGTGTTTGTTTTCTTAACCATAGTTGCCTTGACTGGGGTGCGATAGGATCTCAATGGAGTTTTTATTTTTAAAATTTGTATCAGTTTTTAATTTGATTTGTGTGTGCATGCATGTGTAGAGGTCAGAGGACAATTTTAAGGTGGCTGCAACACCTTTGAGACAGTGTCCCTTGTAGCTGCAAATGAACTGCCAGATTGTAAGGAAATGTCAGATTATCCGGTCTGTGTGCTTTGGATTCTTCTGGCTCTACCTCCGATTACCGTAGGTGCACTGGGAGCGCAGATTCATGCACCCTTTACAGCTGACTTTACATGGGTGCTTCAGAATTGAACCTGAGCTGACAGGCTTTACAAGCAAATGCCTCTAGCCACTAAACCATCTTCCTAGCCCTCACTCTTGTTTTTATTTGCATTTTCCTGATGGCTAAGGGTGGTGCACATTTTTTTCATATATATTTGCCATTTGTATTTCATCTTTTTACAATCATCTGTTCATGTCATTTGCCCACAAGCTGTTTGGATTTTTGTAAAATATTTATTTATTTATTTGAGAGAGAGAGAGAGAAAGAGAGCGAGAGAGAGAATGGGTACGCCAAGGCTTTTTTCCTCTGTAAACAAACTCCAGATGAGGCATGTACCACTTTGTGCATCTGGCTTTACGTGGGTACTGAGGAATTGAACCTTGGACGTCAGACTTTGCTGAGCCATCTCCAGCCTCTGATTGACTTTTTTGTTTGATGCTTTATTGTTATTATTATTGTTTTTAGTTTTTAAATCGATTCTAAGGTTTCCTTTCACTCTGCAGGCTGTCTCTCCACTCTGCTGCTTCCTTTGCTGTGCCGAAGTTGATTTTAATTCCACACAGTCCCTTTGGCCTCTCCTTGGAGTTACTGAGCTATTGAATCCTTGGCAGAAAGTCCGTGCCTGTGCGTGTATCTTGAAGTGCTTTTGCTGAACTCTTCACTTTTCAGAGTTTTGGATCTTGTATTAAGAGGTCTTTTATCCATTTTTGGTTTATTTATTTATTTTTTTGCTCAGAGTGGGAGAGGGAGATGTAGTTTCCTTCTTCTATATGAACATCAAATTGTCCCAGCACCATTTGTTGAAGAGGCTTCCCTTTTGCCAGTATGATTTGGCTCTATGTCAAAATGTGTTTGTTTCTTTATTTATTTAAATTTATTTATTTATTTATTTATTTTTATGAGAGAGAATGTGCACAACAGGGTCTCTAGCCACTGCATACGATCTCCAGATGCATGTGCCACTTTGTGCATCTGGCTTATGTGGGACCTGGAGAATCCAACCTGGATCCTTAGGCTTTGCAGGCAAGTGCCTTAACCACTAGGCAATCTCTCCAAGCCCTATTTCTGGGTTTTTTATTTTATTCCATTTATCTACATTTTTAAAATCAATATCATGATGTTTTTAAAATTATTTAATTAATTTATTTGTGTGTGTGTGTGAGAGAGAGAGTGAGAGAGCGAGAGAGAGAGAGAGAGAGAGAGAGAGGGAGGGAGGGGGGAGAGAGAGAATGGGTGCACCAGGGCCTCCAGCCACTGTGAACAAACTCCAGACACATGCACCACCTTGTGCATCTGACTTACATGGGTCCCGAGGAATGGAACCTGGGTCCTTTGGCTTTGCAGGCAAGTGCCTTAGTCACTAAGCCATCCCTCCAGCCCTCATGCTGGTTTTTTTCTACTTAAAAATTATTATTTATTTGCAAGGAGAGAGAAAGAAGATGGGTGTACTAGGGCCTTTTCCCACTGCAAACAAACTCCAGACACTTGAGCCAGTTTGTGCATCTGGCTTTATGTGGGTAATGGGGAACTGAATCCGGGCCATCAGGCTTTGCGAACACCTTGAACCATGGAGCCAGATCTCCAGCTCTATAATGTTACTTTGTTATTATGATTCTGTGCCACAATTTGATGTCCTCAGCAATAAAAAGATTATTTATTTATTCATTCATCCATTCTTAGGATTGCTTTGGCTATGCAGGGTCTTTCATAAATTCCATACAAATTTTATAAAACATAAATTTTAAGATTTTTTTTCTGTTTTTATTTTTGTTTTTATGCATGTGGGCATGTGTGTGCAAGTTCATGTGTGTATGTGTGCATATGTGTGCATGTACATTTGGAGGCCAGGGGACAGTGTTGGGTGACATCCTCAGGAGAGCACTCACCAGTTATGCTAGACTGACTGGCCAGTCACGACCCTCTTGTCTCCATACCCCCACCCCCACCTTGCCTGGCATAAAATGTGGGTACTGGGAATCAAACTCAGGTCCTCATGCACACGAACCAAGCACTTGGCTGACTAAGCTATCTCTCCTGCCCTTGTTGTTGTTTTCAAGAATGCTACTGGGGTTTTTTTCAACTGGAGATTTCATTGAACTGTAGATGTCTCGGTGATTTAGCCATTTTCATGGTATTAATTCTGCCGATCCAAGATCCTCACAGGTGGTCTATCTTCTAGTGTCTTCTGCGGTTTCTTTCTCTGGTGTTTTAAAGTTTTCATGGTAGAAGTCTTTCACTTCCTTGGCTCACTGTCTTTCTTTTTTTCAAAGTGACTGTGAAGATGAATTTCTGATTTCTTTCTCAGCATGTTTGTTCTTGGTGTATATAAAAAACTAATAATTTTTGCATGTTTGTTTTGTTTCTTGTTATTTTGAAGAAAGTGTTGAACAGGTCTATGAGTTATATTAGGGATTCTTTAGGATCTCTTTAGTATAGGATCACATTGTTTGCAAATAGGGATATTTGACTTTTTCATTTCCCACTTGTATCCCTTTTATTTCTTTCTGTTATTGCTCTGGCTAAGACATCAAGCACTGTACTGAATAAGTGATGAGGATAGACACCCTTGCAGAGTCCCTGAGTTTAGAGGAAATGCTTTCAGTTTCCTCTGTTTGATATAATGCACAGTTATAGTTTTTGTCACACAGAGTGTTTATTATGTTGAAATCTATTTCTTCTATTCCTAGTTTCCTTAGGACTTTTATCTTGGTGGGACATTGGGTATCATGAAAGGCCTTTTCTGTATCCATTGAGATGATCATGTGATTTCTGTCCTTCAATCTATTTACATGCTGATTCACATTTATTGATTTGCATATGTTATCCCTCCCTTGGGTCCCTGGGATGAAGCCACCTTGGGCATGGTCTTTTCAAAGAGGTGTTGTATTCAGCTTCCAAGTGCTTTACTGAGATTTTTTTCCATGTATTTTCACCAGGGAGATTCATCTATCATTCCACTTTTTTTTTGTTGTTGTTGTGTCTTTGTCTGGTTTTGGTATTAGTGTAATCATGGCTTCCCAGAATGAATTCTCCTTCTATTTTAAGTCATAACTTCAGGAACATTGGTGTTAATTCTTCTTTAAAGGTTTGGTGGGAATTCAGCAGGGAATCCTTTGGCCTGGATTTTTTTTTAAATTTTTTTTTTATTATTTTATTTATTTTTGGAGAGAGACACAGAGAAAGACAGACAGAGAGGGAGAGGGAGACAGAGATGGGCCCGCCAGCAGTCTCTCCGCTGCTGTGAAAGAAATCCAGATGCATGCGCCCCCTTGTGGGCAAGTGCGGCATTGTGCCCTTCCCTCACTTTGCCTCTGGCTAAACGTGGGACCTGGAGATTGGAACCGGGTTCTTAGGCTTAGGAGGCAGGCGCCTTAACCACTAAGCCATCTCTCCAGCCCTGTTTTTTCATTTTAAAAAAATATTTTTATTTATTTATTTATTTAAGAGTGAAAGAGTCAGAGAGAGAGAGAGAGAGAAAGAGTGGGCACACCAGGGGATCCAGCCACTTGATGTATGTACCACCTTGTGTATCTGGCTTACTTGGGTCCTGGAGAATCGAACTTGGGTCCTTTGACTTTGTAGGCAGGCTCCTTAACTGCTAAGCCATCTCCCCAGCCCTGGCCTGGTTTTTTATTCAATGGGGGAATCCATTAATTACTGCCTCACTGGATAATTACTGCTTTGAGTTATTTATATCCTCTTCACTTAAATTTGTTTGACTATATGTACCTAGAAATTTATCCATTTCTTCCAGATTTCTAATTTATTGGAATGTAAATTTTCTAAAAATATGGCCCTTCCTGGATCAACCCCTTGAGTCCGTGAACAATCAGGTCTCTGCTAACACACCTTGAGTCTGATGATGAGGTTGACCTTGACTGGGTGTCTGCCCTGTATAGAGCCACCTCTTCTTTCCCTTTTTGTCCTGTGACCTGGTCTGAGCACCCATGTCAATCTGCCTCTCTTTCCCAGCCTGGGGAAGGAGAAGCTACTTACCTTGTTTGAGTATTTCTCTCCTGCCTTCTAGCTATATTATGCTGTGCAGTACTTTTTCACTTTGATTACATGTGCTTTTTTTTTCTCTGAGTTCTGAGTCCTTCACTATTTCTTTCCTTTCCTTTTCTTTTTTTTTTTTTTTTTTTTTTTTGAGACAGGGTTTCACTCTAGCCTAGATTGACCTGGAATTCACTATGTAGTCCCAGGCTGGCCTCAAACTCACAGCGATCCTCCGCCCTCTGCCTCCAGAGTGCAAGGATTAAAGGCGTGCACCACCGCACCCGGCTCTCCTTTACTATTTCTCAATCCTTTCTGGTCTGTTAGTTAAAGGGACTTCTATGTCTGATCTTACACATGTGTGTGGAACTGCTCCAGCCTTTTCCTAGATACCAATTTCCCCTAAATAAACCTCACATTTCATACTATCTCCTTACATAAATTCAATAATTCATAAGTTATCCTTACCAAATCCATTTTTATCAATTCTTCTTTAAAAATATGATAAAGACCCCAAAATTGAGTTCAAAAGTCTGGGAGCCCCTCTGACTCCTAAAACCTCGCAGTATTCTGAATTTCATGGGTATCTGTTGTAATGTCTCCCTTTTTATCTCTAAGTTTCTTAGTTTGAGACTTCTTTTTCTTTTGTCTGGTTTTGCTAAGGATTTATCAGTCTTGTCACCTTTTCAAAGAGCTATCTGATGGTTTCATTGACTCTTCTTTTGTCTTTTTTTCTCATTCCCATTTAATGAAAAAAGAATGAAGATGTATAGAGGAAAGATTATCAGGTAGCAGAAAAGACAGAGAAGGTTAATTACAGATCCAAAGAAGGGGGAGAAAGAAAGGAGGATTAAGTGTTAAAAACTGAGCTGGGGGCTGGAAAAATGGCTTAGCGGTTAAGGCACTTGCCTGCAAAGCCAAAGGACCTTGGTTTGATTCTCCAGTACCCACGTAAGCCCGATGCAGAAGGTGGTGCGTGCGTCTGGAGTTCATTTGCAGTGGCTGGAAGCCCTGGTGCGCCCATTCTCTCTCACTCTGCCTCTTTCTCTCTCTCAAATAAATAAATAATTTAAAAATTAAAAATAATTTTAAAAAACCTGAGCTGGGTGTGGTGGCTCACACTTAAAATTCACACTGGCAGTGGGGGCTAAAGTGGAAGTATCACTGTGAATTCTAAGTGGACTAGAGTGTGACTCTGGTGTGAGTTATTCAGTGGACTCAATGTAAGATCTTCTTAACAACAAAGGAGAGACCTTTTCTTCACAGGATCACAGAGATTGATCAGTGTGGCTTGTCATGGCTAGCCCTAAAGATAGAGAGAGGTGCTGCATGCAAGGATTGGGCATGCCTCCCAAAGAGGAAGACAACAGATTCAACCCTGGAGCCTCAGAAAGGAACTCATTCCATCTCCCACGCTAGTTTTAGTCTGGGTTGGACGCACTTTAGACATCTGACCTCTTCAAGACAGAAGGCAGCTAAGGTTGTGTTCAGGCTATCAACTTTTTGGGAATTTGTCATGACAATAATAGAAAAGCCACTTAATAAGGAGAAAGAAAAAATCCAACGGAAAACAGGGAAAGATAGGAACAAACAGTTCACTATTTAGCTAACTAGCATTTACAGGGATGCCCGATTTCCTAATGAAGCAGGTAAGCGCAAATGAAAACAGTGAGGTACCATTCTTCAGTCCTCAAATGCGCAGCTGTAAAACCATTGATAACGGCTCCCTGAGAGTGCGAGAAATAAGCACTCACATTTTGCTGGTAAGAGTGTGAATTTCTGTGACTTGTAGGAAAGTAATAGATGATACCTAATATTATAAATAATGTAGAAGTCCTTTGATGGAGTGAAGCCAGTGTTGACTATCATTCTTATAGAAATAATAGGGTAATTTGTTTCCATGTAGATGGATAAGGAAATTTATTGTGGTGTCAAATAAAAAAACTAGAACTAATCTGAAGGTCCATGTTGAGGAATGGATAAGTGATGATATATCCATAATGTGAAATATTATGCATAAAGTAAAATTAACTTGATTTCTGCCCAGAAGGCCAGGACCCTGTCCATTGCATGCTATTGACTGAAAAAGCAAGTAGCAAGAAAATGACCAGCAAGATTAAAGATTATACAGCAAAGGATAACATAATACACATGTTTGTATATACTCATGTTTGTGTACAACAAGATGTGAAAACATACTAAACAATAATTTGCAGTGAACACAGAGGGGAGAGAAGAAAAGAGTAATGGTCTCTTCATAAAACTCTGTTGATCTGCTGTTATGGTGAGAACTTCTGCAGGGTTACACTTGTCTAACATCATTCTGAGAAAGGAGAAGAAATCTTGCAATATCGGACATCAGGTCTTTCCAGCAGCTGATTGATGACCTCAGGTGGACACTGTGGCTCTTTCCACTGACTAGCAGTCCAGTGTGGACTGTAGCATACCCTTTGTTCAAGTTGAGCATCTTTGAACACCTGCTTGAGCATTCAGTATCAGTCCATCCTTCTTTCATAAAGATGAGAGGAAGATAGGGAGGAATACACATGCAGATAAGACGCATAAGTTCCATAAATTTAAACCAATGGAGTCAAGGATGTGTCTAGACACAAGGATGTATCTAACCTGAATCAGGTCCTCAGTGACTGAACCAGTTGACTGCCTCTGATGGCAAAGAACAAAATTAAGTAACAAATGTGAAAACCTCTTTATATTTTAAGAGAAGTAATGGGGGAGGGGTTTACAAAATGCATTTCCCTCTTGTCTCTAAGATGGAGTTACCACCAACACACTTAAAACATGTAGGCTCCTTGAAAGTCTGTCAGTGACTTTAAAAAGTTGTGAATGTGTCTAAGTTTTTGCTTATTAATCCTCTAAAGTAAGAACTTCTATGCTTTGTCACTTTAAACATGAAAATTATTATTGTTATTTTTAGAGAGAGAGAGAGAGAGATAGAGAGAGGGAGAGGGAGACAGAGAGACAGGAGCACCAGCAGCCTCTCAGCTGCTGCTAACGAAATCCAGATGCGTGCGCCCCCTTGTGGTCAAGTGTGGCATTGTGCCCTTGCATCACTTTGCATCTGGCTAAACGTGGGACCTGGAGATTGGAAGTGGAGTTCTTAGGCTTAGGAGGCAGGCGCCTTAACCACTAAGCCATCTCTCCAGCCCCAAAATAATTTTTACTTTAATAGAAGGTGCACTAAAGATGATGGCTTCATTGGTGATTCTACCAAATAAAATAAGAATTCATATCAATCTTTCATAAACTCTTCGAAAAAACAGAAGGGGATGAAAACTTCCCAACTCATTTAAAGAGACCAGAGTAACTTTAATATCCAAACCAGAAAAAGGTATCAAAAGGAAACTACAGATTAGCATTTGTTATTATATACACTCAAAATCTTTAATAAAATACCAGGAAATCAAATCCAGGAATATATAGGAATGATTAGATATCACAACTAAGTGAGATAATCCCAGGAAAGCAAGATCCATTTAATATTTAAAAATCAGTCAATGTACTAGACATGTTGGTACAATAAAAAAATACAATGTGATATCAATAGAAATGGAAAGAGTATTTTTAATTTTTAAATTTATTTTTATTTGAGACAGAGAGAGAGAGAGGCAGACAGAGAAAAAGAGAGAGTGAGAATGGGCACGCCAGGGCCTCTAGCCACTGCAAATGAACTCCAGACACATGCACCATCTTGTGCATCTGGCTTACGTGGGCCCTGAAGAATTAAACCTAGATCCTTAGTCTTTGCAGATGAGTGTCTTAACCACTAAGCAATCTCTCCAGCCTAAGAGCATGTTTTTGTTTTGTTTGCTTTTGTTTTTCAAGGTAGGGTCTCACTCTAGCCCAGGCTGACCTGGAATTCACTCTGTATTCTCAGGGTGGCCTCAAACTCATGGTGATCCTCCTACCTCTGCCTCCCGAGTGCTGGGATTAAAGGCGTGTGCCACCACGCCTGGCTCTAAGAGCATTTTTTAAAACTCTGTAACTCTTTCATGATAATTGTGAACAAACTAGGACTTGAAAATTGACAAAAACCCCATATCTAACATGATACTTATGTTAGCTACTTTTCTTGTTACTATGATAAAATACCAGAAAAAAAGCAACTTAAGGAAGGAAGGATTTACTTTGACACACAGTCTGAAGTTACAGTCCATCTTGGTGGGGAAGGCATGGTACCAGGAACATGAAGCCGCTGGCAACGTTGTGTCTGATGTCAGGAAGGAGAAAGGGAGAGGGAGAGGGAGAGTAGGAGAGAGATGAATGCTGGTTCTCAGCTCATCCTTCCTTTTGATTCAGTCTGGGACTTCAGCCCATGGAATGGTGATGTTCCCATGGTCTTCCTACCATAATTAGCTACTGAAGAAACTCTCTCATAGTCACGCAGAGATTAACTTCCATAGTGATTCCAAATCCAAACGAGTTGACAATCAGGATTAACCATCACAGCTCCATCCCTTGTCAATGTGACAATCAAAATTATTTTTAAGTGTGGACTGGAGAGATGGCTCAATGGTTAAAGGTTCTTACTTGTGAAGCCTAATGGTACAGGTTTGATTTCCCAGTGCCCATGTAAAGCCAGGTGCACAAACTGAGCTATGTCGAGAGTTTGCTTGCAGCAGCTGAAGGCTCTCGTGTGCCTATGCTTTCTCCTTCCCTCCCCTGTTCTAAGTAAATAAATACATACATACATAAATGAATAAGAAAAATATTAAGTAAAGCAAAAGAAAATTATTACTTTTAAATCATAATCTTCCACCCTCATCCCCAATAGGCCTCTGGCCATCTTATAATTCAAAATGTGTTCAGTCCAACTTCAAAAGTCTCCATGGTCATTGGCAGTCCCTACACTATTCAAAAGTTCAAAGTCCCAAGTCTCTTCTGAGACTTGAGACTTAAAGTAATTCCTTAACTGAGAGTGTGTATATATATATTTCTAGCACACAGTGATATAGCGTAAACATTCTCATTCCAAAATGAAAGAATGGGGAGTCACAGGAAAAGATCAGACCAAAGCAAGCTTGAAATCACACCGGGCCAACACTAAACCCTACAGCTCCACCGCTGGCATCCAGAACACATAATGCAATCCCCTGGGCTACAAAGAGGGTGGGTAGTCCCTTCCTTCTAGCTCTTTGGCCTGCACACACATAGCCTCTCCCTTGGGGCAGCTCTGCTCCAGCTGTCTTTGGTGGACATCCTGTGGTCCTGCTATCTCCAGAATCTTGGCATCTTCTTACAACTTGGGCTTAACCCTCACAGCCTCACACACCGGCCTCTTAGGGTCTCCTTGAAGGAACTCCCAATGTGCCATATGCTGCCTAGCCTCAGCAACCCTCTGGGATCACGGTGCTAGATTACATACCCTCTCAGTCTTGCACTCAGCAACCCTCTGGGATCACGGTGCTAGATTACATATACCCTCTCAATCTTGCACTCAGCAACCCTCTGGGATCACGGTGCTAGATTATATACCCTCTCAATCTTGCACTCAGCAACCCTCTGGGATCACGGTGCTAGATTATATACCCTCTCAATCTTGCACTAAGAAACCCTCTGGGATCACGGTGCTAGATTATATACCCTCTCAATCTTGCACTCAGCAACCCTCTGGGATCACGGTGCTAGATTACATACCCTCTCAATCTTGCACTCAGCAACCCTCTGGGATCACGGTGCTAGATTACATACCCTCTCAATCTTGCATGTTTCATGTCTGCAAAATCAGCACAACTCGGACGATGTTGTCAAGTTCTACTGCCAGCTTGGGATGGACCCTGTCTCCCTTGGATCGCAGTTGTATCATCCTCTGTGAGCTGCCCCAGAGGAAAACACCTCCCTAGGCAGCTGCTTTCTAGCAGGGAACATCTTCAGCTGCATTATCAGCTTAAGCTCTTTCTTTTTAAATGAATTTGCATTTCACCCTTCAGTGGGATGTCAGGTTATCCCTCCTTTTGTCCCAGTGAAGAGAAGAAGAGAATTAGGTTTCTCTTTATTGATGCTCATCTCTCTCTCTCTCTCTTTTTTTTTTTTTTTTTTTTTTTTTTTTTTTTTGAGGTAGGGTTTCACTCTAGTTCAGGCTGACCTGGAATTCACTATGTATTCTCAGGGTGGCCTCGAACTCACAGTGATCCTCCTACCTCTGCCTCCCAAGTGCTGGGATTAAAGACAGGCGTCACCACGCCCAGCTTTGATGCTCATCTCTTTAAGAATCACAGAACCTTATGTCTGAACTTCACCTGTCTGGAACTTCAAACTTGTTTATGTGCCTTTTCTTACAAGATTTCATTGTCATATCTTTTTGCTCTTTCTCTCTCTCTCTCTCTCTCTCTCTCTCTCTCTCTCTCTCTCTCTCACACACACACACACACACACACAGAGGTAGATCTGAATAAGAGAAGTGAGCAGTAGCCACTCCAAGTCTGAATGTTATCTTGTCTTGAAATTTCCTTTGCCAAGCACATTTGTCCAATATTTTTGACCTCACTCAAGTTCTCAGGACAGGGGTAAAATGAAGCTAGGTCATTTCCCAGAATATCATAGGAACTGCCTTTATCCCAGTTCCTGACAGATTTTATCTTCCCTCTGGAACTTCATGACCCAGGTCTCTATTATTTGTTTCTCTTGGTGTTCTGGTTTTGCTCATAGCATTGTAGGCATTTCCTTGTACAAAGTTTGAAACTCTTCTGCGTTCCTCTTGCAATCCAGCTTCAAAGGCCTGAGTGACGAGTACTGATGCTCAGTTCCCTTTATCTTTTTTTTTTTTTGAGGTAGGGTCTCACTGTAGCCCAGGCTGACCTGGCCGGTATTCTTGGGGTGGCTGACCTGGAATCTGCGTCCTGAGTGCTGGGACTCGTGCACCAGTCTCAGGGTGGCCTTGAACTGGCCCAGGCTGACCTGGTGAGTCTCAGGGTGGCCTTGAACTCATGGTGATCCTCCTACCTCTGCCTCCTGAGTGCTGGGATTAAAGGCGTGCGCCACCACACCCAGCTCCCTTTATCTTTTTTATTCAGCCTGGGACTCCAGCCTATGGAATGGCAGTACTGTTATTTAGTTGGGCCTTTTTACCTCAGTTAACCTAATGTATAGAATCCCACTAAGATCAGAAATGAGACAAAGATGTTTGCTCTTATGGCATCCATTGAACATTGTACTGGAGGTTTAATTAAGCAATAAAACCAACAACGTGGCATGCAGACAGAAATTCATAAAACTATATTTCCAGATGAGGTAGTCATGTGTATGGGAAACCCTAAGTGAGCACACACACAGGAATACAAGGCTACTAGAACTAAGCTTGGCATGGCTGCAGAAGACAATATTAATACATAAATATCAATTGTATTTCTGTATAATGGGTGGCAATAATCCAAAATGAAATTAAAAAATAACTTAGATGGCTTAGTGTTTAAGGCACTTGCCTGCAAAAATCTAAGGACCCATGTTTGGCTCTCCAGATCCCATGTAAGCCAGACACATAAAGGTGAGGCAAGTGCAAGGTTGCACATGCCCACTAGGTGGTGCAAGCATCTGGAGTTCGATTGCAGTGGCTCAACCCTGGCGTGCTGATTCTCTCTCTGTCTCTGTTTCTCTCTCCAGTTTAAAAAAAAATGGAATTTTTGCTTTTAGAAGAGCACGTGTGCTTTGAATCTGAAATGTCCCTCACGGGCTCACACTTTGAATACTTGGTCTCTACCTGGTGGTGCTATTTTGGGAGGCTCTGAAATCTGTGAGATGTGGCCTAGCTGGTGGAAGTAGTCACTTGACTGGGGCACATAATCCCTGGCTGCTTCCTGTTGCTCTCTGTGTCCTTTCCACCATGACATGAACAGCCTACTCTGCCCCATCATACTGACCCTGCCATGAGGGATGAAAACCCTGAAGTTGTGAGTCAAAATAAATCCTTCTTTTACATGTCTATTTCAAATGATTTCACAATGATGTTATAGTAACTAATGTAAGACATACATAGAAAACTCTACAATGTTAAAATAAGCTGAAGGAGACCCCAAACAAAGGGAAATAGCTTACGTTAACAGATTTGAAGATGGTGTTCTAAAATGTCAATTCTCCCAAACTGATCTGCAGATATTCAATTAAAGTACAGCTGTATTTTATGCTCCAGAAATTGACAAGATAATTCGGAAATTCAAATGAAAAGTCCAGGAACACAGAGAACACCAAACAACCTTAAAAATGAAGAGCAGCAACAGTTAAGTGCTTTCTTGCACTTTAACTCCAGAACCCACTAAAGCCAGATGCACAAAGTGGCACATGTGTTTTGGAGTTTTGTGCAGTGCAAGAGGCTCTGGCATGTCCATACTCTCTCTCTCTCTTCTTCCTTGCAAATAAATAAATAAAAATATTTTTAAAAATGAAGAGCAAAATTTGAAGACTCACATTTCCCAAAATCTACTGTAAAGCTCCAGTAATCAAGACAGGGTGAGGATACTCTCATAAGGATATAGATACATGTATTCACAGGATAGAATCAGAATGCAGAAATAAACCATTTGTATAAGGTCAATTGATTTTTAATGAGTGCTAAGGCAATTCAAAGGGTGAAAATAACCTTTCCATTAAATAGTGCCAGGACAACTAGGTGTGCACATGTAAAAGAATGAGGCTGCATACCTTTTCTCAGGTCACATATAATAATTAACTTCAACTGAACCATAGGTCTAAATGTTAGAGAAACTATAAAACTCCTTGACAGAAACAGGACTAGTGTACCTTACATTGAATTCAGTTAGGCAATGGTTTATTAGACAAAGCACTAAAACACTTACAATGAAATAAAATTAGACTCCTTGGATTTCCTCAAAATGAAAACACTTAAGAATCATAGTATTATCTTGAAAATGAAAAAGAACTAGGTGTGGTGGTACACACCTTTAATTCCAGGACTTGGGAGGCAGAGATAGGAGGATTGCTGTGAGTTCTAGGATAGCCTGAGACTACATAGTGAATTCCAGGTCAGCCTGGGCTAGAGTGAAACCTTATATCAGGAAAAAACAAAGAAACAAAACAAAACAAAAACAAACAAAAAACCAGAAAGTGAAAAAAGAATTTACAGAATAAGAGAAAATATTTGCAAATGATGTATTTGAGAAGGACATGTATCCAGAAGACAAAAAGGATGTTTGTAACTTAAATGTCAACTCAATTAAAAGATAGACCAAACATTTGCATAGATATTTCTCTAGAGAGATAAGCAAATGGATGATACATGCACAAAGAGATCAGCATTATTATTTATGAAGGAAAGGCAAATCAAAAGGAGATCAGAAGCCCTTTTACACCCACCAAGATGGCCACAGCACAAAAGGGCAATAGTAAGTGATGGAAGGAGTGTGGAGACACAAGAACTCTGACACAGTGCCATCGGAAGTATGAAGGCCAGCAGCCATTTCAGAAATGTTTGGGAATTCCTCAAAGAATGCACATGGCATTACTGTATGATTCATTAAGTTCATTCTTAATTATATATGCAAGAGAAATGAAAATACATGTCCACATAAAATCTTGTGTATGAATATTGATAGCATCATTATTCATAATTACTCCAAACCAGGCATAACCCAAATGTCCATTAATTAAGTAAAGAAAATGTGGCATCTCTTTGCAATGGAAAATTACTTGAAAATATAAAGAAATAAAGTACTGGGCTGGGGAGATGGCTCTGTCAGATCCCCAATGCCCATATAAAAGCTGGGTGCATTGGTGCATGACTACAATACAAACACCAGGGTGGCAGAGACAGGATGGTCCTTGGGGATTACTGACTACCTAGTCTAGTTGAACTGGTGAGCTTCAAGTTCAGTAAGAGACTCCATCTCAAAAAATAAGATGGATGGGCTGGAGAGATGGCTTAGCATTTAAGGTGCTTGCCTGCAAAGCCAAAGGACCCAGGTTCGATTCCCCAGTACCCACGTAAGCCAGATGCACAAGGTGGCACATGCATTTGGAGTTTGTTTGCAGTGGCTGAAGGCCCTGGGGCACCCATTCTCTCTATCTCTCTCATCTGCCTCTTTATATATGTAAATAAATAAAATACTTATGAAAATATTTAAAAAAGAATAAGATGGAAAGTGATTGAGGAAGACATCTGATATTGACCTCTGGCCTCCACATGCATGTAAATGGATGTTTATGTTGTTTATGTTCACCCTACACACACTGTGTTCAAACACATATTAACATACATACACACACATGCACACCACACATACACCTATGTACAAATAATTTTTGTTATTTTTGAAAGAGAGAGACAGAGAGCCAGAGAATGGGTGCGCCAGGGCCTCTCAGCCACTGTGAATGAATTCCAGACATGTGCACCCCCTTGTGCACACATGCGACATTGCACGCTTGTGTCACTTTTGTGTCTGGCTAAATGTGGGACCTGGAGTTTTTTTTTTTTTTTTTTTTTTTTTTTTTTTGGAGAAAGTCAGAGAGGGGGGAGAGAGAGAGAGAGAGAAAAAGAAAGAGGGACAGATAGAGAATGGGCACACCAGCAGCCTCTCAGCTGCTGTGAGCGAATTCTAGATGCATGCGCCCTCTGTGGGCAAGTGCAGCATTGCGCCCTTGCGTCACTTTGCATCTGACTAAACATGGGACCTGTTCTTAGGCTTAGCAGGCAGGCGCCTTAACCACTAAGCCATCTCTCCAGCCCCTGTACAAATAATTTTAAAAAGAAAAGACAAAAGAAGTGAAGTGCTAACACATACTACAACATGTATGAATCTTGAAAACACTATTCAATGACAGAAGAGAGTCAAAAGGACCATAAATTATATGATTACATTTTTGCAAAATATTCAGAATAGGCAAATCCACTGAGGTAGAAAGTAGGTTAGTGTTACCAGGGCTTGGGGAGAGAGGAGAGGAGGATGAGTGCTAATGGGTTTGGAGTTTCATCTGTGGGTAATTAAATATTTCAGAGTTAGTGATGGAAGTTGCTCAATTCTGAGAATATATTAAACACCACTAAATTGTATGTATACTTTAAGAGAATAAATTTTATGGTATGTGAATTATTTCTCAATAATGTTGCTATACATAATACATATGTATGTATGAATTAGAAGTATGAGGGTAGAGGTAGCTTGTGTTCAAGTATGTTAATTATAACTGAAATTTGGTGACTAATACATTTCTTACAATTTTGAAAATAAAGAGGGTTTCACATGTATTTGTATCAATGTTGTGTCCTGTGAATTTATTTAATAAAATGACACTATTCATTTTTTAAATGTCCCTTCTTAATGAAGGGATTAAAATATTTTTATAAATGAGATTTTTGTTACTACATGTAAGAACTAATAAAACTATGGAAGAAATTAAGTATTCCAGATGAGATTAAATGATGTAGACATTTGAATGCCAGGCTGGAGCCATGTGGTGGGGGGAGCACATTGCATAAAGGGCAAGAGAAGAATGAAGAACCCCTTAAAGTCAGTGCTATCAAGTTTCTGTCTCTAAAATTACCAGCAAGCTGGAATGAGAAGGGAGAGCAACGAGGGAAATATGTGTTCACCCTGGAGACCTGCATACAAGGTCTTGGAAAACGTAAAACATACCTACATCGTATTAATAACCACTGAGGTCTGTTGGAACTGAAGGCCGTTACTCTAGGCGCACATGGATAACTATACAGAGAAGAAAGTAGTTGATCTGTGTGAGTTATTCTCTCCCTTCCCAATGTGCAGACTTTCCTTCCCTAACTCCCTGCAATCTAGGTACCAGAAGTTTCCCACGTACCAGCAAACACTTTAACCCCAGCCCCTGTCAATCAGCTTGCTCTGCACAGAGAAGGACCAGAGGGCCGTTCTGGCTTTGGTGGAGGAGAGGCTGTAGTGTCACGAGACGTGACTAGTGATCTCTGAGGAGCTGGTGAACTTAGCTTCTGTGTGTTGCCATGGACTTCTGGGTAATGCTTACCATGGGAATGAAATCAACTGTGACAGGAGTTGGAATCACATAAATTGCAAGTCTAGGGACTCTTTTCTGGGTCAGTGCAGAGTGACAATCATTTGTGGCCCACATTCCATGGGCTGTTTCTTAACCAGTCCCTAGATGGTCTGTGGTGAGTTTCCCAGGTGAAGAGATGTCAAAGTCATTGATACCATGGGCCAAAGGAAAGGACCACATGGACGTCCTCCGCACTGGGGCACCCTGCCTTATGGAGAGAGCATCCAGAGCGTGTGTGACAAGGACGCTTTGCCTTCAGTGCAGTGATTATAAATGAAGAATACAGGAGTGCCAGGCCTGCGTTGACGGGAGCAGGTGCTGCAGCTTCAGCCAGCAAGACTGATGTCCATTTTTCATTATTATGCTAAAACACCTGAGGCAGGCTCACCTATTTAAAAAAAAAAAGATGTTTATTTTGACTCATGATTCTAGAGATGTAAGGTCACGAGTCTTTATGTGGTATTGGCCTTTCTGACTCATAGAGTCTTGAACTTCACAGCGCTCCATGTGCTTATAAAACTCTGAGGATTCAATCAGGGGAGATAAATTCTAGTGAGTTTATCTAATCCTAATTATCCCAACATCCTCACCTCAGAACATTTAACAAGATTAAATTCTGACTTTTAACTACAATTAGCATAGGACTTTGGAGATTAAACTGTCCCATGATGTTGCAGAAACACACACACACACACACCAATGAAAGTGTGAGGTCCACTTCATGACCATGAACCCAAAGTACTCCCCAATTACTATGTGAAGGGGACAGAGCAGGCCATAGGGTAGGGACTATCCCGGAGCACAGAAAACCTATCACATACAGAGTCAGGGTCTCGACGGACGGGTTTGCAAGACCACTGTTGAGATCATTGTGCTGTGACTCACATTTCATAATGATAATGTCGTAATATCCATACGCTGGTTATCTTTTCATTCCTTCAACATCCTTGATGTGCTTTAAATCTGAAATATCCCCTAGGCTCATGTTTTGACCACTTGTCCCCCATCTGGTGGTGGTGCTATTTTTGGGAAGCTGAGGAATCTTTATGTGGTCGTCCCTCCACCCCCACTCAAAAGCAACAGCCTATGGAAGCATCTCCCCAAAGCCTGTCCAAGCCACTGCAACTGTGGTCTGAAGGAGTCAGGCTACATCTTGAGCTGGCGGTAGAACTTGGCTGCACTGTCACATGGTTTCACATATTTTTAGACATGAAAGATGCGAGGGCGAGGGGGGTTCATTTCTGAAAGCTGCCAAGGTCAGGCAGTGTGCATCATGACTGGAACCTGTGGTAGTTTGAATACATGGCCCCTCAATAGATTCAGTGTTTTATTAGTTTGTAGTTTGCATCTGCAGAACCTGGCTGGAGGCAGTGTCGCTGGGCAGATCTTAAGGTGTGGTGGTGGGTTTGAGATTTCAATCTAAAGACATGCAAAGTGTGCCTAGCTGGAGTTCCTGAAGTGTGCTGTGTGGCTGGTGGATTTTTCTCTCTCTTGCCTGGTCCTGTAAGAGCAGGCCAGCTTCTTCTGCCATTATGGAACTTCCCCTGGATCTGTAAGCTTCAATAAATATCCCTTCCTCCATAACTGTGCCTGGTCTGGAAGTTCATCTCAGCGAACCTGAAGCTGTCTGCTACAGAACCCCTGCAAGGAAGCCCTGAGAGACCGTTGCATGAAACTTGTGGATACCCCAGAATTCTGGGAATGTCAGGACCATGGGGCATCTACAGAGAAAACCTGCAGGCACAGAGTGCACCTGGCCCAAGGGAGAGGCCACGTGTGCTGAAGGTGGCAGAGATAGAGGGATGGAGCTATAGGGTTTCGTGTTGGCCCTTCTGGGTTTCTGTTTGCTTTGGTCTAGTTTTTCTCTGTCTTCTTCCCATTCCTTTGGAATGGGGATGTCTGTTCTCTAATTGTGTATTAGAAGAGTACAGCTTTGAGAAAATATTTTTATTTGTTTATTTGAGAGAGAAATAGGCAGAGAGGGGGTGGGCAATGGGCACGCCAGGGCCTCCAGCCACTGCAAACAAACCCCAGATGTATGTGCCACCTTCTGCATCTGGCTTATGTGGGTCCTGAGAAATTGAATGTAGGTCTTTAGGCTTTGCAGGCAAGCACCTTAACTGCTAAGCCATCTCTCCAGCCTGAAAGAATACAACTTTTTAATGCTTATTTTATAGGGGTTCACAGTTGAAAGTGTGACTTGAGTCTCAGAAAAGATTTTGCTTATGAGCTGGGCATGGTGGTGCATGCCTGTAATCCCAGCACTCGGGAGGCAGAGGTAGGAGGATCATCGTGAGTTCGAGGCCACCCTGAGACTACACAGTGAATTCCAGGTCAGCCTGGGCCAGAGTGAGACCCTACCTCAAAAAAAAAAAAAAAAAAAAAAAAAAAAAAAAAAAAAGATTTTGCTTATGGACACACACACACACACACGCACGTACCCCCCTCCCCCCAAGTTGCATTTGTCAGGTATTTTGCCACAGTGATGAGAAAAGTAGCCAATACAATGACCATTGCTCTTTGGCAGCCAGGAAGTGAGAGCAGAACTGAAGAGTGTTTAGTATGATTTCCAGTGACAAGGAAATCTATTGGAAATACACTGCTGCTGGTGACAAAGCCAGGTCCTATGGGGCGAAGGGCCCAGGCAAGGTGACTTGGGAAAACAAAGGGGAGCAAGAGGATGGTGGCTCATTTTAAGGCAGGAGCAGTTCAATCTTGCACTAGTTGTGGTATTGAGCAAACAGTGTATGCCAGACACACTTGTTTGTAAGTTTTATAAGATTTCAGCTATTTGGCAGTGTGGTGTGGTGGCGCACACCTTTAATCCCAGTACTTGGGAGGCAGAGGTAGGAGGATCACTATGCGTGCAAGGCCACCCTAAGACTACATAGTGAATTCTAGGTCAGCCTGGGCTAGAGCAAGACCCTGCCTCGAAAAACGAAAAATAAATAAACAAAAATAAAAAGAATATTTAGGTTATTTGATCCAAATTCTGGAGCCACAGTGTTGCCGCCTGTTGAATGGGCTACAGGAATAAGGAGGATGACGTCAACCCGACTCGCGAGCCTTCCCCCCTCCACCTCGACTGTCCTAGGAGATGAGAAAGGAGCAGTTGCAGGTTGGCTGCTTTCTGCTTTATCCTTAAGGAAACAAATTCAGGGAGTCACCCATCTGTCACTTCCACCCAGGGCAGTATAAACATAAGCAGTTTTGTTTTTATCCTGACCCCCCCATCACTTCTTTTTATCCATGCTCTGTTGAATCCCTTTCTTATAGCAGCACCTCGGTTAAGATTTGGTAACTTTCAAGTCCCTCCTGGATATTAAACATTAATCCAAATTTATGACTTCAATCTTACCCTGGATTTAAGTCTTATCTCTTTGGAATATAAGAGATGTTTTCAGCAGATCCCCTAATTGTTAATTCTCACACAATTGTTCACATGTTCAGAGGTATGATTTGCCTCTTTGTAATGAAAGGGCAGAGAGGGGATCTTTATTAGTCTGGTTTTTTCTTTTCTTTTTTCTTTTTTGTTACAACAAGATACTCAAATTCTGGTAATTTGTCAAGAAAAGAGTTTTAGTTAGCTCACACTTCTGGAGATTTAAGCACATACTGTTGGCACTTGATGGGTTGGTGAGGGTCTCATGCATGCGTGGAAGACAGATTTGGGGGTAGAGTCAGGGGGAATCCAGGTTCCTGTTATAACAACTTCCTCAGTCCCGTGAGACCTGCCTTTATCTTTTTTTTTTTTTTGGGTTTTGCGAGGTAGGGTTTCACTCTGGTCCAGGCTGACCTGGAATTAACTATGTAGTCTCAGGGTGGCCTCGAACTCTAGGCGATTCTCCTACCTCTGCCTCCTGAGTGCGCCACCACGCCCGGCCTTTATCTCTTTTAAATATGGTGTCCCATGACCTAATTACTTCCCACTGGCCCCACCTGTCAACACTGCCATTGTTGACATCTGAGGAACCAAGTTCAGCACAGGGACCTTTGGGGGGAATAGTGAAACCATAGTAGGTCCCATCAAGTACATTCTTCTTGTGTTCCATAGCCTCTAGTGACTGGCCACGGGTGTGACTGTGTTGGGATGGTTGTGAGTGTGGAGGGACCCCTGTTTCTTGCCTCCATTCCTCATCAATGTGCTCTCTGTAGTTGGAGAAGATCATTTAAGAACGACTGAAATCCTTAGGCAGTCTACCTGCTTGTCTTCATCCACTAACAACTCAGCTACCAAGAGACACGCCTCCCATCTCCCTCGGTACTGGTGACTCAGAAATAGGGCGAGGTCTTCTAGTATCCATTTGTCTTCTTTTCTCCATCTCCACGTGCTCACCATCCTTCCCAAGTCAGAATCACCTGCTCAGCAGAATGGGGCTTCTGTCATCGTTTAACATGGTCTCATTTGAGCCCTTGCTCCTTCCACTCCATCTGTCCTGATCCAGTGTCTGCTTGTCTGTCTCCAGGTAGGCTGGATCCAGGGCTGCAGAGGGTACAGGAGTGTGTATTCATGGAGATAAAGAGAGTGATGTCAGGGGCATAGAGCCAAAGACTTCCTCACGTAAGGGCAGGGACAGGAGTGCAATTTTGCCAATGGCATCGGGGAAGCCCCCAGGAGTGTTGGAGGAGATGATAATTGACAAAATTGCCCCGGCCAGCGGGGCTTCAATGGGAGCAAGGACCCTAGAGAACCTGAAATGAAAGGGACAAGAGACACAAGGAACCGACAGCAAGACAAGGATCTGATCAAGCTGTGAATTGTCTGCTGCCTTGCTTCAAATGGTCTCTGAAACAAACTGGTGGGGCTTTCCCTTTTTTCCAGGAAAGGTTTGTCCCTGCTGGAGAGCATCAAGGGATCACCTCCATTCTGGAAAAGGGTCCTAGGCAATGATTCAAACCAAGGTGTGTGTAAAACTGAGTTCCTGTGCTGCCCCCCCCCCCCCAAGCTGGTCATACACATCTACCCTATCCAGATATACAATGCATAGAGAGAGAGAATGCGTGCGCCATGTGCTGGCTGGAAATCACTGTAGGGCAAGACATGATCTTGATGGTCTGGGAACAGGGTGGCCTGGGTTGAGTGTCAGAGTGCAAGTTCAGGAATGATGGGTTTAACTGTTCTTAGTACTGCTGTGTATAGCAGAATCAGCCAGGAACTAGCCCAACTGTGGTTTTGTAAGGGCAGAGGTCTTTACACTGGTCTTGCCGCTGACAGTTGTCCGCCACAGGCCCTATTCTGTTCATTGCAATTTTTGATGCAAGTCAAAGGCTAATAACCAGAATTGATATCTTGTTTTTTTTGGGGGGGCATGCATAAAAAGTGATATCCCAAAGTGAAAATTTTTTTAAATTTGTATTTATTTGAGAGAGAGAGAGAGAGAGAGAGAGAGAGAGAGAGATACAGAAATAGGCAGGTAGAGAGAGAGGGAGAATTGGTGCACCAGGGCCTCTAGCCACTGCAAATGAACTCCAGATGTGTGCTCCCCCTTGTGCATCTGGCTTATGTGGGTCCTGGAGAGTTGAACCTGGGTCCTTTGGCTTTACAGGCAAATGGCTTAACCGCTAAGCCATCTCTCCAGCCCCCAAAGTGAAATTTTATAAATAAGTTTCTCTTCGACTGCCCTCTTGGCTCTACCTCATTCTCTTTGGAAGCATCATAAAAATATTAAACTTCCTCTTTCTCAGGGCAGGTCATAGAAACTAGCTACCTTTGCCCCAAAGCAGCCATAAATCCAGCAAAACACTATTCTTTCCCCTACATTTCTGGGTAATAAAGTTGGTCGTAAGGAAATCCACTGACCTACTGGAAGAGAGTCAGGAGAATGCTAGCTGCTTTTATGTCATTTTTGTTAGGGACAGGAGCCCAGAGAGAAACCAGAGATGCCAACTGCCACTGGCAGGACAGGAATGGAACTCTTTTTTAAAAAATATTTTTGTTGGGCTGGAGAAATGGCTTAGCAGTTAAGACATTTGCCTGCGAAGCCAAAGGACCCATGTAAGCCAGATACAGAAGGGGCACACACATCTGAAGCTCGTTTGCAGTGGCTGGAGGCCCTGACATGCCCATTCTCTGTCTGTCTCTCCTCTAGCTCTCTATCTCTGCATGCAAATAAATAAAATTTCAAAAAATATTTTTATTTATTTGACAGAGAGATAGAGAGGGGGGGAGAGAAGAGAGAATGGGTACACCAGGGCCTGCAGCCACTGCAAACGAACTCCAGATGCATGTGCTCCTTTGTGCATCTGGCTAACGTGAGTCCTGGGGAATTGAACCTGGGTCCTTTGGCTTTGCAGGCAAACCCCTTAACTGCTAAACCATCTCTCCAGCACAGGAATGGAACTCATATCTGATCCAGTTTCAGCCACAAGTGTTGCAGTGTCCCCTGCTGCCTTTACATCTAGCATGTTACGAGGTGAGCTGGCCTTCGGGGTCAGCCCCTTCTAATCTACAAATCCATCAGGCCTTTCCCAAACATACCTGGCTGTGAATGCATTTTTCAATCACTTATAAAGGCTTGTCCATACTGTTCCCATCTCTCTCTCTGCCCTGTGAGCTCTGTCTGGACACAGGTAAGTCTGACTTTCCTGTACTCAACCAGGATTGGTAGGGAGAACATTTTTCTGCTTGCCTCTTCTTTTTTTTTTTTTTTTTTCAAGGTAGGGTCTCACTCTAGCCCAGGCTGACCTGGAATTAACTATGTAGTCTCAGGGTGGCCTAGAACTCATGGCGATCCTCCTACCTCTGCCTCCCAAGTGCTGGGATTAAAGGCGTGCGCCACCACGCCCAGCTTTCTTCTGATCTCTCAGTCTATGATGTGTATTTCCTTACACTCTAGATCTGCCATGTGGGTGTATCCTGTAAACTTGGCCTGGTACCTGCGTAATTTCTCTAAACTCAGGTCAACCAAGGGTGTCACTCTTTTACTACCCATTTCTCATCTGAATTTTCTGGCCTTTAGTACTTTCCTTCTACTATTCGTCTTTAAACCATCACCACTTACTTTTAACTTTCTTTGATGGAGAGGCTCATGGTGGATGCTGTGCTTCCACTTAAGTGTGTGTTCCTTTTAAACCGCTCTACAGAAGCTCCTGGATCCTACCTTCCACGTGCCGTGGCTCTGCTCCAGCCTCTTCCTAGACCTCAGTTTCTCTTAAACAGATTTCAAAACTATGCTGTGCCTTCCACACAAGTGTGTATTCCCTATTTTCCGCATGCTTGTGACTCTGCTCCAGCCTTTTCTCAGATCCCAACTTCCCTTAAACGAACCCCACAATTCCACAATATATGATTTCTCCCTAAATAAACTCAATGATTCATAATTTATCTTCTGGAGTCCGGTTTTTAAATCAGTTCTTTCTTAAAATAGGATTAGGAACTAAAATTGGGGTTCATAAGTTTGGGAGACACTTCCTGAACCCCCAAATCCTGGATCAGTACCTTGTTTGATAGTAGATTATAAGATGGTCATTCTTGAGCCAGTCCTTCTCCACACATTAGAGGAAGAAATGTGGTCCATATACAGAGGCCAGGATGAATCTGAGAAAACAGACCTGGCTGGGTGCCCCACTCAGTCTGTTTTTATTAGCTCACATTCCTTTCTTTTTTTAAACTTTTTATTGATAGCTTCTATACTTAACAGACAATAAACCATATTTTTCTCCCCTCCTCCATTTTTCCCTTCACAACTCCACTCTCCATCATATCCCCTCCCTCTCTTTTAGTGTCTCTTTTATTTTGATGTCATCATCTTTTCCTCCTATTATGAAGGTCTTCAGCTCACACTCTTTTATCCAATCTCAGTTCTTTGATACTCTCCCTGCTTCATCAAAACCATGCATAAAAGTTCACCCAAGATAGACTTGGGTTTTTGCATTTTCCATATGAAGGCTCACAGGTCATGTAAAACTATAATGGAATAAATCTGCTGTGAGCTTTTTCTCCTGTTAATCTATTGCCAGTTCATTTCAGCAAACTCAAATATGTACCAGAGGGAAAGTTTGAGTCTCCCTACACTTTATTTTTTTTTAATTTATCATTATTTTAATTTTTTAAAAGTTATTTAGGGCTGGAGAGATGGTTTAGTGGCTAAAGTGCTTGTCTGCAAAGCCAAAGGACCCAGGTTTGATTCCCCAGGATTCACATAAGCCAGATGTCCAAAGTGGCGCATACATTCATTTGCAGTGGCTAGAGGCCCTGATGTGCCCATTTTCTTTTTTTAATTTTTTTTTTTTTGGTTTTTCAAGGTTTTTAATTTTTTCTTTTACTTTTTTTTTTTTTTTTTTTTTGAGAGAGACACGGAGAGACACAGAGAGATAGGGAGAGGAAGACAGAGATGGGTGCTCCAGCAACCTCTCAGCAGCTGTGCCCTTGTGTCACTTTGCATCTGGCTAAATGTGGGACCTGGAGATTGGAACCAGGTTCTTAGGCTTAGCAGGCAGGCGCCTTAACCACTAAACCATCTCTCCAGCCCATGATGTGCCCATTATCTCTCTGCCTCTCTCTCAAATAATAAATAAATACAAATAAAAATATTTATTTATTTGCAAGGAGAGAAAAGAGAGGGGAGAGACACAGAGAGAGAATGAATGGGAATGCCAGGCCTCATGCAACTGAATATGAACTCCATGTACCACTTTGGCATCTAACTTTTTGTGGGTACTGGGGAACTGAACCCAGGCTTTGCTAGCAAGCACTTTAATCTCTGAGCCATCTCTCCAGCCTGATGGAGACCATGAGACAAGCATCTAAGAATTTCCCACAACACAGGTCTCTCAGTCCCTGGAAAGGGTCCAGTCCAGTCCAGTCCACCTTGCACTGTTCTCTGCTGGCGACAGGAGCAGAGAAATGCTTTATAATCCTGTCCTGCATTTTCTTTCCACTAGTCTTCACCCTAAGACTTGAACTTCATCCTGCATCCCCAGTGCCCAGGTTGAAAGATCCAACTCAAGCCTTGAAATTCAAAGGAAACCCATTTCCTCCTTTTATTTTTTGCAGTGGAGGGGGAGGTGCAGGGGGAGTGGATCATGCTCAAAGGTAGGAATTTAACTCTTCCTCTGGTTTGGTTCCCCACCCCCACACCATTTCCGGAAGGTGGTGCTGGGAGAAGCAAAGACTCCCTGAAAGGTGGAGAAAGAGTCCAGGACAGGGCAGCCGGGAACTCCAGGCTTTTAATATCTAAAGATACGATTCTACTACATTTTACTTTTAAAGTTCCGTTACATTTTTATTAATTTTCTCTGGAGGGCTTATTAAATTTTGAAGATTACGTATGAAATTATTAAAGATGGCTTTATAGATGATAGCACATTTTGGAATGTAGATATAAACTCTGTCAAAGGATGCTCAACCCCAGATGAAATGCCTTTGCAGAAAATCAGCTCATGACCCCACTCAGCCCACATGAAGGATCCCATGCCCCACTCCCCGAACCCCACCTTTCCTGTAGCTCCCAACCTGGGGCTTGCTGCATCATTTTGACTGGGCTCTCTCACCTCCTCTCCCCTCCCCCAGATCAACCTCTGAGGTAAGTGGAGCTCCAGTGAAACACCAGACAGCTTAACTAAGGAAAGCCATCTTGGGAAGCCCAGTCGTTTTCATAATAATAAAAGAAAAGTCAACACAGAACCATATAAACAAGAATGAGGAAGTCTTTTTAGTTAACATAACTGGTATTTGTTCTACACCATATGTTAATTGTCAAATTCTGCTTTTTGTAATCACCCTTACCTACATTGCAAAATAGGATTATGGGGATGGGTGCTGGGGACTTTCCCCACCATTGTAAAAGAAGGAATGTGGTTTTTGATTTTTAAACCTCGCTGTAAAAGTAAGATGGGGCTGCTCTCCTCCTCAGCAGCTTGCTGTGAGGGAAAAGTCGCTGGCTGGCTAATAAAGACTCCTTTAAAAAATCCTTATTCAGGTGGTCTTGAACTTGATTTCTGGTCTGGCCCTTGCTACACCAGTAAGGGGAAATGTAAGGGGCTGGAGGTTGAGGGGGGAATGATTTGGAAGGGAGATGCCCATAGACTTAAGAACGTGAAGAAATGTCTGCTCCTGCTGTCCTGCAGAAACTGGGGTGATTTCACAGGATGCCCTGGTGCTGGATTGGGGTGAGCAGACTTAGAAAATGATGGGGCTGAACACAGGAAGAAGCTCTGAGCCTGTGGGGCTTTGCTGTGGTCCTCCCTTTGCTCAGAAGGGTCCTGTTCCCACTATCCTCTCCATCCAGCAAGTGAGGCTGCAATGGTAGAGTAGGCAGGAGACTTGAGGGGCCTGATGCCTGAAGACAAACTCAGCTATGGACAGAAAAGACGGCTGGGCAGCTGGCATCAAGCCTCCGGGGCTTGTACTCAGAGCCAGGACCTAAGTCACCATGCTTGACAAACACCAGGGCCCAGCCTCTGTAGTTCAGTGATCTGAGAGTTGCTGGGCTTGACTCAGGCCTGACTTCTCTGTCCCTGCTAGCCAGCTGCTAGATGGACCTAAAGAAGGACAGAGGTGGCAGGCATTCCTATAGTCCCTCCTCCACCATGGCTGGCGGGAAGAGCAAAAATCAGAACTTTGGGCTTTAACAGTGATCCTGGGGGCCCAAGGCTTACTGACCACTAATGTTCCAGCCTGTCCAAAGAGTCCAGTGATACTCTTCTCAAACAGCTACTGTGAGAATCAAATGAGATGACGATTAAGAGGTTGTAGCACCTGTCTGTCACTAGCTTGTCCTTTAAATAGCTGCTTGTGTCCCCTCTCCCAGCTCTCCAGTGTAGTGAGGGAAGCGCTAGTCGAGGGTGGGGAAAAGGCAGGAAGATCTTTGTTGTTTAGAGTAAGAAATGGAAGCATCATGGTGTGCTTATGTGGGTAGGGGAGAATGTATTTTCTCTTAAATGTCTTATAGTTCTGATGTCTCATGGATAATAGTAAGGCTTGGATTTATTATTTCAACTGAGCCCCAGTCCATTCTCTGAGCTGGGTTAGTATGACCAGTGCTCTGGCATTAGTTGGTGCCCACTGCATCCCAATGCCTCAAGCATTGTCAGATGGGCACAGCTTCTGTGAGACAGGACAAGAAGGCAGAAAACATCCATGTCTTGCTGAAATTCATATGTCTGCAAAGGAACCCAAAGAATTGGAAAGGAAGGCTACTTTGTCCTCCCCAGAGCTGTAACTAGCCCAAAGAGACTTTTGGTTCTGCATTACCAGCCACCCGAAACATCCAACCCCCAGGAAGCTGTCTTACTGCTTCAGAAAATGATTTATTCTCCAGAGTTAATGATCTGGAACAACAGATTGGCCTTCGTCAAAAATCAATTTTTATTATTTGGAGAAGGGGTGGATAGTCTCCCTTTCATTGTCAAGCTCACAGACGACAACCCTAAATTCTGATTGTTCAAGGACAAAGGTTCATTTGGGTTGTGGTTTGGGCACATTCACAATTTTTTCTCCTTTCATTAGTTCTTAGAGCTTAAGTCCCTGCCTAGTGCTGGCTTATGTAACTCTCACTTAAAATAAATCAGCCAGATTTGGTTTCCACCTAGAGAAAAGTGGCCAGGTACTGCTGGATATGATTTTCTACTGCATGGCTTGTTGGGTTGCCTGTTTTTTTTTTCTGTGCCAGTTTTGTGCCAGCCTGGTTTTAACTCAGCTGGAAGTCGTCCAGGCTGCAAACCCAGGCTGCTTTTATTTCATGGGCTGGAAGTCGTGGCCCTGGTGTTTTTGTTTTCATGCAAACCACAGGCTGACCTGGAATTAACTATGTAGTCTCAGGGTGGCCTTTAATTTCACCTCTGGGTGTGGGATTAAGAGAAGCCAGGTGGCCTGTTTAACAGAGGAAACTGGAAGTCCAAAGGAAGGAGAGAATGGCTGGAGGCTGCAAAGGTAGGGCCTTCATGTTCCTGAGTTCCCTTCCAGCTCCTGCCTCTGACCAAACAACCTCATCCAGTCTTTTCACCCTAATCCAGGTATCCCATTGTCATTCCTGTCACATTTGGACTCAGCTCCTGCCTCTGACCAAACAACCTTACAGTGCTCAGACTTACAGTGCTCAGAGACCTTCGGGGTTTGCTTCCCATCCATTCCTAACCTACTTGCTCACTCCCCACACCTCGCCCCCCAGATCTTCCTGAATAGACCTTTCATAGTTTGGTATTTTGTCCTTTTTCCCCCCTCCTGCCTGAACTGGCCTTACACCTTTGATTTAAGCTTAGGGCAGCCATCCCTTTGTGAAGGCCAGCTCCCTTCATGCGCCCCACGGCCTCTATGTAGACCCGTCTCCACGGAGGTCCTCCTCACGGTCATGACTGTCTCTCCCTTTAGCTTCTGGAGGGCAGCTCTGACTTTTCGGTGTCTCCAGGGCTCAAAGCAGTGCCTGGCTCACTCCCGAGAGGGGTTCTATAAATATTCAAGGAAGAACAAATGCATCATATTTTGAGGTGCCTCCCTGCAGTTCTCAGCAAACAATGACCTTGACCTTTTCTGAACTTTAGATTTCTTGTCGCCCATTCATTCAGCCTTGGATCCTGGGCTGCTGTGTGCAGCTACAGCTGGTCTCCTGGGCCAGATACGAACTCTTTTCTTTCCACAAGGGCTCTGTCTTAGGAGCCATAGCTTTGTGCTCAGGATGTTACCTCTCTTCTCTGAGTTGCCTGCACAGGTATGTTCAACCCATATTCATGGGTCATCTAAATGGCTTCTGGGACATCAGCATGAATTTCAAGTCAGATAACTTCACCGTTAACAGTCTGCATGCCAGGGAGTGATGACTCCACAGCGAAGGCCCCCTCTCCGCCTCTCACTTGCACTTAGAGGTGGTGGGAATGCCAGCCAGCCCCACTCTCTTCTCCTTTCTGCCTGTTGCTTAGAGGAGTCATCTCTGCTTCTTGTCGTGGGAGCCTCAGTTTTCACTTCCCTGCTTCCTGGAGCTTGGCAAATGGCAAGGCTCCCCAAGGGGCTGATTCCACTGCGGTGCTTCAGTCCTGAATCAAAGAGGGTCTTGTGCCAGAAAGAAATGGAACTCACACTGTGTCACCTTTTCACCTGAGCCCCTGGCAGGCCAGCCTGTGTGTGAACCCTCCCACAGTGCTCCTGATGCCCGTTACCCGCAGTCTCTCCATCCTTAAAGGCAAAGGCAGGAGAAGGCATCAATGAAGCTAGTCTTCATTTATCTTTATTTTGTTGTCTTGACTAGAACCCCACATGAATCCATGCAGCTAGCTGCTAGGGCAGAGGAGGAGTTTTTGCTGATGGAGAAGGAAGTGGAATGAACTGCAAAGTGTTTTTATATGTGGCAAAGACCCAGGCTGTGTGCCAATGGTTCTTGCCTAAAGATCTTTAGAAGCCGATTTGGTGAATCCTTTTAATTTGTTTAAACATTTTTCATATCTGAGATCCATGCATACCATTATAGACACAGATAGGTTGTTGCAGGGAAAAATTCCAGTTGACGTCTGTCAATTACGCAGGGAAGAAGGCCAAGGATGGACCACCCTGCTGAGTTGGGAGCAGAAGTGTGCAGGGTCAGTTACCAGGGGCCATTTTTGAAGTGGGGCTGATAGGAGGCATGAGCAGGCCAACAATGATGAAGTGGTCGCCTAGTCTAGGATCTGCTCCTTGCCTGGAACTGACTTACTGGTGACCTGACTTCCTGGTGACCTGTCTTGTGGGTCCACTATGGGTTTCTGTTGTTCCTCCTCATGGCCTGTCACCTTGGCCATTGTACCTATGTCCTTGCTGCTCTGTGGAGGCCTTTTGTTTGTTTGTTTAGTATGAGTCTCTTTTATTTTTATTTTTAAAAAAATTTTTTTTTTTATTTTTTGAGAGAGAGAGAGAGAGAGAGAGAGAGGGAGAGGAAGACAGAGATGGGCGTGCGAGCAGTGTCTCAGGTGCTGTGAATGAAATCCAGATGCATTCACCCCCTTGTGGTCAAGTGCGGCATTGCACCCTTGCGTCACTTTGCATCTGGCTAAACGTGGGACCTGGAGATTGGAACTGCTGGAGATTGGAACCAGTGTTCTTAGGCTTAGGAGGCAGGCGCCTTAACCCCTAAGCCATCTCTCCAGCCCGAGTCTCTTTTATTTTTATAGTCAGAGACAGAGGGAGAGAGAGAAGGAGAGAGAATTGGCACCAGGGCCTCAGCCATTGCAGTCAAACTCCAGATGCTTGTGCCACCTAGTGGGCATGTGCAACCTTGTGCTTGACTCACCTTTGTGCATCTTTTCCACAGCTAGCAGCCATTGAATCATGGTGTAGACACTTTCATTCATGGGTATCATAACATGGTGCTGTTCTAAGTCCACAAGTTTTTGTTTCATTAATATATTTCAAAATGTCTACAAAGCATTCTGAAAGTATCTTTTGGTGGTACTAAAGATTGAACTCAGGGTCTTGTGCAGGCTGGGTAAGCATTCTACCACTGAGCTACACCTCCAGCCAAAATGTCTACAAAGAAAAACTTCACTCATTGGCTATTGTATTACTTATTTCATATAGGAAACAGAATACATTATTGATTCTTACAACTTAATTATAGGCTTTCAAAATGCTGCTGTTCTGTAATACCCTCCAACAGTGACCAATCTTATTTTTCTTTTATGGAACTATTAGACTTAATAAGTTAATATGTTTCAAACTATTGTCATATTTGAAGTATTTTAATCCACTGTAACTTTAATATAGTGCTGTAGTAAAATACTTTGATCCATTGAAATACTTTAATCTATTGTAGTGTCTTTATTGGTTTGTAGTAGTTTAAATATAAAACATCCCCCATAGCTTCATGATTATTCGGCAGTTGAGCCTCATGCTTAGTCCCAGCTGGTGGAGCTCTTGGGAGGTGGAGCCTGCTGGAGGAGATGTTTCATGGGGGAAGGATTGGAACTTTATAGTCGGGCCCCCTTGCTGGTGTGAGCTCACTCAGGTGACTTCCCTCCAGTTGATGTGGAGATGTGACACGGGCTTCCTGTGCAAACCTGTCATGCTTCCCCTGTCACCATGAAACTTCACCTCAAGACTGTAGGCTGAAATTAACCTTTTCCTTCCACAAGCTGCTTCTGGTTGGGTGTTTTGCCCCAGTAATGAGAGTGTAAGTGTTAAATGTTCAAATTGCCCCCATCTTTACCTGCCAAGAGGCTTCTGAGTCATCCTACGCATCACTGGTCCTTACTTCTGGCCTGACAAGATATAACAGACTCAACTTTTTATATCCTGGGCTTGAATCCACCATTTCTCCTTGGAAACTGGCTTCTTTCATGGGAAATGGTATTTGGAGGCCACCCTCTGAGTACAGTGGTTGTTCATTGATACTGGCATAGCTATTGTTTCTGAACATCTGTAATAAACATGGCTAAGGGATGTGTATTTGTTTTTAATTAAAACATCGGGAATTCGTATTGCCACCTCCAGTTCTCATTCTGGATTGTGAAATTCTTTTTTTTAAATTAATTAATTTATTTTCATGTGTGTGTGTTGTGGTGTGTTAGGGTGTCTTGTCATTTCAAACAAACTGAAGACACTTGTGCCATTTTTTGTGTCTGGCTCTTTGTAGATACTGGGGAATTGAACTCAGGCCAGCTGGTGTTACAAGAAAATGCTATTAACTACTGAACCATCTCTCCAGCACTGATTGTTTCCACTTTGTCCACCTAATTTTTGTATCTCTTTTCCCTCATATGGAAAATATAAGGTCTCATCCATACCCAAAGAGTTACTCTTTCATTGTCCTGTAATACATACAACTGAGGCTGAGGTTTAAATTTTCTAACAAGAGGGAACTGAAGTGGTCATCAGTTTGGGAGGGGTCTTTGAAGACTATGATGGCTGCCTATGTCTGGTGACAAGCTCGACTTGAGGGTGCAGGAAAAGAAATACCTTGATCTAGGCATATTGAAAACTCTTGGACAGTTCTATCTGCTGTTTATCCTGCTGGTTGGGTCATGGGATAGTGTCTTTAGAGTTGTTCCTCTCTACTCTAAGAGGAAGCTCAGCTCTGGGAGCTTCAGAGTTCATGTTCCTGTGACTCCAGTGAGCATGGGTTACTCACCATGTGGCAGACCATCTGCTCAGTTAATCATGCTGCCTCTTGATGCCACCAAAGGGAGTTGAACTTACCCATCCCTCAGGGTTAGATAAATTGCACAAGCCTGCATCTACCAGGATACAGACATGCCTTCGGCTTCACAACATTCCTACCAAAACAACTCCCTGCTGTTTCTCTAGCATTCATCCTCATCTACAGTTGTGCCATGGGCCATCTCTGGATCCAGTTTTTATTCTATTAAAGTAGATGATTGCCACAATGAGGGGAGAGGAAGCATCCATACCTGTCCATTTCCCAAGCATTTCTTTAAAGGCTTCTTTGAGGGATATTATCTATCCACCCCAGACAGGGCGCTAACAACAGGTCAAAGAAGCAATTGCACCCAAGTCTAGTTTAATGAACTAGTGAGTTTGAGGAAGTTACCTACAGGCGTGTGGACAACTCCAGGGTATTTGCATCACCCACCCGCGAGCTCACCCACACCTAGGTGATTCACAGGAGCTGCAGCTCTGGAAACCGCTGCAGGACTCGCGGAAGTCAGAAGAGAGTCTCTTCCCAAGCAGCTCTTACTCCTCATGTACTCTTGGGGAGGGGCCTCGGGAGTTTCAGGACTAACATCAGAGCTTTCCTGAGCCCTACAGAGCCTATATTTCAAGTTGGAACTTACTAAGGATCCCCCCTCCAGGATAGAAAGATGAAATTCAGAGGAAATTGCTGTACAACAAGAGAGGAGTAGAGACATGGATTTTTCCTTTTTTTTTTTTTTTTTTTAAACTAGTGAGCACAGTCACCACTCACAAATGGTAATTCACTTGCACGCTTTCTGATTGTCCCCCACAGAGTCACCAGGTAGCACGCAAGGATTCCCGGCATGGCCTGGTGAAGACATAATGGTGAGATCACAGTTATAGGTTTCACGCTCCCATCTGTCCCTTATGATGCTGGATCCAGAGGCTCTACCAGATACACAGGAGTTATGTTGACAAAGCAGCTTTCTATGCGGTGGGTGGTATTGGTAGCTATTTTTGCTCCCAGGCACATTAATTCATGAGTGATTGCAACATGGTACCATTTTCTTCAGTTATAACCCAAAAATGTCTATGAGGAAACATTTCACCTCTTTGACTATTGAATTTACGTTGTGACATAGATCTTCTTTGTAACATACAAAGTAATTGAATGACCAGCTTGAGCTCAACCTTAAGTCAAATACTGGAATCAGATTTCTTATTAGACATCTACTCTGTGGGTTTTTGACACTCTCTCTTCTCATAATAAAGTGGTATTTTAGTTCTGGTTTTCTATTGTAGTCGTTTGGGTCTTTAGGATTCTTGAAAGTCAGTAAGACATGTACGGCTCTTATTCCTGTAAATGGCATTTTTTTTTATCAGCCTCAAAACACCACCCTTGTTTTTCATGTAAAAATTCTCACAGGGTTTGAGTCATAAAGGAGGTGTCTAATACACACGGAGTTTACCTTGTGAGTTAGCCCATAATAAGCTGTGAGGGTGGCACTAGTGTGCCAGCGCAATGGCTTTCAGTGGGTTAGAATAGAAAATAGACTCTGACATGGCCACTCACTTCCTGGTTGACCTTGGATAGATCAGCTGACCTCAAGAAGTCAGAGTTTCTTATCTATTAAGAAGGATGTTAACATCTACCTCAATGAGGTCCTTCAAGTTGAGTGAGTGCGTGGCACGGCCCAGGCCCACACTCAGCAGTGGAGACTTCCTTCGGTGTCTGGATCACCACCTGGACTGTGGCTAAATAAGAACGGGTCTCCTCTGGGAGCGCTAAGCACTAACCTTGCTTAGGAAGAGTCATTGAAGGCATGGTCAGTCTTGTCCTTTAGGGCCCCTGAAAGTCGCTGGCAGGTCTGACAGGGGAGTTCTGTTCCTCCTTTTCTTGCTCTGAAGCCATTTCCTCTGCCTTATTTGTTCCTCTTCCACATCCTTGTTTCCTTCCCTGATCGTCTTCCTTTGATTCTGTTAGCGTCCTGTCCCCTTCATGCACTTCCCCTCTGCTTCCTCCACTGAAGTTAAACAGAACCACACAGTACATAGTGAAATGACTCCATGTATTTTCTCATTAAAGCAGTGGGGCTACGTGCCCCGGGGATGCCTGGCTCAGGAGCTCCAGGCGGTTCCAGGATGAAATCTGATACATTGCTGTTTCTTCTCTGATCAGAGACTCCGTGAGTCCAGCGGCACCACAACAAGCTATTTGGAAAGACCGCACTCGGGGACAATTCCACTTACTCTGTGGCTCATGGTCTGTCTAGGGACAGTGGCTGGAGGCACACAAAGGTAATACTGGGTGAGGTTCATTTTAATTACTCCCCCCAAGGAGTTCACGATCTGGTAGGCAAGCGGGCATAAGCATGTAGATCTGAGTCAGCAGTTCATGGAGTTGTAAGAGGAAGGGAGCTTAGAGGCTGCGGGATGGGCTGTGCAGGTTCGGGGCCCTATCTTGAAGAGGTGAGAAAGCAAAGGAAATGAAGTGGTCTCACCTTTCTCAGTGCTCGTGCAAGATTTCTGGGTCCAGAAGACCATGCTTGTGTCATCTCCAAGTTCTGTCGGTGGGCGATTCAGCATCAAGGTTTTGCATGTTCAGTACCTGGGTGAGGGCCTCCACCTCTTCTTCTGAGACGGCTTCTTTTTTTAATATATTTTATTTATTTATTTGAGAGACATTGAGAGAGAGAGAGAGGGAGGGAGAATGGGCACACCATTGCCTTCAGCCACTGCAAAGGAACTCCAGATGCGTGCGCCTCCTTATGCATCTGGCTTACGTGGGACCTGGAGAGTCGAACTGGGATCCTTTTGCTTTGTAGGCAAACACCTTAACCACTAAGCCATCTCTCCAGCCCTCAAGATGGCTTCTTTAAAAAAAAAAAAATTACTTATTTATTTATTTATTTATTTATGAGAAAGAGGCGGGGGGGGGGAATGGATGAGCCAGGGCCTCCAGCCACTGCAAATGAAACTCCAGACACATGTGCCCCCTTGTGCATCTGGCTTATGTGGGTCCTGGTGAATGTAACCAGGATCCTTTGGCTTTGCAGGCAAATGCCTTTACTGATAAGCCATCTCTCCAGCCCCCAGATGGCTTCTTGACCAATGTAGGGGCAAAAGGCAGAGCTCATTCTGTCAATGTCTTTTTTTTTTGGTTTTTTTTTTTTTGTTTGTTTGTTTGTTTTTGTTTTTTTGAGGTAGGGTCTCACTCTAGCTCAGGCTGACCTGGAATTCACTCTGTAGTCTCAGGGTGGCCTCGAACTCATGGTGATCCTCCCACCTCTGCCTCCTGAGTGCTGGGATTAAAGGCGTGTGCCACCACACCCGGCTGTCAATGTCTTTTTATAAGGATGCTAATTACCTCCGAAGGCCACATCTCTCAATTGTGTTGCATGGGGCGAGGGGACAGGGGGGAGGGATCTGGTTTCAATTTTGGAAAGGTCACATGCATTCAAGCCATAGCACTTGGACACGTGGACCAGAGAAACAGATTGCTGACCCTCCCTCTGTAGGCAAGCTTGGAAATTTAGAATACTGGAGAAGATGAGAAAACTCTGTACCCTCTTCCGATAACCATCTGGTTGGGGTGAGGTTCAGGTGGGTCCTGAGTGGAGACCAGCTGGGACCCAGCTCAAGCCTAGTTTCCCTTTTCCACAGGCAAAGGGTTTGCTCTGCCTTCCCATTTTACTTGATCTGCCTAGGAAATCAGCTAATGAAGTGTTTGAAGAGAAGACCTATATATCTGTCACCTAGATCCAATAATTGTTAACATTTTGCTGAATTTGCTACCTGTTCTATTTTCCCTCCTGGACCTTTTCAAAGGAAATTGTAGACATCATAAAACTTCACCTCTAAATACTTCATCATGTACCTTTTAAAAAAAAAAAAAAAAACAAACTTCTCTCATGAACTCACAATACTATTTTTCCCATCTGAGAAAATAAATAATTTCCAATATCACTTAAAACCCAGTTCAATTTATTTCCAAAATGTCTTTTCTGGTTGGATCTTTTTCTTTTTTAAGAAAAAATAAGGATCCAATTAACTTTTATATGCCCCCCCTTTTTTTAAAGGATGTGAAAACCATTTTTTTCTCCTGTGATGAAATTAATATACTTCAAAGTCAAGCAAGCAGTAGGTAGGTCATGAACCTGGAGCTCTGCGCCACGACTCAGGAGTCCAACCAAGGCTACACATTCCACTATATGGAAGTCCCTGGTTCTAGTTTCCACACTTCCAAAAAGAATTTTAATTTTAATTTGCAAGGAGAGAGAGAACGAGTTTGGGTATACAAGGGCCTCTTGCATTGCAAACAAATTCCAGATGCATGTGCCACTTTGTTGGGGTCCCCCCCAAGGCCAGCTCAGGAGGGACGATAGGGTCTCTGCCGAATTGGGGTGAGCAGCTGAGTCATGACACAGACTCCGGGAGTTGGGTGAAGTGGGAGCGAGAACCCACAAACTCGTTTATTCAGGAAGTGTACATGGGTTTTACCAATGGTGGAAGGGGGCTGTTAATCTTTGTATGGGGCAGGTCCCCTTTGGTGACCAATGACAGCTTGTCTCTGGACAGGACATCAAACACCAATGTGGAAGTAGGCTTTCCAATGAGCATGGGGCTGTAACTGTTTTCACACCAATGGTGGAAGAAGCTGGCTGCCTTTGCAAACGCCACTTTTACAGAAGCCACTTCCTATTGTCTTTTGCCATGCGGTCTGGCTAGGACCAGGCCTGTATTGTGCCATACACCACTTAGTGCATCTGGCTTTGTATCGGTACTGGAGAATGGAACCTGAGCAAGCAGACTTGGCAAGCAAGCACCTTTATCCACTGAGCCATTTTTTTCAGTTCCAAGAATTTTGGGTGCTAGCTCTCAATTGCTGAATTTTATTTTGCTAAATGTAAGTATTAAGAAAAAAGTCTTCCATTTGATATCACCGTTATTTAACGTAATACATGGCACTTAAAATATTTATTTATTTATTTGAGAGAGAGAAAGAGGCAGAGAGAGAGGGAGGGGGAAAGAGGGAGAGAGAGAATGGGTATGCCAGAGCATCCAGCCACTTCAAAGAACTTCAGATGCATGCTCCCCCCCTTGTGCATCTGGCTTATGTGGGTTCTGGAGAATTGAATCGGGGTCCTTTGACTTTGCAGGCAGGCACCTTAACTGCTAAGCCATCTCTCCAGCCCATAAATGGTATCTTAATGCTAACATCAAGGACATAGTTTCAGAAGATAGGATAGTGTTGGAGGGATCTAGGTATCACAGGCCTGGGTCAAGGCCGAGCTGGTAGGTGACAGCTGCAAGACTCAATGGCAAAGGAGGGGCTGCTGTGTTGGTGATAAAGATGTGGAACAAGATGTGAGAAACTTAGAAATTTTCATGTGAGCTGTTGTTACTGTATTCTTGTGGCCTGTGTGAGTGAAAACGTTGCAACCCTCCAATAGTATTTGATGATAAAAATTTCAAACATCGTGGTCATGAGATGATTTTACAATGACCGTTCATATACCGACCTTCTCATTTTATCAAATGGTCTCAGCCCATAGGTCAAGTGCTCCTTCAGGAGTTCTTGGAGGCCCAGTCACAAGGCTGTGATGCGCACACAGCAAACACATACAACATGGGTCCTTATGCCCATCTCCATCTTACCAGAGGCCTGGCTTAGGCAAGACACTGCAGTACCTGGAAGTCACTGGCTTAAGTGGTTACTATTGAATTTTACTGTCCAATATAGACAGCGTTTGGAACAAGGAAATACTTTATATGCAGAAGAGGCCTTGATCACTGCCTAACTGTGTTCAGGTCATGTTGTAGCTAGCCTCACATTGTGGTCAGCCTCACATTGCTGGGGTAAACCTCCAAACTGACACAGTTGATAGGAGGAACGGTTTACTTCAGTTTTCAGATCCAGGGAAGTCCCACCAATGGTGGAAGAAGCTGGCTGCCTTCCACAGTCCCAGCAGAGAGATGCCATCCAAACACCAATGGTGGAAGAAGCTGGCTGCCTTCCACAGTCCCAGCAGAGAGACACCATCCAAACACCAATGGTGGAAGAAGCTGGCTGCCTTCCACAGTCCCAGCAGGGAGATGCCATCCAAACACCAATGGTGGAAGAAGCTGGCTGCCTTCCATAGATCCCAGCAGAGAGACACCATCCAAACACCAATGGTGGAAGAAGCTGGCTGCCTTCCACAGTCCCAGCAGAGAGACACCATCCAAACACCAATGGTGGAAGAAGCTGGCTGCCTTCCACAGTCCCAGCAGAGAGACGCCATCCAAACACCAATGGTGGAAGAAGCTGGCTTCCTTCCACAGTCCCAGCAGGGAGACACCATCCAAACACCAATGGTGGAAGAAGCTGGCTGCCTTCCACAGTCCCAGCAGAGAGACGCCATCCAAACACCAATGGTGGAAGAAGCTGGCTGCCTTCCACAGTCCCAGCAGAGAGACGCCATCCAAACACCAATGGTGGAAGAAGCTGGCTGCCTTCCACAGTCCCAGCAGAGACGCCATCCAAACACCAAGAGAGCTGGCTGCCTTCATCCATCCAAACACCAATGGTGGAAGAAGCTGGCTGCCTTCCACAGTCCCAGCAGAGAGACGCCATCCAAACACCAATGGTGGAAGAAGCTGGCTGCCTTCCACAGTCCCAGCAGAGAGACGCCATCCAAACACCAATGGTGGAAGAAGCTGGCTGCCTTCCACAGTCCCAGCAGAGAGACACCATCCAAACACCAATGGTGGAAGAAGCTGGCTGCCTTCCACAGTCCCAGCAGAGAGACACCATCCAAACACCAATGGTGGAAGAAGCTGGCTGCCTTCCACAGTCCCAGCAGAGACGCCATCCAAACAGGCAGCACCACAAGCAAGCACACAGGGCCTGTGGCAAGCAGCAGAGACCCAGGCCGAGTTCAGACTATTCTGCAGACCTTCACGTACCTCTTGTAGCCAGGCAGCTGAGAAGCTAAGTTACAAGCTATAATAAAACATCTGAATCTATTGGGGAACATACATTCAAACTACCACTGGCCAGGTTGCCCTAAACACACACTGAAAAGGCCGACACACACCCACCTCTCACCTAAACACACACTGGACAAGGGAAGGCCGACACCCACACACCCTGTGCTCCTTCCTCAGGTCCTTTACCAGTCTGCACAGCCTCTGGAGGGAAATGCTGCCCTTGAGGTAGGCTGTGCTCTGATGGGCTTCCTGGACCAGCAGATTGCTGGGAGTATCCAAGCTTCTGCTTGTTTTGATCTTAGAGATCACTGGAGTGCCTCAGAATGATGAAGGTGATCTCTCTCTGCTGGTACTCAGGGATGCATCTCTCAAAGCCGCTGCCTAGAGCAGCCAGCACTCACAGAGAGAAGAGAGGCCAAGCAGGTGTCAGGATAGGAGGCAGTGAAGACAGGCCTCCAGCTTAGGAACTCAGCACAGAGGAGAGTAAAGCAGAACCTTTAGGAAGCCTGCAAGCTCCTCTTGCCTGGGAGCCAGAGTCAGTTGCTCTTCAGTGGATGTAGGGGAGGCTGATACCATAGTGGTCTGATTGACAACTCCAAAGCATTCTATACGGAACTCAAGGAATCACTTTCAACCATGGGAAACTGTTATCTCCAGGGTGGGGACAGAAATCTCACGGGGTGCTGTGTGGGAACCCCATGGAACTTAGGATTCAAAAGAGGATGGAGCCCACTTACATGGGACCTTTTCTCTAGGTACCAGGGACCCCAAAGTGAGCTCCAGTGAGACTTTTGGGTCACTACTTATATTTTCAGGGGACTTCAGGTGTTCTGGAAGCCCAGCCCCAAGCACCTTCAGCCTCTGCATGGGAGGTATTGCCTGACACATAGGGAGAACTAGGTGGAGGAATCTTGCGGGGTAGCTTCAAGGACGTCCACCAGAGATGGACAGTTCATAGAGGAGCTAAGTGAGGCAATGCCAGGCAGCTCTTCCACATGCTGTCCTCAAGTGTGCATGGCCTCATTGCTGCCCTAGTAGAGAAATGACACACACTCACACATAGAACACACACACACACATACACGTCACATGTGCCCGTCACACACACAGCATGCATGTTGTCAGAATCAGCTTCATGTTGCTGGAATAATCCTCCAAACCAGACACAGCTGATGGGAGGAATGGGATTTATTTCAGTCTTACCGACCCAAGGGGAAGTTCTGTAGTGGCGGAAGAAGCTGGCCCCCTTTACCAAATCCACGCAGAGAAAAACCACCAGCAGCAGCACCACCACAAGCAAGAACGAACAGCAGGGAGCCCAGGAAGAGCTCACTCTGCTTATCTTAGGCTGGAATTCCAGGTCTACCTGCAAACCCACCTTAGGGCTGGTCTCCAGGATCCTCCCCAGTGACAGCTTTCTAGCCAGGTGCCTGGAAATCCAAGTTACAAGCTTTAATAAACTCCTGAGTGTATGGGGGACATAAATTCAAACTACCACATGTGCCTACTACACACTTATCACGTTCCACCCCCCCATGTACCACATGCATATACCACTATGCCATGCATGCATAGTACACGCATGGCATACACCATACTAAATGTCACATACACCAATTTATAACGTACACATACTATATGTATCAAATCACACATGGGTGCTTCACACATATATTTTGTATGCATATCATGCATACCACACAGATCATGAATACCACATATACCCAATATGCCTATCACACGTACATATCTTATATATGTAAAATATATACATACAGAAACCATACATCACATACACCACACAGATCACACATATGAGACCCCATACATACACCCTGCCCTACAGTATATCACACACACATACACCAGAGTTTCTCTCTCTCCTTTGTCTTTAAACAGCTGACTTTTCTGTGCTGCGAAACACACCACACCACACACACACACACACACACACACACACCGAGCTTGAGCACTTCTTAGCCTGGGGTCATAAGCAGACAGTTGCCTGAAGCTAGCAGTCAGTGACATCTGAAATTGTGAGGCCTATGAACGTGTGGCTACCAGCAAGAGAGAACTATTTTTTTCTATAATTTTTAAATTAGGAAGGTGTCTTGTTTCAGAAAATTATTCACCCTCACAAACAAACAGCCAAGGAGAGAACAAGAACTCCAGACAACTAGGAAATATTTTTCAGATATAAAGATCCTAAAAAAGCAACCTTTAAAATATGTATTCACCTGGAGTTTGTGGTTGGGGTTGTGGGTTATGTTCATCTGTAACTTAAGCCTTCCCACAAGGCGGGGCCTGGGAATGAAGAGAGTCCCCATTGCGCTGAGATGCCGTGGGCTGCTCAACATTAAGGTGGTCCTTGATTTGAAGCAGAAACAAGCTGAAGCTGACCAATATTTTTCTTTCTTCCGATACATTATATAAATTAAAAAATGTTGGTGTTATGAGGCTCTATGAAGTTAGCTCCTGCAGGAGTTGTGTGTCAGTGGAGGCCCTATGAAGTTGGTGTCACCATCACTTGCTTGATTGCTTCCTCAGTGTCTGGCTGTTCTTTTGAGACTTTTGTGTTTCTGGGGAGGAGGGCAGACACTCTTGGTCCAGAGCTATTTTGTTCCAACCTTCAACGAGAGGCCATAGTCTTTCCTGGGTGTCCACTGGAGGAAGAAAGGGAACAAAGACAGTCTTTAAAATAGGTGTCTAGGCTCCTGAGTTCCCTGACACCCCCCCACCCCGACTCCTGTCAGGCCCTGGTCAGTGCAGTGAGAGAGGGGTAAGTGTAGCACCAGGAGTATTTTGGGACTTGGCATGTTTCCTTTGGTGCCTTGAGCTCCTGGAAGGAGGTGGTTGCCCAAGGGGACAGATGTGCTGCTGGAGGGGAAGCTGGACTCGTCTGGATGCAGGGAACTGTCTTTGAGCCAGTCTCTGAGGTCTGTACTTTTGCTGGTGTGTGGCTGGTCCAGCACAGCCAGCTGTCTGAGTGGTTCTGGGAGAAGCTGCATCTACCCTGTGTGTTCTTGCTCCTGGTGTGGAATTTCTCCCAGAAAATGTTTGAAGGGCAAAAGAGACTTTGATTCCTGAAAACTCATGACTGCTTTGCAGCAGAAAAAGAAACGATGTCATAAAAGTTGCAATGACGATGGTGTCTGGAGCACACCAAGTGCTTAATAAACCTTCGTTGAGGGTGGGAGGGGAGCAGTTTCATCAGAGATGATAAGTTGCTGCCTATTTGCAGCTTACTGCCATGCAGAGGGGCTTCACCTGCCCACAGGAGTTATAAGATGGACAGTTGGCTGGACTAAGGGATACCTTCATGAAGCCAGGAGCACCTCTGCTGCCTTGGGGGCTGTGTGGCCCCCTCCAGCACCTCTACTTCTGCTCTGAGGTCTGGGGCTGCTTAGTGAGAGGTGTCAGGGCATTAATTAGAAATGGGTTTAGAGCAAAGAGGAGGGAGTTTTTCCACAAACCAGAATTGGCGTCATAACAACCCACCTGGAACCAGAGAAGAGAGAATGTGTTGACTTCCATGGGAACCAAGGCATGACCTGCCAGCCAGTGGGAAGGGACATTTGAATGTGCACGTCTCCTGGATCTTTGGGATGCATCAAATGGAGAAAATCAGCTTCGACCACAGGATCTGATGGTGAGACTGGAAGCAGACATCTTGTCTTAGCTGCCTCAGAGACTGTTTCAGTTCCAACATGCAGAGGACATGGGGACTTAAAGCTATGGAAAGCTTTTATGGGAAGGGTTGGGCTATAAGTGTCCACTCCAGCCCACATGCCACTGTCCTGCTTGTCCAACACACCTGGGACGCAAGCTTGGGTTAGAGGTGGCAGACTCCATCCATCCACCTGGGAAAGGCTACCTCTTTCCTTCGTTGGGAGCTTGTTGCCAGGAGGTGCCTGTGGTACGTTGTGCCAGGCTGAAGCTTGGCTGAGCCCTCTTGCTGTTTGTTCTGTGCTGTAGGGCCAACCAATGTGCAGCTGTAGTGAAACTTGAAAATCTGGGATAGATCTAAAAACCCAAGCAAGGTTTTACTTTTTAAATTTTTTTTTTATTTTTGGAGAGAGACACAGAGAGAGACAGATGCAGACAGAGAGAGAGACAGATAGAGATGGGTGCGCCAGCAGCCTCTCAGCTGCTGTGAACGCAGATGTGTGTGCCCCCTTGTGGGCAAGTGTGGGCATTGTGCCCTTGTGTCACTTTGCATCTGGCTAAACGTGGGACCTGGAGATTGGAACTGGGTTCTTAGGCTTAGCAGGCAGGAGCCTTAACTGCTAAGCCATCTCTCTAGCTCTTACTTTTTTTTAATGGTAAAGTTCCTAAGCTGAAAGATGAAGGTACTTTGAAGTTGGCAGAGAAAGTGTGAATAAGGAGGTTTTTAGGCGAAGGAAGAAGGGTTGCAGGGTGACATTTACAAACATAGGAGGAGAAAGAGGAGGAGGAGGAGGAAAGGGCAGACTGTAGATGTCGCTTGGCCAGCAGAGGACCTCTGCTCTGAAGCTGCTGTCATCTCTCTGTCATTCTGTCCCTGGCAATGGTGCTGATGTTCATGTTAATTTCAGTTTATCACTGCCCAGAGGCAACTAAGGCAGTGATGTCATCCTATCTGCAGGCCTCAGAGAACCTGTCTGGGGCTATTCACTGTTATCCATCTACCTCCTGGGTTGGGGCTGGGGACAAGGTGGGTGTGTCCCCTTCTCTGGGGAAGAGGTTCTGATTGTCTCTCTTTCCTGAGCTGGCTTGGCACTACCTGCAGATGGGTGGTTGTGTAGAGCCAATGCAGTCCTGGATGAAGCTTATAAATGCCTGGGAGGGCGTGTGTGTGTGGGGGGGGGGTTAGTCTGTAGACAATTGAGCTTGGCTAGTTGACAAAGTAGTAATCCCCCATCATCCAAATAGTCCTGAAACAAACAATAAACAAACACATTAAAATATTTTTATTTGTTGATTTGCAAGGAGGGATAGCGAGCAAATGAGTGAGTGAATGACAGAGAGAGAATGAGGGAGAAAAGAGAATGGGCAACCAGAGCCTGTTGCCACTGCAAAGGACCTCCAAATGCACGTGCCACCCTGTGTATCTGGCTTCACCTGGGTACTGGGAAATTAAACCTGGGTAGTCAGGCCTTGTAAATGAGCACTTTTAACCATTGAGATATCAACTCATCCCCAACAAAGACACTTAAAACATATTTTTATTTATTTATATTTGAGGAGAGAGAAAGAGAGAGAGAGAGAATGAATATGGGCATACCATGGTCTCTTGCTACTTTGAACAAACAGATGCATATACCACCCTGTGTATCTGGCTTCACATGAGCACTGCAGGAAATTGATTCCAGACATCAGGCTTTAGCAAGCCCCTTTAAATGCTGAGCAATCTTCCTAGTCCTGTTTTATTTTTAAAAATTTATTTATTTTAGAGAGAGAGAGAAAGAGAGAGAATGGACATGCCAGGGCCTCTAGCCATTGCAAATGACCTCCAGACACATGTACCACCTTGTGCATCTGGGCTTTTAGGCTTTGTAGGCAATCACCTTAACAACTATGCCATCTCTCCAGCACCCCTACTTCTTTCATTTACTGTTCTGACAGATCCAGTTACAACATTTCCAAAGGCTTTATAAGACTTAAGACTTTTCTGTTTGCAAGTCCTAGAAACTCAACTGCAACCGTAACCAAAAACAAACCCAAATGTCAGACTCTGTCCTTCCAACCTCATGAAATGCAAAAGGGCTACGGGTGGGCTTCAGGGGTGGAATCAGAGCCTGGGTCCATGCTGGTCCTTGACAGTCTTCTCTGATTGTCCCTCTGCCCCCTCTTCTCCAATTTTGCGACTCCTCCTTTACTCAGAGCGGTGGCTTTGCTCAAATTCTGCCCTTCCTATGTCGAATCATTGCCTGTTTGGGGAGTGGATCCAGGACAGCCTTCCGCAGGGACAGAAGCTGCAGCTTTACCACGGCCGCATCAGACATTTGCAGAGCCCTTGGCTTGTCCCACCTGATGCCAGGTGCCCTTGCCTAGGTGGAACTTGTCCTCTAAGAGGGTAGGGGATTGTCCCACATAGGAAGCCCTGATGGAACACTTGTGGGAAATTGTGAAAAACAGAAGAGTTCAACGAAGAAAACAACAGGCAGTCAGAAGTTCATGTGCAGAAACAAACACTGCCAGCACGTGGTGGCTTTCCTTTCTGGGGTTTCTCTATGTATTTTCACATTGTTGATCTCTATTATTATTATTTATTATCATCAACTGTTTATTTCTGTGGCAATAAAACACGATTTTCTAAGGTCTCCATAATATTCTATTCCAAAGAGCTACAATTTGCTGAACGTTTTTCAGACTGGGGCTTGAAGTATGTCCACAGCACCACCATGAGCATCAAGCCACAAAGAAGGGGAAGTGGTGGCCAGGGGGACCTGGCTGCTTCAGGAACGGGGAAGACGCCCAGTGAGTTCCCACGGAAGAGTCTGGCCCTGCTGGGTGAAAATAAACAGTCCCAACGTGCAGGAAGATTCAGGCTTGATTCTGTTTGCCACTTTCTCTGGTTGTATGTGTTCAAGGAGTCATGAAATCTACCGGCTTTAGTTTCCTTATCTGAAAAATGGTGTAAATAAATAACTGACTCAGAGGATTGTACTCCAAACATAAATGAGATATATGATAGGCAATGTGGAACATGCAGCATATATTATTTAAATACAGAAATCAAATATTTATGAATTATGTAATCTGTGCTAGATGATATCTTAATGATGTAGAATACAGACTATACGGCAAAGCTAACTTAAGTGAGTGAATCCATGGGGGCTTCAGATCATGCTCAGCCCAGGGGGCTGTACCGAGTCCTGACAAGTGTTAGGCACAGTGCTTTTTGTCTTCGTTATAAGGGATGCAGGGACAAGCTGGGGTGGAGGCACTGCTGATGGACTGGATCTATGAGGTAGAAGAACAGGAGAACCCACGTTGGTGAACTTAGCAGTGCCTGACTTTCTGCTTGTTTCTGTACAGAGCCAACCAAACTCTCCGTGGTTCTCATCGTGTGGGGAGAGGACCTGCTCTTCCCTACATTCCTCCAACCCTGACTTCCTGTTTTATTTCCCAGCAGGCCTTTCTAAAAGACTGAAATTTTGTGTCTTAGTTTTGGCTTTGCAGGGGAAGCTTTGGAATAAGTATTAGCTTCTGCCTAGTGGTGGAAGTGTGGGGTTGCCCTGGCACATAGGAGTAAGTAGACTTGGAGCCTTCTGGGGCTCATCGAGGCTCCATTTGAGAAGCACCCCAATCTCAGGTCCTTGTGAGGGCCTCTTTGGTTGGAATTAGATCTTCATTACCTCTTATCAGTACGTCCTCAGACCATTCACTGTTCCCCTCACAGGACAAGTGAGCACTAAACAGGCTTGAGTAACATGTCTAGGACAGCTCCTTTCCCTCCTAGTTTTTCTTAATCCTCCTGCCTCTACCTCTCACCAATTTCCTCCAGGCATGTGCCACCACCACTGGCCCACTTTTTCTTCTCTCTGCCCAAGTGACACTTTCTTGGTCCATCACTGCAAAGCTGTCACACAAGTACACATGCACATGCATGCTTTCACAGAAGCACATACATGTGCGCTCAATGTATGCATGCAGATATGACCACATGTATGGCCACAAATACACACACATATCTGCGTGTAACATGTAATACATACACACACACACACACACACATATATGCACTGACATAAGTGTTTGTGCAAGGCACACTACTCACACTGGCACATGTATGCATATACATATGTACATAAACACGTGCATGCATAGATAGTCTACCTACACTGATCCTTCCAGTCCCATAAACATGCCATGAATTGTCACAGTTGTGAACCTTTGAAAGCATTCTTCCCTCACTAAGAAAATATCTTTTTCTAAAATATGTTTTTTTATTTTTATTTATTTATTAGCAGCAAATAGAGAGAGAGAGAGAGAAAGAGAGAGAATGGGAGAAAATACCTTTGGCTCCTCACCCAGGCAGCTCCTCCTCATTTAGTATGATGCACACGAAATGTCACATCTTCCGTGAAGCATTTTCTGACTTCCCTAGACAGAATTATTAGCTCCTTCTTTATTTCCCCAGGAAACTGTGAGCAGGTTGTGGGGATACATCTTATTCATATTTGGATCTTTGGATTCCCAGCATTTAACACAGAGTTGGAGCTCCTGAAGTGATTGCTGAATGCTGGAAAGGCCAGTGTGGACTTTATTCTACAAAGTTCCTCAGTTTGTGATCTCCTTACAGAAATAGGGTGGCCAGTTTCTGGGGTGAAGTGCTGCCTTGGGAACTTGGAAGGAGGAAGGCAAGTGTTTTGCAGGAGGGAGACTCAGAGCTATGTGACAAGTGCAAGGGAAACAGGAGGGAGGAAAGAATCATAGCCCTGTCCCATAGCTTGTCAGCTCAGCATGGGGTAGGGAGGAGGAGGCGGGGGAAATGGAGAAGGGGTCTCATAAAGAGGAAATGCTGTGCTGGATGTCCCATGAGAATGGAGGCGAGAATTAACACTGGTCTTCCTAAAGTGGGTGGAGTGTAGCAGATGGTGTTGGAGAGAGGATAGGATGATAAGCTAGCAAGTCAAATGAATTAGGGGTTCTCAAACGGTTAATCTTGAGACTTTATTATATACCTCAATATTGTTGGAGACCCCAGAGAGTTTTGTTATGCAGCTTATATAAAATAAGCATTTACCAACTATTAATTACAATGTAGAACTTTCAAGGTATTTATGAACTCAGTAAAATAAGAATAAATTCATGGCTTTAAAATATAACAATAAGGTTATATTTTCTAACTAAAAATTGGTGAGAAGGGTGGCATTATGTTATACTTTTGCAGTGCTCTTTAGTGTCTGGTTTGATAGGAGACAGCTGGGTCCTCATTTTGCCTTTCCATTCGGTGAAGTACACTCAAGAGAATGACATTTGCACCCATGTGGTCCTCATCTAACCATCACTCCAGGATGATATCACATGTTAGAATGCTTCTGGAGATCCCCATGATAAGGTCATATAAGAAAGACAGTGAAACCCCAAATTGTGCCTTAGTGTTATCACGGAAATAGTGGTGACGTTACAGAACCCCTTGGAGAACTAGTGGATGAAGTCATGCTGAAGTGCTGCTATTCAATCATTCCCTTTCTCAGGTGGAACTTTGCAGTACGGCTTCGCCTTTGCCTTGACCTGTGGAAAGGCAGGCCCACAACACTGGCTCATTATTGTCTGGAGGCCTGTGAAGCTGCAGGATTTTGTGGTGCTGTGGTCAGCTTCTGGCTGTACAGCTTAAAGGAGATGATGAACAGTGATGGGAAGAGAACAGATCCCCTAGTGAGAGACAGGAGCTGAACTTGAATCCCAGAGTCAGGAGGGACTTAGCCATTTCACTTCAAGAGACCTTCTTGCCTGCCCTTGTCTGGAGTAGGTAGTTGGACATGTTCTTAAGGGTCCTTCTGTTTTGACAGATGCTGAAAGCCTGACCCTGAGTCATATATGAGCCTCTTTCTCTTATCTGCTTCCTGTGGAGGAGACTCACATTGAGAGTGGGCAGTCTTCAAATCTCATCACTTATCTGCCCCATACAATAATAACTTGTGATCCATTGCTGAGATAATAAAAATTCATTAAAATTGGGCAAGAAAGAAAAAAAAAATCAAAAAATGTCCTAAGTCCTAGAGATAGCTACTGCTGGCATTAGTATAACTGTCTTTCTGTTTCTATTCTCTGTATGTAGTTTATTCCTTATGTTTATCAGATTATTTCTTCTTAAATACAACCTTATCGTGTGACCCCCAGAAACAGTATTTCACCTCTTTATTCTGGCATTCAAGGCTCTCTGTCTTTTGACTGTCTCCAGCTCTCCCCTTCTCTATGTCCCTCCATCCTCTCTATCCCCAAATAAACCACGTGCCTCTCTTGTGTCTATGTCCTCCTCCGTGAAGCCTAAACCACGTGCCTCTCTTGTGTCTATGTCCTCCTCCGTGAAGCCTAAACCACGTGCCTCTCTTGTGTCTATGTCCTCCTCCGTGAAGCCTAAACCACGTGCCTCTCTTGTGTCTATGTCCTCCTCCGTGAAGCCTAGCCCCTTCCTACACTGAGGACTCTAGCTGTGAGCTGAATGTATTTTCTGAGGCTTGGACATTGGCACTTATTCCTTCCCCCTCTGCCCCCCTGACAGCACCAATGTATCCTGTCACTTCTGAAATCTTACCTGAGCCCAAGCCATTCGTCCCTCCCTCCTCTGTGCCTCCACAACCCTCACGCTACCCTCAGTGGCACTTTGCTCGCTGTACTGTAATTGCAGGCTTCTTATTAGTGCTGGTTCTGGAGCTGCCCACGTATTGCATGCTGAGTAATTGCGGACTGAGTGGAGCTTGTGTGTGGCAGGCCGGATGTTGTGTGCTCTTGGCATCACCTGGTGTATGTGTGTGTGTGTTTGGTTATCCAGTTCTACTGCTGGACCGTGATTCCCCTAACAGAGGGTCTGATCATCCCATCCATATGGCCTGAAAGGCCTTCTCCCGGGCAGGGCTGAGTACACTCTGGCCTGTGACACTTGGGGCAGGCAGGATTCCAGACCACAAGATGTCAGTGTTGTCTCAGCCACTGTGGCAGTGGCCTGGGAGGTGCTTCCACATCTCGCTTTGCCTGTTGCGGGTAGTGCTGGGCACTCCCAGGAACTGACAGCTAGACAAATGTGCCTTGCTGCTGCATGCCGATCTGGAGAAGAGAGAAGTATAGGGGGACCGCAGCACTCTGTCAAGAGGAAGACCACAGACAGGGGCAAACCGAGATGGGTTAGCAAAGCTGGAGCGCTGGAAGGAAGACTACTTATTATCCTGCCACATGTCTGGCTGAAAGCACTGTGCGGTCAGGGAGGGCTGCTCGGTGGGCTGGGCTGTGCCACATTCAAACAAAATGTGTATGTCTGTGTATAATCTTTTGTTCTGGCTTCAACTCCCACGGCCATCAAAGTAGGGGCCCCACTGACTCGGCTGCTAGTTGTGAGTGTTCTACCAGAAGACAAAGAAGTGACTTGTTTCCTTCAGGAGCTCAGGACACCACTGTCCTCAGCTAGACCTAACCTAAAACCACAGCAAATTCAAGGGCACTTCCTACGGGGGTGGGGGGAAGCAGCATCCTTACCAGCTTTGGACAACAGGGTGTGATGCTGGGATGAAGGGTGCTGGGCAGGAAGTCAGAAGGGTTCCACCTTGTCTTGGCTCAGCCTTGTGACAGTTTGAACTGCTCAGGTGGGTCACATGTGCCTCCAAGCCTCAGACTTCCTATTCCCGCCCCCTATCCGCCCCCCCCAAGGGGGGCCCCATGGGCTGTCTCCGTCAGCCAAGTGCCACCTGCTCCCCAGGGTACAGGGTAGAGATTCTCTATACCTCCACAACCAATGGTTGGAAAGCTGTCTATTATTTTTATTTTTTTTTTATTTTTTGCTTTTCCGAGGTAGGGTCTCACTCTAGTTCAGGCTGACCTAGAAATCACTCTGTAGTCTCAGGGTGGCCTCGAACTTATGGCAATCCTCCTACCTCTGCCTCCCGAGTGCTGGGATTAAAGGCGTGAGCCACCACGCCCAGCTTGAAAGCTGTCTTAACACTCACTCTTCTCACGTGACCTAGCTATAAATATTTTTTGTGGCCGCAAACAGCATGAGATTTCTTTGATGTTCTGATATTTATTAACTAGTAGATAGAATTAGGGTCATTCCAAAACTTCAAAAACCTTTATTTTGATTGCAAACAGAATTCCTATAAATCATACATACATATGTATTTTATAATTTATAAATTTGCCTTGGATTGGTACTTAGCACTTTTTTCCTGGTCTAGATACTTCCCTGGGCCTGATTCTATCTGAGATCCTAATGGTGTGTGTTTAGAAAGCCTAGTATAGCACATCAAAGTCTTACAAATCCTATGATTTAAAAAAAAATTTTGCAAATGCTCTCGAAAATATGATCTTCATAATAAAATCCAAGTTGATTGTGTTATTTAATATCACCTGAAAGCACCACGGATGACTTACTGATTTTTAAAATTAAATTGAGAACACAATGAAATCCACACAATTGTTTGTAATTCACCAGATGTTAGGATCTGGGATCTGCTCATTGGAAATTGTTGAAAAAAACATTTCAATGCAAAAATCAATGAAATATGACAGTAATGAAAAGATGAATAATGACCTGAAACAGCCCTTTACCGCTGCATCAATGCTGCATGAAAGCAGGAAGAAAGCATCCAAAATTTTACCTGGCCATGAGGTTGTGGTGGACACTGGGAATGGGTGAGACCGGGATGGCAGGAGAGGTAACATCTACTTGAGGACTCACTGTGACAGTGACTGTTTGGCACTCAGGATTCCCAGTTGTTAACAACATGTTCTCCATGGGAACATAGGGGCTCCATTGCTATGGTAGCAACCTGTATCCATTCAACCAATTAGACCCCCAGTCCCCCATGTAGCCCTAGCTGACTCAGGGAGGAGGTGAATCGAAGAGAGATTGAGACACAGACCTTAGTAGGTAGTAATACTCACATGTCGCTTTCTTCCTTACATGCCAGTTCTTCTAAGCACTGTGCTGACTGGAATCCATGTGAGTCCTATACCAGCCAGGAAGCATAGGCTTCTTACAGCTTCTTTTTTTATTTTAGAGAGAGAGTGAGGTGGGGGGGGCGGGGAAGGGAGGAGGAAAGAGAGAGGGGGAGAGCGAGAGAATTGGCAGGCCAGGGCCTCAGCCACTGAAATTGAACTGCAGACACTTGTGCCACCTAGTGGGCATGTGTGACCTTGAGCTTCCCTCATCTTCGTGCATCTGGCTTATGTGGGATCTGGAGAGTTGAACATGGGTCCTTAGGCTTTGTAGGCAAGCTCCCCAACCGCTAAGCCATCTATTCAGCCCTTATATCTTTTTTTTTTTTTTTTTTGGAGAGAGACAGAGAGAGGGAGAGGAAGACAGATAGAGATGGGAACGCCAGCAGCCTCTCAGCTGCTGCGAACGAAATCCAGATGCGTGCGCCCCCTTGTGGTCAAGTGCGGCATTGCGCCCTTGCGTCACTTTGCATCTGGCTAAACGTGGGACCTGGAGATTGGAACCACTGGAGATTGGAACCAGCGTTCTTAGGCTCAGGAGGCAGGCGCCTTAACCCCTAAGCCATCCCTCCAGCCCCTTATATCTTCTTATTTATGACTCCCACTTTACAGAGGGGTCCACCGTGGCACAGACGGGTAAGTATGGTGCTGAAGATCAGTAGCCAGTCAGCATAGTAAGTAGCGGAGTTCAGATTTGAACCTGGAGCGTGTGTCCCGAGGCAGCGTAAGTGACCACTCTTCTCTGCCTAGTGGTGTTGCCTGGTTGCCTGTGGAAGAAAAGCCCCCTCCTGGTCTGTTGTTTGGGGTAGGTATGTGGGTTTCCAGGACTGGAGATTTTTCAGAGATGAACACAAGGATTTCTTTTTCTACCAAATTTGTAATAGCTGGGAGGAACAGGGTGAGTCCCATCATGGGAATATGCTTTTGCACAGGCCTCGTGGCTCTGCCTTCTTCCATTCTCTTAAATTGTTTTCTTCTCGTTGAGATCTCAAAAATCTACAAAGTAAGTTGTGTTATAAAATATTAAAAAATATAAAGAGGAAGTTATATACATAAGGCTGTGTGTCAGTGTGTGTGTATGTGTGTGTGTACACGTGTGTGGGAAATGTCACGAATAACCTCCTAATGAATTGACATTCAGTTTAGCCTCCAGGGATGAACGCGAGACAACCTGGGGGATCTAGACGAAGTCCTGGGGCAGGTGTTGGGACTACAGGGTGGGATTAGGGAGGAACATGCTGCACCACAGAGTAGAGCAAATATTGCAGAGTTGTGAGAAGTGACACAGTTGCATGTTAGTAATTCAGTGTCAAAGCCTAATATCCAGAAATATGTGGTGAGCACGTGTCAGAGATTGATTTAACACACTGAAGAAGGAGCGGGCAGAACAGCAAAACAGGTTCCAAAGAGAATATGAAAGCCCCGAAGCATATTGTCAGTGAAAGAATACTGAAATAGAATTGTGTTAGAGATACTAAGCTGGTTTCTAAACAGTAAACCGTAACATTTGGTTATCTATACAAAATTCATTCTACCAAATGAAAATCATTTGCAACTTATCAGTATTCTAAAGTGAACACCTTGACAGAGTCCTGGTTTTAATCAATAACAGGTAGCAAATTTAAACACATCATTTGGAAGGCGTGCTAGATAGTGTGCTAGTATGACATTGGAAGGCATTAGAATTATTTTCCCATATTCCCAAGCCTGACCTATTTTTTTTTTAATACCAAAGGCTAGCACTGGGGAGAGGTGGGGGATGAGTCGGCAGGGCTGCTATGAGAGTTTGTCCTGCTGTGACGTGTGGACTTCATCTTAGTGTAAGTCACTGACTGGTTTTGGTCAAGAAAGTGAGGGACATGATTCATCTTTCCTTCCATTCCACCACTCATCCGTCCATAACCTCCACCGACCCTATTCACCCACCTACTCACTCATTCACCTATCTACTTACATCTGTCTATCCATGCAATATATATATTTTTATTAAATTTACCCTATATTAGCCTCGGATTTGGCAACCAACAGAGAGTTGAGTAAGATAAAACAGCCTTCTTTCTCCCCGTGCAGTTTACATCTAGTGAAGAGAGAGACAAATGTGCCATTTCCCTAGGTGTGGCCAGCCAGTTGCGGCGGTGACAGTGGAGTGAAAGGAAACCAGCATGTAGGATCTGAGGCAGGGGGATTCCAACAGGAAGAAGAAGCAAGGGCAAAGCTTGGAACAAACTGGGAGCAGCTCACGCATAGATGGCACAAGTGGCTGCTGGGTGATACGGACAATGGGCTGAGCAGAGTGAGGATCCACAGCAAAGTAGCAGGGGGGACCTTGTGATCCAAATTCGTCTTTAGGAGTGATGGTCTTTAAGATGGGAAAAGACATGATCTCATTTCTCTTCTCTAAAAGATCATTTTAACTGCTGTGCGTGGAACATGGTTTAAGGGACACAGGAAAAAACTGTGAGGATTGCTGGCTGGGTAGACCTTGGGAGGAATGTCACATCCATTCCTGTGAGAAATGATGAGGCTTGCTATAGTCTTAGGGTGATCAGAGACCTGTTTTTTTTTTTTAATTTTTTTTCAAGGTAGGGTCTTACTCTAGCTCAGGCTGACCCGCAATTCACTATGTAGTCTCGAACTCATGGTGATCCTCTTACCTCTGCCTCCCAAGTGCTGGAATTAAAGTCATATGTTACCACACCTGGCTCCTGTTTATTTATTTATTTATTTGAGAAAGAAAGAGAAGAAAGAGGCAGAGAGAACGAGTCAGACAGAAAGAGAGTGAGTATGGGTGCTCCAGGGTCACCTGCCACTGCAAATGAATGCAAGATGCATACGCCACCTTGTGCATCCAGCTTTACGTGGGTACTGGAGAACTGAACCCAGGCTGTCAAGCAAGTGCCTTTAACTGCTGAGTCATCTCTCCAGCCCCCAGACCCTGGGTTTGAACTATCATCTTGACAGCCGAGGGGAAGCCTTGGAGGGAATGGCTGGAATGAAGGAACTACTTGTCGGCAGGGGAGAACGGTTGAGAGGGTAGTAAGTATGCGGGAAAAGGAACGAATGAGATGAGGTTTGGGGCCCCAGGTAATTTAGAAGTTGCTTCTAGGGAGGACATTGCTATTAGAGGTTTTGTCTCCATATTCATTTCAGCCAGAGGTGGACCAAGCTGTCACTCCCCCGGACACTGATGTCCCCCGGAAGTCATGCTTGAGAGAACTAGGGAGGTCGGTGCTGCTCTGCTCTTTCAGATCTCTTGCTCACTTAGCAAAGGTTAGCCTCAGTTGGGACTACCCTTGTCATGGTCTGATAGGCATCTCCTAGGGTTTGTGGCACCTGACTGGGTTGGGTAACACACAGATGATTTCAGAAGGAGAAGGAAGCTGGACATTTTCAAACACACTTCTGCCCACGTCTGAGACTCCACAAGTGTCAGACAAGCCTTTTCATCCAAGTTTCTTTCTCCCAAGCCCTGGCTTCTCCATCACTCCATTCCTGAGGCCGAGGATAGCTTCTTGGGGGAGCTGCTTTTGGTAGGTCTGGAGCCAGTGCTGGTTGGAAGACCATTCTAGCACCATCCTGGGAATTTCTCCACACTTCCAGCTTTCCTTGTGTGGCGTTTTCAGACATTCGCCTTATGTGGGGAAGTGGTGTTTCCCTCATTCCAGAACAAGAATGGCATGCGGCCATGTGCTAAAATGGCTTTGTATTTATTCAGGAGTGAAAATGCCAGGGCTTGTGGGACATAGGAAAGCCAGGTGAGGTCTCATTTGCTCTAATATGTAACAAAGAAAATGTGATTGTATTTCCAAGTTCTATTCTCTCTGGGTAATTACATACAGTGTTATATTTTCCAAGATCAAAGGGTGACTGTCTGGATTTGCCTTGCAAATGAGTTGCTGCACTTTGCAAGCTCACTGGTGCTGCCTAGGCTGCCGGGGCATGTGTGTTGGGAGCAACGGGCTTCAGAAGGAACACAGCAAACCCAGTGGGGCAGTCAGCATGGATTTAAAGCAACTGGTGGGTAGAAGGAGGGTTTGAGAATGGGATGTAGAACATAATCATTGAATGCAGAAATCCCCAAGAAGAGTTAGTTTTTTTAAAAAATTCAACTTGGAAGTTATTCTTGACTCAAAGGTAAGACCATCAGCAGCCCTAATCCTTCTCTCCCAGGTGTAGCAGCCAAGAGGAGAAGGTGTTGTGTTGCAGATATTTGCAGAGTTGTTTGGAAGGAAGTGTTGTTCCTGAAATCCCAGTAATTGCATGCATCTGTCACTAACAAATGGGAAATGGAAATAGCTCGAGAAATAGACTTACACTTGCTGAAGTCAGGGCTTTGCAAGGCTGAACCTGAAGCGATTTTAGACAGAGGGAGAAACCCTGCAATGAGTACCCTGACCCTGATGGTACATAGAGACTAATTCAGCCCAGATCAGGGACAGCGGACAGTGTGTATGTGGACAGTGTGTGCATTACTCAGTGTGGGTTTCTCTGTCCGAGTTTGCCAGATACACTCCAGAGACGGACACCGTCACGCTGATCCTAGCAGTAAGGAGTTTGATATTTACTGACGTTAGCCAACTTCTTTTGCTCTTAGGAGACTGAATCCATGTCTGCAGGGTTCACGGGTGGGAGCTGGAAATATTTGTGACATGGGCCGGGGGAGAAGCAGACAATTAACGAAGACATTAACGGCATGACCAGAGTAGATGTCTCCTTGGCTTCTCCTGGTGTATGTCATTAGGGAGATCAGCATTTATCATTTCTTTGAACTGTGTTCTTTATTTCTGAATTTCTAGGAGCCCATGAATATTAAGAAATACCCTGTGAAAAGGCTTTGTGCTCAGAGAAATTCAGATGAAAATGATCCTTTAGCTGGAAGACCTTTGCAATTCTTTACCAGGCTTGAATGTGTGATGAAGAGGAGGGAAGAGTTAATCTGCTCCCCAAGCCTGCTTGATCTTGCTATCTCCCCTTACCCTCCATTTGTCATGGATGTCCACGTATCAGTCTCATGGCTTGTATAGGTAGTCCATTCTACAGAATAGGTGTAGGACTTTTCATTTTTACTTTTTGAATATATTCTACATTGCAAGGGCATTTGGTGGTGGTGCGTGCAGAATAAGAGAGAAGTGGGAGGTTTTGACTCTGGGGTTAGTGGTTTTTTTTTTTTGTTTGTTTGTTTTCAAATTTATTTGCAAGTAGAGAGAAAATGAGAATGGGTGAGCCCGAGCCTCTTGTCACTACAAATGGACTCCAGATGCACTCATCACTTTGTGCATTGGCTTTACACGGGTACTCAGGAATCAAACCTAGACTGGCAAACTTTGCAAGCAAGCAGCTTTTAACTTCTGAGGCATTTCCCTAGCCCGTGGGGTTAGCAGTTTTGTGTATTTATTTATTTATGTATTTATTTATTTATTTATTTATTTATTTATTTATTTATTTATTGGACAGAGAAAGAGAGAGAGAGATAGAGAATGGGCGCGCCAGCAGCCTCTCAGCCGCTGTGAACGAACTTCAGATGCGTGCGCCCCCGTGGGCAAGTATGGCATTGCACCCTTGTGTCACTGCGTCTGGCTAAACGTGGGACCTGGAGAATAGCCTTAACTGCTGAGCCATTTCTCTTTTTATGAGAGAGAGAAAGAGAATTGGCATGGCAAGGCCTCCATCCACTGCATTTGAACTCCAGACAAGCGTGCCATCTTGTGTGCATGTACAACCTTGTGCGCTTGCATCCCCTTGTGCATCTGGCTTATGTGGGACCTGAAGAGTCGAACATGGGTCCTTAGGTTTCACAGGCAAGCACCCCAATCACTAAGCCATCTGTCCAGCCTGGGTTTGCAGTTTTAGCTACAAAGAAAGATGCTATGATTTGCTACCTGGAAAAGATGGTGGACTGAGCAGCGCTGAGTTAAGGAGAATGCCAACAGGTGAGGTAGGAGATGCAAGAGTCTTGCAGTGAACAGGAAAAATGGGCAGGCCAAGAAATGGGAGAGGCCAGACTTCTGGGCCGGGGCCCTCCACTCCTTTCAAAGGGACCCTGTGTGACTTGCTTGGACCTCACAGAGGCTACTCTTTTTTTTTTTTTTTTTGCAAGAGTGCAGAGAAACCAGCTGAGCTTTGCAGCCGAGCAGATTTGCATTCAAACTCTGCTCATTCATGTTCATTTCCTAGTGACTCTGAGTAAATTTCCTTGGTACTGCTCTTCACTGCTCAGAACCTGTGCAAAGGGCTCAGTTAGTAATGTCACTGAGTCCAGCAATACCTTCACCCTCCAGCTCAGAGGTCCGGGGTACACCCTCAGCCCCCTCGCCTGGGGTCAGAGTGCTTTCCATTTGTCCTGGACTGTGCTTCACTTGCCTCCTTGTCCTCTACCTGTCCAGCCTCCTCTCCCCCTCCAAATCTCTATCTTGGCTGCAATGCCTGATGGCTGTAGTTCAGTTCCCTAGTACCCAGGTAAAGCCAGATGCACAAAGGGGCATATGTGCTTCGAGTTCATTTGCAGTGGCAAGAGGCCCTGTCACTCCCATTTTTCACTCTCTTTTTTTCAAGTAAATAAATAAAAAATATATATTTTAAAATGCTTGCATATCTTGAGGGTTCTGGGTGACTGCTTTCCTCAATCTGGGTTTTTGTTGCTCAGACAACTGTTGCTGGCTGGAGTTGGAATTAGGAATCTAAGTGGTCCTGGTGCACCTTCTAGCAGCTTTCTCACAGATGGAAGGAGGGCAGACAGAAGTCCCTCTGGGAACTGGTGGCTGCTGTCCTTGTAGATCTATTTTGCTTGGCAACTTTATTTTCTGCCAAACAGATTGAAGGAGAAATTTTAATTCCAATATGATAGAACTATTGGGAGTGACATTAGGAAGTCTTTTAATGGTGTTTTTTTCCCCCCATTTGAATCTATTTATTACAGATTCTGTTCCAGAATGTGAATTAAAATTTCCAGGGTGTACTTCTTTTCTTCCTTCATCCTACTTAATGTTCTCTGTTTCATCTGAGAAGAGAGCAAACTGAAGGTGTGGAGTGGCTGTCAGCTTTGGAACTCTGAGCAGATGACTTTAATCTATCTGCATGAATAATGGGTTATTTAGGAACATTGCTAAGAGGCTAACCTTGGAGCACAGTGTACTTTAAAAATATTGAATGCTAAATTTGGGAGATTTATTATTTTTCTTCTGATTTATATGTGTAATATATGCTCACTGTAAAAAATAGAAATACAGAAAAGAGAGCTACCATCAAAATTAAATTATGACATATGTTCTTAGTCTCTGTCTCTGTCCCCCACACCCCCGACACAAAAAAATCATATTGCACATGTGGGTTGGTTTTGAATTTTTAACATCATATATATATGAATATATATGTATATATATTTACATATATGCTTTTAACATCATATATATGTATATATTTTTATTGACAACTTCCATAAATATAGACCATACACCATGATCATAATCCTCTTCTCCTACCCTCCTTTTCTCCCTTCCCAAATCCCACCTCCACAATCTCTTCTTTCCAACTAGTCTCTCTTGTATTTTGATGCCATCATTTTTTCCCTTCTATTATACAGGTCTTGTGTAGGTAGCATCAGCCACTGTGAGGCTATGAATATCTGTCTGGAAGACAGCATTGTAAGCACTCCTCCCCTTCCTTTGGCTCTTACATTCTTTCTGCCACCTCTTCTACAATGTCCCTGAGCCTTGGAGGTGTGATAGAGATGTCTCACTTAGTGCTGAACACTCCACTGTCACTTCTCAGCACTTCAGTAAGTTTAGAGTCACCCTAGTGATATTATATTTTATAGCATTTCTTACTTTATTAAATCATCTTCCAGACATAATTTCAACAGCTATTTCATCTCATAGATTCACAGCAGATTATTCAGGCTTTACATAATCTTTGTTGCTCCATTCACCATTGTTGTATTTTTAGGTTTCTGATAACTTTTTAAATTATTTATTATGCTTTTTTCTTTTTTTTAAAAAAGTTATTTATTTATTAGAGACGGAGAGAGGGAGAGAGAGAGAGAGGGAGGGTGAGAATGGGTGTGCCAGGGACTCTAGCCACTGTAAACGAACTCCAGATGTGTGCGCCCCCTTGTGCATCTGGCTTACATGGGACCTGGAGAATCGAACTGGGGTCCTTAGGCTTTGCAGGCATGTTCTTTAACTGCTAAGCTATTTCTCCAGCCCCTGCTTTTTTCTTTTTTAAAAATATTTTAAAAATTTATTTATTGGAGTGAGAGAGAAAGGTGTCGATAGAGAGAATGAGCATGGCAGGACCTCTAGCCATTGCAAACGAAGTACAGATGCATACACCGCCTTTTGGCACCCGTGGGTACTGGGGAATCGAACCTGAGTCCTTGGGCTTCACAGGCAAATGCCTTAACCACTAAGTTATCGCTCCAGCCCTGCTATTTTCAACTTATATAAAGGTCTATAGATTACATGGGTTGATAAACTTTTAGTATTATGAATATCCCTGGGATGGACATCATTGTACAACTCTCTCTTTCACGTCTGTAATAGTCTCTTAAAACACATGACTTGGTTAAACACATTAGCCAGAGCTGTGGTGCCAAGAGCCTCTCCAGGAAAGCAGCACCAATTTGTGTCATCTGAAAATGACGGCCTTTCTTCCAAGCTTCACTAACCTGGGCGTAAAGCAAATGTAGAGAGCTCTAACAGATCCACTTTGCCATTCCATGCGTGTGGAGGCGCTGTCATTTCATCATTGTGCTATGCCCCGCTTCTCTAATTTCACACGAGTTTGACTATTTCATGTAGTGTTTATTTATTTATTTTTTATTGATTTCCTTATTTTTTAAACTGACCTCTGCCCATTGCACAGTGGCAATGTTCATGAAGGTGTAGGCAAGCTCCGTTTCTTTCATGACTATGAAATATGGTACGTTTCTCTTCTTTTGTTAGCACTGTTAATTTTGTTTACAGGGCTTTTAATGTTTAGATGTGTAACAATCCAATGTAGGAGCATTAATCAGACTTTATTTATTATTCTTTCATTTGCTTTAATGATTACTAAGATCCTTTTCTACTCTAAAATCAGATAGCTATTCAACCCCCAACTGTTTGATTTCTTTGATTTAGCTTATTAATGTTTAGAATTTATTTCAGTTCATGGCATAAGGTAAGGGTTTAATTTGTTTTTAAATGGTAAAAAATTATCTCAGCATGACTTTTTCAGTAAAATTTCTTTTCTGCACTGGTTCCAAGTACATTTCTTCTCTTCACATCTGAGTATTATTTCTAAATGATGGGCTGTTTCTGAGTTTGCCAATCCATGGCGCTCAATGTCCTCAACTATTCATTACTACTAGGTTTTTGTGGCTAGAAAATAATTCATGTATGGTATTTTTCTTTAATAAAAGACGCTTATTTTCTTTAGTCCTTATGATGAAATGTATTTATTTTAGTAAGCGCCTCAAGAACCTCATTGCAATTTTGGTTAGAATTCTATTAAAATGCAAAATAACTTTGCATTTAATTTTCTGTGGCCATTTATGACACACTTTCTGTTATTTGAGCTTTCCTTTACTTTTACAGAAAAATTTAACAATTGTCTTCATATAATTTCTCCACATATCTTGATTAGTTGAGTATACTAGGTGTTTTATCTTATTGCTACCATTAATGATTTTTCTCTGTCACATTGAATTGTTCTTTTCCATGCTATATAAAAACCTAATGATATATGTATATTTATCCTGTAATTATCCAACTTGTTAAAGTTCTCGTACTGACTGCATAGTTTTTTGGTTGGTCTTTAAATATAAATGTTTATGTATAGAACATAGTGTTTGAATGTTTATCTATGATACTTTATTTATTTATTTTTTTTTACTTTAAAAATTATTTATTTATTTTTTAACCGATTATACTCTTGCGAGCTTGTTTGGAGGTTCTAGCAGGGGAGAGCGGCCATTCATATACCTTTGACTGAAGACCGGTCCTCCTCTATTGGGGGAAGGTCGTCTCCTTACACCTAGTGCACAGCTTCGGGAGGGACGCACATGGAGCAGTGAGGGAGGAAGGGGACACCCGCCTAGATCAGCCAAATCAACCCTGGTGATCCATGGGGTGACAGGTGTTACAGCCAGATCGCCCTCACACCCCAGATTATACTCTTTCATTCCCGCTTTCCTGTTCCCTTTTCTCTGGGGCCTCCTCAGTGGGGTTGTGAGACTTACTGTGGGGTCATGAAGGCCTCAGTCAGTCCCTATGGGGTAGTGGGGGACCATGCCTCTGGGTATTCCCACCCACTCTGTGGCCTTATAATCTTTCCACCTGGTCTTCCACAATGTTCCCTGAGTCATGGCAGGCCTGTTGGCAGTCTAATTTAGTGTTGGGTTCTCTGTAGCCTCTGGATTTCTGCTTTGATAGGTTGTGCTTGATCACCATGTCTGCCACCATCGCCCTGCAGCTGGTTGTCAGGTTAGCAGTAAGAGCAGTGTTCACGGCACTGCCTCTGATGTGAGTTCTCCTGGGCCCTGGCAGATGTGGAAGAGGTGGCAGGTCTCATGGTGGGCAGTCAGTTATCTTCTTGTCTTATTGATAGATCTTTACTCTTCTCCATTTTCTCTGCATCTGCAAAATAAAGCAGATTCTCCAATCAAGAGTGAGAGCAGCTTGTTTTCTCATTGTGTTGATCAAAATTCCCCAAACAGTGGCAAAATAATGGCATTTTTTTCTTGTCCTTAGATTTAATGGAAATGCCTGTAAAATCATGACAAATAATGTCTGGTGTTGGCTTGTGGTGTATAACTTCTGTCACAGCAAAGACATATACTTTCAATGTTAGTTTCACTAGTAGGTTTTTTTTCCTTACCATGAATAGGATGTTGATTTAATCAAACATTTTTTTCTGCTTCTGTCCAGGCAATAATACAGTGTTTCTTCCTCTAAATTATTGAGGTGCCACCGTATTTTAATGGATTTACAAATAATTAAGTGTCACTTGTATTCATGGATTTGTCTTTACATAGTTATATTGTTGCATTTTCATTTAAATATGTTATGATTCATTTTTACAAATAACTACAAGAAATAAAATTTTTAAAAAGTTTAAATTTGCAATTGATTTATGGTTTTTCTTTGTTGTATAGTCCTTCCTCAGCTGTTTAGAAGGTGAAGTTGTTCTTTCTTAAGTGGCTTAAAGAAAATCCCCCGGGTCTGGTGGCGCACGCCTTTAATCCCAGAATTTGGGAGGCAGAGGTAGGAGGATTCGCCATGAGTTCAAGGCCACCCTGAGACTACATAGTGAATTCCAGGTCCGCCTGGACTAAGTGAGACCCTACCTCGAAAAACCAAAAAAAAAAAAAAAAAAAAAGAAAATCCCTTTGAAAATTATCTGTGGCCATAATCTTTTATTTATTTATCAGCAAGCAGAGAGAGATAGAGAGAAAAGAGACAGACAGAGATAATGAGCATGACAGAGCCTCCAGCCACTGCAAGTGAGCTCCGAATGCATGTGCCGCTTTATGTACCTGGCTTTATGTGGCTACTGGGGAATTGAACCCAGGTCCTTAGGTTTTGCAGGCAAGTGCCTTAAGTGCTAAGGTGTCTCTCCAGCCCCACAATCTTATTTTGGACTTAATTTTAATTTATTTTAGATTTCTAAGTTCAAATAAGTGAACTTTTAAGAAATATTCTCCCCTATTTAAATTTTCTCTACCTTTCTTTTTCTCCTTTTCTCTCTATTTCTAATATTATACATGTGTGCTTTCTTTTCTTTTTATTGCATATTTCATGTTTCTTTCACTCCATTCAAATTTCCAGATAGAAGGATTAGTAGCACCCTTATCCATCACCAGCTTACGTTTATTAGCTCCTAGCACGTTATGATGCATACAGTTTACCTTTTCCCAGCCAGGTTTTAAAGACAACTTTCTAGTTTTAACAAAAATAATTTTCCCCAAAGGAAAAGTAGGTGATACAGACTTTTACAAACTACACATACACTGAGAGTGACCTGCATGAGCCTGGCACAAGTAAACAACATTGAACCCAAAAAAGCACATTTCTCTATTTTCCAACATTGTAGCATATATTAATTGTACATAATAATGAGTTTCAACATGATCTTTTTATTCCTGTATATAATGTAGTTTTTTATGTCCCCCTTCCATTCCTGCTGATCCCCTTCCTCCATTTCTTTTAATCCCTTATCTACACCAGTCTCACTATAATGTCTTCAACAGTCACACTTAAAACAATAATTTAAAGAAACCTCATTAGATATGTGCATGGATATGGGCTGGAAATTCTATCTCCTGACAGTGGGAACCCCCTCCCCCCACAATAGCAATATTAAAGAACTCCAGGAAGTTCATTTCCTAAACCTGAAAATAATTATTGGTAATTTTTCAGCTATGTTTAAGTCCATTTGTTTAATCTAAATGTATTAAAATACATAGCTTGGGGATGGAGAGATAGCTCAGTGGTTCAAGGTGTTTGCTTGCAAGACCTGAAGGCCTGGATTCAATTCCCCAGTACCTACATAAGCTAGATGTACAAAGTGGCTTATGTATCTGGAGTTTGTTTGCAGTGGCAAAAGGCTCTGGTATGGCCATTTTTTTCTCTCTCTCCTTGATATAGTGTGTGTGTGCATGTGATATATATATATGGCCTGTGTTGCAATTTTTTTATTTTTTGTTAATTTATTTTTTTGCAATTTTTAAAAAATACATTTTATTTATTTATTTGAGAGAGAGAAAGAGGCAGAGGGAGAGAGAGATGGCCTCCAGCCACTGCAAACAATCTCCAGATGGATGTGCCCTCTCATGCATCTGGCTTATGTGGTTCCTGGAGAGTCAAACCAGGATCCTTTGGCTTTGAAGGCAAACGCCTTAATGGCTAAGCCATCTCTCCAGCCCTGTGTTGCAATTTTTATAGGAAAAACAAAACCCACACATAATAGTGGATAAACTTGTCCTTGCTTTTATGGCAAAGGTCATTGAAATTATACCCTGTAAACAATATCATGATAAACTAGAAGGATATTCCGTTATTAGAAAAAAAAAAAAGCATTTGGAGCCGGGCATGGTGGCACACGCCTTTAATCCCAGCACTCAGGAGGCAGAGGTAGGAGGATTGCCGTGAGTTCGAGGCCACCCTGAGAAGACATAGTGAATTCCAGGTCAGCCTGGGCTAGAGTGAGAACCTACCTTGAAAAACCAAATAAATAAGTAAATAAATAGATAAAAACAAAAGAAAGAAAGAAAGAAAGAAAGAAAGAAAGAAAGAAAGAAAGAAAAAGCATTTGAAGATAGGTGAAATCCATCATTATATATATTGAGGAAACAAATTTTAGCACAATTTTTATTTGACATAGGGTCTCACTATATATTCAAGCTGACCTTAAACTCAATATATCTGCTTGCTGGGTGCTGGGATTACAGGCATACACCACCATACCTAGGGGGAACAAACTCTTTGATATGGAAGGCTGCACATGTACTTGGCTGTATACATAGATGCTTGTAAGATGCTCCAGTGTGAAGAGTTTACTAGGTGGTCTTTTGGGAATTACATGCACATTCTAAAAGCATTGAGAAGGTTCTTTCTCAATAGTACATTGCTTCTTTAATAACAGTTTTAAAACCCCACTGTTTTATAGGGGTGGAGATGGGAAACCTCTTGGTTTCAGATGGAGCAGCTGTGTCCAATGCAATGAAATGGGGGCCAGGGCAATCATAGATTGCCCACATGTGAAATTTATCATTGTTTGTATTTAGGTAAGGAAATGTACCAACTGAGTTGAGGCCATAAGGGTCACTGAAGTAGTTAAAGAGAGTGGTAGACTCTTTCTAACACTCTAAAGAGGAGAGTAATCGCTAATATTATTTGTGAAGAGTTTATTAATCTCACAGCAAAATGTTCCAAAGCTTCCTCAAACTTAAAGATAAGCAAAACACATTATTTTTCCCATGCAGAAAGATAAGCAATCTAAGTTTGATGACAATTTTTTTCCTTCCAAGTAGACATTTTTGAAGAAACTAACACATTTAATATGTCCCTTCAAGGTAAAGGTGACGCTTTAACAAGTGAGAATCTGTTTTCTGGTGGAACCTTGCTAAGGACAGCACATTTTATAAACAGATGCCTAAGACGTTTCATTCCTACATGATGTTATTGCTAGAAAAGACTGCATGTCTCTTAAAATATTTCTCTATGTGCATCCCCTAAACCTCAGAATAACAAAATCTAACTTACATAAAAACTGTTCCAAATTTTTTATTGTTTTTGAGCTTATTTGTTAAAAAAATTCAAAATGCATTGTCTTTCAAGTAGTTGGCATAAATAACTGACAGCTGGGACAATGGAAATTTACTAACAGAATTTTAGCCAAAAAAAAAAAAAAAAAAAAAAAACAAACAACAACAACAACAAAAAATAATCTCCCAAACTGCAGAATGGATTCAGAAAGTGCACCCAACTGTATGATTTTTCTATGGGTGGTGAACTTTTATAAGTAGCCTTTTCACTATGAAGTCCATTAAGTCTAAATAGTGGCACACAGTGAATTTAGAACACTTTTCTTGGAGTAATGTCATGAAGATTTTAAGGAATAATTAAAAAAATCCCAGCAAAATGTATCTTGTCTCAGTGCTGTCTCCAGGTTATTTTCTCCCGATGCAAGGCCATGCAGCACACTGATGCATGTAGGATAGGTGGTCTAGCCTTGGCTTCCCAGGCACTTCGTCTACCCTGTGGTAGTTTGAATGTATGTCCCCCCATAGACTCAGTTATTTGATTAAAGCTGGATCTCCAGCCACCTGGCTGGAGGAGGTGTCACTGGGGGTGGATCCTTGAGTCTAGTCCTAAGCAGTCACTGTTCAGGCCATGGGTGTGCAGAGAGTTTCAGTTCTGCCTGGATCCTTCTAGTTTGCTGCCCATTTGTGCTCATTTGTGGCGCTGGCTGTTTGCTGACGTCTCTCTCTGGATATATGAATGGGAGCCAGCTTCTTCCGCCATCCATGGAACTTCCCCTGGATCTGTAAGCTGAAATAAACCCTTCTTCCCATAAACTGTGTCTGGTTTGAAAGTTCCTCCCAGCAATGTGAAGCTGACTTCAACACACCCCTCACCCTACCTAGCTGTGAGATGTTTGAGAACCACTACTTTACACCTGTATATGTCAGGCGTGTCCTAAAGGATAGGAGTGGTAAAGAATCTACCTCAGCATAGTATAATGACTATTTTTAAGTGTTTTGTTTGATTACAGTCATTTGTTATATTATATGGCATATATGTTTATTTTCTTTGACTATTAGAATGTACATTCACCAATGTTACAATAATCATAAGTGCTCAGCTTAATAATTTTTTATTTCATTTTTTTTAGTATGCAATGATAATAGATAGTTTCATAAGGACATATTTTCCTTTTGTTTGCTTGGTGTTTTTATTTTTATTTTTTGAAGCAAGGTTTCACTCTTGCCCAAATTGACCCAGAACTCATTCTATAGCTCTAGCTGGCCTTGAACTCACAGCAATCCTCCCGCCTCAACTTCCTTAGTGCTGGTATTGAAGGTGTGAACCCTCATGCCTGGTTCATTATGACATTTTCATACTCTCGAGTGCTGAGATGTGAGCCTCTGTCCTGGTTATGGTTTTAAAGTTTCTGTTTTGTCTTCCCCCCTTCTTCTTTCCTTCCTTCCCTCCTTCCCTCTCTCTCTCCTTTTACTGACAATTTTCATACATGTATGTAACTTGTGTTTTAATCATAATCCCTTTCCGTTACCATCATTTCCTTTTGTCCTAGCCCCATATCCCCAGTCTCCCTCACTGAACCCCTTCTTTCCACAGCCCTGTACCCCAGTCTCCTTCACTGAATCCCTTCTTTCCACAGCCCTGTACCCCAGTCTCCTTCACTGAACCCCTTCTTTCCACAGCCCTGTACCCCAGTCTCCTTCACTGAATCCCTTCTTTCCACAGCCCTGTACCCCAGTCTCCTTCACTGAACCCCTTCTTTCCACAGCCCCGTATTCCCAGTCTCCTTCACTGAACCCCTTCTTTCCACAGCCCCATACCCCAGTCTCCTTCACTGAACCCCTTCTTTCCACAGCCCTGTATTCCCAGACTCCTTCACTGAACCCCTTCTTTCCACAGCCCCATACCCCAGTCTCCTTCACTGAACCCCTTCTTTCCACAGCCCCGTATTCCCAGTCTCCTTCACTGAACCCCTTCTTTCCGCAGCCCCGTATTCCCAGTCTCCTTCACTGAACCCCTTCTTTCCACAGCCCCATACCCCAGTCTCCTTCACTGAACCCCTTCTTTCCACAGCCCCGTATTCCCAGACTCCTTCACTGAATCCCTTCTTTCCACAGCCCCGTATCCCAGTCTCCTTCACTGAACCCCTTCTTTCCACAGCCCTGTATCCCAGTCTCCTTCACTGAACCCCTTCTTTCCACAGCCCCATACCCCAGTCTCCTTCACTGAACCCCTTCTTTCCACAGCCCCGTATTCCCAGTCTCCTTCACTGAACCCCTTCTTTCCACAGCCCCGTATTCCCAGTCTCCTTCACTGAACCCCTTCTTTCCACAGCCCCGTATTCCCAGTCTCCTTCACTGAACCCCTTCTTTCCACAGCCCCGTACCCCAGTGTCCTTCACTGAACCCCTTCTTTCCACAGCCCCGTACCTCAGTCTCCGTCACTGAACCCCTTCTTTCTACAGCCCCGTACCTCAGTCTCCTTCACTGAACCCCTTCTTTCCACAGCCCCGTATCCCAGTCTCCGTCACTGAACCCCTTCTTTCCACAGCCCCGTACCTCAGTCTCCGTCACCGAACCCCTTCTTTCCACAGCCCCGTACCTCAGTCTCCTTCACTGAACCCCTTCTTTCCACAGCCCCGTACCTCAGTCTCCGTCACCGAACCCCTCTTTCCAACTAGCTCCGTTGTCCTCCGCCGTCGTCAATAATGGTGCACTGACCGTCCAGTACCGTGCAGTCAAGAGTTGGTGTGAGGTCACGAATGCAACCACCACCTCCGGTCTGGAAGGACCTTTCACAGCACTTCTCCTCTTCCTCTGGCTGTCACCTTTATTCTGTCCCCTCTTCCTCAGTGTTCCCTGAGCCTTGGAGGGTGTGGCAGAGATGTCTCAATTAGTTTTGAGTCTCCCCAGTGGTCACAGTGAACTACGAAAAAAAGTTTCTCTAACCAAGGGGAGAGCAGCACTAATCTATGGGCATGTATATAAATGTTTAGAAAGCATGAGTTTAATAATTGTACTGGCTTGGCATTTACACTGGCATGAAAGCTGAGGTGTCATATTATAATGAACACCATGCCTCTGCTTTTGCCTCCTGGTTCATATTAGTCTGATACTGTATTTTGACTTTGTTTTTTCAGGGTAGGGTCTCACTCTAGCCCCGGCTGACCTGGAATTCACTATGTGGTCTCAGGGTGGCCTCGAACTCATGGTGATCCTCCTACCTCTGCCTCCCAAGTGCTGGGATTAAAGGCGTGTGCTACCATGCTTGGAAGAAGTTCATTTTTAAAATTTTATTTTAATTTATTTATTTACTTGACAGAGAAAGAGGGGGAGAGAGAGAAAATGAGAGAGAGAGAGAGAGAGAGACAGAGAGAGAGAGGGAGAGAATGGACATGTCAGGGCCTCCAGCCACTACAAATTAACTCCATATGTGTATGCCCCATTGTGCATCTGGCTAACATGGGTCCTGGGGAATCAAACCTGGGTTTTTGGCAGGCAAACGCCTTAACCGCTAAGCCATCCCTCCAGCCCCCCAAATTTTTAAAATAAAATTCTCACTCTGCTTCAAAAAATTGACAGAGATAGAATACTGTCTCTAAAAAAAAAATCTCACTATAATTTCTTGTATTTATCTGCATCTAAAAATTAAATATAGAAAGGAATTAGAGATTTAGCTTAGTGGTAGAGTGCTTTCCTAGCAGGCACAAGGCCCTGGATTTGGTCCCCAGCACCAAGGAGGGGGTGGGGTGGGAAAAAGGGCAAAAAAAAAAAAAAAAAAAAAAAAAGAAATATGTTTACTGTAACTTAAGTTTTATTTTTAAAAATATTTTATTTATTTATTTATTTGAGAAAGAAAGGAGGGGGGGGAAGAGGTAGAGAGAGAATGGGTGCTCCAGGGCCTCCAGCCACTGCAAACAAACTGCAGACACATGTGCTACCTTGTGGCATCTGGCTTTGTGGGTCCTGGGGAAGTGAACTGAGGTTGTTAGGCTGCACAGGCACTGCTAAGCCATCTTTCCAACCCCTTTTTTTTTCTTTTTACTTTTTTTTCTTTTTTGGTTTCTCGAGGTAGGGTCTTGTTCTAGCCCAGGCTGACCTGGAATTCACTATGTAGTCTCATGGTGGCCTCGAACTTACGGTGATCCTCCTACCTCTGCCTCCAAGTGCTGGGATTAAAGGCATGCACCACCACACTGGGCTCTCCAACCCCTATTTTAAAATTTTAATGATAGTAATTATTAGTTTTGTTAATCATCTTCAGTTCAAAATACATTTTAACATTTATTTGAACTCTATTTGTAACAAATATTCAGGTAAGTCTTTCATTGCTATATGCCAATATTTTAGAATTTAGTTTCTATAGTTCTGAAATTTTTAGTTGCATTTCTCCTAGAATTGGTTCCAATCCATTTAATCTTTTTATTACTTTTTTCTTTTTCTTTTTGTGGTAAAGTCTCTCTCTACCCTAGGCTGACCTGGAATTTGCTATGTAGTCTCAGGGTGGCCTTGAACTCATGGCGATCCTCCTACCTCTGCCTCCCAAGTGCTGGGATTAAAGGCGTGTGTCACCACACCTGGTTTCCAATCTATTTAAAATGAGCCCTCTGTCAGTGCTATACTAGTCATGTGTGTGGGTTTCAAGGGAAAAGTCTGAGTTTAGCTTCATATTGTATTCTCTTCTGTGTTATCTGTGTTCCCTTCATTTCTACAGAATTCTTTCCTTATTCTTGTCATCTTGAAAGTCACCTAAGAATAGTAATGTGCTTTGCTTTTCATTAATTGTGTTTGGTTCTTGAAGTACAACTTTACTCCAAGATGTCAGGAGGGATTGTTTCTATGGAAACATTTTCTTTTATTATAACTTGGAGAGAAGTCTAGTTTTCAATGCATCATGGCTCCTTTCAGGTACCTTGCTTATGTCTATATGGCCCTTCATTCTATATAGCTATAATTTCATCTTTTAATTTCTTTGTGTTTCTCTTTCTGAGGTGAAAGGCTTTTGAGACCTGTATCCTCTTGACCAGTGTTCTCTTCTGCAATGTGCAAAGGAATAATACATCACATATATAATTTATTAATGTCTTTACATTTTTCCCTTAGCCAGACCCCTATTACCTTTATCTCTTGGCTTATATGTTCCATATTTCTTTTTATTATTATTATTTTTTTGGAGAGAGACACAGAGAGAGACAGAGAGAGAGAGAGAGAGAGGGAGAGGAAGACAGAGATGGGCGCGCCAGCAGTGTCTCAGCTGCTGCGAACGAAATCCAGACGTGTGCGCCCCCTTGTGGTCAAGTGTGGCATTGCGCCCTTGCGTCACTGCATCTGGCTAAATGTGGGACTTGAAGATTGGAACCGCTAGAGATTGGAACCAGTGTTCTTAGGCTTAGGAGGCAGGCGCCTTAACCCCTAAGCCATCTCTCCTGCCCTACGTTCCATATTTCTTTAAATTAAATGAAAATCCAAAATATGTGGTTATAAAAATATTTTCCTAAAACACAAAAATGAGTGATATTCTCTCTCTCTTTCTCTCGCTGTTTCCTCTCAGCTGTATCCAGTGCTCACCTTTCCTTTTGAGAACCTGAAGGTCCAGGCGCTGTCTCTTTCCCTTCCTCTGATAGGCAGGACTTGATTCTGTGGGTGTTCTTCCTTGAGCTGTGAAGGGGTTTACACAGGTGTGCAGAGGCTCATGGTAGCGTGTAGGAGTGATGACATCGTGTGTGCATCAGGCATGGCAAGGATGTCCTGCTCAGGACACTCATCTCAGGCTGTTTGGTTTAGCGATTATCTGTCATGTCCTTCATTGCCCGGGGGATGTTCCTTTTGGTGGTGGTGGTGTGTGTGGGGGTGTGGGGACTGCTGAGTTCATCTCCCATGATCAAAACTGAATTATTGATACGGAGTCTCTGACAGGCTCTGCATGAAGCAATAGTTTGGCCAATGTGATGGACTTACTTGGGATTTTGTGGTAAAGCTGGTGATGCCAAAACCTGGGCCAATAGAGAATTCATTGGTTGTCTGCTGGGGTGTCAGACAGGGTTGACTGCCAGGGGACACCTTCTGGGTTGTCATCTCTTCTGGGCTGAGGCGATGCTCTGCCGCCCGACGTTCAGGCTGAGGCCCCAGTCTCCTTCTCTGGCAGGAGTTCATATGTCCCTCACAGCATTTTTCCCCTTGATTGTGACCATTTCTCAGTTTCTGTCAATTTTGGGACTCCCAAGTATGTAGTCAGTAAATTTGTTTTCGCTTAAATCAGTCAGAAGCAATTTGTTAGCATTGAAGTAAGCATCTGCCTGATGCTTTCTGCATCTTGCTCCGTGAGTCTCTAAAGTTGCTGGCTTTCTGCTCCTTTTGGCCCTTATCTATTAGCACATGTTAGTTCTACATTATACTAAGTTTGCCTATAGTAATCACACCTGCTTTCGATTTAATGCAATTAAGATCCCTGACCAAGACCACATGTGTTTGTGTAAAGTCTGATGTTTGCTAGGTCTACTTAGAAACTGGTCTGGTGCTTTCTCCTTAGCTGGTAAATAAATTTGGTTCTATTATTTCACATGTATTTTGTTGCTATTAGAGTCAGCATCTTGGATCTTTTTTTTTTTTTTTTTTTTTTTTTTTTTTGGTTTTCTGAGGTAGGGTCTCACTCTAGCTCAGGCTGACCTAGAACTCACTATATAGTCTCAGGGTGTCCTCCAACTCTCAGATGTGCACCACCATGCCTAGCCTCTAATCATTTTTGCTGGAGTTTACAAATCATATATTTAGTACAGATCTGTTGAATTAAAAATAATCCTTTAGGGGCTGGAGAGATGGCTTAGCAGTTAAGGTCCCTGCCTGCAAAGCCAAAGGACTAAGGTTGGATTCCCCAGGATCCAAGTAAGCCAGATGCACAAGGTGGCACATGCATCTGGAGTTCATGTGCAGTGGCTAGAGGCCCTGACAGCCCATTCTCTCTCTCTCTGCTTTTCTCTCTCTCTCTGTCTCTCTCTTTTCAGGTAGGGTTTTGTTCTAGCCCAAGGCTGACCTGGAATTCACTATGGAGTCTCAGGCTGGCCTCAAACTCATGGCAATCCTCCTACCTCTGCCTCCCAAGTGCTAGGATTAAAGGCGTGTGCCACCACCACCAGGTTCTGCTTTTCTCCTTCTCTCACTCAAATAAGTAAAAATAAAATATTTCAAAAAATCTTTTTGATTCCATGTCTTTGCTATTTGTTTCAAAGAGGGCCCTTTACTCCCTTGGATAATATGGATGAGATGGTGTTTTGTGTTTAGAGAATTTAAATGAAGATCTTCTGTGTACATTTTGTCCTGTGTACCTCTTACTCCATGCTCACCCGAGCCCTGCCCAGTGAGCTCTTTTATGCCTAGCCTTTGACCCTACTGATCTTGTCACTGTGAACAGAGAACTTAAACCAGTTCACTGATCCCTCTGGTTCATGTGGCTAAGAATTAGTGGTGTTGGATTCACTTGCGTAGAACTCACTGGGGGACAAACAATCTCCACGTTACATGAATAGAAGGCTGTTGGTTCACTCCTTGCAGCCTCCTTCCACATTTGACTATGGATTCACCACTGGTTAGCCGAACTTTCTTTTTTTTTTTAATATATATATATTTTTTATTTATATTATTTTGATTTTACATTCATAGTAAAGGATCCATTGTCCTCCTCCCTGTCCTCCCTCTTTCAAAGGGACCCTTGTCAATGGGGAATGTGGGTCAAGCATTGTGAGGTTGGTTAAGAGTTCTGGGGGGTTGGCCCCAGTCTCTGTGCATAATGCCCCAACTATGGCTCTAACAATCTTTCCGCCCCCTCTTCCGCAAGTTTCCCTGAGCCACATTGGGGTCATTTTAGTTCTGCTTCAGTGATGCGGTTTCGGGAGCCTCTGTGTCTCTGGATCTCTGGCTTAGTTGGAGGTGGATGTTCTCTGTGTTTATCTCCTTCGGCCTTTTGCTGGTGTCATGATCGCCATGAATACTGAACTCTTGCCCTTCCCCTGCGTTGTTCTATGGTTTCAGCTGGGGCCCTGGTGAGGTGTGGTTAGCTGATCCTCCCTTCAGGTTCGATGTCCACCTGAAAAAAGATAAGCAAATTCTCCATCGGAGAGAAAAGTTAGTACTAGGTAGAAGGGATGACCATCTATGTTTTGGAGGGAAATTTATATGCGTTGGCTCTCTTCTAGCCCACATTTGGTGGTATCTTGATCTTGGAGACTGAGCTCATTTTTTGTACCTGGTTTTGACTTATTTCCCAGTTCCAGCAATGAGTTCCATACCACTGAGTGGATCTATTAGCCAAATCAAGAGCAGTTGGTTACCCACCATGGCTGATTGCCACTACTGCACTTGTATGAGCATTATGTCTTTGCTATTTGTTTCCAGCTGGGTATCTTAGACTGCCAGTTGTTTGGACAGATGATCTTCTGTGTCATTTTTCCTGTGTACCTCCCCAGCTTGCTTGCCCAGTAGCGCCTCTGGTACTAGATCTTGCTAACTGTCAGGGGACTGATCCCTCTTCCAGATTCTGAACATATTCTCTTCGTAGAACTCACTGGGGGTCTCACACACATGAATAGAAGGCTGTTGGTTCACTCTTCAACAGACTATGGGGTCTTGCCATTAATGAGCATGCAGGGTGTTGGGTGGCAGTGACCTTTCTCTTCTCTTGAGTAGTGGGCAGACATTTATACATTTGGCACACATCTTGATGCCTATGGAAATTTTACAAGTCCTTTTATATGATGTAGCTTTAGCTAACAAAAAAGAACATTAGATGTCTTAAACTTTCTATTGGCATAATCTGTTCTATACTGCTGAGAGAATTATTAAGCATTTTGAGAGCCTGATACTGCTAGTTGTGGAAAAGAGCTTATAATAGTGCCTTGGTGTTGAGCGTGAAAGCTTTGATTATCAAGGCACTCACTTAGATGGAAAAATAAAATTGTATATCTAATTCACTCGTTATGCCAAAATAAACATCCCAGATACATTGAACACTAAAGCTTAAAAATGGGGAAAAAAGAAAACTAGGAGAAATCACAAGAAGGAACTGAAAGGACTTCTTAAAATTCAGACATTTTAGGAGAAAACACGAGTAAATATGATCCCATAAAAATGGAATGATTATGGTAAAAAAACCTGTGCAAGCATGGTCAGAAAAGAAATGAAAGACTAGAAAAATCATTTCCAACACTTATAGCAAACTACAGTATGCAAGAGAATAAATAATAAATGTCTGACTTCCCCAGTACACAAAGCATCTGATAGATAGCACGTAAAATGGGAAATAACTACCTTTAAATTTAAGGGAAAATCACTGAACTTCTCACATAAAATAAAAATAATTTTTTAAATCATTGAATTATGCACCATGTACACTTTCACAAGCTGCGATAGGCTTTACACGAAGACTGAAGTCATTTAGTGTTTTTGTTTGTTTTACTATTTATTATTTTTATTTGTGAGCAGAGAGAGACAGAGAAACAGAGTATGGGCATATTGGGGTCTCTTTCCACTGCAAATGAATTCCAGATGCATGTGCCATTTTGTACATCTGGCTTTATGCTGGCAGGCTTTGTAAGCAAGCATTTTGTCGTTGTTGTTGGTTCCCGAGGTAGGGTCGCACTCTAGCTCAGGCTGACCTGGAATTCACTATGTAGCCTCAGGGTGGCCTCGAACTCACTGCAATCCTCCTACCTCTGCCTCCCTAGTGCTGGGTTTAAAGGCGTGCGCCACCACGCCTGGCTCTAAGCAAGCATTTTTAACAACTGAGCCACCGCCCCTTCCCTGTAAGGCAGATCACTAGCCCTGACCTGCTTGGAACTTCCTATGCAGCCCAGGCTGACCTCTAACTCTTGGTGAGCCTCCTTCCTCAGCCTCCTGAGTGCTGGGATTATAAGAGTGAGGCACTGCACTCAGCCACTGGTGTTTTGAGGTGATGTTGGACAAACAAACAGCACGCATGCCCATTAGCTTCATTCCTTACGAGACGGGTACATTCCTAAGTCCATAGCTTCTTTAGCCCTCTCACCTACACAGGACATGCACAGACGTTGTGTACAAGCAGCAAGGTGTGAGTGTGTGTCACTCTGACACTCCTTCATGTCCTCACATTTGTGGTGTCCTGAGATCTGCATTCTAAATTCTTAGTTCTACTGGGCCAGGAGCAGCAAGTCCCACACGGTAGCTGAGGCAGACCATTGTTCCATGTTGACTTAACTTTATTCTTCCTGACAAATCAGGGGTCTGATATCCTGGGCTAGACCAGCTGTGAGGAAACACTAACCTTCCAAGACTGGATTGGTGCTACAGATTCAGTAACACTGTGCTAGGTGAGGCTGTGCTGGAAGTGCTGTTTTCTCACATTAATGGCAAGAATTTGGGAGGGCGCTTGGACCACATGTATCAAAATGTCCAATGCAATATTCCCATTATCTTAGTAGTTTCAGTTACAGAGATTTTGTTTGTTTGTTGTTTTGTTTGTTTGTTTTAGTACTCTCAAGGTGGCCTCAAAACTCATGGCAATCCTCCTACCTCTGCCTCCCAAGTGCTGGAATTAAAGGCGTGCACTACCATGCCCAGCTGAGATTTTTTTCCTACAGATGTACCCAGAAAAAGCATGCGAGCCTTTACTGTGATCCTGAATATATTAGCAAAATAATGGAAACAACCTAGAAGTTCGTCCTTCAGGGGTCTAATGAAATAAAATATGGCAAATCAATTTACAGTCTTACTATAGTGTCATTTCAAAATGACACACAGAGCTATATACACAGAGAAGGAACAATTCAGAGCTGTTTGGGGAACATAAGAAACAGAACAGCAGAATGCTTTGTAAGAAAAGCAGACATCTGCTGTGTCATGTTTGCATAGCTTACCTCTGAAAAAATTAGGAAAATGTTATTTTTAGTGGGAGAATGAGTAAGAGAAGGAAATTCACCTTGCACTTTATAGTGTCCTATATTTTAAAGCTCTTTTTAAAGGTGTTCAAAAATAGAAATGTTATAATATATATATTACTAAGGAGTCATTCAGTTAGGGTTATTGTAGATGACAAAAAATCTCATTTTTTTCTTCAAATGAAAATAATTAACTTATTTAAAAAGTAGAAGTAGGAGTCATAAAGCTATTTGTCAAAAAATAGAACCACTTGACTCCCAGCAGGTTGAATTCTCATGATGGCATTGGGCAGCTGAGTTATATAGTGGGAATGCTACCTGCGGACGTTTTGGGTGGACTTCAACGCCCACTGATAATCACTTGCCCTGTTCCCTCCCTCACATTTTCTGCAGGACCCTTGGACACCTGCTCAGGAGTTTCTGAATTGCCAGCTTTCCAATATAACCTGGTTCCATCTCTTGATTCCCTTTATTTATTTATTTAGTGAAATATTGTTATATTTTTTTCCCTTAAAATGATCTCCTCTCTTGGCTTTTTTAAGCCTGTTAGTGACAACTTTCATGTACCCTGCTTTATTCAGGCGGGATTTTAATGGGCGCAATTCAAGGTATCTCGAAAGGCAGTCACGTGTAGGCCACGGCTGTGGTGGCTTCAGGACCCCTCAGGAGAGGTGGGAGGCCCTTCCCCTGTCATTGTCGCTCTTCCTAGGGCTTCACCCTGGCTTTCTTTTTCTGTAGAGTGCTCCTCTAAACGTGGAGGAAAGTGGACTTCTGAGATTTTTTTAAAAATAGATATTTTATTGATTGATTGATTGATTGATTTGAAGCAGAAAGAGAGAGAGAGAAAGAAGAGAATGGGCACACCGGGGCCTTCAGCCACTGTAAATGAACTTCAGATGAGTGTGCCACCCTGTACATTTGGCTTTATGTGGGTACGGGGGAATAGAACCCAGGTCCTTAGGCTTTTGCAGGCAAGAACCTTAACCACTGTTCCTTCTCTCCAGCCCTCCTGATGTTTTTGTCTTGTAACTTCAGCTACTGAAGATGGTTAGATTCTCTTCATTCCAAGACCCCGATTCCAGAAAAGTGATTCAAAGGCTGTGTGGCCTAGAGGAAGACACTCAAGCATGGCCGCGGCATTTTGCCTGGATAGCGCTGAGTTCCGGGGAGTGGGTGTGGGGCTCACGCCTGTGATCCGGGTGTCCAGACCCCTTAGCAGTGCCTCCCTAGCCTCACCTTTCCCACATATCTTACTTCCTGCCTGCTCTCCCTTCTGCTTCCATGAACTCATCTAATAACCTCCCTTATCTTTAGCACACAAATGCAGGTGTGGTGACCATTTTCTCTGGAGTGTCTTGATCTTTTGTGTGTGTGTGTGTGTGTGTGTGTTATGCACATGCATCTGGAAGCCACAGGAGAACTTTGGGTGTCTTTGTCTTATCAAACATCTGCATGTTTCCTTCAGACAGTATCTTTTCCTCAATGCAGAGCTGCTTTTAGTGAGCCACAGTCTCTGCCCCTCCCCGAAGAGTGGGATTATAAACACAAGGCTATGCTTAGCTTTAAGAAAACATCTTATTTTTATTTATTTACTTATTACAGAGAATGAGAGAAAAAGGAACAGACAGAGAGAGATAGAGATAGAGAGAGAGAGAGAGAGAGAGAGAGAGAGGGAGAGAATGGGTTCACCTGGGCCTCCAGCCACTGCAAACAAACTCCAGACACATGTGTCACTTCATGCATCTGGCTTATGTGGGTACTGGGCAATCACACCTGGGTCCTTAGGCTTTTCAGGCAAGTGCCTTGACCACTAAGTCATCTCTCCAGCCCTATGCTCAGCTTTTTATGTGGATTCTGGGTCCTTGAACTTGGCACTCTCCAGTCTTAGAGGCCCTCATGCTTAAGCAGCAGGTGCTCTTAACTGATATTGAGCTATCTCCCCAGCCCTGTCCTGGTCTTGGTAGGTATGCAGTAGGCCTTATCCCTGTCTGATAAGATACTGGTTTACAAGTCTCTCTAAGCCAGCAGCCAGTGCACCTCTTCTGGTATCTCTATTTCCCATACTTTATACTGTCCTCACTTAACACAGGGCTGTTGTTAATCACAGAGGGAGGAGGGAAAAGCCTGCTGAGCCCTTTGCCACTAGCCCAAGGTCTTCTCTCTTTCCCCTTTGTCATCTGGGTAGGCCTGCATGGTACACTGGGGATCTTGGAGGCCAGAGCAGAGTTGGGAACTTGCTGTCTATCTGAAGATTGGCATCTTATGGTCCCTGGCTGCTGTAATCCCCTGTGCTGAGAACAATGTATACTGCCGGCTAAGGGGATCTGGAGGGCGAGGAAGGATACTGAACAGAAGTGAAATCCTCCCGGGAGACGCTGAGAGTCTGAAGTCTTCAGAGCAGCTCCAGCGGGCCTCCTTTGGGAACTGGATTCTATTAAAGTCACACCCAATTCTTGTGAATTAGGCCTTTGAGAGAAGAATTTCCCTCTCATCCTTCACAGGGAAGATTGAATGTTGAAAATGCAGGCAGTTTAGCTGCCGCCTTTGTGAAGCTGGCCTTTAGTCCTGGTTATCTTGGGTCTTCCTGGAGGCAGAATCTCTTAGCTAGAGAGCATCTCCAGTGTTTTGTTTAGGTCATAAATTCTGTCAGGTGGCATTTAGTCCTTGCTCAGGTGCTCTTTTGTCATCAGAACGATCACACACTGAAGGCTAACGATGATGACAGAAACCTGACCTTGTGCATACACCCCGTTCTTGCCTTCAGCAGGGGAACCTGTCAGGGACTGCTGAGGAACAGGGTGACATTAGCTTCCAAAAGTGTCATTTTGAATCCAGAGAGGGCTGAGTCCACAGGAAAGGTTAGCATCGTGCTGTTCTGTGGCTCCTGGTCATCCTGAGGACGTGGCGCCTCGGTGTCCCTGGGCATCCAGGCAACAGAGGAGCGGGGTCTTGAGCAGCCCTGAGTGTGGCGGGAAGAAACACGCGGGAGACGGTCTCAGAGAACAGCTCGTTCATTTGCCAGGGGAATGGGTTAATAAGCTTTTGTGAAAGAGTGGGAAGAGGTACGGGTCCTAAGGGGAACTGGTCAGTTTAAAGGTCCTGCGGATGCCTAATTAGCATGTACTGACATCACGGGTGAGCAGGAGAGGGTCACATGGCCTAAGGAGTGGCAGGAAAAGGAATAGAGAATGGGTCACATGGGATTGGCTGTGCAAAGCCTGCTGGGTGATACCTCATTAACATATAGTGACCTGAGCAGACAAAGGTCAAAGGCTCTGGGGAAAGTGAAACCTAAGTCTTATCAGGATGTCCAGGTGCCCCGGGCCAGGAGGAGGGAGCGGCCTCACTCCTGCTGGTCTCGAGACTGTTGGGGTCCAGGCTCACTGCAACCTCTGGGTCCGGGGCCTTAGTCATTCTTGACAGTTCAGGTCTGCCTCCAGTAGCCCAGGGGCCTTCGACTGTGCCCTGCACTGTTGGAGTCGGAGGACACGGGGCAGGAGGACTGCAGTAGGAATGCCTGTGTCTTACCTGGGTGAGATCTCAAGTTGGTCTCCTTGGCCTCCCGGGAGGTGACTTGCTCTTCTGTCTTTTGGCTTTTGTATTTCCATGCTCAGCCGTTAGGCTCCACCCCACCTTACTTGGCCAGAGGCTGCATTCAGGACACTTCCAGTCCACAGATTAAATAACCTGAGGAAGTCACTGCAGGGTCTTCCAACTTCCGCCCCAGTGTTACCCATCGCAGTAAGTGATATTCTGTTTCCCAAGCCAGAATCTCCAGAGACCTTCCTCTTCCTCTTCTTTTTTAGGTATACTGAGTTAGCTAAATTTGTTAAATTTGGCCTAAAATGCATCTCTGGAATCCATCCCTTTGTAGACCTAGCTCCAGTTCTATTTTTTGAAAAATATTTTTATTTTTATTTATTTATTTGAGAGAGAGTCAGAGTGGAGAGAGAGAGAGAGAGAGAGAGAGGGAGAGAGGGAGAGAGAGGGAAAGAGAATGAGTGTACTAGGGCTTTCAGCCACTGTAAACAAACTCCAGATGCATGCATCATCTTGAACATCTGGCTTATGTGGGTCCTGGGGAATTGAACCTGGGTCCTTTGGCTTTGCAGGCAAGTGTCTTAACTGCTAAGCCATCTCTCCAGCCCTCCAGTTCTAGTTCATAGTGCTGAATGATACCCAGTGGTGAATTCTCACCATTGTGTCATCCCTTGCAGCTCATAGCGTTTACCCCTAAGCTGATTGCAGACTTAGAGTGAAAGTCCCAGTCCCAGAACAGACCATTTTTGGCCACTCATACCAGAAATCAATCAAAGACAAGAGAGGAGTTCTGTAATGGAATGATTTTATCAGTGGGAACAGAGTTCTTCCAAACTCAAATCTGTTTTAAGAGCTTATGGCCGTGTTAGGAAAGAAACCATCTTAAGGACTGGAGCTTTCCCTGATGAAGTCCCCCCTCCCCCATGTCTCCTTGGAATGACCACAGTCTGATTGATCATGACCTGGGGCCCTCACCTCAGGATTTGCATACCAGGATTTGCATACCAGGATTTGCATACCAGGATTTGCATACTAGGCTGTGCCAAATTCTCTATGGCTCAGGAAGTGGTTTTGGTTCTTTGACTTAAGGTGTTTGTCCATTAGGCCTGTTGTTCATTCGAGTCCAAAGTAACTGTGGGGAGAAAGACTTAAGAGAGAGTTCAGAAGGAAGGAAAGGAAACAGGGTAAATAAATTCAGAAACAAAATGGAGTTAGCTAGGATAGTGATGGGGCCCATTACATGCATCATTCCACTCCAAGAGTCTGTGGTGCATCTGCACCTGACTCAAGGTCGGGGTAGATGGCTACATATTTCCACACACCATAAAAACTAGTCTTTGACTGTCTCCATAGTTCTCTGGGCTCTCTGTGCCCCACAGTGATGGGCATATGTTATCTGGGTACGCTGTGTGCCTGGGTCTGACATATGACATGTATATGAGCACGGGGCCATGGAGGGCCAAATAGAGAGATGCTGGCTTTTTTATTTCCTTAGCATTTCTTTGTTAAAAAATTTTCCTGAGACTACATAATGAGTTCCAGGTTAGCCTGGGCTACAGTGAGACCCTACCTCATAAAACCAAAAAAAAAAAATTATTTATTTATTTGTAAGGACAGAGAGAGAGGAAGAATGAGAGAGAGAGACAGAGACAGAGACAGAGAGAGAATGAATATGTGCATCAGGGCCTCTAGCCACTGTAAATGAACTCCAGATGCATGTGCCACTTTGTGCATCTGGGTCTATGTGGCTGCTGGGGAATTGAACCCAGGTTGTTAGGCTTTGTAGGCAAGTGCCTTAACCACTAAACCATCTCTCTGGCCCCTTCTGTAGCATTTCTGTGCATGGCTGTGTCAGGTTTGTGTATATTGAATTGTGTTTGCCTGAGCTTTTGTGAGTGCCTGTGTGCGTGCGTGTGTGTATGATCATGAGCACTCCCTGTTCTTTGCTGTCTCTCTGAGCCTGTCTCCCTGGGAGGGTGAGTGATTGCTGTCGATGGGGAATGTTCCAATGAAGAACAGTGTGAAGAAATCATTTCACGCTCCCCATAGAGCCGAGCATGTGCCCTGTTCTTCGTGAGTGAGTGGTTGCTGAGTTACTGAAAGTCAGCTCCTTTCCTCTCCCATGATGATGCATCGACTGGTGGCTGGCTGTTTTTAACACAAGTGAGCTTTCCTTTCTTTCTGAGGCTCCTCCAAGGTTGGGAGCACAGAGCCCAGCAGGCCCTCATCTTTCTCTGAGATTACAGTGTCTCGGAGAGCTTGGGCAGCCCGTGTCAGGAGGACTGAGCATGCCCAGGCTCCTGGAGGAGAGATAGATGAGGCGCCATGTAGAATTTGGGACAGAAAGCAACTGTTTTTTTTTTTTTTTTTTTTTTTAATTGCCGTGGCTCTTCTGGCTTTAGAGCCATTTGTAACAACAGAAAGCTTTCAAGCAAAAGAACTGGCCAAGAGGAAGTGAAAAGTGAGCAAGTTTAGGCCAGATAAGTCTGTACTGAGGAGCCCAGGAGTTACGAGCACAGAGCAAGCAGGCCACAGGCTGAGTCTCAGGCCTCCTTATCTTGGACCCATCCCTGGACAAGAGGACTGCAGAGCCTGTGTCCATGCTTCCTGCCTCCTCTGACATCCTTCATGGCCACTTTGACCACCAGGCCTTCTTACGATTGTATCCTAAGCTTTCCAGTAAACCCCAGGCAGTGAAAGCCCTTAACACATGAGACACTGTGACCCCAGTCTCAGCTTTCCCCTCCGGGTACTGTGGATACAAGAAGGAAGCCCTAGCAAGATAGCGTGTCGCTCCATCAGACAGAATTAGGCAGAGCACTGACGGTCACTCTAGTCTCCCGACTCCCCATTGAGTGTCCTTTCTATCACACAAAGGTCATTTGGGATGACTTTTGGGTGTCGAGTAACTTCTATTTAAAACAAAAAAATAAAATAAAATAAAATAAAACCTCCCACTTATGGGACCTTACAAGTGAAGTGGAAACTCATGTAACGAGAGTTAGGAAAAGAGCCTGTGACAGTGGAATAGGGGACTTTCATCTGGAAGGAATGCTCCTGCCTTTGAAGAGGCAGTTGTAGGAAGGTTTGATGTGGGCCAGATGTGGAGAGTTCTGAGAATGAGCAGCAGAGTGGCCAACTTGACAGTCAGTTCAGTTCAGTTCTTCGTGTACTCAAGACCCTTCATAGCCAGGGGCTGGGAAGGTGTCAGGCATACAGAGAAGGTGAAGACATAGCCATGCCTTCAAGGAGCTCAAAGGCTGGTGGGGAGCCAGACAGAAAAAAAAAAAAATTGCTTCCAATGAGATGTGCAGGAAAAGCTCAGATGGCTGGGCTTGGAATATACCTCAGTGGTAGAGTGTTTGCTTAGTGTGTACAAGGCCCTGGGTTCGATCCTCAGCATGACCACACACACACACACACACACACACACACACACACACACACAAGTAAAAGAGAAAAGTCTCAGATGTCAGTATGTGAGGGTTGCTAAGGGAACAGAAAAGGAGATATGTTCTATCTGATAAGGAGATATACTCTAGCTTTAAGTTGAAAAGAATTACAGATGTAAGTACAGTGTCCACTGTATGGGGATCACATAGCTTTGGTCTACATAGCATTTAATATGCACAGTGAGAAGTAGGAGGAGGATAATTTGAAAATTTTCTGGGTTCTTTTGAGGCTTTGCGTATAATTCTTGAACACTGGAATCCATTCAAAAGTTTTATGCAGGGTGGCAGATGGGTCAGATGCATGTTTGGTATGCCCCTTTAAGACAGTGTACAGAACAGGGTTTGGACATACAAGATCTAATGTAGAAATCCATAAGGTGATAGTGACACTTCTCAGGGAAGAGAGCAGCAGAGGTGGAACTCGGAAGTAAGGAATGTTCGAAAGAGATGGGAGGTAGATGTAGGAAAAATAGTGTTACAATGGCTAAAGGGGAGGGAGAAGCAGCTTAGTCTCATGCCTTTAGGACAATGTGGAAAACGAAGATATTGGCAGGATAAGGAATGCTGAGTTTGAGAACTGGAGAATATGAGGAGAGACAATGAGGCTGAAATATGTGTGAGGGCCTGGGGTTCATTCTTAAATGAATGTGGGGCTGGCGAGATGACAGCTGTTAAAGGCACTTGCTTACAATGTCTGTCAGCCTGGGTACAGCCCAGGTTCAATTCCTCAGCAACCATATAAAGCTACTTGTGGGACAGACTCCTTTGCCAAAGCAAGAGACCAGGAGACCATTCCTCAAAAAAAAGAATGTAGGAGTTGAGTTCTGGAGACATGGCATGGATTCTAGGTTAAAAGTGCTTTCCTGAAAAGCCTGTCTGCTAGGTTCAATTGCCCAGTACCCATATAAAGCCAGATAGACAACGTGGTGCATGCATCTGGAATCTGTTTGCAGTGGCAAGAAGCCCTGGGGCACCCATTCTTTCGCCTTGCAAACAACTAATAAAAATATTAAGAAAGAGGGTGAGGCACAAACTCATGAATATTTCAAACATCCAATGCAACCAGTACAATAGGAGCTTTGAAGAGAAGCCCAAACTAAAGTTAGGGCTTTGGGAACGTACAGGCACATGGGAGGATAAAGTCACCAGGAAGGGTCTGTATTACAGGAGGAGCAATGAGTCAGAAAGAAAACTCCAGACACCCCCAAAGTTTAAAAAACAATTAGAGGGCTGGAGAGATGGCTTAGGGGTTAAGGCGCCTGCCTCCTAAGCCTCAGAACACTGGTTCCAATCTCCAGCGGTTCCAATCTCCAGGTCACACGTTTAGCCAGATGCAAAGTGATGCAAGGGCGCAATGCCACACTTTACCACAAGGGGGCGCAAACATCTGGATTTCGTTGGCAGCAGCTGAGACACTGCTGGCGTTCACAGCAGCTGAGACACTGCTGGCGCGCCCATCTGTCTTCCTCTCTCTCTCTTTCTCTCTCTCTGTTTCTCTCTCTGTCTCTCTCAAAAAAAAAAATAAATAAATAAATAAAAAACAATTAGAGGAAGAGTGCTTGGTAAATGAAACAGGACAAAGACAGTCAGAGAAGAACCCCCAGAACAAGAGGCATGTTGTAGCTGCTAAAGAAGGCACCAGGGTAGGACGGGGAAAGTGCTGTAATGAGAAAGGTCATTGCAGTCACTTCTCGTTGCTGGTATAAATACCTGGTCAAAAGTAGCATATGGAAGGAGAGGGTTTATTTCAGCTTTACGGTTTAGAGGGGAAACTTCACCATGCAGGAGAAAGTGTGACAGGCAACTGACACATCTTCATACATTAGCAACAGGACAGGAGCAAGGATGAGCTAGATGGGGACAGTGAAGTAGGGTTGGATGAGCAAACCTCAAGGTCCACCCCCAGTGACATGCCTCTCCAGTGACACACCTCTCCAGTGACACACCTCCCCAGTGACACACCTCTCCAGCGACACACCTCCCAGTGACACACCTCCCCAGTGACACACCTCCCCAGTGACACACCTCCCCAGTGACACACCTCCCCAGTGACACACCTCTCCAGTGACACACCTCTCCCACAGTGCTCCACCTTCCAAAGGTTTAGCCAGGGCTTGAGTAGGAGACTTAATCACAGACACATGAAGCTGTGGGGGATGCTTCCACTCAGACCTCCATAGTCATTCATGACAGGTGCCAGAAGGGTTGGGGAGGGAAAGACTTACCTGCACAGAATGGAGGTTGTTGCAGGAGGTCTGTTGATGAGCGGGAGTTCCTGTGGACAGACAGAGTTAGACCAGACATGAACAAGTTCTGATGAGAAGAGGAGAGACATATTACCAAAGGGAGGCATAGTCAAAATGAGAGTGTGTTTTTGAGGGGGAAGAGAAGAACATACCTGTTTATGAAATGAACTTACAACCAGACATCCATTGTTTCACTCCATCTAAAGAGACAGGGCAGCTCAAGGGGTAGAGATGGACAGCTGATGGAGGAAGGACCTGCTAAAAGCTCAGGGTGGGGCTGGAGTGATGGCTTAGTGGTTAAGGTGCTTGCTTGCAAAGCCTAAGGACCCATGTTCCACTCTCCAGATCCCACACAAAGGCAGATGCAGAAAGGTGAGGCAAACGCAAGGTCGCACATGCCCACTAGGTGGTGCAAGTGTCTGGGGTTTGATTTCAGTGGCTGAGGCCCTGGCACACCAATTCTCTCTCTCTAAAATAAAAAAAGTAAAAATAAAAAATAAAAGTAAAGAAAAGCTCAGGGTGGATAAGCAGGAGACCTTGGACCAGTCGATACTGGAGGAAAGGGGCCTGTTTTATGTGTGGAAGAAAGTCAGTTTGCAGTAAAGGGTGAAGGGTCAAGAAGTAAGAAGAATTAGTAAACAAAGGTTGAAGGAGTTACAGGTAGGATTCAAAACCAGGTAACCCACTAATTCCTGAAGAGGAAAATTATTCAGGGACTTTGAGTACTGAGGAAAATTATGCTTACAGTTTCTACTTCCTTAATGAAACAGGAAGCAATATTTTATGCTAGGTGTGTTCAGGGCTTGTATAAGCAGGCTGAAGATAGATTAGGAAAGTATGGATTAGAAAGTAGGAAAATGAATGTGGGAGCCAACAGTAGACAAGGCATGGCCAGAGGAGCCAAGGAATATTCCACTGAGAATATTTGTGTTTGATGGGCAGTGATGCAGTCTTGTTAGTGTTGCAAGGCTTCCTTGGTCAGTATTCAATTCCCCAGATATAGGATTCTAGTAACCGTTGTTGTAACACCAAACGGACTGGGATTTGGAATGGCAATGATGTTAATACCTTACATTTTACTGAGCACATATCGTGTTCCAGACATACAGACCTAAGCTGTTTACATATCTTGTTGGGTTTGACATTCTTCACTATTCTAGGATGTTGGAATTAATATAAGATCCATTAAATATATGAAGAAACTAGGAGCTGGAGAGATGGCACAATGGATAAAGAATTTGCCACCCAAACAGGAGTATCTGAGTTCAGATCCCCAGAACCCACGTGGTGAACAATGAGAGACTTCACCTCAAATGAGGCAGAAGATGAGAACCAACACCTGAAGTGGTCCTCTGACCTCCATGTGTTCACTGAGGTGTGCGCTTACCCACAACCACATCCATGAACACACACCTTACACACACACACACACACACACACACACACACCAAAAATGAAATGACAAATAAACTATGTCCTAATTAGGTAAAATTTGTCCATTGTCACATGTTGAATGTGTTAGAGACAGGAGGAATTCAAAATCAACCACATCAGCTCTGCAGGAAGAGAGTTATTCAGGGAGTTAATGACGAGTTCTTGCTGCATCTGAAAGAGAATGAGACTAGGAGCATGCTGGTCGACTGGAAAACAATTAGAGCTGTCAGGGACTTCTTTGTGAGGTCAAACAATTCATGGGTGTGGAAGGAAAAGCTGCAAGAGTAATTGGCTGTGGAGGTCAGACACTGGTTGCTGGAGTTGAGGAGGTCAAGGGATATAATGATAGTGTGTTCGAGGGAGCAAAGATGTTGCAACGCCTCACGTGGTAGAACTAAAAGGCAGTAAATTAATAACAGGCGTGCCGGTGGTGAGGTGAACTATGTTTGATACTTGATTACAGATTACAGCTTGGTTTCTAAGCTTGCCACCTTCTGTTTACTGGGTTGCCTGAGTTGCCATTTCCTGAAGAGGTGGTGCTCCTCTGCAGGTGAGCACCTCATCTCCCAGGCCGTGGGACCAGGGAAGCCACTTACCCACAAAGGACAGGCAGCTCTGAAGTCACGCACCCTTTGTTCCTCTGTGCTAGTTGCTTGTGCATTGATGTGCATGTGGATGTGTGTGTTTGCATGTACACGTGTATGCGTGTGGGTGTGTGTGATGTGTTGATGACAGCTATGCTAAGAGATAAAATCAGCATTTTAAACCCGTAGGAATTATCTGTTCCTTCAAAAGAGAAAAGCCCTGGGTCCGTCTACCGGGAAGCAGCATGCACAGTCTGTCTTTCCCCATCACTTCCCCATCAGGCTGAGGAAAGGACCCCGAGAGGACAGCTTTCTGGAAAGGCTATAAAGGAAGGAACACGGTGACAACAGCTGTGAGAAAGTCACCAAGTCCAGAGCTCATCTGACCAAAGAAGTGGCCGGGAAATTGAAGTAGAAAAAGCTTCGGGAATTCTCTGACTGTCCCTACGTCTCTGAGGGAGACTTTGATTATTTTTTATAACTTTCATAGAGCCACGACGCCCGTGATTTATTCCCCAAGCAGTGTTGCGGTTAAAAGAACACAGTGTATACAACACAAAGTAATTTCAAAGCAATTTCCGCTCCTTGCTTGTCCCTCTCCAGTCTGTGAAGGAAGCATGCCCATTGGTGATGCTTTTCCAATGGTCCTTTTCTTCTCCCTCACACTGGCTCCTCACTGCAGCTGAGCCCCCAGACTTGGTCCTCAGAGTTTCCTGAATGAGGCCTTGCTCTCTCACCACAGGCCATATCCTCAGTCTGTCCCTTCCTCTGACACAAAGGCCTTCGTAGCTGCAAGGATCGTAACCTTGGGGAGAGGGGGGTGTCTAGGCATGCATGGAGGTTGCTTAGTGAGCATGGGCCAGGGTGGAGGCAAAGGTAGGGTCACCTCTTTATTTCAGCATCTTCTGCCCTAGGTACTATTGCTTGGACCACAAAGAGATGCTCCCTTGCTCAGTATGTGCCTGACAGACTCTCCCAAGGATCTGTTCATTTCCTGTGCTAACTCTCCCCCATGGCCACCTGTAACTCTCTCTCTCTCTCTCTCTCTCTCTCTGTGATCTCCTTAGGAGCCTCCACAGAGCCTGGAGGCTGAGCCTAGATGAGTCGCCTCTTCACATACTGCAGGACCAGGCTGCTTTATAATCCTGAGTCAAGATTTAATCCTTTTCCTCTTCAACGCTAAGGCCAGCATGAGTCTTTGAAGAGAGCAGGAAAAGGGATGCTACCCTCAAATTGTGAGCCCAAACCCTTCCTTCCTTTCGTGGCACATGGCAAGTGTTTTGTCACAGCAATGAGAAAAGTAGCTAATGCAGGAGCCAAACATTGTTCATGGAGCGTCTGCTGCCTGCCATCAAACATTCCTCTCAGCTCCAGTGCCCCTCTCTGTCCTTGCTCCATGAGTTGGTCCTGAGACTCTAAACACTCTGCCAGCTGCTATATTTCACCAGGCTTTGCCGGTAGGGGGAGCCAAGAGGAGGGCTGGGAACAAGGTTCTTTCCACAGCAATGCATCTTTCACAGGGCCAGGGGTAGTTCTTTCCTGTAGCAGCAGCTGCATCCATCCAGTCTGCTCTTTTTCCAACCCTTATGGGCCTAAACTCTGCACCCTTCCCCATTCCATGGCCACTGAGCCCTGGCACTTACAGAGGGCCTCTACTCCAAATCCTATGTTTGAGATTAAAGAACTCCTTGCCATTGCTGTTATTATTATTTTTATTTATTTATTTTTTTCAAGGTAGGGTCTCACTCTAGCCCAGGTTGACCTGGAATTCACTATGTAGTTTCAGGTGGCCTCAAACTCACGGCGATCCTCCTACCTCTGCCTCCCAAGTGCTGGTATTAAAGGCATGCGCTGCCATGCCAGGCTTGTTATTATTACTCTTTAAAGCTCATGAAAGTCAAATTTAATAGTTGTCCTAAAAGATGCAAAGAGCTCTCCCATTGGCCAATCAATGCCAGCCCTCAGAACAGAAAAACACTAAAGGAACTCGAAGCCTGGCACACACTGGCCACACCCTGAAGGTGAGGATGACTGTGGTGTGCTAAGCAGAGGCTTCTCTTCCAGTGACTTTTCCCTTTGGGCTGGGGATGTAGCTCAGTGGGTAGTGTTGGTCTAGCATATAGCATGCCCAAAGCCCTGGGTTCCATTCCCAGCACTCTATAAACTGGACAAGGTGACACGTGCATATGATCTTAGAATTTGGGAGGTGGAGGTAGGAGGATCAGAAATTCAAGGTCATTCTTGGCTGTGCAGTAACTTTGAGGGCAGTCAGGAATACATGAGATATTGTCTAAATAAAATAAAATGAAATAAAATAATTTTCCCCTTTATTCTTCTGACCCTAGTGACAACAGCCATTCCTGAAGTTACTCTGTAATAACCTGGCATTCTCTTTCACCCTTTCAGTTACCCAGGTAATGACTTTACATCTAGTTACCAATTTTCTCTGTGTGTATGTGTAGTGTGTATGCATGTGTGGATTTGCAGATGTGTAGGTGCCCTTGTGTGTGAGTGCTTGTGAAGTTGAGTGCAGTTGTGTGTGGAGGTCAGAGTCCGACATTGGGTGTCTTCCTCAGTCAGCATCCACCTTGACCAGAGTCTTTCCCAGGATGTGGAGCTCACCAGTTCTGTAGGACTAACTAGCCAGTGAGGCCCAGGGATCTTCCTGCTTCTGCCTCTTCAGTGCTGGGATGAAAGGTGCATGCCACACACCCGTGGGTGCTGGGCATACGAACTCAACTCATCATGCTTGCTCAGCAAACACTTTAGCAGCTGAGCTAGCTCCCCAGCCCTTAGGTACCAATTCCTTCTTATCTTTGTTTATGTAGCCGATGCATGTTTTGCTTTCCAATAGGTATTTGCAGAGAGTGTTTTGCTTTCAAACTTCAGTCCCTGTCTCCACACAGAGCTTCAGACTTTATGGTCTTAAATCCTGCTTGTCATTTAGCCAGGCCTCCTCAGCCCTCCTGTGGGGCAGCAGATTGTTGTCTTAGTGTCAGAGACTTCATGCAGACTTTGGGTAACACATTCTAAACATACCAAAACCTTCTCCAAACCTTGTCATCCTACTTCCCATTTGCATATTAAATTTATGGTAAAGCAGTGAGTATTACAGCATAGCTAAGCTTCCTGGGAATCCAGACTGGATGAATTCAAGGGTGTGACTTTCCACAGTGAGTGTTTCTATTGACCAATAACTAGCAGCCCACAAAAACTGAGCTTTAAGAACCCGGATGTCTGTGGAACTGCTCACTTAAATTCTGAATATTTTAGAGTTCTGTTTAGTTCACACAAAGCCATATTTATTTGCCAGGATGAAACTGTAGAAATTTGAGAACCAATGGATTAAAAGTAGGGTGGGATTTTATTTATTTTGTATGAAAGCAGACATCAGAGATGTGAGACCAGGAGTGAGGTGGCCCCTTGAATGGTGACATCTGCACTCCAATACCTCCTTTCCTTTCCTTTCCTTTCCTTTCCTTTCCTTTCCTTTCCTTTCCTTTCCTTTCCTTTCCTTTCCTTTCCTTTCCTTTCCTTTCCTTTCCTTCCCTTCCCTTCCCTTCCCTTCCCTTCCCTTCCCTTCCCTTTCTTTTCTTTTCTTTTCTTTTCTTTTTCTTTACTTTTTTGGTTTTTCAAGGTAGGGTCTCACTCTGGCCCAGGCTGACCTGGAATTAACTATGTAGTCTCAGGGTGGCCTCTAACTCATGGCATCCTCCTACCTCTGCCTCCTGAGTGCTGGGATTAAAGGCGTGCACCACCAAGCCTGGCTATTGTTTGCTGTTCTTGACTTGGGGCTTTCGTCCCCATTTTTTCTATGCTGCTCCTCTGCCAGCTTCCTGTGTATGTCATCCAGAACAGGAAGTGGAAAGAAGCAACCCCAGGAGAAGACATGCTCTGGACAGGAAGCAACACTGTCCCATACATTCTCAGAAGCCCTTCTCCTGTGTCTCAGTGTCCAAAACCGTGGCTCATGGGTGCTCTAAGCTGCAGGAGAGATGAGAACTGCAATAGCTTAGCAGGTGCATTGCTGGCCCCGCCCACTCTGATGATTCTGGTAGTGAGGAAGAAGGGCCGAGTGAACCTTGAATGGGCAGATTCTATTTTCTGTCAAAACATGTGAATCTGATGGCCTGAGTTGAATATATTGGCCTGAACATTTCAGCTACCCCAAATTTTACCTCTGCTTTCAGTGAGGTCTCTCTGCCGAGACCTCTTGACTTTGGAGGGTATGTGAAGAGTCCTCAGAGCTAAGGCTGGGACATGTTTGCTTCAGATTCTTGCGTTTTGAGTTTCATGAGATCCCAATGGTTGAGTGATTGTTTAATTTCCTGGGCTGCTGGGGTTTTGTTCAGGAAGTCTTTTCCCACTCCTATGTCACGGAAGGTTCCTCCTATTTTTAATTCCAGTAGTAGCAGAGTTTCTAGTTTTCTACTAAGGTCTTTGATCCATCTGGACTTGATTTCTGTGCATGGAGAGATGTGTGGGTAGAGTTTCATTTTCCTACATATGATTGTCCAGTTTGTCCAGCACCATTTGTTGAAGATGCTATCTTTTTTCCATTCTGCATTGGTAGGGCCTTTGTCAAATATCAAGTAGCTGTAGTTACTTGACCCAAAGTCTGGGTCTTCTATTCTGTTCCATTGGTCTATATTCCTGTTTTTATGCCAGTACCATATTGTTTTTATTACAATGGCTTTTTAGTATAACTTTAGATCAGGTATGGTGATGACTCCAGAGGTGTTTCTTTTGCTGAGGATGAGCTTGGATATCCGAGGCCTTCTGCCTTTCCATATGAATTTTGAGATAGTTTTTTCTATCTCAGTGAAGAAAAAAGTTGGGGTTTTTATCAGCATTGCATTGAATCTATATAGTGCTTTTGGTAAGATTGCCATTTTCATAATGTTAATTCTACCAATCCAGGAGCATGGGAGGTCTTTCCATTTTTTGTAGGACCTCCTCAATTTCTTTCTTGAGTGTTTTTATGTTTTCATTGTATAGGTCTTTCACTTCCTTAGTTAATGTTATTCCAAGGTATTTTATTTTCTTTGTTGCAATTGAAAATGGGACAATGTTAGATGGAGATGTTGTGCATGAACTTCCAGGCCATTCCTAGCATGCTATCCTGTATCTGAAGTCCAGCTGTATGCATAGGGCCTGGGCTCAATTTCTTAGTAACGGGTTCTCTCACTCCCACTGCCCCGTAGGTGGCCTTGACTCTCACAGTCCTTCATCTCCTCCTGAGGCCTAGGCCCATGCACCCTGTTGACTTGTAATTTTATTTTATAGCAGCTCAAGGGTCAACCTGGAAAAGTAGGACATTGGTTGAAGGGCAGCTGGTGTGGAGGCAAAGACATGAATCTCCAACAAATTCAGGAAGGGGCCAAAGTGCCAGTGCTTTTCATAGTCGCTGTGAATGCATTCTGCAAGGAATCTTAGGGAGGCAGCAAGGAAAGGGACAGAGATTTATCACCGTCAGGCTAGAGGGCCAGTGGGGTCTCTTTTGTAGAACAGATGTGTTGAAAAGAAGGCAGTAAGGGTGTATTGGGGACTCACTTCATCAAGACCTCTGGTGAGTCCCATTGCAACAGGACCCAGCTCATCATGGTTACAGCCTCTCCATGAAGTTAGGGCAGCAGGGCTGAGCTAGAACGCTGTGCTGTAGTTTTTGTCAGTCTCTCTGCTGTTTGTTCCTTCCCTTATCTTCTCTGGTGAAGCTTCTCAACCCCTGACTGCCTTCCCCCTGGAGCATACGGCTTCATCCTTTGGGGACCTTTGCCAACAGAGACTTGGAGGGTACTTTTAGGTGCCTTTAATACAACATCACCTCCAGCATTATTAACTCTTAGACACTTCTTGCTTAAGTGAAATCAGCCTTTAATTATATAGCACCTCTCAAGGACCATTTACAAACCAAACCAGTATTTACAGATGGATTTGAGATTTTTATCAGCAGAGGGAATTAATTCTGTTACTTCTCGGAGCCTGGAAAAGCAAACAAAAGAGGAGGCAGGCTGATTATTTGTTGGCTGATATGGGGCGTGGGGCCTCAGGCCCACATCAGGCAGTCTTGGGATTTTATGTGGCTGGAAACACAGACTTTAAGATGAATTTGATTGGTGGGAACAAGGATTGTTGTTCTTTCTGTGTGAATTTTCCTGCGTGAGGTGGTGGACAACAGACATCAGGGCATTCCTGCGTGGCTGGATGTACACCGTGGGCAAATGTTGGCCAGTGGAGCCAGCATTCACCCAGAGCTGGGGACGGATCCATTCCATCTGGAGAGGAAGCTGACTGGTCTGACTTGTGAGTTCCAGTCTAAAAGTGCTGCATGTGGCAGTCACAGTGACTTCCCACCTCAGTGATGTGAGCCCAACCTACATCACTGCTAACGGCTTCGTTTCCCCATTACTTCCTCTGCAATCTATTGAAACTAAAACTGTAGCTGACTCTGCAGCTTGTTTTGTTTGGAGCATGGATGCTGTCTCCACCATTACTAAGTGATACCGTTATTCAACGGTAACCTCTACTGGTGTCTCTGGCATAGTCAAGTGTGAACTATAGCTGTGATTTAAAATTTTCTATCAACTACATAAAAATAAAAGAAAACAGAAAAGTAATTTTAATAATGTATTTTATTTATCCCAATATGTCAAATAGCATTATGTGATATGTAACCAATATAAATTTTCTTTTGATTGATTTTAGTCAAGGTGCTTCAGAGATGATAATGGTGATGATGGAAAGAAAGAGAGACAGAGATTGAAAGAGAGAGAGAGAGGAAGAGAGAGAGAAAGAGAGAGAGAGAGGGAGCTGGGGATATAGTTCAACAGATAAAGGTGCTTGCTTGCAAAGCCTGCCAGCTCAGGTTCGATTCCTCATATCTACATAAAGCCAGGCACACAAAGTAGTACATGAATCTGGAGTTAGTTTGCAGAGGCAAGAGGCCACGGCATGCCAATACTCTCTCTTTTGCCCTCTGTGTCATAAAAAGAAGAAAAATAATAAAAATGAGAAAGAGAAAGAGAGAATGAATGAATCGTCTCACTCAGTTATGAAGGTGAAGAAGTCCAATGATGGGTTGACATGTGGGAAGACCACGGAAACCAAGTTGAACTAGGGATGTTCATAGTAGCCTCAGTTCAGATCTGAAGGCCGAAGAACCAGGGAGCTCGTGCTCTCGCTCAGTCTAAGTCTGGCCTCCAGACTAGGGAAGGGCTAAGCGTGGCTCAGTCCCACTTTAAAGCCCAAAGAGCTGATGGTGTGACTCAGTGTAAAGCACAAGGCCGGAGAGTCTGGGAGTGAGAAGTGGGTTTGCTGGTGTGAGTTCCAGAGCTCAAATGCTGTGGCTTGAGGCTCTGATATCCAACGGCAGGAGAAGAAGGGAGCTCTGACTAAGGGAGACCGACTGATTTCCTTTCCTCCACCTTTTGTTCCATCTGGGCCTCCAGCCGATCAGACAGTCCCCACCCACACTGAGGTCAGATCTTCTCCTTCAGCCCACTAACTCCCAAGCTCCTCTCCTTTGGAGAGACACCTTACAGTCACACCTGGGACCACTAATCATTTTAATCAAATGCCAATCCACTGGGTTTCCTTTTTGGCAGAAAATGTACCAGGTCAACTACTGAAGTACTAAGAAAGATAATTTTTCAGCTATCTGAACAATCTTTAATTCAATTAAGCTGAGACTCAAAACCAGCAATCACAACGAGATAATTTATCCTTTTGTTGGATGCTAAGTCTTTGAAATATGGTGTTTTGCTCTTACACCGTTTCCCGTTCAGTCAGCATGGCTGTGTTTCAAGCATGAGGACACAGTACTGAGCAGCGCAGCTATAGAGGACACGGAGTTAGAACCCTGCCGGACCTATAACAGTTAATTTTCTGTATGCATTTACTTGGCTCCAGCACCCAAATACTTATTCACACATTTCTGAGAGTATCTATGAGGGTGCTTCTAAATGAGATCCACATTTTGAATGGAGTAAAGCAAATTGCCTTCCTTAATGTCAATGAGCATCCCTCAGTCTTTTGACAACCTAAGTGGATTAAAAGGCTGAGTAAGGGGGAATTATTTACCTGTAAGTATTTGAGCTGGATGTGGGTCTTCTATCTGTTTCAGGCCTGGACTCAGATAAACAAATATACCACCATCTCTCTTGACTCTCACTCTTTGGCCAGAGACAGGATCAACCATGGCTCTCCTTGTACCTCAGCTTTCAGCCTATAGGTTTTGGGGTTTCTCAGCTCTTATATATAATCTTTGAGGTAATTCCTGTGTGTGTGTGTGTGTGTGTGTGTGTGTGTGTGTGTAAATCTCATTGTTTTTCACTGGCTTTGGTTCTGATTTGCTGGAGAATCCAGATATGATTCCGTTCCTCCTAGACTGAGCACATGGTAGACCATGGACGATCAAGCCTGTTGTGAAGATAGCAGTTGGTGGATTCCATCTCACTCTATAACGAGACAGCAGGCCCAGCATTGTGAGCTGCTCCAGGTCACGATCCAGGGAGAAGTTAGCAGGCAACTTTGAATGAGATCCAAGTAGTAAATACAGCATCAAGGTGCCATCTGCACAAGATGGAACCTGAGAAAGAAGCCAGAATTCCCGAAAGCTGGAAATATGAGAGACCATGTCAGGAATGCACCTGAAGAATGGGAGGAAGGTGCTGCCTTGTGGAGGTTGAGAGAACCATTGTGGCCCTGGGTGAGCTTTATAATTCTACTAACCCGGGGTTCATCTGGTGCCCTCCATCGGATGTGTTAGCAATGGTGCTGTAAGCTTTCAGCTTTGGAATGACTGTCTCCAGCCTTCCCTCCCTACCCCCAGCCTTCTCTCACTCTCTTTATTTGAAGCAGATCTGACCCTGGTGTAGGGCACATTTTGCCTGTGCTGTGCTGTTCAGATTTCCAGCAGTGTATTTAAGATCAGCCATGCTCTGTCTTCGGCCATCTCCTCCACTGTCCCGATTCATTTCCTGGACCCCCTGACACACATGGCATTTTATATTCTTTGCATTACCATGCTTTTTGCTTTTATACCTGTGCGTGTGTATATGGCTTCTCTTTGCCTGCAGGTCCCTACCTTTCTCATTCCTTTATTTAGTTCTTCTATTTCTCTTCCAAGAAAGTGCATGGATATCACTCTGAGAATCTTCACTGCTATTCTCTCTTATTTTCACTCTAGGGTGATTTAGATGCTCGCACTTGTATTCTCTAAAGCGTCATCAATATCTGCATCACAGAATCCATCTCACCATATTTTAATAACCTGTGCGCGTGTTTGCCACCCTGTCAGGCTGCAAGGTTCTTGAAGGCATTTATATTTTCAGGACACAGCATTGTGCTTTGCATGGGCTTGAGAATGGTTGATTTGATGACAGATTCACGGGTCTTCACAGGAGCTGTGAAGTTTTCCCATCAGTGGGAAAACCATCCATTGTTGCATTTCCTATCTGGTTCAGACTGTGGCTCCCGAGTCAATTCATGGCTAAGTCAGCCTTGGCCAGGACCCACCCCTTTGGGAAAGCAATTTGTCACTACACATGCAGAAAAAGACTACCCGCCCAAAGATGTTCATTGCAGCATGGCTTCCAGTGGAAAAGCAGAAGAAACAATTAAATTACAATGAATATGTAAATTATAGCATGTCACTGAGTTGGAATTTAAGTAGTCTTAAAAGCTATGATTATGAAGATGGTAGAACAGCTTGAAAGAAGATTCAACACTTTTTATCCAACCCAATGAGAAAATCCAATTCCAAATATTTATTGAATAGTTACAACATGCAAGGCCTTGGTTATTAATAAGAAGTCCAGATTTTAATAAAGACTTTGAGCAGAAGTGGAATATGGGGCTGCATCCCTCATCACAGGGCATCTGAATTAGAGATAGCCTGACTCACTATTTGTCCTAGAAAAGACTTACTCTTTTTAAATATTATTTATTTATTTACTTATTTGAGAGAGACAGAGAGAAAGGCAGAGAGATAGATAGAGAGAATGAGAAAGAATATGGGCATGCCAGGGCCTCCTGCCACTGCAAACGAATTCCAGGCACCATTTAGTGCATTTGGCTTTACGTGGGTACTGGGAAATTGAACCTAGGCTGTCAGGCTTTGCATGCAGGTACCCTTAACCACTGAGCCACCTCTCCAGTCCCCAGAGTAAACTTATTCCTAAGGTGCTCTTTAAACCTCCTTTGCCCCTATTAGGATAGCTCCCTGATGTCAGTCAGCTTTCTGTTACTGTGACAAAATACCAGCTTTAATAAGTTTACAAGGAGGAAAGGTTTATTTGTCTCCCTGTTTAGAGGTCTCAGTCCAAGGTTCCTTGACCCTGTTGCCTTGGGTTTGTGGCAGCAGACAGCATCGTGATGGGAGTATGGTGGTGCAGGCCTGCTCACTTCGTTGTGTTAGAAAGCAAAGAAGGAGAGAGGACAGAGATAGCTCCCAATAACTCCTTTAAGGACATTTCCCCAGTGATCCAACTTTCTTCCCCAATGATCAAACTTCCCAAATCCCTAAAGGTTCCATCTCCCAATAGCATCACAGGCTGGGGCCAAATCCTCACCATGTGAGCCTTTGAGGGGCACTGAGCATCCATGCTCCCTCTAGCTCTCACCCGTTCCCTGGCCCTGAAGATCCCTTCTTGTCTTAAGTGAACCACTGAAGCCATTTCGTGTCATGACTCACTTTTCTCCAACCTTGCTCTTCCCTTCTTTATGTTCATTTCTCTCTTAGCAAGAGGTCTTCTACAATTTATTTCAATCAGAATCAATTGGAAGGATTATAAATGAGAAAACTGCATTTCCTGCCACAGCACTTGCTCGCTCCTGAAACAAATGAACCTTGGCCACCTGCATCATGGCCACTCTAAACTCAGGACAGTGCCATAAGCACAAGAGTCCTCAGAAGCTCGTGTGGCCGGCCCCTCTGGCTGGGCCACATGAGAAGCTCTTCCCTTATAAGTTTCGGAATGTCTGAGGCTCTGTCAGCAGTTCTGATAAAGAGTCTCATGGGACATTCCAAGCCCAATAACTTGTTACAGTAATTTTTCTCAGAGTGTGGAGGAAATTGCCTGAAGAGAAGAGAAAGTCGTTTGGCCTAGTTCTAGGTACAACCCAATGGTATTTAAATAATTCATATATTTAAAATAACAAAATGAATATTTTATGAGTCTCTAAATTTTAGCAACAATCTGCATCCTTGAAACCCACAGATTAAGGACTAGATTTCAGTCACAAATACAAATACAACTGCCCAATAAAATGTTACTCTTAGTAGAAGCATGTGATTCAGAGCCCACGGAATCTCACATGCAGGAGCCTTGGAAATCCAGCTTGTTGGCCTGGGCTGGCTCTGATGGAGATACAGGGGAAGGGGGTGTCTCTCCCCTTTTTCCATGAAGCATCTGTGTCCTCCAGACAATTTTTCAATGGAAGCGGGGCACAGCCTTCTTCTTACACATCTTGCCTTTGTGAGGGACAATCAGAGCTCGCTTCTGACCGTCTTGAGCACACCCAAGGAGCCCCCGTGGTAAAACTTGCCGGTTGGCAAGGTAGTTACAAACCAGAATGATAAGGCTGGTAGGAATTGTATAATTTTTCTGTTTTTCTCTACTTCCCAAGAGAATTTCCAAGATGATGTAAAGCATTTGCAGCAATGAGACTAGAATATTTCCTCAAAGGGTTGCTTATTCACATTCTGTCTGCTTTAAAATAGAATGCTTTATTGATTTCTTTTGGTAGAATTATAGAAGTAATGTCTAACCATTATATAAAATTTGGAATATAGGGAGAAGCATAAAAAGGAAAGAAAAAGCATCCGTAATTGATCACACAAATAACTGCTGTCATTATTTTGCATGGGGTGGGAAGGGAGCGACTAATTTCTATTCCTGAGTCTTTGTCTCTCCTTCTTCTCTGATTAGCCCCCTGATTTCTTTGTTATACAGGTTGGAAACGCTTTGAAGGAAGGCATTTTCTTCTTTACCTCACTTACATCCCCTTTTGTAGCACAGGTCTTGACCAGGGCATAGTTTTAGAATTAATTAGAAAGATTTCTCTTTCCTTATCATGTGTCTAACTTGAACTTTCCATGTAATGACCCTGGGGATTGATGAATTACATTAAAGTAGTATTTATCAACCTTTGGCACAAAGGTTATTTCAGGGGAGATGGCTTTGATGTGCGGGGCTACCCGGTTCATTGAACAGCGGCTCTAACTTTCCCTTGCTAGTGATAACCAAGATTTCCTCCAGACATGGCCAAATGACCCTCTTGGGTGGACGAGAACTACTCTGTTGAAAACCTAAATATTCGGAACGTGAGAGTTTCTAGACTCTTAATTATTTTAGATTATAGAAGGTTGGGCTGGGGAGATGTCTCAACTTGCAAAGCTTGCTGTTTACTGGGTTCAATTCCCCAGTACCTACGTAAAGCCATGCATCTGGAATTTGTTTGCAGTGGCCAAGAGACCCATTTTCTCTCACTCTCTTTCTCTCTGGTTGCAAAATAAATAAATAAAAATATCATTTATTTTTATTTGGTGGATAACCAATGGCTTTCTGATTGGCTAAGACACCCGCTCAATGGAAAGGAACCCATATCTGGAAGTGGGAACCAGATCTGAATCCTATGGAGACAAAGATTGTGCTCTCCAATGTCAAGCTCCCACTAGTCTTTGGCTAAAAGAGGGACTACATCCATCAAAGTCTCCCTAAATTAATAACACTTATCAAACTTAACCTATGCTGACTTTACTTTCCATTGGGTAATCTGTTTTACTTTTTCTTTTCCTTTTTGGTTTTTTGTGGTAGGGTTTCACTTTAGCTCAGGCTGACCTGGAATTCACTATGTAGTCTCAGGGTGGCCTCCAACTCACGGGTGATCGTGATCTTCCTACCTCTGCTTCCTGAGTGCTGGGATTAAAGGCGTGCGCCATGACACCCAGCTTGGGTAAGTACTTTTCGCCTCCTCTAAGGCCTCCAGGTTGCAGGCAGCCACGTCTTTTATGTTTGTCGTTTGTTTTACGGTGCTGTTCTTAGACCCCAGGGCCTGAGGCATGATAAACATCCTCTACCTCTGAGCTACAACCAAGCATGAAAGACGGCTCTTTATTTGAATTTAGCTCTCCCCACATGCCAGGCATGTGTGTATGCTCTCCATGAACTCTCTCCTGTTCCAGTCCCTGGCAGCTAATCTGGATACCACCAGGCAGTTCTTTGTGTTTTTTTTAATAATTAAAAATATTTATTTATTTATTTATTTGAGAGAACGAGAGAGAAAGAGAGAGAGACAGAGAGACAGAGAGAGAGAAGGGGCGCACCAGGGCATCCAGCCACTGCAAACAAACTCCAAACACATGTACCACCTTGTGCATCTGGCTTATGTAGGACCTGGATAATTGAACCAAGGTTCTTAGGCTTTGTAGGCATGTGCGTTAACCGCTAAGCCATCTCTCCAGCCCCCCCAAATATGTTTTAATATAATAAAAAATTAAAAAAGGGTATAGAATGTCAAGAAGATAAACATTTAAATGGAGTTTTGAAAATATAAATATGAACATCTTGTGTACCTGTTGTCTATGTTGGTGAGCTATGTCATGAAGCCATATAAGAGGTCTGAATCTGGAAACCTTATCACTAAGGAACTAGTCATTAGAGCAAGCACTGTGAGGATCTTAATCTCCAAAGGGGTTAATGGAGACAACTAGGAGCTTGCAAGTCCCTTGGATGAGCTGGGCAGGAGTCTGGTCAGGAAGTTCGCTGTTGGCTCTCTGGACACCTGGAAAGTAGAACTTGAGAAGGCGAAAGTAGACTTGGGAGCTGCTGCTCATCTCCACATCTGATAGCAGCAACGTGAGTCCTTGTTAGATGAAACCTGAAGGATGCTGTTGTATTTGCATATTTGCCATCTGCTGACACCTGTGGGCTTCTCTGTAGCTACAAAATAATTGCTGCGTCTTCTCTTCTGCCTTTCAGGTTTCCAATGCATGCCTCTCAGTAGCCTGAGCTAAATGAAGAGCAGCTGGTAAGGGCATCTTCAAAATGTAGTTTCCAGGCATTCAACCTGGATGTACTGAGGTTTCCGAGGACAGGAGCATAACTGAGACCGCTGGCAACATCCTGCCAGGTGGCAAGGGGCCAGGTCTTAAAGTGTTCTCTTTTAGCATTACGTTTGAAAAGGATCACAGCCTATTTTGGTGACATCATATGATCCTTGAGAACCATTGTCTTGAAATCGTAAACATTAAGAATTCCAGAAGTTTTAGGCTCTTGATTAGATATATTTTAGATTGCAGAATGTCAAGAGCCTACAAATTTAAATAGAATATTTGAAAACATGAATTTCAAAAACTTGTATTCTTCTTTTAAAAAATTAATTTAATTTTTAATTTTAAAAAATTTATTTATTTATTTATTTATTTGAGAGTGACAGACAGAGAAAGAGGCAGAGAGAGAGAGAGAGAGAGAGAGAGAGAATGCAAATGGGTGCACCAGGGCCTCCAGCCACTGCAAACAAATTCCAGATGCATGCGCCACCTTGTGCATTTGGCTTATGTGGGTATTGGGGAACTGAGCCTTGAGCCAAGGTTCTTAGGCTTCACAGGCAAGTGCTTAACAGCTAAGCCATCTCTCCAGCCCAACAGCTTACATTCTTCTTTCTGGTGATAGCACAAATGTAGTGTAACTGGCTGCCATGTCTTCCGTGTTGTGAAGAGCTGGGAAGCTATGGGATGTGTGGCAGGGCCAAAGTTTCCTAGTGTCAAACAAACAAACAAACCCGCCTTTTCACAAAACATAAAAGAAATGGTACCACATATATAGCCTATATACATGAGGAAGGCATCACATGTATAGCACTTAAGTTGAGGATGGCACCATATATAGCATATGAAAATGAGGATGGCATCACATATATAGCTTCCCACACTATTTGTTTATTTGATGTTATCTCATGAGATTTTCTACAAATACCCATTATTTTCAAGGTCCAAGTATTATTTTCTCATGAAAAATAAACATAATGAGCTTCAGAATGTATTATTGCTACCTAAAAACCCAAAGCATTTTATCCATTCTGTTCTATGTATTTCAAAGACATTATTTTAAAGGCTTTAAATTATTTAACATTTGTTCATGTGGATTTAACATTTGTGCATAAATCTTTGTCCCTCACTGTAGTTGTTTCCTTAGCACAGATTTCTAGAAGGGAGTTACTCATCCAAAGCTGTGAATTAATTGCCTTACCAAACATTTGCAATGATTAACTACCAGCAGCTGCATATAAGATGTCCTACCCTCTCCCACTCTGAACACTGAGATCAATCTGTTTATCTTTACACAAAACAAATTAATTTTCCATTTTATCAGCTAGCATGCACAATTTTATATTCTGTTGACTTTACTAATGAGGTTAAACTGTGATTCTAGTTAGGCTCTGAATATATTTTTAAGAATACTATTTTATAGACAATATAAGCTTAAGATATAAAACTAAAAATAAATACAATAACATAAGGTTAAAAAACAAGAATGCTTTCTAACCTTCCTCCCTAGCCAATCAGTTGTTTCCAGTAGCTGAAAATGCTTGCCTACTTTTTAAAAAAATTTTTATTGACAACTTCTATACTTACAGACAATAAACCATGATATTTCTTCCCCTCCCCCCATTCAGAACTCCGCTTTCCATCATATCCCTTCCCTCTCTCCATTAGTCTCTCTTTTAATTTGATGTCATCATCTTTTTCTCCTATTACTTTTATTTATTTACTTAATTTGCGAGAGAGAGAGAGAGAGAGAGAGAGAGAGAGAAGGAGAGAGGCAAAGGGAGAAGGAGAGAGAGAGATAGAATGGGCACAGCAGGGCCTCCAGCTACAGCAAACTAAGTCCAGATTCAGGTGCCACCTTTTGCATCAGGCTTTATGTGGGTACTGGGGAATCTAACCTGGGTCCTTAGGCTTCATCGGCAAGTGCCTTAAATGCTAAGCTATCTCTCCATCCCTGCTTGCCTATTTTTTAAAATATTTATTTATTTATTTATTTATTTATTTATTTGAGAGAGAGGGAGAGGAAGAGGCAGAGAGAAAGAGAGAATGGGTGCACCAGGGCCTCCAGCCACTGCAAATGAACTCTAGACACATGTGTCCCCTTACGCATCATCTGCCTTACGTGGGTCCTGGGGAATCAAACTGGAGTCCTTTGGCTTCGCAGGCAAATGCCTTAACTGCTAAGCCATTTCCCCAGCCCCTGCTTGCCTATTTTTAATGGCAATCTGGAGACATTATACATATATGTAAGCTCAAAAGTATATGTGTATTACATACATACACATACATTTATAATTTTTGCCAAAGAATGCATGGCATTTTGAATTTTTTAAATGAATATAAATTATAGAAATTTCCATATACCAAGATGTAAAATATATATGCAAAACCATTCTGTTTATTCCTGTCCTGTAATTTATTTTATCAGCCCACTATTAATGGTTGTTTTAGGGTGTTTTTCATTATTATCAGTCCTGCTGCCATCAATAACTTTGACCTAATAATTTTATAAGCATCTGTGCATATCTCAAAGATAAATTCCTAGAAATAGACGTGCTTAAGCACAGGTGCTGCAGTTGGGTGTGGTATGTCCCCCTACCCTGGAGCCCCATGTGTTCAGGGATTGCTCCCCAGTCTGGCACTATTAAGAGAAGAGAGTGGTCGAGCATTTCCGAGGTGGAGCCTAGTGGGCAATCTTCACAGCATTTGGAGATGTGCCTTGAAGAGGATGGTGGGACTCTGGTCTCTTCTCTCTCTATTTCCTGATCACAGCCTGAAGAATGTTCTGCCATGATGTGCTAGTACACAAGGACCACAGTCTCCCCAGCTGTGAGCCTACTGAGTGCTATGGGACACACCTATAATTCAGTCCTCAGGAGGTGGGGCAGGAAGATCACAAGTTAGGACCTGTCTGAAGTCCTTAGAGACAAAACAGGACACATAAAAAACCCTGAGTCAAAATGAACCTTTTCCTTTTATAAACTGATCTCAGGTATTTGTTATAGTGATAGAAAGCTAACAAAATATTTATTAAATATTTTAATGAATACATGCATAGTTACACTTAGATTATTTATAAAGTTACCAGTGTTTATTAAAGGAAGAAAACACCTACTTGAGTCATAAAGGGATAATGGCTTAAGAAAATATTCTGATGAGAATAGGTGTGATAATTAATTTAATGTGCCAACTTGATTGAGTCATGTGATGCCAAGATTAAGCATCATTTCTAGGAGAGTGTTTCTGGGTGAGGTCAGCATTTGTATCAGCGGATTCAATGGTCCAGGTTTTCCTCTCTGGTTACCATCCAATCTATTGAGGACTTGGATAGAACAAAGACCAGATAAAGAAGAAATTCACCCTATTTTCTTCCTGACTCCCAATTGAGCTGGAACATCTCCTCTCCTGCCCTTCAGACTAAGGTTTACACTTAGTCAATTATCAGCTACACTTGTTCTTTGGCCTAGGGACTCAGATCAAAATATACAAGTGGCTTTCTTAATCTCCAGCTTTTGCATTCCTGAGCCCACATAATCCTGTGAGTCAATTCTCCAGAACAGATCTTTTCATATATGTTTTGTATCAGTTCTGCTTCTGCGGAAAACACTGATTGTCACTGACGACTATTCATGATGTGAATTATCTGCTGGTCACTGTTCTGGGGACATTACAAAGAGAAAACAGTTGAGTTGTCATCACAGCCATATACATAATGTATGATCCGTAACATTTGAAGAAAAGGAGAAATAAAATTTAAAATAACATGGCTGAGGCCATGAAGAACAGTGAGCTGGGAGCTGGAACCTGAATCCAGGCAGTGCAACTCCAGAGCCTCAGCAATTCGGGTGGCACAATTATTATAAATAGCAGTTCCAGTCTTTGTCCACTTTATTTGGCACTTAAGACAGTGGTTCTTAGGTGCATGTGACCCAGCGACACCCCACGCACTGAGTTTTGGAAGGCACAAAGTCTCATCTCTTTTGTTGGAACAAATTTCATTTTTCCCACAATATTTTAATTTCTTTTTAAATTTTTTTTTACTTTTTATTTATTTATTTGCAAGCAGAGACAGAGAGAGAGAGAGAGAGAGAGAGAGAGGCAGACAGAGAGAGAATGGGCATGCCAGGGCCTCTAGCCACTGCAAATGAACTCCAGATGCATGTGCCCCTTGTGCATCTGGCTTACGTGGGTCCTGGAGAATAGAGCCAGGATCCTTTGGCTTTGCAGGCAAACGCCTTAACCGCTAAACCATTTCTCCAGCCCAATTATTTTTTTATTAAGAACATACTTTGTATGGATGCATCATGTGTTGGTACCATCTTTTCCCTCCTTCCTGCTCCCTTACCACTGGGGGCCCTCCTCAGTGGGGTTGCTGGTATTCCCCATGGGGTTGTGGGTTATGTGTTGTGGGAGCGGCAGTCAGTTATTGGGGAGGAGGCAATGCCTCTGGGCATGACATCCCAACCTGTGGCTCTTACAATCTTTCCGCCCCCTCTTCCACAAAAGTCCGTGGGCCTTGGTGGGTGTGTTTTAAGTCTACTTCATTGATGAGCTCTGGACCTCTGCGTTGGTGGGTGTTGAGTGTCCTCAGGATCTGTCTCCTTCACCCTGGCCCTGCTTGTCAAGCTTGCCATGCAAGCAGCACTCTTGTTTGTCGCCCCACTTCCTGTGTGGTCTTGCCTAGGCCTAGACCGAGATGTGAGAAGTGGTTTAAATATTTTAATTTCTTTAAGTTTTTGACATAAACAACCATTTAGTTACATAATTTACAGCTATTGTTAACCTGGTTTCCTTTACGATATACCACTTATTTTTTTTCTATCTCAGTGTATTAGCATAGACTTGCATTTAATTTTCTTATGGTGTTTATTCCCCTTCAGATCTTAGTGTGAATGCGATTGGTTGATATTTCTGGACAGAAATTCGTGACCCTCTTAAAAATCTGTCCTCTTCATTTATTAAGAGTTCTTAATAAGAAATGAATATTTGATTTTGTTGAGTGCCTTTTGGGGGTGACACATGAATATTATTGCATATTATTATGCTAATTAACTATGTTCTGATTTCCTATAGTCTGCGTAGTGAAATTCCCCAAAGCAATGTCTAAAATATAGTCACTGTTTATTTTGTTCTTGAATCTGCAAATTGACCAGGTTCAATCAGGCAGTTCAAGTTGAAGAGGAGAATGGCAGTGTGGGTGGGAGAGAAAGAGGGAGAGAGTGAAACTTCTCTATGGCTCTCAGGCAGTCAGGGTCAGGCCAACCTGGCCAGGGTGGGGTGGGGGGCTCCAAGTTGCCCTTATGGTGGTGAAAAATCCTTGAGTGGCTTTGGGAATGACCATCTTGCTTCCCTTGAGACTCAGTCAGAGCCTAAGGAAACTAGCATCCACCAACCACAAGCAGCTTCAAGACCTGAAATGCGAGCAGTCGTTCAGCAAAAGAGCAGCGGCTGGGGAGGAGTCTAGCGGAGGAACGGATTGAGACCACACAAGGGACTCAAGCCGCTTGTGCCATCTTGGTGCTTGTTCAGGCCCATTCAGACCTCGAAAAGATCATGCTTGAAAATTCCCTCTGAAGTGTTCACTGTGGGCTCTCTCGGAAGCCAGTGTCAGGTGGCAGGATATTGTTGTTGTTTGGGGTGCAAAGAATGAATGCATAAAATCCCAGAGATGGGACATTGTCAGAGGAAGCCTATGAGAGCCCCGTTTTCCCTCCACCTGCAAGGACACATTGTCCAACACGCTCAGTGCTCAGCAGAAGTTGTAGGTTCACCCCTCCCTCCCAAATTCTTAGCATGTTGCTTAATCTCTCTGTGCCTCAGTTTCCTCATTTACAAGATGAGAAAAGAATAGTACCTATTGACAGGCATATGAGAAAGTTTAAATGACTAACTGTAAAGCTCTCTCCTGCCCTTCCACCTACAATGCCATCAAGCGCAGTGTAAGCTCTTATAAGTACCACGAGTAATTTTTATCTTTTTCCCTACTTTGAAAAACAGTCACCAGATCACTCCAAAATCCCTCCCATCCTCATTCATCTCATCTCATCTCATCCACTGTTCTGCCATTGAGCTGGTGCCCTCACAGCCCTCACAGCCCTCACAGCCCTCACAGCTCCCAACTCCACCTGAGCGTTCTCAGCTCCTTTTGCATAACTTCTCACACCAGCAGTGGAAAACAGCCCTTTCCAGTGAGTTCCTCCTTATTTTATGCTACTTGAATCTAAACTCTGCTTGACTTTTATGGCACAGACACACACACACACACACACACACACACACACACACACACACCCCACACACGTTTACATTTTACATAAAAGTTAACTGGGGTGGAGAGATGGCTCAGCAGTTGAAGGCTTTTGCTTTCAAAGCACGATGGACCTGGTTTCTATGCTCCAGTATCCACGTAAAGCCAGATGTGCAAAGTGGTGCATGTGTCTGGAGTTCATCTGCAGTGGCAAGAGTTCCTGGCATACCCATTCTCTTTCTCCCTCTCTCTCCTCTCTCGCTTCCTTTCTCTACTTGCAAATTCAAGTTAACATACCATGTCTCTCATAAGACATTTCCCCCTAATGTTCCCTGTTTCTATTTGTTGAACTAGCTCTTTGTTCATGACAAGGTCTTCCTGATACACAGCTCCCTGGTTTTGCGCAGGTTGTCTGACCCATCCCACAAGAGGTTTGTGTTTTTGGTAAACTGCAGTAGCTCCCTGCCTCTGGAGGGTGGATTTTTACTTGTCAAAGTGATAATTTTGCTCGCATTCCTCTACTGGCACCCTCACAACTGCTAACAAAGAATGAGCTAGCCCAGTAAAAGGGAGCATGGACGGTTATCGAATAATGATGGCATTTTCAGATGGTGAGTCACAATCTGATGGGCTGGGGTGGGGGGGAGAGAATATAATTCTGACCAGGGAGAAGTAGAGGATGTCCAGGGGTGATTTCTTTGTTCTATAAAGACAGCACGAGGAGGAGATCACTTCCTTTTCTGCATCAGGACTTTGCTTTACCTGGAACATGTTGCTTAAAGGTGCTAAAGCTGCCTTGTGGTCATAAGGAGACCTTGTGAGGACCAAGCCAAGGGATGGAGATGGCAAAGCCAGTGTCTGTGTGAATCAGAGGAAGGGCTGTGACAGGCAGACTGTGGCTGTAAGAATTCTCTTCTGGGGTGAAGTGGTTGTGGAGTTTTCTGCCGCTTCTGGCTGATCGTCTCCTGCTCGCAGCAGCTCCTTCATTGCAGCGTTGTTTCATCTGTACCTGGCTTTTTCCCGCCCAGCTTCTTTGCCCATCATGGTTCACGGCATTGCTGCAGATGCACAGCGTTCTCCTCAGGCTCTGGTGAATGACACTCTGGAACCTCTTACTTTGAGGTCACATGATTCCGTGCTGCCATAGGATCTTAAAACCAGATTAAGAAAAGCTACATCATGGGCGACCTGATGGGATTTCAGTTCTGTTTCCTCAGCAGATTGTCTGTTAAATGTTCCCACACTGCCCTTCTTTCCCTGACTCAGGCATCACTGCCTGTGGGAATCTTTCCTTTCCCATTTCCAGGTAAAATTTCACCTCCCTTTGCCTATACTGTTTATTTTTTTCCTTAAGAATACCTTGCTTTTTGGATGTCTAGCATCACTGATTGGTCCAAACACTGTAATAAACTCCCTTTTACATACACATCTCATTTAATCTCTATGACAACCGGTTCAGCTGGTGTTATTATTGACATTCTGCAGTTGAGGGAATTGCAGCATGAAAGGTTAAGTGGATATCCCCTGAATTACACAGCTTGTGCATGTCAGAAGTGGTATTTGAGAAGAGGTCTATTTCACTCAAAAGCTTTGCTTCTAGTTTGCTGTTTATGACACCCAACAATCAAGAACACACGTATGTGTAGGGGACCCCAGGGGCTCTTGGAAGGTGTGAATTGAAGTTTACTCACTCTCTGCCATTTGATCTCTCCATGGTCCTCGACACACAGGAGGCTATAGACTAGGCATGGTGAACTCAGGGGGGTTATTAAAAAGCACCCATCACAAATGAATGGTTAATGAAGATGTGGTACATATACACAATGGAATTCTACTCCGTGGTAAGGAGAAGTGAAATGACCAAATTCTCAAGAAAATGGAGGGACTTGGAAAAAGTAATGCTAAGCGAGGTCACGCAGGCTCAGAGAGACAAATGCTGCGTGTACTTTCTCATTTCCAGTTTCTAGCTGTGATCAACTGCAGATGAGTGCAAATGGTAGCAAACTCCAGAAATGAGGGCATTGACATCAGATGAGACCAGTAGAGAGATGAAGTAGGGAGAGAGGAGGGGAGGAGTCACCTGACAGGTTAGGGGAGGGACCAAATACAGGGGGTGTGAGGGGCTTGGAGAGGTCAGGGGAATGGAGGAAGCAGCAATCAGTTCCATAAAAGCCCTCACTCTGACTAGCATTTTACAAACCATAACCACCGATAATGAGGGAAGGGGGACAGTCTGGGAAGAAGCTGGAAACAATGGAGCCTTAAAACCACAGACTCTGCTGGTAAACCCCAGGCCCAGAGTTGTGTTGCCCCCCCAAAGTGAACTGTTGGCCAGAGAGACCCGTGAGATCCCCAAACATTGACAAACACTTGATTACCTGCCAGAGCTGAAAGGTGCTGCAGTCACAGGAAATAGGAACACTGTGCTAGAGCTGAAAGAGAAACTGGCTCCCCTCCAGCCAGCCTTCATAGTGTTGGAGAGTCCTATGGGAGCTGCTGGAGGATAATGGTCACCAACAGCATGAAGAAGCAGGAGGAAGCCCTGAGGACTATGAAATCAACCGGCCGGACAAGAAGATTAGATGTGGGCAATAGTGGCATGCAGCCTCTGAAGCTAACCAAATGTTCTCTGAGACCTGCTCAGTGGGAGAGATCTTATATCTGATACTGGAAACCAGGACAACATCCCAAGGTCAGAGTACACAGAAATCAGAGAGACGCTTCCACTACACTCTGGAGTGGGGGCTTGCACACCAAAAAAAAAATAATAAATAAATAAATAAAAATCTCTCAAGTAACTTTGTACCCTCCTTTAACCTCAGCTGCTCTCACTCGTGTTTGGGGAATCTGTTTTACTTTACAGATGGCAGAGAAAACGTAGGACAGCCAAGATTCACTGATACAACAAGAAGATAGCTGACTGCCCACCATGAGGCTTTTTACTTCTAGAACATCTGCCAGGGCCTAAGAGAAATTGCAGAGGGAGAGGTGACATGGACACTGCTCTTACAGCTAGCCCGACAATCAGCTCTAGGGTGACGGTGACAGACGTGTTGATCAACCAAAACCCATCAAAGCAAAAATCCAGAGGCTGCAGGGAACTCAACATTAAATTAGTCTGCCAGCAGACCTGGCATGGCTCAGGAAACACAGCAGAAGAGGGGTGGGAAGATTGTAAGAGCCACAGAGTGGGTTGTCATGCCCAGAGACATGGTCCCCTCACTATCCCACAGGGACTAACTGAGGCCTTCCTGGCCCACAGCGGATACTATGACGCCACTAGGAAGGACGCCCATGGTGGTGGGGGTCTGGGTGAGGGGATGGAAGAGTATAACCTTTTATATTATATATTAAATAAAAATTTTTAAATGTATGTCATATGGGACATTAATCATTACTGTCCCATAATGACCGTATGGGAAATAAAGGAAGGACTTTGACACTTTTCTTTTTTTTTTACATTCTGTATTTTGTCTATTTGACGCTTATTCATTGCAAGGCCAGTTATATAACTATGTTTTCTTACTTTCTGTCTTCTTGATGCTTTGTCATTAGAGGGCTCTATAGACCCAGAGACAGGCTGTTCCTCCCAGGGTTAGCTAAAGGATTCCTAAAGACCTATGCATATGGCTTACATATGTAAACCAGTCAATCCTGAGTTTACAGTCTCAATGACTCTTTTCTGTTCATATATACAAGCCAAGATTGATCCTGCCCTAAATCATCCAGGGCAGGGTACCAGGGCTTCCCCTGGAGCCCAAAGCTCTGAATTATTCAAACAAGCCAACCCTAAATTACTACTCAGCCCTGCCTCGCTTCTCCATGGAAACCCAATAAAAACCTTGGCTTTCCCCTTGCTCCTCCGTCTTTGACTTGATCAAAGCCCAGTGCTTCCCTTGTGGCTATGCGTGGTGTACAAGGATGCCCTCTCTGGGGCAGGGGAGGGGAGGGAAAGGAGTAGACCTAGCTGGAGGATGGTTGTGTCTGTGATGACGTCTCAACAGCACTGTTAGCTGACCTCACTGGGAGTTCTGGATATGGGACCTAAGCTTTTACGCCATCATGGACATCTATCATTGGATGTGGGATACCCTGGGGAGGGGCCATGACTTAGGCCAGGTCACAAATCACCCCTGAAGGGGTTGACAGCCAAGACATTTGGGCAGTGCTTTGGGGGCATAATTCCTCCATTTCTACTGGCTTCTGGTGATGTCTACAGCTTCTACACGTCCCTGCGTAGCCAGTCCTCTCTGCACAGTTCTCATGCATATGAAGTTGCTTCTGGTATGCCTGAGCGCTGCTCATCTCCCTCAGATGGAGCACTGCAGTAGATACAGCTGGCCAGGTGTTCTTTCTCTAGCACTGAGGAAAAGTGGAACCTCAAACCTATGAAAGCTTCCAGGAACAAACTTGAACTGCTCAGGTTTCTCCTCCCGACTGGGATGTTTCTTGGCTTACTTTTCTCCTTCCCAGGAGGTTGTCTCCTCTTGCTGTGGGGCTTCCCTTTAATATCTGGCTCCTCATAGTTTGATGGTTTGTGGGGAGTGTCTCTCTCTCTCTCTCTGGCCACAGTAAGCGTGCACCTTACTGCCCTCTTTCTTCTTCCCTGATCAGGAAGCACCCTGCCTAACTAATTCTCTGAGATGGTTGTTGGTGACCGTGGTGCGTGGAGACTTGATCACAGTGAAATCTTGGCTCTTCCCAGTGTGAGGCATGCCAAGGCTGTCTGACACTCGGGCACATACCAGGGAGGTAAGTCCTGGTCATCGGACACAGGAACTCCTAGGGGGAGGTGAGAGCATGGGCCAGGCGTTCAGTCAATTCCTTCTTCTCTGAAACAGTCTGCAGACATTGCCAAGACAACATGTCCAATGGCTGTCATCCAGAACAGCTGTCAATCAAAGCCCCAGGGAAGAAAGCCCACAGTCACACGTTAAAGGGGAAGCCTAAATCCCTCTTGTTAAACTGTGGGGTCAAGTGGGCTTGGTGGAGATCCAAGGCTTAACTTTTGTAACCAGAAGGGTATACAGAAAGATCCCTGTCATTGTCCCTGAAGGCAACCAGGAGTTACAAGACAGCTAGCTCAGGGCTGAAGAAATGGCTTAGCAGGGCTGGAGAGGTGGCTTAGTGGTTAAGGCACTTGCTGGCAAAGCCATAGGACCCTGGTTCGATTCCCCAGAACTCACGTAAGCCAGATGCACATGGTGGTGTGTACCTCTGGAGTTCGTTTGCAGTGGCTGATGGCTCTGGCATGCCCATTCGTTCTGTGTCTCTCTCTCTCTCTCATTCTCTCTAAAATAATAAATAAATAAAAATAAATAAGAGATGGTTTAGTGGTCAGGACACTTGCCTGTGAAGCCTAAGAACTCATGTTCAAATCTCCAGGTCCTATGTAGCCAGACGCACAGTGATGCAAGCCTGCAATGTCACACATACGCACAAGGGGGCACATGTGCCTGTAGTACATTAGCAGTGGCTGAAGGCCTTGATGAGACCATTCTGCCTCTCTTTCTCACTCTCAAAAAAAAAAAAAAAAAAAAAAAAAAGACAGCTATGTCAGTGTCTAAAGGCAAAGAGCTGGGACCCTGGAGTTAAGGGATGGACGTGGAACAAGTCAGCATGTCTAACTACAGCAGCTAGCCCTGCTTCCCCTGGGGGACCATCCACAGTCAACAGTGGGTCAGTCAGGAGGAAAGACAGCATTGCTCTCTGCCTTTGAACTTGATCTTGATGGTTGCTGCCTCTTCATTTAAGAAACATTAATGACCCTTTCCCCTCAGTAGTGCAGGGGCAAAGCTGAGACTCACGTACACATCCTCTACTCAAACACATTTATTTATTTATTTTATACTTTCATTATAATAGAGACTTTCAGCCATCTACAGTGGTAAATAATAGCATGACCTCCATGAATACATTGTCCAATTTTAATAATTCTAAACAGAATGGCAAAACTTTCCCCCTATTTCTTCCCTCATCCTGTCCCTCCAATATATCCTGCTTCATGCCACTTTATCTCTAAACCGCTTAGGACATTTCTAAATGATAAACGCTTTTAAAAAATGATTCCTTACTTTCATTAAATATGTGCTGATTATTCAAATTTTTCTTGGTTGCCTATAAATACACTTGTTTTTGAACAGTTTGTTTTTTGAGTCAGGATCCAAGCAAGATTAAGTAAGTAAATTTGCAAAAGCTTGGGTCTTGTAGCAGAATGCGTGGGTGTGAATAGGCATGGCCAAGATGCCAGAGGTTGGTAGGAGGGACTGACACCCTGATTCTACTTCCACTGAGGTTCACAGCGCTTATGAGCACTGACTTTATAATCCTGGTTGTGGGAGCCTGAGCCAGATAACCTCTCCAAGACTCAGCTCATTGTCTGCTTAACTCACAAGATTGTTATGAATATTAACTGAGATAATGTATATTACTTAGCACAAAGGCTAATCCATGGGAGGCCCTCACTAAATCTGTATAGCACTATAGTAGTACAAAGATGACATTTGGGCTGGAGAGATGGCTTAGTGGTTAAGGCATTTGCCTGTGAAGCCTAAGGACCCCGGTTCAATTCTCCAGGTCCCACATAAGCACATGGTGGCACATGCGTCTGGAGTTTGTTTGCAGTGGCTAGAGGCCCTGGAGTGCCCATTCTCACTCTCTCTCTTTCTCTCCCCCCCTCTGTCTCTAATAAATAAATAAATAAAATAAAAAGTCTTAAAAAAAAGAAGATGACATTTAATCTAGATTTTTTAGGCATGCAGCCTGTGTGTGGCAGGTCAGAAGTAATGTGCATTTTTTAGGCACACGCAATAAGTAGGTTTATTTAAGTATCAAATTATCAAGCAACTCCACTTCCGGGCACATATCCAAAGACAGTGCAGTGAGTATGCTGGAAACCTGGTGTTTTGGACAAATGATGAGGAGGCCTATGAGTGGTGTTATTAAGATGAGGAAGGAGAGGCAGGCTGTGTTCAGACTACACATCAAAAGTTTTGTGAATAGATGTGTGGTGGTGTGTCTTTGTAACCCCAGCACATAGACTGAGGTGGGAGGATTGTTCCATGTTTAAAGTCAGCCTGGGTTACATAGTGAGTTCAATCTAGCCTGGGATACACAGTGAGGTCCTGTTTCAAACAAATGGGAATACGCACATAAACTGTCTTGTGAGTAGAAGTAAAGAATAAGGGCTTAATCTTGTAGGTACAGGAGAGGGCAGGGAAGGGACTGTAGAGGACTGATGGCCCTGGAGTCCAATGGAAGCAGTGTGCAGTGACAACCCCAGAGAAGGGACCGAAGACATGAAGTCTAGCAAGAGTTCCATAAAGAGCTGATGACTCTCAACAACCCATAAGATGGGGCTAGAGAAGGGCATTGCTGAATCAGTTTGGATTGGATTTATTGAAAGATTAAATGTTTCCAGATAAGGAGAGAGCGAATGAGAGCGAGAGAGAGAGAGAGAATGAGAGAGAGCGAGAGAACGAGAGAGCAAGAGAGAACCTAAGGTGTCTGGATTGGCTTCTAGGTAAGCGAGGATGTTACTGCTATTTGGAAGTTCACACACAGGAGCCAGGGCAGACTTTAGTGACGAGGGTAATGAATTCTCCTCGTGACGTGTATGCTCACAGCTGCTGGGGGACACCCAGGGAAAATTCTGTTCGTTCTTTCAGAACTGTGGCATCACTTAGAGGGAAGTTGAGCACCAAAGGTTGCAGGAGGTGTGTTTCGCCTTCTTGCTCCAGCCCCTGCTAGAAAATCTGGTATCTCTTTGATCTCATTTCTGGAATCATCTCATCACAAGGATAAAATCCAGATTTGTTTATTTACAAAATATTTGCTCACTGGGGAATGCAATTCTTTATGTATGTATTTTTTTTTTCAAGACAGGGTCACATGTAGCCCAGGCTAGCCTAGAAGTTTCTATGTAGTGAACTATGACTGATAACCTTGAACTTCTGATTCTCCTGCCTCTTATACCCAAGTGCTGGGTTTGTAGGAGTATGTCACCACACCCATTTTTATGTGTGCTGGGGATCCAATGCAAGGCTTCATGCTTGGTAAGTACTCTACCCATTGAGCTCCATCTCTAGTCCCAGGATGTGATTTTTTTTTTTTTTTGGAGAGAGACAGAGAGAGAGGGAGAGGAAGACAGATAGAGATGGGCGCACCAGCAGCCTCTCAGCTGCTGTGAACGAAATCCAGATGCGTGCGCCCCCTTGTGGTCAAGTGCAGCATTGTGCCCTTGCGTCACTTTGCATCTGGCTAAACGTGGGACCTGGAGATTGGAACCGCTGGAGATTGGAACCAGCGTTCTTAGGCTTAGAAGGCAGGCGCCTTAACTGCTAAGCCATCTCTCCAGCCCCCAGAATGTGATTTTTTAAAAGAAAAAGGACAGTTCCACAAAGCTACAGCTCTTAAACATCACGCCCCTTGAGAATCTGGTAACACTGGTCAAGCAACCCTTCATTTTATCTCATCTTCCTGTATTTACCCACTTCCCAGTCCAGCTGACATGGTCTGATGGGAGGTAAAATGTTTTGCTTGGGATAACGACTGAAGTTGTAAAGTAAGTGTTCAAATGTAAGATATTTATTTTAGGAAGGGAAAGGGCTCCCTGTCTTTGTAGGCTGGTCGGCCATTTAAGCAAGAGTATTTATGATCCCCCTGCCTCCGCCTCTTTAGCAATTTCCTACCGGCATGCACCACCACAACCAGCTAAGCAAGAGTATTTATAAGCACTTTGAGTTGTCAGAAGATGGGTTAGAACACTGATTTATAACCTTTGTGGTGAGCCCAAGAGTCATTTTCCTTCTTTCTTTATATAAGACCCTAATTTTATTTAGCTGCTAGCCCACTTTATACATTCTTCCATTCTGTTTTGTCAGTCTGGGTTACATAGTAAGTTAAAGGCTATCCTGAGATACACAGTGAGCCCCTGTTTCAAGCAAATAAAAATAAACAAATATATGGTCTTGTGAATAGAACTAAAGAATGAGGGCTCAATCTTGTAGGCACAGGAGAAGGTAGAGAAAGGATTGTGGAGGACTGATGGCCCTGGAGTCCAATCTTTTTTTTTTTTTTTTTTTTTTTAATTAGCAACAGACAGACACAGAGAGAAAGAGGCAGAGAGCCACTGCAGCCACTGCAAACGAACTCCAGATGCATGCATGCACCACATTGTGCACCTGGCTTTATGTGGACACAGGGGAATCAAACCTGGTACCTTAGGCTTCACAGGCAAGTGCTTAACCACTAAGCCATCTCTCCAGCCTATGGATTCCAATCTTTTGTCAGAGATTAGTTTGGGGATGGATTTAAAAATGACTTCCAACTCCTTGATATAACACCCATCAGTTGGTAGGGCTTGTGCACTCCCATTGAATCTTGGGAAACTGTGACAAGTTCAGCTAGTGCAATATGGAAGCGTTAACACTTACTGACTTCTGAGGTTGGGACATACAGACCCTGCAATGTATTCCTCACTGCATTGTAACATTTTCTCTGCATGATTTCCTTCCTATCCTCCCATGACACTTGAGGATGCCCAGGTCACTTGGAGGAGGATGGTTAGAAGTGCACAAGACACCTCTTCCAGCCTATCTCAAGCTCTGAGTCTCCCTAGCCCTGGTATCCTATTCCATAATTTGTCTCTTTACTATTGATTGTTTGCCGTTCAGAAGTTTTTAGCTTGAGTAATCTTGTTTGTCTATTTTTGCTTTTACTGTCCATGCCTTTGGTTATATATCCAAGTAATCCTTGTCCAGACTAACATGACAAAGATTTTTCTTTAAAGTTTTCTTCTAGTAGTTTTGGTAGTCTTATAGTTTAGCCTTTAATCTATTTTTACATTTGCAGTGAGATAAGCATCTAATTTCATCTGCACATAGATACTCAAATTTCTCAACCCTATTTATTGAAAAGACCATTCTTTCCTCATTGTGTGTTCTTGGTAGCTTTGTTGAAATCAATTGAGCATAAAGGCATAGGCATATTTTTGTGTTCTATTCTCTTCCATTGTTCTTTGGCAGTTGTGTTTCTCCCAAGCTGGTTTTTTTATTTTACTCTATGTTTTTAATACAAGTTTGAAATCCAGCAATATGATGCTCGCAACTTTTTAAAAATTTTTTTAAAAAATTATTTTATTTATTTTTTGGAGAGAAACACAGAGAAAGACAGACAGAGAGGGAGAAGGAGACAGAGAATGGGCGCACCAGCAGTCTCTCAGCTGCTGTGAACGAAATCCAGATGCGTGCGCCCCCTTGTGGTCAATTGCGACATTGTGCCCTTGCGTCACTTTGCATCTGACTAAACGTGGGACCTGGAGATTGGAACCTGATTCTTAGGCTTAGCAGGCTGGCGCCTTAACCACTAAGCCATCTCTCCAGCCCGATGCTCGCAACTTTTATTTTCACTTAAAATGGTATGGCTACATGGAGTATTTTGTGGTTTCATATGAGCCTTATAGTTGCTTATATGTTTAGGTGGATGATGTCATCATAATTTTGATAGGTATGCATTGATTCTGGATGACCTTTCTAGTATGGCTATTTTGAAAATGTTGATTCTTCTAATTTGTGAGCACAGAATCTCTTCATTTAGTTGTGTAGTCTGTAATTTCTTTAATTTGTTTTACAGTTTTTCATGCACTTAACCTTCACCTACTTTGTTAAATTTATTTCAAAGCATTTTTGGAAGTTTTGATAAATAAGTTTTTTTTTAGGTTTTCATTGTTAGTAAATAGAAAAACCCACTGATGTTTGTAGGTTGCTTTTATAACCCTCATGTTTCCTAGATTTTAAATGAGTTTTTTTTTTTAGTTTGAGAGACACACACAGAGAGAGGGAGAAGAGAGAGAGAGAGAGAGAGAGAGAGAGAGAGAATGGGTGCACCAGCAGCCTCTCAGCCACTGTGAGTGAACTCCAGACGTGTGTGCCCCCTTGTGGGCAAGTGTAGCATTACACTCTTATATCACGCTTTTTGCATCTGGCTAAACGTGGGACCTGGGGATTGAAACCGGTGTTCTTAGGCTTGGCAGGCAGGCGCCTTAACCACCAAGCCATCTCTCCAGCCTGAGTTTTTATTTTTGAGGAAGAATCTTGCTCTAGCCCAGGATGACCTGGAATTCTCTATGTTCTTTCAGGCTGGCCTTGAACTCCCAGCCATCCTCCTATCATTACCTCCTGAGTGCCTGAATTAAAGGTGTGCTCTTACCATACCTGGCATTTTTGATGTAATATTTAAATAATAACAAACTAGAAGAGGTGCATGGTAGAAAAGCAGGCTTAATGAGGATTTGGCCTCATGTGCATGGTATGAACCCTATGTTGAGTGCATAGCTATGTGATGTTCAAATCTCCTAATAATGATATTTTCAACCTTGGACAGCCTTGGAATTTTTCCCTTTCATTCTTTCCTTTCTCAATTTCTCCTCTTTTAAGGTTTTTCCATTTATTTATTTATTTACTTATTTATTTATGGTTTACTTTGAAATTCATTTGCGGTGGTTCATGTTCATAATCTCTGCACTCAGGAAGATGAGGCAGATGGATTACCTTAAGTTTGAGGTCAGTCTGGACTACCTAGAAAGATCTGTCTTAATTTGTTTTCATTGAGATAACTTGGGTACTCCGAAGTTTATATCACGTGACATAATGAGTTAGGTGATATGGGCTTCCTAGCTCAGGTAGCCAAACATTCATTTAGTTGAGGGTGCTGGTGGCTTTTCCTTTCTTTGGGAAAGTTTTGTCCTTCAGAATGCTTCAATTTCATCTTCTCTGGATTGTATTTCTCTCCACTGCTGTGGTTGGGGTGTGGTTCATTCCCCAGAGTCTCATGTGCTAGAAGCCTGGTCTCTAAAGAAGTAGTATTGAAAATAGCAAGGCTTTTTTAAGAGGTGGAGGTAGCATGGAAGGTGATTGGGTCATGACAGGATTGATGCAGGTTTCACAGATGCAGGTTTTACAGATGCAGGTTTTACAGTTTAACTCTTGGGTTGTCATAAAAGTGAGCTTAGCCCCTCCTGGCCCCTTGTTTCTTCACCATGCGTGTGCTCCTGACAAATGATGCTGTCTGCCTTCAGACTCTTTCTAGATGCCAACGTCCATTCTATACTCGTGTCCCTTCAAATCATAAGACCAAACAAAGCCATCTGCTTGACTCAGTCCCCAGCTCAGGTTATGACAATAACAAAGCCATCTGCTTGACTCAGTCCCAGCTCAGGTTATGACAATATTATGTGTACCTAGACACTCTCTTAAATTTCCAGTGAATGTTCCTCAATATACTTGTTAGGCTTCTGAGAGATGTTCTGTGACTAACCATCATTTTGGCATTTTAATTCAGATCTGGTCCACTGTGCCACCTATTTATGTTCAGCCATTTCGTACTGAAAGCCTGATTTTTCTTTCAATGGTGATGTAATTCCCAGTACAGCTCAAGACCTCCATGAGTTAATCAGGAATTTGAATCAGTATGAAAATGACAGGACTGGGAAGTGCCGAGTGACCCAGAGGTTTTGCAAACGCTACACCAGCTTTCCTAGTGTCCCGTTCATGTGGAGCAAGTATGTAGGTAACACCAAGCTCATAGTATGCATTCTCACTCACATGAATAACGGCCATGGTTAGACATCACCGGAGGTCGTCTTTAACGTGGGTATAATCACTACTAATGGTGCTTAAGCCATCAATGTGAAAATGTGTGCTCCGATTCTTAAAATCAATAGCATGCAACCTTGGTACACTGACTCAACATTTGTAATGTGCTACTGAAATCCTTCCTGAAGAACCATTCAGAAAGCCCTGGGTTAAGAGGTCTTTTCCTCTCAGTGTCCATGCACAAAGAATACGAGGCTTGGCGGTAATGGGCTCCCAGTCCCCAGGTGGCTGCTGAGGCTGCTCTGTGCATCCATTTTGCTGACTGACTCTCTAGATGCTTCCAGTGGCTTCAAGGCTTTGTGTTCCATGGCTTTGGCTCTATGTTTCACTTTTGGGTGTCTTGTACTTTGGTGGGCTGACACCTCACTGGCTGTTTGTCAGCCTCTGCTGCACCAACCTTGTCTTGTTCTCCTGGAGAACATACAGGGTCTTTCCCCACAGGCTTCCTGGTGTTGTGTGCATATATGATTTTGGCTCTTTGTCAAAGGAAAGAAACTGCCTCTGGATGTTGTACTTAGATTTTCGAGCTGGAACGATGTCACGGGATGGAAGCAGAATGAGTCTTCTCCCTTCCTGGCATTCCTGGGGCTTGGCTCTGAATGTGTAAATCCTGTAGATCGGAGTCCCGGCAGGAAAGGGTACTTATTCCCCAGGGACTTTGAGGGCTGCTCTGTAGTCCACCCTGTCTGCGGATCCCTCTCCTTTGCTGTTATATAAGGACGGGACTCCCTGAGCCAGCACTGCTCTCTTCCCTGAAGCCTCAGAAGAGTGGATTTTCTTTCAACTAAGCCTGCATTTTCCTAAGGCTACACCAATTGTGTAGTGCTGAAGTCCTAAAAGCTTTTTAAGTACTGGTTCTGGGCAGTTAGCTTTACTTTCTGCCCTTTGTAAACAGTGATGGAAGCGCAGTGTACTTTAAGGACAAAGCAGCAAGAAATCCTTTGAAACCTGAGGTCCTTTCAAGAGCTGAGATGGGTGCCAGGCAAAGCTATCCATGTGAGTGAGGTCATTGTGTGTCCCCTTGGCTCTTGTGGCTGCTCAGTCTCCTGCCTCTCCCTATGCCACCTATGGTCTCAAATGCATCCTTTCCTAGGGTCTTAAGCAGACCACTGCAGCATCACTTTCCCTTCCTCTGGATCCAGTTTGGGCAGTCCATCTTAACTACTTTCCTGGAAGGTCAGACTATGAAGGCAGTCTCCCAGCTACCTTGTATACTGCCATAACGCCAGCAACCTAGAGTTTGTCAGTACAGTAAATTGTCTATCATCAGCAGCAATCCTCTTACAATATGTTTCTCAATTCCTATGCAATGGGAATCCTGTACTCTTAGAATCATTAGGTCACCAGTTGGATATTAGCAAGCTGGGAGCTCATTAAGCCATGGATCCAACTTCATAACCAACACCTGTACAACCAGGAACTGAAGCAGCAGGACTCTGGTTCCTGAGCAGAAGGATGGGATCAGAGTGCACCTTTGGCCATGACATTTTGTGACTACTACCTAGCTAAGGTTTTTCTGGTAAAGATATATAATATACCATTGCTTCTCCCGTAAGAGTTAATTTAAGTGTACTTGCCAATCATCTGGACAGAAAATATGCCCTTCAGAGAAAGCGGACCATTTTAGAGACTCTAGAGACAAAACAAATCCTACTTTAAATGTTAGGTTGGCACAATGTTTCTTTTGCTATTGCCCACTTTCAACCCTTGAGAGGGTTTCACTTTACTCTGTAATAAACTCTAACCTATCTTCCATACTATGTGTGTCTCATCTGAATTCTTTCAATGGAGACCACAAGGACTGGAGACCCAGCGGGAGGCAAGAGAAAGATGCTGGGCATAAAATTATTATTATGTAATAAAAACACTATTATTTTGTAATAATATTGGTTATTATGAAATAATATTATGTAACAATAATAAACCATTATTATTATTATTATTACTGGTTGAGATCCTTGGGAAATTTCCACCTTTGATTTGGGCTCATTGTTACATGTAGAAGAGTATGAATCTTCTGAATTCAGCAGAAATGGCAGCTGTATCAGCTTGGGGCTGAGTTCAGAGATCCTATGTGGGGCTATTGCTGTTCCTTTGAATCAGGATTTTGAGGTCTTCTAGTGCCAGTATCATAACTTATACCATCTCTGTGTTCATGGAAACCAAGTGGAAGGTGGGTCTCGTCAGGGTCTGGTATAAACGGAACTTTTGGAAAAGAGTGCTGTGAGGGGTATTCAGCATTTCTTTAGCTGTAGCTTTGGCCAAGAAAGTTGTACACTTCAGCCATGGGGTACTGGAGCTCATGATCTAGCCATTGAAGCCAGGCTTCTAGGAGTAAAAATATAAGACATCATAGTAGAAGGGAAGTGGGGTGGTTAATATTCATTGTTGATGCCATAGGATTTAGGGTCATCATGAAACATACCTCAGGGTGTGTATATAAAGGTGTTTCCAGAAAGGTTTAACTGAGGAGGGAAGACCCACCTGGATATGACCAGAATCATCCCATGTGCTGGGAATCAGATGAATGAAAGGAGAAGGCCAGCCCAGCACTAGCAGTTGTCTCTCTCTGCTTCCTGACTGCAGACGCAGTAAGACCAGCTGCTGCACACTTCTGCAGCCATGACTTCCTTGCCATCGTGGAATGTACTCTTAAATTGCAAGCCAAAGTAAACCCTTCCTTCTTTTAGTAGTTTTGGTCAGGTATTTTGTCACAGCAGCAATAAAAGTAATGAATATAGAAAATAGTTTGGTAGAAGAAGGAGATTAGTAAGATTTTTGGAGGGGTAATAAGAATGAATATGATCAAAGTACATGTATATCATGCATAAAAACATTATAACCTCTTATTCTTTACAATTAATATAGTGAATAAAAATGAATGGAAAAGATAGGCTATTCATGCAGAAAGTGGGATTAAGAAAGGAGAGGGAGAAACAGAATTTTTTTGAACTTAAAAATTTTTTAAAGATTATTTTATTAGAGAGAAAGAAAGACAGAGAGAGAATGGGTACACCAGAGCCTTTAGCCACTGCAAATGAACTCCAGATGCATGTGCCAACATGTGCATCTGGCTTATATGGGTTCTAGGGAATCAAACCTGTGTCCTTAGGCTTCACAGGCAAGTACCTTAACCACTAAGCCATCTCTCCAGCCCTGCTTTTTGTAAAAATATTTATTTATTTGAGAGAGAAGGAGGGAGAGAGAGAGAGAGCAAGTGAGCAAGAATGGGCATGCCAGGGCTTCTAGCCACTGCAAATAAACTCCAGACACATGTGCCATCATGTGCGTCTGGCTTACATGGGTACTGGGGAATGGAACCTGGGTCCTTTGCAGGTAAACACCTTAACTGCTAAACCATCTCTCTAGCCCTAAACATTTAAAAAATTGAGACAGGGTCTCATGTAGTTCAAGTTGGCCTCCAGCTCACTATGTAGCAGAGGATGATCTCCACCTCCCAAGTGCTGAGATTACAGTCTTGATCAGCACGAATTGATTATGCAGTGCTGGGGATAGAACCCAGAGCTTTGTGAGGCAAGCATTCCACCAACTGAGCTACATCCCCAGTCTGAGAAATCAAATTTTTGAGCCAATTGTCTTATAAACTGGCAGGGGGTGGGCTCAAGCCTGCCACAGGGATGGAGGTGGTCTGGAAGGACGTGGTCTTGGACTGTGTGTGTGTCACAGTCAGGTTCGCGTTGCTGGCAAAAACCACCCAGCCAAGAGCAGCTTGTGGAGAAAAAAGAGGTTTCTTTTGGCTTACAGACTCGAGGGGATGCTCCACAATGGCAGGGGAAAACAATGGCATGAACAGAGGGTGGACATCACCCCCTGGCCAACATCAGGTGGACAACAGGAACAGGAGAGTGTGCCAAACACTGGCAAGGGGACACTGGCTGTAACACCCATAAGCCCACCCCCAACACTACACTGCCTCCAGGAGGTGTTAATTCCCAAATCTCCATCAGCTGGGAACCCAGCACTCAGAACACCTATATTTATGGGGGACACCTGAATCAAACCACCACCATGTGGCTCACTGTTCTAGGAGTCAAGGGCAGGGTGTGCGAGAAGTGAGGGAGTCAGGAAGGTAAGACTCGGTTATGGGTTGATTTATTAGTTTTCTTCTAGGAGCAGATAGCATACTCTAGCCAAACATGACCATGACGAAGACCAGCAGAGGAATGAACTTGAAAGGACCGAGAGCTGGTCAAGTGACAGAATTAGGTCCCTTGAGGCATAATAGCAGAGGCCCATATAGAAAGGGAGAGGTAGTTTTGCTCTGTTTAAAGTTTCTCGGCATCCCTAGCAGGCTACAACTAAAATCCCTGCCAAGATGGAGCTCATCAGACATGTCTGTGATCCATCTCTGTTCCAAGCAAGGGTCTCTGGGAGCTCGAAGGGGCACTCCTCTTGACTGTACTCACTATAGTGTTAGGTGCTGTGGCTCACTCCCATGTACACAGTGGCAGGGAACTCACTTATTACAACCGAGGTAGCCAAGGATCCCAGTGGCATCCTAGACCCTCAATAGCCCAGATCTCTATGGGGAAGCAAAGGTTAATCGTTTGAAGTTGGTTTAATATACAGAAAGTGAAGATGGGGAGAAGTGCTGGGAGAGAGGAGGCTGGTGGAACTCAGGGACTAGTGGCTTATTTCTTGGTCTGCAGGAAGCAGCAGTTTGGGCTGGAGGATGGCCACAGACATCAGAACCATGTTGGGCAATAAAGTTTGGTCAATAAATTATAGCTTTTTCCTTTCTGCTTCCAATAGCCTTGGCACTTCCATGTTCTGTGAGATGACAGGAGAGTCTGTCTTTGCTGCAAGTAGAGAAGAGGCTGAGGCTGAATATGCCACCCAATAAAGGTCCCAAAACACCTCCATTCTTTGGGCGGTTGGAGGATAGCTCTGGACCACTGAAGGAAAACAGAGAAGCTCAAACAGTAAAGGGAATTTTCTGGTGACAGGTGCCCATTCATTCAGGCTGCTGTGCATTTATGGGGTGCATGATTCCTAGCTCTTGGTCTTTGGATAAGGGGACCCTATGGTCTTTGGATTGGCAAGTAGGAGCCCAGGTTTATGATACATGGACATGTGAAAGTTAGGTGGTGACAATGAAAACAGGGTGTGGATGCCTCCTTAGTGGGACAGACATCAGGACTGCGGGGAGAGGGCTAGCAAGGATCTGAAGGAGGAGGAGAGAGGTTGATAAACAGGACCCACACAAGAAGAGAGTCACCTTTCAGAGACAGAAGTGACCCTGGAGAAGGCTCATTACAGGCCAGACAGAGCATTTCTTGTGAGGAAGACTGGCTTTGGCACGATGGGTTCAAAGGAGAAGGGGCTAGAACGGGAGGACGGGGGCGGTTGAGGGAGGACGTGGGTGATAGTGGAGGAGTTTGTGCTCTGTGCTTACTTGTTGAGTCATTCTCTTCCCATTATCAGCTCTTCTTTGGAGGTGATGTCCACTATTGAAATGAGGGATGTTCAAGAAGGGAGTTCACTCATGAAGGCAGTGTGGTACAGCTGGCTGATGAGTAGGCTGGGGTCTGGCTAAGTAATTCTTCCCCTGCCCCTCTGAGCTTCAGGAGCGGGAGCAAGTGTCCTCACTGCCCAGCCTCACTGTTTCTGCTTGGAACTGAGGGACTCTCCCGACCCCATGAAATCAGGGTGGGTGGCGGGAGCTTGCCTGGCAAACAGAATAACCTCTTGATTTCTGTGCATCCTTTGGATTCCCCTGACGCTGTTGGGTGTGGAATCATAAACTAACTGACCTTGAACTTTGCATTCAGATCCTTTTTCATTTTTTTCCGTGTTATGTTGGCCAGGGGCCTCATAATGAGAAGCTCAAACAGGGAAATCATCTAGAAACTTCGAATTCACAGGGGAAGAATAATACAAATAACTCAGTGCCATGTATGCAATATAAATTCATAAGGTATATTGCACATTTTAGAAATATATCGCCACACTATATATTTTAAATGTCACATAATGGGCTCAGTTTTCTGATATCTCAAATACATCTTCCAGGCTGTCAAGTATATTTTAAAAATGAGCATCTCTTTAACGGCCCATAGTGGGTAACCTCAGCAGAATAAGAAAAAATTCATTATTTCTCCTTGTGCTAAGTGACTTGTACATCCAGAGGTGGCCAGGGACGTTAAAAAAAAAAAAAGAGGTAGTTCTTTTTTAGTTTGTGGCTTAGGGAGGAAAGATGACCTCACAGGGCACTGTATAAATGGCCTGGATGGGAGATGAAAACTACGCCAGATAATGGGGAAGAAAGGGGGCAGGCAGCGACCCTCTGTTGAGCGATGCCTAGCCCAGGCAGTGAAATACTGGCCAGCATGAGTCAAAGATGCTGCTTAAAATTCTAGCTCCATGGCATCTTGTAGGAGGAAAAGGGAAAGGACTTGTCTCCACTATAGAGATGGGGAGGGAAGACAAAGGAGAAGGAGGAAGCTATCTTGGGTACCAACTGCAGGACAGACACTTTATCTAGGCTATCTTGTTTAGTTCTGCTTGGACCCTTGTTGGGGGGGGGTGGCGATGGTGACATTTTTATCTGTATTTTGCTAGTGACAAAACAGGCTCAGAGTTCAGAATGGGCTAAAGGTCAAAACTCTTGGGCCTAAAACCCAGCTCTGCATGACTCCAAATTCAGCCTTTCTTGTCAAGGATGCAAGGCTAGCCCCTTGGCTCTTGCTAAAGCACCAGATGGCTGGGAAAGCTGCACTGGATTTTCACCAGGAGCCAGTGGCTTAAAGAGCTCTGCCCCTGAAGGGTGTCTATCACCAGCATCTGCAGCAGGAGGAGACAGGTTTTCTTCAACACATCCAGACCGAAATGCACAGGTCTACCCTGTTTCTCTTTGACAACACCCTTTCCCATCACACACATAGGGTTGCCAATCAGAAGACCAAGGGCCTGGCCAAGGACGGATCAGGGGATTGGGATTCTGTCTGAGTGGGAAGCCCCCACCCAACCTCGTCTCAGTGGACAGGGAGATACAGCCTGGCAGGGAGCTGGTCAGCTCTGCTGGCCAGGGAGGTGGAAGTCTGTGGAGCATCGGGGTATCTCTAGCCTCTTGAACTTCAGGGAAAGGGACTGGGCAGCATCCAGTTCCTGCCCCTGGGAACATGGATGAGATGCAGAGGAGTCATCAGTTAAGTAAGGCTAATGGGAGCTGAAGTCCAGGAGGGAGGAGGAAGGGTCAGGTGGGCACAGGGGAGTGGGTGAGATACATGCTGAAGCTGCCTTGTTGAAGCTTCTAGTGTTGAAATTAATTTTCCCTCCTAAATTAGTTACTCATTTTGTACATGCATTTGTGCACATACACCAGGACCTCTTGCCACTGCAAATGAACATGAGACACTTGTGTCACTTTTGGCATCTGGCTTATGTGAGTGCCTTGGGAACTGAACCAGGGCTGGTAGGATTTGCAAGCAAGTGCCTTTAACCACTGAACCATCTTGCCAGCCCCAAAGCTCCTGTGCTTTTCACCACTCACAGTGTTTGCCTAGGGAGATTGGGGCTTCTTTGCATGGACGAAGAAGGCAAGAACATGGCGGGGACTCGTCTGGCTCAGCTGGGCCACTCTGGTCCCCACCTGTATAGTGTGCACGCTTTCAGGTGCTTCTCATTGTGGGAGAGCCACACCTCCCAGGCCTGTCTCTTCGAGTCTATCCTGTTAGGAAACCCATAGGCTCCCACCACCAAGCCTTTATGGCCTGTAGGGCTTCTGGGACAATCAAGAAATGGAGCCAGACAGCAATAACGATCCTCAGCATCCCAGGGTTCCTTAGCATGTTCAGCTTTGTTCCCAGTCCCAGATCCACCTATGACTTGGGACAAATGAGGGAATCCCCTGCTTCTCTGAGGCTCCACCCTTTCCTTGGGAAAGGTCTCTGCCCAGGACATCTGTCCCTCTCAATTTCTCCTCCCTCATGGGGATAGCTATGAACTTGTGAAGTCTTGGAAAGCCCTCTTTCCAGTCCTTCTGACCAACATTGCTCTCCAGCTCCTCTAACCCTCATGTCAGGTCTTTATCTTGAGGGGAAATGTCCAGTGGTCAGTAGGGCCTGGTGGGCTGGGTGTTGACACTGAGGTTAGTTCAGAACAAGTAGTGCCAATGTGCAGGTGGGAATCACTGTCACCTCCGTGCACTGTCACTCTGCACCAATTCTTTGCTGTTCACACTGTTCGCCTGTCCTGTGGGAGATGATGGAACCTGGCTGAGAATGATCACACTCATGAATATTTTTAGACTAATTCTGAGCGCTCGGTGTCGTTTTTAAAGCACTTTTTGTCATTGTTATTTAAAACTCAAGACTTTAATGATACCTGTTTGACATATGAGAGAACCATTCAAGGAACTGAGCTGAGATTTGATGTAACATTCAAACCCAGCCTTCTTAAACAAACAAAACAAACAAACAAACAAACAAACAAACAAAAAACCTTTTTATTGGGGTTGAAAAGATGGCTTAGTGGTTAAGGTGCTTACCTGAAAAACCTAACAACCCAGGTTCTATTCCTCAGTACCTGTGTAAAGCCAGATGTCCAAAGTGGCACATGCATCTGGAGTTCATTTGCAGCGGCTACAGGACCTGGAGTGCCCATTCTCCATGTCTGTCTCTCTTCTCCTGCTCTCTCTCTGCTTGCAAATTAAACAATAAATGAAAACATTAAAAAAAGTTTTTTTTGTTTTGTTTTATTTTTCAAGGTAGGGTCTCACTCTGGCCCAGCCTGACCTGGAATTCACTATGTAGTTTCAGGGTGGCCTCGAACTCTTGGTGATCCTCCTATCTCTGCCTCCTGAGTGCTGGGATTAAAGGCCTGTGCCACCAGGCCTGCTCATTAAAAATCTTTTTGTTGGCAGTTTTTAGATATGTACCTAATGTAATGTATGTCCTAAGCCTCTCCCATCCCTTCCTTGTGTCCCTCCCTTCCCTATCCCACATCCTACATCATTCATGATGAAATGCCGAGGGACACGATGTTACGGAGGTCTTGTGCAGGTCATGTAAAGAAAGCTACTGTGAGGTCATGAATGCAATGGCCATTCAAAGTCTGGACAGCAGTGCCCCAAAGCACTCCTCCCCGTCACCTGGCTCTGAAATGCTTCCTGCCACCGCTTTTGTAATATGCCCTGAGCCTCAGAGGGTGACCTGGACATCTCTCATTTAGTGCTGGACACTCAACTGTCACTTCTCAGTACTTTGACCAGTCTTCATTGCACAAAGAAGCTGCTCAGACCACAAGTGAGAACAGAGCGAATCTATGGGCATAAAACCAGCACTCTGAATCCCCATCTGGAAGGTGAAGTGCTCTGTTACCTTGCACACCTGGCCTGACTAGTGTGGTCTGTGCCGTGGAGACAACATCAAACATTCCTGGAGCAAGGACGAAAACTCCAGTTGACAGAAGCCTTGAAAGTTAAGTGTGTGCTTTAAATCACAGTCTCTGTGATGAGAGAGACACACTTTGGAAGTGCCAGCTTCGTGTCTTTGGGCAAGTGGCTGGACTTGGAACCTCATTTCACCCATCCATTGCTGGGCTCTCCCTCGCATTGTGTGAAACAGAAATAAATCACTGAGCACTGTATCTGGAGCATCCTCCTGCCAGCTCCGTGGCTGAAGGCTGTGAGTACAGCAGGCAGAGGAAAGAGTCTTTCCAGACAGACTTTATGACAAGTCATTCTCCCAGGCGGCTTGTGTCTCTTTTTGAAGCAACCCTGGGCAAATGTCATGGAGATAACTCTCATCAGCCAGAAAAATTACCCAAGGTGTGACAGATGACACAGGAGAGCCTTCCTGAAACCCTTTCTTTGTACTGCCCTTGCACAAAACAAAAACAAGACAAAACCAAACAAAAAACCAAACCCTCTGGATTCCTTACAGCAGTTTTCACCTGTCACCAACTGGTGAAATAACAAGCCAGGAATAAAGAGGGCGTCACACACCCTCTTCTGGGGAAGAGGCTTGCGGGAGACATGGGGCAGCGCAGGTAGTTGGGACCTTGTGTCATGAATGGTCTCTGTGACCACATCTCAAAGCTCTGTCGATGCACCCACCTCCCCCACATTGCCTTGGGGCCAGACCTGTGACTTTGCCTTGGCCAGTGAGATAGCAGCAAAGTGATGTGAACAGAGGTCTTGATTTGTGTGTGTGTGTGTGTGTGTGTGTGTGTGTGCGCGCATCACACCATGCCCTCCGCCACCCACCTTGGAATAAGGCCAGGATAGCCCTGTAGAGTGACGGCGTGGAGAACTAAGCCACTGCAGCTGGCAGACATGTGAGTGAGGTCATCAGATCCAAGTCAGCCCCACGTACGCTCTGTGACCACTCCAGCACAGTCCTTGCATCCCAAAACATAGAGAAGGTCTGAGGCTCCTCCCACACGTTCCCAAGGCCTTTGCAGCTGGCCATGGATTCTTATCTTGCCTCCTAAAGATAGAAATGAAATAATTTTAACCTACAGTAGCTTATTTATTTAATTATTTGAGAGAGAGAAATAGAGAGAGAGAGAGAGAGTAGCCCTTGCAGCTGGCCATGGATTTTTATCTTGCCTCCTAAAGATAGAAATGAAATAATTTTAACCTACAGTAGCTTATTTATTTAATTATTTGAGAGAGAAAAATAGAGAGAAAGAGAGAGAGAGAGAGAGAGAGAGTATGGGCACACTAGGGCTTCCTACCACTGTAAATGGACTCCCCAGGCACATGGACGGGTTTGTGTATCTGGCTTTCCATGGGTACTGGGGAATTGAACCTGGACCAGCAGGTTTTGCAATCAAGTGCTTTTAACTGCTGAACCATCTCTTCAGCCTTACGGTGGCATTTGAGGGGCATCTCTGCCACGACTCTTCTCCCCTCAGACAGTAAAACAGTGGTTTGCACTATGGTCTGGTGTGTGAGATAGTCTGCTTTGCTTGATTTAAATGTTTACCACCAGGATCATCCCCTGTCCCTTCTCCTACTCTTGAACTTCAGACTCCATCTCTCACAAGAGAAGTCACACCAACCCAGCCGTTCCCACCATCTTATGCAGAGTACAAATTGTGTGCATTTGCATACATTTTTACACATACACCAGCAGGTTCAGCCCAGCTTTGTGACAGCTCCTTTTCCATGTGTGGTTAAGACAGTATTTGTGCTTGAGATGAGGTTTTCCATTCATTCCCAGGACACCCGAAGCAGACCTATTAAGAATGTGTAGCCAGCTCTACAGTCCTCACTGTGAAGGGTCTTAAATACTCACATACCACAGCTCCGCCAATGATCAGGGATAAATATGGCAGGTACGAAATGGGTCTAAATTGCTCTTGATGGCTCGATTCAATAATGTTGGTCTTTTCCTTACCGTGCTATATAACAATAGTCATTTTCAAAATGGGGTGCTGCAGTTGTTTTTAAAGAAAGAATTGACAATTTTGACCTACAGAGTAGTAATTTGCAAAATGTTCTTTCTTTAAGCCATTCACTGGGAAATGCAGGAAGCCCACGAAGTACCGAACTAGAGGCAAAAACGACTGTGACTAATGATGGAGCTGAGTGCGGGGAGAAAGAGCAGACTTGGGGGTGATGTTCCCCAGCCAGAGCTGAGGCCAGGGAGAGACAGAAGCGAGAGCTTCATTACAGACAATTGGGCTCAGAAGCCCCTGAATAAACCTTACTTTACTTCACTTTGCAGGCACATTTCACATTGTCAGCTTCGCATTTTATAGCCCCCAAAATGGGATTTGATCCAGAAGAGTAACTGCATGAGACAAAGGGACAGTGGCTGCTGCAGCCACACACCAGACTGTCTGCTAAAGGCTCTGACCATATGAGCACATCTGCCAGGCTCTAGATTCTTTATGAAAACGCCGAAGAAAAGAGTCTGAGGAGCTTTGGCTTAGAGTAGATTGCCCTTGAAACAGACACAAACCGCCAATTCTTTCCTCTCATGCTTGCTTCTGTGGGTCCCCAAGTTGTGGATATGTGGTTTTATTTTATGTAAACTTATCTGAGGCACTTCTCTGTTTTAATCTGCTCCTGAATGGGGCATTCATTTCTGATTTCTCTGTATTTATCCATCTGGGCTATGATAGTCAATCCTTTCTTAAAACTTTTTATTGACAACGTCCGTGAATATAGACAACATACCATGATCATAATCCTTTCCTGCCACCATCCCCTCCCCCTTCCAGAATCCCCCCTTCACTTAATCTTCTTTCCAACTAGCCTCTCTTCTCTTTAGATGCCATCATTCCCCTCCTATTACGCAGGTCTTGTGTTAGGTAGTGTCAGTCACCGTGAGGTCATGAATACCAAGGCAGTATCGTGAGCACTCCCACCTTCCTTTGGCTCTTACATTCTTTCTGCCACCTCTTCCATAATGGTCCCTGAGCCTTGGAGGGTGCAATAGTCTGTAATGTTTTGGGGACATCAGGGCCTCCCTGACCAATAACTGGCTGGCAGATATCTTACCCCAGCACTGAGATTTTTCTAATAACAACGTATGGCTTCTGGGCACATCACCCACCTCCACAGGATACTTCTGCCCAAACCCTCTTTTTTTATAATACATAAAATTAGCTAACCAAGAGATAGCTTTCCACATGACTTATAACATCTTGAGTTTTTATATCTTTTTATTTATTTATTTATTTATTTAACTTATTTGAGAGAGAGATAAAAAGGCAAATACACACACACACACACACACACACACACACACACACAACAGGGCCTTTAGCCACTATAAACAAACTCCAAACACATGTGTTACCTTGTGAATTTGCCTTTACATGGATACTGGAGAACTGAACCCGAATAGTTATATTTTGTAGTATAACTTAACAGCTGAGCCATCTCTCCAGTCCAGCATCTTGATTAACCTTCCACCCACTCCCTCCTCTACTACATCCCCTTTCTTTAAAAAATATTTATTTATTTATTTATTTGAGAGAGAGGCAGAGAGAGAGAGAGAGAGAGAGAGAGAGAGAGAGAGAGAGGCAGAGAGAGAGAGAGATAAATAGAATGGGCACACCAGGGCTTTCAGCCACTGAAAACGAACTCCAGACATAGGCGCCATCTTGTGCATCTGGGTCCTGGGGAATTGATACTTGGTCCTTTGTCTTTGCAGGCAAGCACCTTCACTGCTAAGCCATCTCTCCAGCCCAAAATCTTGAGTTTTAATTAACCTTCCTCTCCCTCCTCTACTATATCCCCTTTCTTCATCCCATTTAAATCATTTCACTCTTAGTATTCTGTCCCTCTACTTACGTATCTATCATACCTATGCATTAAGCCCTCTGTATTCCTCCCTCCCTCATAGCCCTTCTTAACTTTCTAGACTGTATTATTGGATTTTACGTCAACTCACATACAAATCTAAACATTTGAAGCTAGGATCTACATATAAGAGAACATTCTGAGCTTGGGTTACCTTACTTAGTATAATCTTTTCCCAGATCCATCCATTTCTCCACATATTTCATGATTTAATTTTTCTTCACATAATAAATAAAACTCCACTGTGAGGCTGGAGAGATGGCTTAGCATTTAAGGCGCCTGCCTCCTAAGCCTAAGAACCCGGTTCCAATCTCCAGGTCCCATGTCTAGCCAGATGCAGTGACACAAGGGCGCAATGCCACACTTGACCACAAGGGGGCACACACATCTGGATTTCATTTGCAGCAGCTGAGAGGCTGCTGGCGCGCCCATCTCTACCTGTCTCCCTCTCTCTGTCTCTCTCTGTGTCTCTCTCCAAAAACAAAACAAAACAAACCTCCACTGTGTAAATGTACAGCATCATCTGTTCACATAAGTTGAGGGGGTAATGGTTAATCTTGGTAGTCAACTTGACTGCACTGAGAGATTCTAGGAGCTTAGTAAAGTCTACTTCTGCACGTGTCTCTGAAGGATTTTACAGAGACACTTGACAAGTGGGTCAGGAACTGAGAGGGAAAGACTGACCATCTAATAGGCTGAAGGTCTAGAAGAAATAAACATGTATTCTTCTTTGTGCATTGTCCTTGGACATTGGATTGCAGCTTCTTCAGCCTTTCAATGCAGACCCATACCAGGGGCTCTCTGGGGAGCTTCAAGGCCGTCAGGAGCAGACTAAGGCTGCATTATTGGCCCCTTTTTCTGAGGCATCTACTTCTTGGACTGAGTAGCAAGTGGATTCTGGCTCTGCAGCTTGCATGTGACCATTGGTGGGCTCTTTGGCATGACTTCCTTGAGGTGGAGCTCTCACTGAACTGCCAGGTTTTCATCAGTTTGGCTGGCCACATCTGGCTTTTTATGTGGGTGCTGGGCTGGTCCTCAGACTTACGTGGGCAGTGCTTGTATCTTTTGATCCATCTCCCTTGTCCCCAGCATTGCTTTTTCTGTCTTTGAATGACCTGAATCCGAAGTACTGAAGAAATTTAATCAAAGGTCTTTCAAAACAGTAAGAGGATGGAGAAAGTGAATTTTTTTTTTTCTTCATAGTCCAAGAAATGAGATTGGGAGTCAGAGGTCAGGGCAGAGGTCCTGGATGTAGGGTATTCCCACACTACCTAACGGCAGCTCTGAGAGGGGTCAAGTGGAGACAGCTAGATTTTAGGTCCTCCGAGTACTTGTCTTGGAATTTTCAGCCTTCATATAAAGAGAGCCCAGTCAATTTGCCTTACAAGGGAGCACTGCTGGATTTCGAGGGCCAGCTTTGGCTTTGTGTGTCAGTAGCATCCATGATTGAAGCTGGAGGCCTCCCTGCTGGTTTTTGACTCTATGGACCGATTCATTTCAAACTTGAGAGACAAACGGGTCCAAATAGTGAGTGAAATTGAATTGCTTTTTTTCCCTTAAGTACTTTATTATTTTGATAAAGCTACATTCAAACGAATAGAATGCCAATTGATAGAATGTGGAACAGTGAGCTGTATAGTACCATCACCAGAGGAAGTTCTATATAGGAGATCAGCCTAAAGGGTGATCTTGGTTCATTCATTAGATTCTGTGTCCTTGAGATTTACAAAGGTGTCATTTGGCAAAGCCAGTAGGTGAGGTGCTGAGAGAGACTCTGGAGTTGCCAGGGTGATTCAGGTGAGATGCTTGGCACTAGCTGGAGTGTGATCAAGGAGATTGGTTAAATGTCTGATCTTCTGTTTACCATATCTAACATCTAGCATAGGGTTAGAGCAAAGCGGGAAACCTCAATAGATGTTCATACTGGGATTCTGATGAAAGCATTTCATCCTTTCTAATTGTTCCATCAAGTAAAATACAAATGATGATCTAGACTCATTCAGACACCATTAACTAGAGAATAGTTAGAATTAATAGTGTAAGAAGGCAAATTAGAGTTTAGATCTCCACATACCTTCCTGTTGAATTACCACCAGCTCTGTGCTGGTACACGACTGTCACCCTGTGCATCAGTTGGGACAATTGGTAACAACAATGCTGAGTCTCAGTAGCTTAAGATAATAACATGCATCTTCTTTCTCATTACACCCTCACTGCAGGTTGATGGGACTCAGCTGTATATTAACCTCACTCATGCATGGAGTAGGGCTCCCTCCCATGTGTCCCCAGAGTATGGGCCCCATTCTGGGTCTGTGCATTAGCATGTCCTGTGCCTTCTTTAAACTTGCTCATGTTCCTCTTTGGTGGCTGTGACCAGTCACCGCTGACAGGAAAGTCTGAGTCTGGATCTTGTCCCATGTAGGCTCCACCTATTGGAAAGACATACCTTGAAATTTTCTAAATTCCCATCCAAATTCTGGAGGTAGCTGGGCCAGAAGCTGGTACAGTTATCTTTCTGGTATGTGTGGTACACCATTGAAATGTATGTATATACCCTCAGTTCCTATTTCTCTATTTTAGGGGTATTTGCTAGTGTTTTAAATATGCGGGGTCCATGTCTCACGGCTTCAACTTTGTACCGATTGTGTCCTCCTAGACCCACAGTCATACTCAAGTTCCAGAAGAGTGGTTTGACAACTGGCTATCGTGGTTTTTGCTTGCTGGGATTATGCCAGACTGAACCTCTAGAATGGCAGGAACATGCTGACTTTAGGCAAATTTCACTCATGTTCAATACATGACAAATTTAGGCTTCAGGACTCTGGACAGCCCACTGCTTCTTCTTGGATCTGACATGGGTGTGAATCTGTGCATCTTCTCTCATAGTCCAACGACCTCTGTCTGGTATATAGTACCCAAAGGCAGCTGGGTGGTGTCAGGGGATTTTATACTGCGTATCCTTCTTCTCCGGCTACTAGTCACCATTTTGTCCTCAGGGTCTTTAACAAGTGATAGTCCCAAAGACTGGCTGTGCTTGTCTTTAAAGAATCCTTTCAAGACCATTGTTCTCTCATGCAATAAGACAAGGTCCCCAACAGAGGTCTCTCTTGTATTTGGATCTGTGTGAGTGGCAGCGTCCTCTTCCATCCCGTTGAGGACAGAAGCTCTTTGTCCAGATGAGCTCTCTCTTTTCTGTGCACCCATTTTATGCTTACCTGCTCTTGGAGATGTTGCATGGAAGGGTGGGGTTGTTTCAGTATTGATGGAGGGTCCACTCTAGGAGTGTGGTCATTGTGACCTGAGGAAGTCGAGAGAAGACAGGGCTGCAAGATGTGCTGTTTTACTATTACTATTATTACTATTACTATTATTATTATTACTATTATTATTATTATTACTATTCCTATTATTATTATTATTACTATTACTATTATTATTATTACACCGTATGCTAAGTTAGCATTACCAGATAGCGAATTAACTTTCACATTTTCCTTTGTGCTGTAGTTAAGAAGGACATTGTGAGGTGGGTGGGGTAAAACACATTTATAATCTCAGTATTGGAGAGACTGATACAGGAGGATCACTGCAAGTTCAAAACCAGCTTGGGCTACACAGTGAGTTCAAAGCCAACATAGGCAGGGCTACACAGCAAGACCCTGGATCAATGCCTCCCCCATCAAAAGTTTTTTTTCTGTTATGCAGTTACTGCTAGTGAAATATAATAATGATTTATAAGGAAGTATTAGAAGCCAGTGCTCATGAATGCTATGATATATAACATAATGTGTAACAATGTAACTAGGAATAAATGAGTTAGAAAATGGTATCTGTGAAACCCAGAAGCAAAAATGTTTATGTTACTCAGTTTAGTCAGGTTCTAGAGATGAGTGGTCATGGGCTTATAAGTAGTTGGTGTTACTGTTTCTTTCTTATGGCAGGATGTATGAAATCAGCTTGACATGATGTATTTTATAATAAAGGCCATTAGGAAATGGTTCTGGAACCTAAAAGAAAGAGATGCTATGCAAATTTGACACAAAACAATTACATAAGCATTGACATGCCAAAATACACCCTGAACCCCTGCTCACCATCACGCTGATAAATGTCCATGGGCGCAGAAGCCTGCCTGCGCCTCTGGGGAATCCATCTTTCTGATGCTTCCCAAAACTCACCCTTCCAAGCAGCTACTAACTTGTTTTTCTACCATCCTAGGTTAGTTTCAGCTAGCTAGCATTTTATGTAAATAGAATCCTACACTTGTACAACATGTGAAAGCATTTCTATTAATGTAGACTTTGAATTCTCAGAGGCAAATACTTACGAGAAGGTTGGCTGCCCCGGTTGGCAGCCTGAGTTGCATTCCTTCACTTTTTGGCGATGCTATGCTTTCACTTTCACTCAGTTCATAATATACCTTGATTTCTTCCTTCATCCTCTGACCTGTGTGTTATTTACAAATGTGTTAACTTGATTAACAAATATTTGGTGCTTATCCAGAGATCTTTCTATTATTAATGGCTAATTTAATGCCATTCTAATAAAAAACCCATGGTACATATGAATAATCCTTTAAAAATATTACAACTCGCTTTAATACTTGGAATACAGCTTAGTAAATATTCTGTATTTACTGAATGAGAGAATGTCATTTCTGCTATTTGTTGAGTGAACTCTTCTTAAGTATCTGTTAGGTTAAACTAGTTGGTGGTCTTGTTCAGTTTGTTAGCGCCCTCCTGATTTTTGATTTGTTCTTTCAGCTGTTGAAAGAGACAGTCTAAACTGTAAAATTGTAGACTTTCTGGAGCTTTCTTTCCTTGCAGTGCTATTGTTGCTGAATTTATTAGAAAATTATGTTATTAGATGGACAAACCCTTAGGAAAATTATGTCCTCTCCCCAATATGTGAACTATTGTTTTTTTTTTTTTATCCTTGATAAAATGCTTTGTGCTGAAATCCTTTAGAATTGTGCCAGCATAGTATATTTTAAAAATCTTTTTACAGTTGGTCTATTCATGTTCTTAAACTATAAATACATCTTTTTTCTTTTCTCTTGGTGTGTAATACGTGTGTGTGTGTGTGTGTGTGTGTGAGAGAGAGAGAGAGAGAGAGAGAGAGAGAGAGAGAGACAGAGATTGAGAGAGAGAGGATATCTTTTGGGCATTGGGCTTCACTTTCCAGCTGGTCTGAGGCAGGGTCTCCTGTTTTACTGCTCTGTTCACCAGCTAGCTGTGCTGCAAGATGCCAGCAGATTCTTCTGTCTGCCTCCCTTCTTGATGAAAGTGTGCTGGGATTTCAGACGTCCACTACAGCGTCCAGTCTTGATGTGGGTTCTGGGGATCTGAACTCAGGTGTTCACACTTGTGTGGCAAGTCCTTTATCCACTGAACATCTCCCTAGTCTTCCTAAGTGCACTTTGTGAAGCCAACATATATACGGTTTCACTTTTGAACACTCAAATTGAGGGTCTCTGCATTTTATTAGGGTGACTAAGTCATCCACACTTAATACAATTGTAATATGGTTGAGTTTAAGCTCAGCGACTTGCTAACTGTGCTTTCAATTGTCAAGAAGGCATTGTTCTCCTGTTTTAGTCCATTTTCTTTTGGGATGAAGGCGATTTTATGATTCCCTTTAATCTACTCTGTTCCGTAACTAGTTCTACCTATGTGCTGATTGTTTGGGGTTCACTTTAGAACTCATAGTACCTGTCCATAACCTATCACACCCTAATGACACTTTACTTCCTGTTTTTCCTCTTCAAGCCTTCTAGCTTCTGCTTTCAACTCTCCCTCTGCTCAAGCCACTTAATATATTCCACTTATCTGGAACAATCAGTCATCTTTTAGAGATATTTGTGTTAAATGACTGTTTTTATGTTCCCCACACTGTTTCCATTTCCAGTGCAGTCTGGTTTGTATAGACCTGGTTTTCTCACTGTAGTCACGTTTCTTCCACCTGAAAATATTCTTTAACATTTATTGTAGTGTGTCTGTTGATAATGGATTCTTTCAGCTCTTGTATGTCTAACATGTTTCCATTTTCCTTGTATTGGAAAGATGTTTTCACGGGTTATAGAATTCTAGGTTGGCTTTTTGTTTTTGTTTTTCTTTTAATATTATGAGGACACTCTCCATCATATTTTTTTGGGTTGCCTGTCTTTTGCCTTAGAAATATACTGCCTCCTTATCTTTATTTCTCTGGGTGCTTTTAAGATTTTTCATCTTTTCACTCATTTCAGTACTGATGTCCTCAGTGTTATTTCTTCATATTTCTTCTGTTTGAAATTCTTTGAGCTTCTCCAATGTGCAGTTTTAGAATTTTACCGAATTGCAAAGTGTGTGGTCACTGTTTCTCCAAATCCTTTTTCTGTCAGTGATGTCTCCTTTCCTCTGAATTCCATGACATGACCATTCATCTTTGCAGCATTGTTGCACAATTCATTAACATGATGTTCACCATTTAGTACTTTTTCCCTCTTTAGCTGTAGTTTTGGAGAATTTTCTGTTGTTATGGCTTAAATCACTAATTTTGTCCTTATTTCCAGTGGCTTATCAACTCAGTCACTTTATCTTATTATTTTTAGTTTATTATTTGGGCGCTCAGCAGCCAGCCCACTTAGTTTGATGCGCCCCTTGTGGGCAAGCATTGAGAGAGCTAAATTTGGGACCTGGAGAATCGAATGGGTGTTCTCAGGCTTCACAGGCAGCTGCCTTAACCACTAAGCTATCTCTCTAGCCCTTTGTCTTATTTTTTTTAAAGTCTTTTAAAAAAGATTTTATTTATTTATTAGAGACAGACATAGGGAAAGAAAGAGAGGGAGAGTGAGAATAGGTACACCAAGGCCTCTAGCCACTGAAAATGACTTCAGATGTGTGTGCCTCCTTGTGTATCTGGTTTACGTGGGACCCAGAGAATTGAACTGGGGTCCTTAGGCTTTGCAGGCATGTGCCTTAACTGCTAAGCCATCTCTCCAGCCCCTTTATCTTATTTTTAATTTTTAAAATTTATTTGCAAGGAAAGCAGAGAGGAGAGGAGATGAAGATGAGATTGGGACCTAGCAGAGCTTCAGGTTCGCTGAGATGAACTTCCAGACCAGGCACAGTTATGGAGGAAGGGATATTATTTATTGAAGCTTACAGATCCAGGGAAGTTGCTCTCCACAGGGCCACCAGAGAGAGCAAAGCCAACCATCCACCACAGCACACAGGCAAAACTACAGCCAAAAGGTCACACAGCACACTTCAGGAACTCCACAGGCAGCTATCTTTACAATGGAATCTACCCACCATTAACACCTTAAGACCAGCCCCCCACCACACCTTAAGACCAGTGACATTGCCTCTAGCAAGGTGATTGCAAATGCAAACTATAACTAATAAAATACTGAATATATTGGGGACATAGCCCTTTGTCTTATTTTTTTAAAGTTTATTTCACACAAAAATATTTTAGTTTATTTATTGTAAAATCAAAGAGAAAGACATACAGAGTAAACATTTTAAAGAAAGGAGAGACTAGAACAAGCAAACTCAAGTGAGAATCAAACTTCTGCAGTTCAAGTTCAATATAACCAGAGAAGGTCCAGGTTTTCTAGCCCCCAGCTGAAAATGAAAACTTTCAGATGCCAACACTGCACTCCTTAGCCCTTTTGCACAGTCTGGTTTCTCAAAACATCTTCAGGTCTCCATGGGTCCATCTTCCAGAGAATTGAACATCTGGGGTCCCCGTGTGCAACTCATGACCACTCCATGCATTTTTCATATTTCCAAAACTAATACCAGGTTGCCATATTCTTAAGGCATGTGCCTTAGGTTCCTTCTCCAGTCAGCTCTTTCCAGCATTTTTAACAGTCTTTCCTCAGGCCCCATTGTTTTTTATCTTATTTTTAATTTTTTAAAATTTAGCTTTTCAGGTTTTCCAACTCAAAATCTTAAAATCTCAGGAAAGCAGCCAAGCACATCAGACCTTGATCAAACTTTCTGGGAGAGCAGAATGATGCCAGTAGCCCAGTTCCAACAAAGTCCTCTGAGTCTTTCCTTCCCCTTAGAAAGCTCATAAGCCAAGGAGACAAGAAGAATAAAAGCTTACCACTCCAGAAGGCATCTTCAGAGAACTGTCCATGCCCATTCCTCCAAAAAACAAAAGTTCCAAAAGAATACACTCAGGTTCATGTGCCATTTTGTACATCTGGCTTTGTATGGATAGTTATGGAGGGAAGGGAATTTTGTATCAGGGAAGTGGCAAGAGGTTTCCACAGGGCCACCAAATGCCAACCATCCACCACAGCACACAGAGCAAAACTACAGCCAAAAGGTCACACAGCCACTTCAGGAATCATTTATTTCAATGTTATTTATTGAGCACTGTGACATTTTTGATTGCAAATGCAATCTATAACTAATAAAATACTGAATTTTGGGGACATATATTTTTCATTTTTTTCTTTTTTCTGGGGAATTTTTCTGGGTTTTTCTTTTTTTTTCAATGTTATTTTTGAGCACTGGACTTTTGTTTCACCTTTTCTTTTTCTTTTTCATTTCATTTCATTTCATTTCATTTTATTTTATTTTATTTTATTTTATTTTATTTTATTTTGAGGTAGAGTCTCACTCTAGCCCAGGCTGACCTGGAATTCACTATGTAGTCTCAAGGTGGCCTCGAACTCACAGCTATCCTCCTACCTCTGCCTCCCGAGTGCTGGGATTAAAGGTGTGCGCCACCATGCCCAGCTCTTTATACATTTTCTTAAACTTTGTTCTAGGATTCAGCTAAATTTCTTGGAAGCACTGATATTTCTGGTTCTTGTTTCACTGGACCTGGAAGATCACTATTTGAAGCATAGGGATCATTTTTTCCATTATTCAGGTAAAATCTTTTGACAGGCTCCACTGATGTCTTGTGAATTACTTAGTTGACCTTTACCCTTGGTGGTGGAACATATCCTCCATCCGTTTACTAAGAAGGAAAGATATATGGGAACTCAGGTTTTAAATCACTTTTATCCTGCCCCTATATTTGTGTGAAAGTTTTTCTAAGTATGAATTCCAGTTTGAAAAATATTTCCTTTAGAATAAGAATATATCCTTCTGTTGTTTTGTCTAAAGCAGTTCTAAAAATCCCAAAGTCAGCCTTTTCCTGATCCCTTGAGTGTGACTTGCTATTTCTTTTTGAAAAACTCTAGGTTGGTTTCTTTACTCTCACTTTTCTAAAATTTAGTGAGGCTTTTCAATCTGGAACTCACGTCTTTTACTTCTTGAAAATTTTCTTGAATAGTTTGCTAATTTATCTCCTAATTTTTTGAAGTAATAGTATTTGGATATTGGATCACCTGATTTAGTAATTTTATCTTTTAAAATAAAAAAGATACTTTCTATCCTATTTGTCAGCTCTACTTTCTTTGACATCTTAAACTTACCTTTCCACCTTTTGGTAGTCTATTTCAAAGAACTTTGTTTTCTTTTTTAATACTCTCTTCCTCTTCTTTTAAAATTACATACCACCAACTTTTTTTTTTTTTCTCTGATGGATATAATGCCTTTTCCCTTTATGCCCACTGCTCCTGTCTGTGTGTTTGCAGTTTTGTTCTCTGTGTTCCTGGTTGTACATCTTCTTCCATGTCCAACACGCTCTGGTCATACATCAGGTGTAACAGTCAAGTGGCTTAAGGCATTATAACACGTTCTGAGTATGTGGAAACAGCAGTTCTGGGACAGTGAGCTATGTTGTAGGAGGGCCATGTTGGATTTACCAGGGCACTTCGGGTTGGCTGCAATCTCCAGAGAAGGGTCCTCCTGACTCTTTCTGGGCAAGTGGAGCTGGACACAGTGTTGTAGATGCCAGGGTGAAAAAGATGGTCAGCCTGTGAGAGTCCCAAATCCCCCTTTCCCACGTGCTCCTGAGACCATCGCTGTGGTTGATGCTTCTGCTCATAGAACCTTCCTCCTCCTCTCAGAGAAAAAAACAAATCTTTAGACTCATTGAAAACAGGGAGAAGAATTTTCCCAATTGAGTATAACTGGGAGTGAGGAATCTGTTTATTTACATATTTAAGAATATATAATGTGCCAAGCAAGGGCACATAGACTTCCCAAATCTTAGCTTAAAGAATGGAAAGATGTGTTAATTCCCATTTCTTAGATGCAGGAACTAGAAGCACAGAGTGGTGAAGTAACTTGTCCAAACCCAAGACTTCTCAGCAGCAAACGACCAGCTGGCACTTACAGCCAGGCAGCTGGGATCCTTAATGTGTCTTTTGACAATGTCACTGAGCCAGCCCCGGATCTGACAGTCACACAGCCTTCAAGCAACCCTCCCACCATTCCACTCCGCTTCCAGAGGTGACACCCTGTGCTGCCAACTCCTAAGCCTTTTGAGGATTCGGCATTCTTATTTGTACCGTTCCTTGGCCTTCTCCACTGTTGGCTTAGAACTGCCAAGACAGTTAGTTACCACTCACTCACCCACCCATCTGCTTCCCAGCCTCCAGAATTAGAGGACGCTTGTTTTCTCTTCTTGTCCGTCTTCTCAAGTGCATTCTCTTGAACAAAATCTCTCTGAGGTAGCTCAGGGGGCTTGTGGGAGAGGGTGAATTAGCTAGCTGTATGCCGTTGCTTTGCTATCTTCACTTTGAGGTCTTGAGGAGGAAGTTTAGGTCAACCTGGAGTGCACAAAGATTTAATCTGATGAATAAACTATAAATGAATATTTGATTCTCTCACCACTAAATATGAAGACAGAATACATCCCTATTTTATGCATTTTAATGTATGTATGTGTGTGTGTGTATATATATATTGGTTTTTTCATTTTTCGGTTTTTTTCAAGGTAGGGTCTCACTCTAGCCCAGGCTGACCTAGAATTCACTATGTAGTCTCAGGGTGGCCTTGAACTCATGGCAATCCTCCTACCTCTGCCTCCCAAATGCTGGGATTAAAGGTGTGTGCCACCACGCCTGGCTTTTATATATATATATATATTTTTTTTTCTTATGCCTTTGAGAAATTCACATGATGTCTGTGAAACATAGGTATCTTGGTGATAATGTAAGGGTCTCTTAAGCACAGTGGGAAAGTCTCCAGCCTCTTCCCCTCCTGTCCAACCAGAGCACTCCAGTACACTTTGAACTACTTGATCTTGTGATGGAGATCAAGCCCCTATGGCTTCAATTGCATTGTGGGTAATATCCTCATGCCTACCTCTGCTGCCCTTCTCCCACTGGTGAGCTTGATAATATGAGTTAGTGAGGGTATAATGTCCCCCACTTTTCAAACCTTTCCCTTTGGTAGAGCTTTTGCGCATGTGTCTTCTGGTCACAGTCACGTGTACTTGCTGGATCCCAGGCTCCTTCCCACTCCCCTGATTCAGAAGATCAAAGCCTTGTACTCATTCCAACCTCGCTTACAGCCACTTATTTACTTCTTCCTCGGTGGCAGGATGTTGCTTGCATGTAGAATACACAGAGATGAGCGAGTCAAGTTCCTGCTGTCCCAGAGCTGGTGCTTCAACAGAGGAGACAAACAAGCTCACAACCTGAGTCTGTAGCTCATGATAGAGCACATGCTTAGCATGCATGGAGCCCTGGATTTGATCCTTTAACCTGAAGAAATGATAGCAAAGAAAATAAGTCCACAGACTTGAGTATCATATGGAATAATAGGTTCTGTGAAAGCAGTGCAATGTAAAGTCTTGGAGGGAGTACAGGACAGAGATAGTTGTGCCTGGAAAGATGAGGGGACGCTCCTTCATACACACTATGACACACACACATCAGTTCCCAAGCGAAAGCACCAGTGCTCAAGGCCACACAGAGTGTTAGCCAGGAAGACTAAGGTGAAGGGGAGGGCAACATGAGAGGAAAGGGGGGCTGGAGAGATAGCTTAGCAGCTAAGGCACTTACCTGCAAAGTCAAAGGACCCAGGTTTGATTCCTCATGTAAAGCCAGATGCACAAGGTGGCACATGGGTCTGGAGTTCATTTGCAGTGGCTAGATGCCCTGGTGCACCCACTCACTCTCTCTTTCTGCCTCTTTCTCTCTGAAATAAATAAATAGAGAAGGAAAAGGCCATCACATAGTGTTATCATCATGACCATAGAAGAGACATGGGTGGGTCGAGCAGGAGGGAAATTAAGACTTTTGGAGACTGGAGGGTGCTGTTACCCTGAAGAACACCATTTCAAAATAAGATGATGGGGAATGGATAGACAGCTCAGTGGTTAAGGTGCTTGCCTGCAAAGCCTGACAAGCAAGGTTCAGGTTCCCAGTGCCCACATAATACCAGATGCACAAGGTGGTGCATGCATCTGGAGTTCTTTTGCAGCCACTAGAAGCCCTGGCACATACTTTCTTTTCTGTCTGTCTTGCTTCTCTCTGTGCTTGCAAATAAATAAATAAATAAATAAATAAATAAATAAATAAATAAATAAATAAGAAATAAATACATAAATGAAGAGGCTGGGAAGGTAATCTTTATTAGTCTGGGATTCCATAAGAAAATATCTCAACTGGATAATTTCAACAATAAACATCAATCTCTCACCGTTCTGGAGGCTGGGGGTATGGGAGAATCTAAGATCAAAGAGTGCAGTGTCAGAGAATCTAAGATCAAAGAGTGCAGTGTCAGCTTCCGAGGAGACCTCTCTTGATGGCTTGTTGATGGTCACCTTTCCACTGTGTCTCCAAGTGGCATGACTATTCCTTAGTGCATGAGAGTGAGAGGAGAAATGGAGGTGAGGGAGGAGAGAGGCAAAGACCGAGAGTGAAGAGAGGAGAACAGGGAGGAAGGTGGGAGAGACCATAAGCGCCCCCATGTATGTCCCTTGTTACATGGTAGTCTCATAAGGGTTCTACCTTCATGCCATACACCTACTTTAATTACTTCTCTAAAGACTCTATCTCTAAATATACTCATAATAAGAGATCAAATTGTAGAAAAAGATGATTTGGAGCAATGGGAAGCCAGAGATGAAGAATGATTTAAGGGACAGCAGGGAAAGTGAGGGAAGAGCAGAGATGATCATGGAAATGCAAAGCCAGCCGTTATCAAGTGACATAATAATAATAATAATAACAACAACAACAACAACACAGCTACAATGTTTTGTGTAACTGTTGTGGACATGCCCTCACATGACTTACTTCATTTTTCCCCATATCACCCTGTCCCACTGGCTCCATTCTGAGTCTGGGAGATGGAAGTTCACAGATGTTGAGTCACCTGATTGAACTTCCCCCAGCTGTGTGTAGAGAGCCCGTGCTCAGACCTGGGGCTCAGGCCCTAAGTTCACCTGATTGAACTTCCCCCAGCTGTGTGTAGAGAGCCCGTGCTCAGACCTGGGGCTCAGGCCCTAAGTTCACCTGATTGAACTTCCCCCAGCTGTGTGTCATTTCCACCTGGGGCTCAGGCCCTAAGTTCACCTGATTGAACTTCCCCCAGCTGTGTGTAGAGAGCCCATGCTCAGACCTGGGGCTCAGGCCCTAAGGTTTCTGTCATTTCCACTGTGCTTAGCTGCCGGTGGCTATGAAATGGATACAGGAAAAAGACCAGTGGCTTGCAGGAGGGTTAGCAAGGGGCACTTGTATACAGAGATAAGAAGGGTAGGCTAAGGCTGTGGGTTTCACAAAGAGGTGAGAAAGTATGAGCTGGCCAGTCTAGATCATTGTGAGGAATGCTGTATCTTTGAAATTTCAGTTGGACACTCAGGAAACAAATGTTTTGGAAGTCCGGATGTGACTCCAAGGATTCCTGCTTCATTAACTCTTCCAGCTGCATCTCTGGCCAACAGCTCCACATGGGCTCTGACTGCAGATGGGGGCACTTGTGTCTGTCACTGCCTGCCATTACCATGGGTCCTTCTTTGAGCACATAGGTTGATGGATCCAGTTTTCTCCTATGCCGCACGCAATCCTGAGACGGCTCATAGGAGCTAGCACCAGCCACACATAGTGGCAGCCAGCTTGGCATTGCTGGCTTGTTTCTTCTGTTTTCTTTTCCTACTTCCCCAATCCTTATCCCTCCATGCAATTTATAATAAGGTTATAGCATGTAAGGTTCCAGCCTTAGGCTAACTTTCTTTTGAAAATGAGTCTAAGACATGCAGACAATAACACTCCTTCCTCTGGAGAGTCACAGTGTGTATAAGCCTAATATGGTTTCTGAGTCTTCCAGAAACTTCTCTGCATAATCCAGAGAACTCTAAACTTATTAACTTTGAGGCTTTTTATTGTGTAAAAAATGCCATTATATTAATTCAGTTCCAGGATTATAGTGTTTTATGGACCACAAATTGGGTTTAGCTTGTGTCATCTAGTTTTAAGGATTGGAGCCAGCAAAGATTTTATAGTAAGGGATCATAAATTAAGTATTTTAGACTTTGTAGGCAGTAAGGTCCCTGTTACCACTACTCATTTCTGGTATTATGGTACAAACACTGTCATAGACAATGCATGCTGGGCCCTCAAAAACCTTGATTTCCAGTAACAGTGTGTGGACTGAACTTGTCTGGGGGCTAGGGCACAATGACCCTTGCTCAAATTATTGTGAGTGCAAAGAGAAACGAAAATTGTTGGCTGGTCAGGGGGAGACAGCAAAACTGGAATAAGGAGAGATACAAGAAAATGAGGGGGCTGCCCTCTGTTTAAAGGTATCTCAACATTGTGAGGCTCCATAATTCTCCAATCCTGTCACCATAGAGAACGTAGACCATAGCCTGTCCCTTGGCCCATCATCTCTTTTGTTTGATCAAGGTAGAACGGAGTATTTGTGGTCACCCCTTGGCTCCTTGCCCTTGTGCTCAGACCCACAGCAATTCTAGAGGCCTTGTCAGTCTCCTGACTCGAGGAGTTAATAGAATCCTATCAATCCTGCTCATCGATGACATCGATCTCACGGCTGTCCCCTGCGAGCATGCTGCTTTCCAGTGTCGTGCATCCCGGGGGCTCTGTGGAATCAGACCGGATGGGAAAGGAGTGTAAGCAAGAATGTTGGTCCCTAGCTGGTAAACAAGTACCTAAAACAACCTCTCCAATACAGAGCAGCAGCTGTACCCAGCAGGTCTTAACTCTCCATTTTTTTCCCATAGAAGCAAGAAAATAGACTCATCCATGGGCCAATTCCAAGTACACATTCGAGGTCTAAAATGAGGAAGAAAGCCATAGGGGGTAGAATTCACAGGTAGCCAGCTCCTGCTGATATATGGTCCCTCAGTAAGCACTTTACATGCTATTTTATGTAATCCTGAGTACTTAAGTAAATGATATTATTCATATTTTTCCTGAGAACCAGATAGGACATGCATTTTATCCACAGCTCTATGGAAGAGGCAGCCAGAAATAAAATCTCAAAGAGACAACTCAGACCTTAGTAGTTCTTGCTCCCCTACTCTGAGACACGCCTCTTACTTGGAAAGTTGCAAATGGAATGTCTCTTGTCTGTAGTCAGCATTTTCCATGGGTCAAAGAACATCTGACCCTGCTAATATGTGTAGATGGATGCTGAAATTTAAGTGTGGAGCTTTCTTTCTTTCTTTTCTTTTCTTTCTCTCTCTCTCTTTCTTTTTTTCTTTCTTTCTTTTTCTTTCTTTCTTTCTTTCTTTCTTTCTTTCTTTCTTTCTTTCTTTCTTTCTTTCTTTCTTTCTTTCTTTCTTTCTTTCTTTCTTTCTTTCTTTCTTAGAGAGACAGGGAGAGAGAGAGGGAGGGAGACAGATAGAGATGGGCGCGCCAGCGACCTCTCAGCTGCTGGGAATGAAATCCAGATGCGTGCGCCCTCTTGTGGTCAAGTGCAGCATTGTGCCCTTGCATCACTGCATCTGGCTAAACGTGGGACCTGGAGATTGGAATCGGCATTGTTAGGCTTAGCAGGCAGGCACCTTAACCACTAAGCCATCTCTCCAGCTCAAGTGTGGAGCTTTTTATCCCCCAGGGGTTTTGCTAGAATAAGAGAGAAGCTATGTTTCCATTCTGTGCCCACATTGGAAAGCAGGTGCTTGGGGTGGGGCACTCTTGTACACACACATTTATTTGAAGAAATAAAGTTAGCAAATCTCTTGGCCCAAGTAACTGGTTGTGAGCTCTGCCAGTTGTTTGGTAACTCTGAGCATCCATCAACGGCAGGAATGAGATACTCAGGCCCTATTCCTCCATCTTGATGGCTGATTGGTCTGTGGTCCTGATGTTTTCTTATTCCTTTTCAGCCCACTGTTGGACCTACAGACCAATGAAAGCCTCAGTAAGGGCTCTCTGAATGCAGGGCTGCAAAGTCTCAGAAGTCAGCTTTCACAGAAATGATTTTGAATAGAGCCATTTGCATGGTTTATTATTATTATTGTTTTCTTTGAGAGAGAGAGAATTGGCACACCAGAGCCTCAGCCACTGAAATTGAACTCCAGATGTTTGTGCCAACTAGTGGACATGTGTAACCTTCCACTTGCCTCACTTTTGTGTGTCTGGCTTATGTGGGATCTGGAGAGAAATCAAACATCGGTCCTTAGGCTTCTCAGGCAAGTGCCTTAACCACTAAGCCATCTCTCCAGCCCTGCATGGTTTATTATTAAAATTAATTGTATTCCATTGGATCAGCTTATGAAGCTAGAGATGAGCCATGTCTTGTGTGGACACCTCCATCATGCACAGGATGAGCAGAAGGCAGGCTTCTGGCCAGTGCTTCTGACCAATGCTTCTGATGGATGTGGCAATATGGTGGGCAGCAGATCTGATTAATGCCTCTGCTCTGGGGACAACAACCACAAGGGAATTACAAGGACTTTATTTGAGCTCATGTTCTTATCATTGAGGCTGTGAAATACTTTCCTGATGTTAAAGGAGGCCCACTTGATAGACTGCAGTGATGGAAGCACTGGGTGGGAATGGGGGAGTTATGGCTGAGTGGGTGAACTTCCTCCCCCCTTTGTGGTAAACTTCTGCTCTGGAAATTAAAGCGGTGTGTCTGCTTGCTGTATTCCCAGGGCATGTGACAGGATGTGACAGAATCTGTTGTGTGCACTCAGCCTTTGATCAAAGCCATTAGAGTCAGTGCCGAGGCTTCTGGGTAAAGTCCCTAACTACCTGGCATCAATGGACTCCATTAAGAAATAGATTTTTTTGTCTCTGCTTGACTTGGGCTTGCTATCCTTGTGGGAAATGCCCATGATGAGTGTTTCTGTAAGGCAGGGATAAGCAACTGCGACTCATGCCTGTGCATCACCATGTTTACTCGTCAGGAATCTCCAGGGAGACAGAGCCAGTAGCAGAGATAGAGATCTATAAAGGAGATTTATGATGGTGATTGCTTCACTTGATTATGGAGACTGAAAATCCTAAAACCCACTGTGTCCTACATGGGAACTTAGTAAAGCCAAGGATATAATTCAGCCCCAGCTTGGAGGCTAAAGAACCGGCAGCTTTGATAACCAGAAAGTTACAGCCTCCTCTGCTACCTCGACTTAGGTCCTCAAAGGATTGGGTGATGCCCCTCAAGTAAGTGAAAGATAATCTTCTTTACCCAATCTACTAATTCAAATACAAAGTTCTTATGGAAATCTTCTCTCTCTCTCTCTCTCTCTCTCTCTCTCTCTCTCACACACACACACACACACACACACACAGACAAATATTATTTGGCCAGCTATCTGGCTATCCCTTGCCCCAATCAAGCAAATACATAAACTTAACCATCACCCTGTGGGGAGCACTGACTATCTTAAAAAGCTAAACCTAAAAAGCAGAGGCCAGTTACCACTGAAGGAGGCCATGAAGCAATGACCAGGCCTCCTCTTGACTACAGTCCTTCAGCAGAGAAAAATCTGGAAGGGCTCCTAACCTCCCAATGCACAGATTCATGTAATGTTAAGGTACATGAATATTCAATGTGATTTTCTTTATGATATTTTAAGCCCAAATTGGAAATAGTCCAAATATCCACCGATAGATCCGTGTGTGAACAAATTTTGATGTTCATAGACTGGAATTCTACTCAGCAGTGACAATGAGTAAACAAGTGCTCCATGGAACAACATGGAGAAATCTCAAATTAATTATGCCAAGCGATGGAAGTGACAAGGAGCACATCATCTGTCTTTGCAGCCACATAAACATACAGAATGTTAGCTTAGCTACTGTGACAGAACACAACTCCTGGCTGCCCTAGGATTGTGGGGGCTGGGAAAGGATGGAGGGAGGACACATCAAAGAGCAGGAAGATACTGAGGGATGCTGGGATGTAGATATGCCCACAATCTTGATGCTTTCGTGGGAAGAGACACTTGTCAAAACATCAACCATTTACTTGGGATATGTGCAGTTCATTAAACAACAATACCTCAATACATTTTTTTTCTAAAAAAATCGTTCAACTTCAGAACAGTTTTCCTGCCTCTACTGTCCTTTCTTTTCTACCCCTTCTCAAGTGCACATCACGAGGCCACTACAGCACAAAGCTCATCTGGCCCTTTGAGTGAACTGCACATATTTATATTTGTTGGGTGATAATCGCAAAGGTGTGAGCTTTGGTGCTCTGTGCGTGTGCTCAGGGTCTCAGCTCTGACCCTCTTTCACCAGTTTTTGGATCAGCACTCTGATCCTTGTTTATTTATAAAGCAGCCATAATGGGCCCCACAGAGCCACTGTGAGGACTAAGTGTGAAAATGTTAATGGTGTCCTAGGCAGTCTCTAGCACACGACTTCTCTCCCATTCCATTCTGCCTGCCTTCACTGGGAGAGGTTAGTGGTGCCCATGGAGAAGATATGAAAAGGAAACATAAGCCCCTTATTATAGATAAAATGTGCCCAGAACTATATAGTATAGTGCATGATTCCTTCCTGCCCCTGAATGAAGTTATTATACTGGGAGGGTCTGGGAGGGAAAGGGGTGGCCCCTCTACGAGGTACAGCTGTCTTATAGGGGGAACAGCAGTCAGTGCCAAAACCTTGCTAGAGAAAATCATGTGAACCAGGAGAGGCAGCATGAAATTTTGAGGGTGACTGTTCTGTACTTTTTGGACTGGTGTTCCCTAGAAAAATGGGTAGGTTGCATGCCTGCGTGCCACTTCTTAATGTTGGCGCCCTCCTAAAGTTTCTGTGTGGAGAGCTAGTCCTCAATGTGATGATGTGTGCAATGGAGCTCGGGGGTGTGCTTAGCTCATGAATGAGATTTGTGTCCTTACGAAAGAGGTCCGTACACCGCCTGCCCCCTCTGTCGTGTGAACACACATGGGAATATGCCATTGAATAGCCGGGAGGTGCTTGCACATGGTCAACGAATCTGCTCATGTCTGGATCTTAGACTTCCTCTGAACCATGAGAAATACATCTCTGTGGTTCATAGACTACTCAATGAAGGTATTTCTGGTACAACATCCTGCCTAACCAAAGGAAGACAGTGTGTCTCCTCCAGCCCTGAGCCGTCCTTCCTGGGTGGATTAAAACACAAGGGCTCCACATCAAAACAGTTCTGGGATTGCTTCATGTACTCGTTTCCTTTCACACTGGTTTTCCTTGCTTATAAACATATTGATCTGTGTTTCTCAGTGGCCTGGTTCTCAAAGGTCCTTTTTTTTTTTTTTTTTTTTTTTTTTTTTTTTGAGGGTCTCACTCTCACTCTAGACCAGGCTGACCTGGAATTCATTATGTAGTCTCAGGGTGGCCTTGAACTCTCAGTGATACACCTACCTCTGCCTCCCGAGTGCTGGGATTAAAGGCATGCATCTAAAGTTCATTTGCAGTGCCTAGAGATCCTGGTGCACCCATTCTCTATCTTATAAATAATAAATAAAAGTAAAGTATTTTTTAAAAAATATAATTATAATGTATCTTACCGGGCATGGTGGCGCATGCCTTTAATCCCAGCACTTGGGAGGCAGAGGTAGGAGGATCACTGTGAGTTCAAGGCTACCCTGAGACTACATAGTGAATGCCAGGTCAGCCTGAGCTGTAGTGAGACCCTACCTCAAAAAAACAAAACAAAAAAAAATTATATCTTTTAAAAGTCAACACAGGTGTTAGCTAGCATTAAGATGAAGGAGAAGGCAGAAACTTCCTGTAAGCCATGTTCCTCTGGTGCTCTGTTCTGGTCCCCATCCCAATCCTCTGTGGGCTAGCAGCACCATTATGTTATTCATGGTTTTACTCATGTGTATGGAGATACACAATGCACGTGTCTGGCTTTTTGAGGGTGTTTACAGCCTACCATTTAGTTGTGTGTTGTTTGTTCTTATTGCTGTGTAGTACTTGATTTCATTCCACTACTGGTGGCCATGTGTGGAGTTCTGCAACAGTCTATAACATTTCCTTGGGTGATTATATCTATGCCACAATGCTGGTAGCAGTACCATATGCACACATACACAAGTATGAACACACCCATTTCCATACGAGCCATATCTGTGACTAGACTAGTGTTACTGGCTATGCTCATGGCCAAGTCTTGATATTCTTTCTAAAGCCTTCATCCAAATCACCTTCCCAGCTGTAACAGGAGACAGTCCTGATTGTCTGTCGTTTTAATTTTTGTCATTCTGGTGAATTGTTGTGCCATTGATGGTACTGATTGTTGCTTATGTTTGTGGTTTTTTGTTATCTTTTAAAATGTTGTGGCATAAATTAGATGCAGTGAAATGCACAGCTCCCAGGTGAGTAGCTTGATGAGCTCTCCCCAATGCATCCAACATACAGATATTCAGCTACACAACGCTTGATCACCCTTGAAAGTTCCATCTTGTCCTTTCTAAGACAGTAGCATGTGCTCTCGACCCTGGAGGGAGCTGAACACACAATAGTCTTTTATGGTCAACACATTTGGTCACCATGCGATACAGAGACATGTCTTTTGCTTTCTTCCTCAAGCTTTATGGCTTGTGACTTTAAATTTAAGTCTTTGAGCCATTTTATTTTATTTCTTTATTTTTTTTGAGGTATGGTCTCACTCTAGCTCAGGCTGACCTGGAATTCACTATGTAGTCTCAGGGTGGCCTCGAACTCATGATGATCCTTCCATCTCTGCCTTCCAAGTGCTGGGATTAAAGGCGTGTGCCACCATGCCCGGCCATTTTAAAATAATTAATAGTAAGGTGTAAGGAAGAAGTTAAGATTATTTGCTTCTAAATGAATATTCCCCATCCCATCACTATGTCTTGAAAAGATTTTCCTTTCCTTTCTTCAACATATTAGTGCTTTTATTTCAAAGCTTAATTGAGGACATAAGCATGGGTCTATTTATGGACTCAATTTTGTTTCATCAATGTATTTGCTTATATCATTTTTGTACTGTCTTAATTTAAAGTTTTATTTCAGGTCTTGATATTTAGTGTTCAAAGTTCTCAAGATTTATTCTTTTTCTTCACTTAAGTATATTCTCAGCTTTGGAGGACATGGTGACATCGTGTTAAGATACTCCTTAAGAAAGACATGTTTGGCTTTAAGGAGTGTGGTTAGCAGTCAGCCTCCAGCTATTAACTCCCTTTGGGTGGGTCCATGTCAGCTTCTGTTTTATTATTAAATTTTGAGTTGGTATTAAATTTTGACAGCAATGGGTTTCATGATGATGTTTTCATACTCTTTTCTAATTTTCCCCTCACCCAGTGCCATCTCCCATACGCTCACTCCCTCTTGCTAGTCCCCTTCCTCCCACCAATGAATTGTACCCCTGCTGCTTTCATATTACATGCATTTCATTACCCTCTCTTTTCTCCCTCCCCTTCCTTCTCACATCTCTTCTTCCCATTTCATGATCCCTTTTCTAGTTTCATTACCTATATGCACACATAAGCATATACCACACACAAGCACACACACATATAGAAATTTAAGTCTAGGGTCATATATGAAAGAAAACATGCAATACTTTTTTTCCGAGGCTGGCTTATTTTGTATGACATAATGTTTTCCAATTCCATTCACTTACCCACAAATGTCAGAATTTCTTTTTTTGCTGTTTTTACTTTTTGTTGTTGTTGAGGTAGGGTCCCATTCTGTAGCCCAGGCTGACCTGGAATTCACTGTGTAGTCTCAAGGTGGCCTTAAACTCATGGAGATCCACCTACCTTTGCTTCACAAGGGCTGGGATTAAAGGTGTGTGCCACCACACCCGGCCATAATTTCTTTTCTTTTTCTTCTTGGAGTCATGGTGTCACTTCTGCAGTCTAGGTTGACTTGGAACTCTGTAGCCCAGGAAGCCTTGAACTCACAGTGATCCTCCTTCCTCAGCTTCCTGAATGCTGGTACTACAGGTGTGAGCCACCATGTACTGAGTGATTTCAATTTCTTTACAGGTGAATAAAATATCATTGTGTATACATCCCACATATTTGCTATCCATGTACCTTTTGATGAGCATCTAGGCTGGTTCCATTTTTTTGTTATTGTGAATAAAGCAATAACAAATATGGATGTGCAGATACCTCTGTGGTAGGAGTTTAAGTTTGGGGTATACAACCAGAAGTTGTCCTATGGTAGTTCCATTTTTAATTTTTTTGAGACACCTTCATACTGATTTTCATAATGGCTGCACCAGTTTACATTCCCACCAGCAATGTATAAAGGTTCCTCTTTCCCCACATCCTGCTAGCATTTGTGTCATTTGTTTTCTTGACAATAGTCATTTTGACTGGGGTGAGATAAAATCTCAAGGCAGTTTTAATCTGCATTTCAAATATTTATTGAACATTTGCATTTCTTCATTTGGTGAACTGAAATTAAATAGCAAAACCCAAACCAAAACAAATCTCTCACTGCAGCTTTTGAACTGAGGTTATAGCCTTCTCAAGACAGTCCCAGAGAATAAATAACAAAGGCAGAAGTAGCAGAGGTCATTCTCCTCTTGTGTAGACTTCAGCCAAAGACCAAGACAAGCAACTGGACAAAGATACAGGGATTTATGCCCCAAATGGACTCATCTTAGGTATTTTTGTTTTTCTGGAATGCCTCACCAACTGGATAGAAGTGTTCTCACTGGCGCGTCTGACCATGGTGCTCACTCTTTCTGATGACCCTCGTTTCATTCTTTCACAGTTGTTATATCCACGACATCTGTTTTGTACTTCTAGCTCTATTTCAGTCTCTGATTATTACTGTCCCTGTTAGCTACTGAGAGACTTTTGTGATTGGATCACTGCATAGAGGGCAGCGACATATCATCTAAGGTGGTAGGTGGAGCCTGGACATACTCTGACACAAAATGATAGCCCAACTGTTAAAACTTCAATGGGGTGACTTGGAAAAATGCCCTGGTATAAGATGATGGTTGTGTGAAGTCAAACATTTGAAATAGATAAGGGGAGTAAATATTAAGAATTTGAAACTGGATGATTATTAATAAATATCATGTATACCCTATATGTGCATAATGAGAAGTTGATATAAATTAGCAAGCAATTTGTTTCTTTGGTAGTTTACAGATGATTCATATCATTCTTGCAAGGAGCAAACACATACATGTGCAAAAAAACAAGTAAACAAGCTCACAAGATCGAATAGATGGTGGCTATATTTTATAAATGATTGAGTATTCGAGTAAAGAAGGTTTATTATGCAATTACCTTCTCATTGCTGGGACAAAACATGAACAGAAGAAGGTCATGTATGAGAAAGGTTTATTTCTGGCTTAAAGTTTCTAGTGGAAACTTTATCATAGCAGGGAAAGCTTGACATGAGCAGACAGTCAGCTGGGCATCACACCTCCACAGCAGCAAGGAGGAGGTAGAGGGAGCTAAGTGCTACAAGATGGGTTGGACTGTAACAGTCCCAGTGGCACCCTCCTCCAGCAAGGCTCCACCTCCCAGAGGCTTCAGTGTCTGGGGATTGGCTTAATCACAAACACACGAGGCTATGGTGGGGGAGTGTTTTACATTCTAATTACAACAGAGCCCTAAAATGGAAACTCCTGAAACTCTGACAATATAACATGAGACAGTCTACATGGATGCTTCTAAAAAATCATTTTCCCTAGATTTCTGTAAATCTGAGTTTACAGAAGCTTTCCAATGCTCCCCATTAAAAGCTGCTGACTGTTGACCCAAGATGGGATTGTAGTAAAGAGAGGTCTTTCCTCCACAAGGGGACAGTTACCTCCAGAAGCTGACCTACTTTTTTTCCAGCTACCAGGCCTATAACAACACTGAATTGTTTTGCAATCCAGTAGAGAATACAGGCCTCAGAGAGAAAGTATCTATATTGAAAGGAATTGAATGAACTAGGAAGGGGGAGGACTACCTGTGGGATTGAGGTCTGCATGTGCTGAATGAGAGGGGCATGAGCAAAACACTCAGTAAGGAATCCAGGGTTTAACTCCTAGAAGTCTGAAACAAAACAATTTCCTATAGCAGATGGTGTTGGAATGTCTGCATTTCTCTGGCAGATGGTATAGCAAGGGATTAAGAAGATAGGGAAGTAGGCATGCTGCAGTGGTTATATTATTTGACCCTAAAGTGCACCAGGGGACTATGCTTTCTTAGGTGCATTCACTAAGACACCCAGGGATGCAGTGGTAAGAAGGGTGCTGCATTATTCCTATTCAGGCTAAGGTGAACAGTTGGAAAAGCTGACACAGAATTCAGCTCACCAGTGGCCATGAGGATAAGAGAGAGTCCTTTCTCACCTGACTAAACGACAGAGGCCAGGTGCTGGTGCTGAGGTTTCAGAAGCAAGTGTGAGCTGCAGTTAGCCTATTGATTGGCAAGGCTGGAGGAATAAATAGCTAAGAAGGTCTGACCTGAGGCATTTACAGGTACAGTTAATAGAAACTAGCATCTATAGGGTCAATGTATTTTATAGAGTCAAAAACAACACTGTATAGCCTCTATAATCAGAAGTCAAAAGTGGAGGGATGAGGAACAGGAGACTGAAGGTAGATTCTGCAATAAGGAACCCCAATCTTTTCTTAGTTTCTGTGCTTGAGTCAGTTTTTAGACCAGATACTTCTTTATTAAAGAGTTTGGCAGAATCCCGGGGCTTGATAACATTGCAATTAACCACTATCATTAATCTTATGTCTTTCCCAAAGGTTCTGTGTCCATTTTGGTCACATGACTATACACTGGGAAAAGAGAAATACTCAGAAATTTTGGAGAATTGTGGGTGTAGAATCCACGTTGAAATTGGTACCTCGAGACATGAACTCTCATTATAACTTTCCTTTTGAGCATGAGCAACCCTCTGCAGAAGCGACACCAAGCCCTCAATTAGACAACATTACACAGCAGCTAATGTTCATTTTACTTTCAGCCACCTAAGTGATGGTGACACAAACAAGCATAGAGATGGCTCAGCAACCTGGGGCTTGCTTGAACAAACCCTGCTGCTCTCCAACAATGCACCAAGCATCCTGGGACCTCACCCGCATCAAGATACACGTGCATGCAACTCTAAACAAAGGAGTGAACTGCTCCTTGGAAATACTATGGCAATGCCCCATTTTCATTTAAATATTTCCCCCAAACATATCCTGGAACAGAGTCAATCTATTCTGAACCCGTTTTGGGCTCATGAGTAATAAGACAAACTGTCTTTTTTGGTGAACTTTCAGGATAATTCTCTGTGCCTATGTATGGCTGGGTGTGCGTATGATTAAGATCAGATGCTTCATGGGAAAGGAAAGGCTACACACTGTAAATACATAACCAAAGCCTGTAAATCAAAACAGAGAACCCTCATGCTGTGTCCCTAGCAACCAGCCCTACTTATCCCATACCCCATAACAAGAAGCCCCAGGCAGTAAGCCGGACCCCTGGAGTACTCTCATTCAGGGATCCCACTGTCATCTTGTAGCATATCACCCCTTGTACTTTTGCTTTGTTCTAATAAAAATTTCTTGCTGCCTTGCTCTTTGAGAGCACTTCTTCAGTTCTATGAATAAGAGGCCAAGAAGTTAGAAACTCTCAGACAGAGACCACTGGTAACAATGGCATGGTGTTTGAGAGCTCAGAGAGCCCGAGGAGGAAGGATTTGCTGGGAAGCTGACAGGACGTTGTCTTCTTCAGGCTTTGCTTGAACCTATTTTAAAGTCATGTTTATTAGTAACAGTTACGTATTGAATTCAAAGCTAAGCAACCACAGTGGCAGAGAGATGGAGCAGATCTAGCCGGAAGAACCTAAGCGCTGCTTCCTGTGGAAGTCTAGTGTTCCATCAGTGAGGTCTATGCCTGCAGCTAGGGTGGCACCCTCTGTTGGCATGATCTTATGTTGGTTTATCTACTTGAGAATATCCAGGTCTGTGTGTCACATCTGTCCAATATGAAAATTTACATGAGCCGCTAATCTGTCAAGAGCCCTCTCTCAATTTTTGTTACAGAATTGGACCTATGACAAGTTGATTTCACCTCTGGAAGAGCCAGAATCATACGTTCTTTCCAGAATGGTAGACTACGTGGTTCTCTTTCCACCATGGATACCATTAACCAGAACCCGTGGAATTCCATGTAGCGGCTCCAAGAGAGAACAACTCTTACAGAGAAGGATATGTGGGAGGAGATCCAGGACCACGTATATTATATATACAACCACTCAGGAGCTGACACATATATTATATATACAGCCACTCAGGAGCTGACACGTATATTATATATACAACCTCTCAGGAGCTGACGGCTGGATTGTTGGAAGGTGATTGTTGGGATGGCTTGCTGACAGAACAGTGGAAACCAGTTCAAGAGGAATACCTTGATCAAGTGTGAGGCACATACCTTCAAAACAGAAACTTTTGTGTAATGCCGTGACTTCAACAGGAACAATACATAAATCTGAGGGAGCCAAGGGTAGCAGTAGGAGAGGACCTGGTTGACATGGTCCTTAAAAGTGATAGACATTCTGTCAGCAGAAGAAATCAAGTCCTTTCAGATTAAAAGCAATAAATGGTAGTTCTTCATTCCCTCAGTATTAAAGCACAATGCTTCCCTTAAAAAAAAAATCATAGACATTCCCTCACACACCCAACTGAACTAAAAGATACAGTTGCTGGGCTGGAGAGATGGCTCAGTGGTTTAAGGCACTTGCCTGCAAAGATTAATGACCGGGATTTGATTCCCCAGTATCCATGTAAAGCCAGATGCACAAAGTGGCACATGCATTTGGAATTAGCTAGCATGCCAGTTCTCTCTCTCTCTCTCCTTCTCGCTCTGACTCACTCTGCTTGCAAATAAATAAATAAAAATATTTAAAAACATTGAAAAAAAGATGGCTGTTGTATGGATTCTCTGGGTTATGTGGGTCCAGAAACTTCATCTCACTCTCCTCCCTCTTCATCATTTATCTCTATGAAGGTAGACTCAGCAGAGCCCCGAGAAGCTGCTTTTTAAGCACAGGTGAGTAAGTGAATTTGCACAGCACAGGGTAGACAGTGTGCACACTGCTCAGAGCCCCTGCCAAGGAAGAATCTTTTGTGCAGTGAGAGGATGTTGTCTCCTTCAGGATGTGCTTGATTTTATTTCAAACTCATATTTAGTAAGTCACAACATTTTCACACTAAATTAAACCATTCAGTGTAAGCTTCTATGTGTTTTTACAAGGGCACATTGCCATGCAACCCAGAAAATCAAGATAAAGAACATTTTTGTCACCTTAAGAATATATCTCAGGCCCTTCCCCACACTTCCTATGTTGACAATCACCTATCTGCTTTCTGTCTTACAAACAGTCTAAGTTTTGGCAATTACAAATAAGCTACTGTAAATGTTCATATGCAGGTCTTTGTGGTGGCATAGTTTTCATTTCATTTGAGTAAATAATTAGGAGTGCAATTGTCAGATGTATGATCAGGATTATAGCTTTTGTAGAAAAAAAAACAAATTGTACACTATGTCATTTCTTTTTGAAACAGAGTCTCACCCATGTTGCTCAGGCTGGCTTTGAACTTGCCATCCTCTTGCCTCAGTCTCACAAGTGCTGAGATTATGCCTGGCTCAGTATGTAATTTTTAAAAATATTGTTATTTATTTATTTCTAAGAGAGAAAGGGAGAGAGAATGGGCACACCAAAGCCTCTTGCTGCTGCAAATGAACTCCTGGCTTTATGTCTGTACTATGGATTTGAACCCAGGGCAGCAGGCTTCAGAAACAAGCACCTTTAACTGTTGAGCCATTTCCACAGCTCTTCAGTATGTAATTTTTTGAGGGTAACTTCTGTCACTTGGCACACTACACTGGAGATGCATCTGTGATGTGTCTGTCAGCATTTTTCTTTTCATTGATCCGTTATATATAGTATAGAATGAAATTCAATTTGCTTCTGTACCTGCTTGCTAAAGGATATTTGGATTTTCCCTGATGATTGGAGATAAAATAGCTATAAAAATTTGTCATCAGTTTTCTGTGACCATATATATGTTTTACTTTTCTTGGGTGAATACCTAGGGATGGAATTGCAAGTATATATATTAAATGCATGTTTTACTTTAAGAGAAATAGTCAAATCATTTCCCCAAAATGCCAGTTCCATGTTGGATTTGCACCAGCACTGCATGAGTATTCTAGTGGCTTCATTTTCTCTCCAGAGTTTGGTGCTGTTAGAGATTTCTTTATTTCTTTCCTTTCTTTTTTTTTTTTTTTTTGTAGGTATTAGCAATTTTAATAGGAGTATTATGCATCTTATTACTTCAGCTATTTCCCTAACAGTGAATAACACTTTGTACCTCATTATGTTTTTAACATTTGAATATCTATTTCGGTGATATTTCTTATCCCTTTTAATTGTTTTTTCCCCCCTTTGGTCTTTCAGGGTAGGGTCTTGCTCTAGCCCTGGCTGATCTGGAATTCATGTGTAGTCTCAGGCTGTCCTCGAACTCACAGCCATCCTTGTAACTCTGCCTCCCAAGTGCTAGGATTAAAGGTGTGCATCACCACACCCAGCCCTTTTAATTGTTTGTTTTTTATTTATTATTTTGTATGACTTTTAATTGTCAAGTTTTATATACATACATAATGCATTTTGATCATAACCCCCTCCCACCACAGTCTTTTGTCCCCTCTCCTGTATTACACTGACCATCTTCCTCCCTCCAACCAGTGCCTTCTCTATTTGGATTTTTTCTTTCTTCTTCTTCTTCTTCTTCTTTTTTTTTTTTTTTTTTTTTTTTTTGAGTAGCAAGAGCTGCTGTGAGTTCTTGAATGCAATAATCACCTCATGTCAGAATGCAACATTCCAAAGCACTGCTTCTCCCACCCCCATCTTCTGGATCTTACATTCTTTAAGTCACCTCTTCTGTAATGATCCCTGATGGATGTGACAGAATTGACCCATTCGATGCTAAATGTTTTTAACTGTTGCTTCTTCTCAGCACTTTGTCGAGTTTTGAGTTCCCAGTAGTCATTGCCATCTGCTAAAAGAAGCTTCTCAAACCATAAGTGAGAGCAGCACTACAATGTGAACAACACACATAAGTATTTACAGAACAGTTCGATGGGCACTACATATTCAATCAGCCAAACAAAAGTGATATCCTCCTTTTTTTATTGTGCTATTTGATTTAATGCAAATGGATTGAAACTTTTTTTCTAGATTTAGTTTCTTCATCAAATATCTCATTTACAAATGTTTTCCTCCCATTTGTGATTAACTTTTTAAAATAAGGAATCCATTTTCAGTAAAGATTTAGATTTACAAAAAAAAATGTGGAGCAGATAGTAAAGAGAGTTGCCACCTTCATTTTGGGTTTTCACCTGGTATTAACATCTTACTTTAGTCTGGTACATTTTGCAGTTGAACTAACATTTATTAATTGTTATTAAGTAAAATCTATGGGCTACATTAGGCTTCCCTCTGTGTTGTACATTGCATGGTTGTGACAAACCCATAATGCCAGGAAACCCTCATTACAATGTCATACAGGATGGTTTCACTGCCCTGCACTCTTCTGTGTTCTCGCTCTTCTAGTCTCTCTCTCCTTCATCGCCCCAGGCCCAAGAGACCACTGTCTTTTTGACATGCCTATAGTTTCTGCCTTTGCCAGAATCCTATGTAGGGGGAAGCATATAATGCATCTACCTTTCAGACTGGTTCTTTCTCTAAGTAATTTGCAACTGGTTCCTCCATGTATTTTGTGGCTCAAATGTTATTCATTGTTTAAAAAAATATATATTTATTTATTTATTTATTTATTTGAGAGAGAAAGAGAGAGAGAGAAAATAGGTGTGCCAGGGCCTCTAGCCACTGCAAATGAACTCCAGATGCATGCGCCCCCTTGTGCATCTGGCTTACATGGTCCTGGAGATTTGAACCAGGATCCTTTAGCTTTGCAGACAAGTGCCTTAACTGCTAAGCCATCTCTCCAGCCCTGTTCATTCATTTTTATCACTGAGTGCTCTTCCAGTTTTCTCCACTCATCTTTTGAAGATATACTGGCTGCATCTAAGTTTTGGCCATTGTGATAAGCAACTACAAATGTTCACATGCAGCTTTTTTTTGGGTGGGGCCATAGTTTTCAACTCATTGTAATAAATACTAATGGGTGCCATAGTAAATTGTATGGTAATAATTTTAGGTTTGTGGGGAGAACAAAGTCTCACAGTATGCCTTCCCACCCTATAGCATATTACCTTGATTACTGTAATGGACAGTAGTTTTGAAGTTGTGTGTTGTCAGTCCTTAGACATTGCTGTTTTTCAGTATGGTATGGATTATTCTGGAATCCTTCTATATAAACTTTAGAGTTATTATGTTGATATCTAAAAAATCTTGCTAAAAAAACTTGCTGATATTCAGATAGAATTGAATCTATATGTTAAGTTGGAAGACTGAGAACAATATAGATTCTTCATATAAATGACATAGAACATACAGTCATTTATTTATACTCTTTGATCTGTTTCATCAGCATTCTGTCATTTTGTTTGTATGGATCTTAAGTGCATTTCTGTAGACACATTTCAAAATACTTCACTTTGTGCTGTGCTAATATTAATCTAAATTTCTGATTATTCATTACTTTTGTATAGAATAGCAATTGACTTTTGTCTATTTGCTTGGTATTGTAAAAGTTTTCTATAATGGCGTACTAATTTCAGGAGCATCATTTTTTAGTAATTCTTTGAAATTTCCTATATAAACACTCATGCCCTCAGTGAACAATGGGATTAATGCTGATGTACTCCTTTATTTATGACACTAGTAATTTTATCTTTTCTCCTTTCCCCTTTACCTATCCTGAATAGAGGATTATAAATTTATTGGTGTTTTCTAAGAATCAGGTTTCAGTTTTCTTAATTTTTAGGTTTCTTTTTTTTTTTTTTTTTTTTTTTTTTTGCTAGTGAGTGTGTGTTGGTGTGTGTGGTGTAAACACGTGCACATACCCATGCAACACCCAAGAGCTCTTCTATGGCCAGGTGTGCTTGTCTGTGGTGGCTGGAGGGGAACATCAGGTGTCCCTCTACATCTTTCCTCTTGAGACAGAGTCTCTTATTGATCCTGGAGTTTTGTGGGGTGGGGGTTGTTTGTTTTCAAGAACCCTGTCAGCTCTGGTCACTGCTCCCCTGAGGACTGGTGTTACAGATATGTGTGAACACTCCTAGCTGCTTAAGCTTTTCTGCAGATCAAACTCCAGTAGTCTTTCTGGCCTTCTCTGTCCTCATTCTTGCACAGGGAATATTCTTCACTGCTGAGCCATCTCTCCAGCCCCAATTTTCACTTATTTTTATTCTCTTTAATTTTATTGTCTTCTACTTTGATTTTTGTTGTTCTTTTCTTTGGCTTTCATTCCATTATGTCATCCTTCTCTTTCTATTTGCTTAATATGAAATTTGAGCTTCTGATGATTTAACTTCCTTTTTCTTTAAAAGGAAGAGGCTCAGGTTAAATCTTCCCATCACTATAGACCATGTTCCATAGGGTAAATGTGGCAGCATGATGAGATAAATTAATAACCAGAACACCTCTTTTCTTTTTTAAATATTTGTTTGTTTATCTGCAAGAGAGAGAGAGGGAATGGGTGTGCTGCCTTTAACCACTGCAAATGAACTCCAGGTTCATGCGACACTTGGTGCATCTGGCTTTTAGTGGGTACTGGGGATTGAATCCAGGTCATTCGACTTTGCAGATAAGTGTTATAAGTGCTGAGCCATCTCTCCAGCCAGCTTCTTTTCTTTTTAAAAAATTATTTATTTATGAGAGAGACAGAGACAGAGACAGAGGGAATGGGTGCACCAGGGCCTCTAGCCATTGCAAAGAAACTCCAGATGCATGTGTCACCTAGTGCATCTGGCTCATGTGGGTCCTGAGGAACTGAACCTGGATCCTTTGGCTTTGCAGGCAAGCACCTTAACATTAAGCAATCCCTCCAGCTCAAAATCATGAAAGGTTTTATTTCTCTTATGACTTTGAATTTGTCCCATGGATATCTAAATGTGTTTTAAAAATTTCTCAATGTCTGTATATTTTTCTTGTTATCTTTGTGTTATGGATTTCACTTAATATTACTGCTATGAGAACACACTTGGTATTATATCAATTATTTCAAATTTCTTGAGGTATTTTTATTACCCTGAGTATCATGGAGAATGTTGTGTGCATACTTAAAATATGTGCATGCTGCAGCTATTGGTAAAAATAAGCCCTACATTTCACATGGCTCACATAAGTAATTGCTAAAGTTTTTAGGTCTTTTAAAAATTTTAATATTGTATTTATTTATTTGATGGAGAGAAAGAAAGAGAGAAAAAGAGAGAGAGAGAGAAAGAGAGAGAGAATGGACATGCAGGGCCTCCAGCCACTGCAAACGAACTCCAGATGAATGTGCTCCCTTTGTGCATCTGGCTTACGTGGGTCCTGGAGAATTGAACTGGGATCCTTTGGCTTTGCAGGCAAGTGCCTTAACTGCTCAGCCATCTCTCCAGCCCATTTCTAGGTCTTTTGATTTCAAGTCTACTTGCTCTATTAGTTATCAAAAAGTTCCCATGTTTTTTTCTCTAAAATGGTTGATTTTCTTATGTAGCATTTAGACCTTTCTTCCATTTACTTTTGTTCTCCATACATGGTAGACATATATGCTATCACTGGGTTGAAATGTAATCAAGCCCTTTTTAAAAATTTCAGAACCATAATTTGAGACAGGGTCTTTCTAAGTAGTTCAGATTATCCCCAAACTCATGATTCTCCTGCCTCCACTTCACAAGTACTGCCACCACGCAGGCATTTTGTGTGTGTGTGTGTGTGTGTGTGTGTGTGTAGGTGTGAGAATGCTACAACTCATGTGCAGAGGTCAGATGATAACCGAGGGGCACTGACCCTCTCCTTCTGCCTGTGTGTGAACACGTGTGCAGATGTGCACTGTGTATATGCAGGCCAAGGCTAGAGGAAAACCTGGGATAGCCTTCTCTACCAGTTGAATACATTTCCTTAAATTTCCTTAAGGCAAGGTGTCTTCCTTAACCCAGAGCTACCAGCGATCCCCAGTGAGTCTCTGGTCTCTGCCTCTGCATCTTGGGATTAGACACAGTCATGGCTACCTCGAACTTTGTTTTTTTTTTTGTTTTTTTTTTGGTTTTTTTTTTGTAGGTTCTGGAGAGTTGAACTTGGAGGTCTTTGTCCTGAAAAACCCTCATGCTTAAGTGGCAAGTGTTCTTAACCCCTGAGATTTCTTCCCAGCCCCTTTAAAAATTATTATTATTATTAATGTTCCAGGATATAGTATATTTTTTGGCTGTTTCTGGTGAACTTAAAAAGTGTGAATATTCTATTATGGGATGAAGTGTCCTATAAATACTAATTATGTCCTATTGATTGATGGTGGTATCGCGTGCCTCCATATCCCTGTTTATTTTCTATTAGCTTTATACTTAGTGAGAGAGGAATATTAAAATCTTTAACTTTCACAGTAATTTGGTCAAATTTTCTTTCCATTCTCTCAATTTTGTGTCCTGTGTTTTTGAGCTCTATTGTTAAGGAGCATATACATTTAGGGTTATTATGTCTTCATGGTGAATTTAAGTTGGATTTATATGCAATTTTTTTCTTTATTTCTGGTAATTTTCCTTACTCTGAAATCTGCTTTCTCTGATGTGAATATAGCCTGTCCAGTTTCTTTGTAAACATTTGCCTGGATATCTGTTCTCTTTTTCCTTTCAGTGTACCCAAAGCATTAAATTTGAAGTGAGTTTCACGTCAGTAGTCTAGAGTTATTTAACGTGCTGTTATGCATTCTTCTAATTGATATCATTCAACTGGTGTATTCAGCCTATTTACTTTAACATCACTACTGATATGCTTGGAACTAAGCTTAACATTTTATTATTATTTTTATTTGTTCATTTCAATCCCCCCACCATTTCCTATTTCCTGATTTGTGTTGCTTGAACATTTTTTATTATTATCATATTATGTACCCAGTGAGTTTTTGACTACCAAAATTTACAAAAATATTTCAGTGATTGCTGTATAGAATTACATGACCTTATTACAAACTGATAAGAGCCAATATTTTATCAATTTCAAATGGAATATAGAACCATTACCACCATATCCATCCCATTACTTTCCCTCTTAATGTAATGTTATATCTTTCTGCTACATGCATAGAAAACCCTTTGAAACAATTTAACTTCCAACAGTGAACCATGTTTTAAGGAACTCAAGAAGAAATGGCCTCTTACATTTACCTAGAAACCATTTTAATGTTTTCCTTCATTCCATATGTTTCAATTTTCTTTCTGGCAATATTTTACTTTGATCTGAAGAACTTTCATTAAGTTTTTCTAAAGCAGGTTTGCTGGTGAAAATTTTTCTTAGGTTTCTTTTGTTGTTTTTATTTCATCTTTGTAACTGTAGAATATTTGCACTGGATATAGAATTCTGGCTTGACAGTTCTTCCTTCTCAGTCCCTGAAACCTTTTGGCCATTTGTGGCTCCACTGATGAGAAACCCATAGTTGTTTGAGTCACTGCTCCTGCACTGGTAATTCATGGTATTTGCAAGGAGAGGAGAGAGAGAGAGAGAGAGAAAGAGAGAGAGAGATGCCAGACACAGAGAATGGGTGCACCAGGGCCTTAAACTTTTGCAAAAAATGCCACTCTGTGCATCTGACTTTACATGGGTACTGGGGCATCAAACCCAGGTCATTAGATTTTACAGGCAAGCACCTTAACCATTGAGCAATCTCTCTGGCACCTGTTTCAAGGTTTCCATTGTCTTTTACTTTTGTGGCTTGATTGTGTATCTCTGAATATGGAAATACTTAGATTCATTCTCTTTGCACTTATTAAATACTTTGACTCTGTAAATTTATATCTTTAAATAAACAGGAAAATTACTCAGGATTTTGCCATTTTTTTTTCCTTGCCTACATTTTCCTTCCCCCTTTTTGAGATTTCATAGACATACAGTTAGAGCTTTTGTTACTGTATCATGTGTTTTGGAGGCTCTGTCAATCTTTTTCAATGTATCTTCTCCTTGTTAAGACTAGGCAATTTTTAATAGGGAATATTTGCATTCATGGGTTCTTTTACTGCCAATTTCATTCTGGTATTGAGACTAATGAATTTATAAAGTTGCATTTGTTTTATTTTTTAGTACTAATATTTCCATCCAGTTGTTTTTGTCTTCTATTTCTGTTGTGACTTTCTGTGTTTTTCATCTGTTTTATGAGTGTTAGCAGTTCCTTGGTGGAAGAATTTTATAGTAGCTGCTTTAAATTCTTTACAAAATAATTTTAACATTGTTTATCTTTGCATTTGCATCTTTTTTCTCCTGCACATGAATTATTTTTCTGATTGTCCATATGCTTCTCAGTTTTGGATTTTACCTGGACATTTTGGCTAATATTTTATGAGGTTCTGAGATTTAAAAAAATTCCTATGGGAAATGCTGTTTCTCTTGTAAAAATGACTCTTAGTAGTAACTTTAATATATGACCATATTGCAAATTGATCATATTCCTATTGGGTTATTCTATTTTGTCCCCTCTCCCTCACCTCTATTCCACTGAGGGTCCTCCTCAGTGGGGAATCAATAATCACTGTGGGGTCATAACTGCACCAATAGGTTAAATGTTATGTTTCTTTTAGCAGATAATCAGTGTAATTAAGACCAGCCGACCTTATCTTCTGTGGTCTGTGATTCTAAAGTTAATTCAGTTTTCAAAGCCCTCGAGATGCTGCTTGGAACTGTCTTGGGTATATACCAGAGGTGGTTGCTCTAAGCCCTAAACTGCAGTCTTTTTATTACTCTCAAGTTCTTTTTCATACTGCACACACAAGAACCACTAATTCATATCTTTTGGGTGAGCTCAGAAAATTATTTTTAAAATGTCATGACGTGATCTCTGTGATCTCCTGCCTGTTACTTCCTTAAAACTCCTATTTTTAATTCTTGGGCCAGGATTCTGAGGGGTTAGGTTTCATTCACTGCCACCCACTCTTGCAATGACTTCTGCTTCCAGAGATAAGTAGCAAGTGGAGGGAGGGAAATAATAAATCAATAGGGGTTACAAACACACTTGGGACCAGCCCTGACTGTACTGTAGACCTTAGTTCCCTCCCCTCATGGGCTCTGTTTCACTTTGGATGCCACCGTTAGGAGTTTGATTGGGGTCTGGGACACAAGGAAATGGGACAAAAGGAATAATCCAAGATTTCTGTGTTCTCGCTGAGTGGGAACAATCCTCTTTTCCATTTGATGAGCCAGAACCAGGGGCTTCCCCTGGAGTTCTTCCTAAAACTTAGTGCTCATATCTGGATTTCAGACTATTTTCTCAGGGTAATGGAAAGACAGATATGGTAAATTTCCCATCAGTTTTGTGGAACTTCGAATTCTGACTCTTACTTATCTTTCAAATTCCTAAAATAACTGAGCCATGCACTTTGTTCAGACTTGATTCAGTGGGAAAGTCAGGGGAGACTCTATTTAGTCTAGCATGTCTGAAACTGTAACTTCTCTGGAAAAACTTTTATTCTAGCAGTTCCATATTTTGCTTATTTTATTTTAAAATACCTTTTATTCTTGGACCTTTCATTTATCTTTTAAAAATAATTAATAACAGTAGTAAAATATCTTTTAACTAGGAAAAGGTTTACTTATATAACCTAGATAAGAGAGATTCATTATCTTAAAAATAAAATTTTTGGGCTGGAGAAATGGCTTAGTGGTTAAGGCACATGCCTGCAAAGCCTAAGGACCCATGTTCAACTTTCCAGATCCCACGTTAGCCAGATGAACAAAGGTGAGGCAAGCACAAGGTCACACATGCCCACTAGGTGGCACAAGCATCCTGAGTTTGATTTCAATGGCTGAGGCCCTGGCACACCAATTCTCTCTCTCTCTCTAAAATAAAATAATAGCTGGGCATGGTGGTGCACGCCTTTAATCCCAGCACTTGGGAGGCAGAGGTAGGAGGATCACTGTGAGTTCAAGGCCACCCTAAGACTACATAGTAAAATCCAGGTCAGCCAGGGCCAGAGTGAGACCCTACCTCGAAAAACCAAAAAAATAAATAAAATAAAATAAAATAAAATAAAAATAAATAATAATAATAAATAAAATAAAATAACAAAATATAAGTATTGGGGGCTAGAGAAATGACTCAATTGTTGAGAACATTTCTTTGTGCAAGCATGAGAGCCACAAAAGTTCTGAGAGATCATTCAAGTTCAATCCCCAGGATCCAGGGCAGCAGAGCAGGAAGAATCATTGGAGCTGGGAAGTGGGGGAGGTGGAGAAAATGGCAAGTTCTGAGATCAGAAAGAGTTTCTGGCTCAAGTAAGAATGGAGAAAGTGAGCACATGGGACACAAAATGAATACATACACGTGCATACAGCACACATAATGCACATGTACACACACACAAACACACTGCCACCACCACCACCCAAAATAAATAGATAAGATGAAAATTTCTTTGCCTCCTAATTTGAATTTTTATTGTGTTTTTATTTGTATCATAGTATTTCCTGATCTTTTCTGAGTCCCAGTAGTTCACTGAACACAATCATTCAATATTAGCCATAGTTCTATTTGAAATGGTAAAAGTGTTAACATCAACCTTGTTTCTCTTTGAGTATAGCTTTGCTGTATTCATACATTGTGATATGTACTTTTATATATTTCACCTTCTCCCCAAAAAGTAGGTTTCTATTGATTTTTATTTTGTTATATTAAGCATTAAAACCAATGCTTGTTTTGGATGTATTAATGTATTTCATAATAAAGCCTGTAGCTTGGTGTGGTGGCTCATGCCTTTAATCCCAGCACTCGGGAGGCAGAGGTAGGAGGATCACTGTGAGTTTGAGGCCACCCTGAGACTACATAGTGAATTCCAGGTCAGCCTGAGCTAGAGTGAGACCCTACCTTGGAAAAACAAAAACAAAAACAAACAAACAACAAAAAGAATAAATCCTGTATAACTTACTGATGGTGCTAGAATATTCTTAGTGTACTTTTAAAATTTTTATTTATTTATTTATTTGAGACAGAAAGAGGGAGTGAGAGAGAGAAAGAGTGACAATGAGCTTGCCAGGGCCTCTAGCCACTGCAAATGAACTCCAGACACATGTGCCACCTTGTGCATCTGGCTGACTTGGGACCTGGAGAATTGAACTGGGGTCCTTAGGCTTCACAGGCATGTGCCTTAAGCGCTAAACCATCTCTCCAGCCCTCTTAGTGCATTTTTATCTTTCTTTTATTTTATGTGACTTGTGTATAAGATAAATCATAATTTTGTGACTCTATTAGTTAGTAAAATAAAATAGCTATCTGTTTTTCTTTCCCATGGTGATCATTGATTTGAAGTTCTATATAATTCTTAAGTTGGTTCTCTATCTTACTAATTGATTTTTCTGCAACATTAATGTTATTATTAACCATTTTTATTTTAGATATTTTGTTTATTTATTTATTTGAGAGAGAAAGAGAGAGATGGAGGGAGAGAATGGGTGCACCAGGGCCTCTAGCCACTGCAAATGAACTCCAGATGCATACACCACCTTGTGCATCTAGCTTACTTGGGTACTGGGGAATCGTAACCTGGGTCCTTAGGTTTCACAGGTAAACGCCTTAACTGCTAAGCCATCTCTCCACCCTATTAGCCACTTTTACTACTGATTTCATTTGTTCACAATGAGTTTTAACTTCATTCTTTTGTTCTTTCAAGGATGCCAGAGGAATCTCCCTGTGGTCTTGCGTTTTGTAAGCTTGCCCAGAATTTCCCAGTGGCCAGGTCTCTTGAGCGTTGCTCTGAGGTCTATTCTTTTGCTCATCTATTGAAAGATGCTGAATTGTCCACATTCTAGATTTGAGGTTGTTTCTGATGGGATGCCCTTAATCCTCCTGTCCAAGTGGGGCAGAGCGATACTGGCTCATTAAGGCTATTGAAGTTTAGAACTTCAGCTTGCTTCATAATCTGAAATTTCAAAATTTTAGTCCTGGAGAGATGACTCAGTGATTAAAGATGATTGCTTGTAAAGCCTGATGGCCTGGATTTGATTCCCCAGTATTCACATAAATCCAGACTTACCAAGTGGGGTATGTATCTGGAGTTTGAAGTGGCAAGATGCCCTTGCATGCGTATTCATTCTCTCTCTCTCTCTCTGTCAAAACATGGAGTTTAGTGTCTGTGCCAAACAAGAAATTTATCATTTTTATCTTACTACTTTTCAGAATACCAAGTATTTCTAAATATGGAGCACAACTCACGAGAGAAGATTGAAGTGAGAATCTTCTTGCAGTCACAGTGCTATACCAGTGTTATTGGGCATTGGTATCAGGTCCCTTTGACCCTCAGGCTCTCAGATGAGAAGAAATAAAGCCAGACACAGTGTGTTACTTGAGTCTGCACTTACCATTGGGAGACGTCTCAAGCTGGACGTAATGAGGCATCTGTATACAATACAAGCCACGAGCTGGCTCCAAGAAGTCTAGAGCCAACCAGTCTTCCCCTTGACCCCACATGACTTCTGATACCATGTTCTAAGGTTGAGCTGGCAGCTGGTGCCAACTTCATCCTTTTAAATTTTGTAAGTTAGAGTGTACATTTTCTGTAGAATATGAAATATGCTCAAAATCCTTGTCAAACATTTTGGGTGTAAATGTAGAATTTTTTTACCCTTTGACAGAAAATGTCATGGATATTTTAAGAGGAAAAAGAGAAAAGGGGCCTTATTTGAATTCTTTCATGCTGCCATCTTCCCAGAATGACAATATATTTTCATCTTACCTTCCTTACTTGTTATTTTTATCAGAAAATCTTTTCTGTGTCATGTCTGGTAGAGTCTTACTTTCCAGGTATATACTTTTTACTGAATTTTCATCTTTCTGATAATAGTGCCTGTCATCGTCTTCAATCCTATTTTTAAAACTCATATTCTTTCCTTATAAAATAACACAAAATCTCCACAAAATTCCCCCTGTCCCTTTATGTGAAGTCAGAAGTCAGGAGATGGAGTTGTGTGCCAGCTTCACCTTTCTTGATATTTCATACTCTTTTCTGGTATGGCGTTAAGATGTTTAAGTAGAAGGAAAAACATATATATTACAACCATCTCCATGTTCTTAGCTCTCCTCTAGGTCTCTCAAAATTTGTGGATCTAGTTCATTTACACTTGTTTTATTGACTCTCAGGTGATGGGGGAAGTTCATGGCCCGTGTTCTGGGTACAGATCAGACTCTCTATCATAAAACAGTCTCATGTTTCCGAAGTGCACATCTGTCACTGCAGTGCAAGGTCTTCTAGGGCATTTTGATTACTCATTCCCCAACTTACTCAGGCTAGTATAATCACTGAAGATAAAGCTTTGTAAGGATTGGTAAGACGATTGTAGGAACATCAAGCAGTAAGAACTATATATAATCTTTCCTCTGCCTCATAATCTCTTTCTCTACACACGCATGCGTGCACACGTGCGCTTGCACCCCCCCCCAATCTTCTCACAGAAGACTAGAGTCAAGAGTGGAAGGGACCTCTACTGCTTACTTTCCCATTACTTCCCAGGTTAAAAGCACAGCCAAGATGTACTGACATCTCCAAACTCCAGACTCCTGGAAGAGAAAACTTAGGGCTTAGATTGGGTGCTTTCACCTATATGAACAGGAGAAGGCAGATGCATGTCTGCTGTGGGACTAGTTCTCAGAAAGGAACTATTTAGGCTGGAAAGATGTCGTAGTTACTGTTGCATTGCTGTGGTAAATGTCTAAGAAGATGGCTTGAGAGGAGGAAGGACTTATTTTGGCTCATGGTTAGGGTGGTCATTCCACTGTCACTGAGTTCTGTGGTCTGGTGAGACAGGGCATCTTGGTGGTGGAAACATGAGGAGGAAGAAGCTATTCATTTCATCATGAACAGGAAGCAGAGAGAAGGAGATCTGAAGGGGTTAGGAATGAGATAGCTCTAAAGCCTCATTTACCTTTAAGGGACCTATTCCTGCCTTACATCTTGAAGTTTTCAGAACCATCCAAAATAGAACCACCAGCTTGGAATTTAAGCTTTAACATATGAGACTGTAGAGAACATTTTATATTCACATCATGACAAATGAAGTCACCAAAGGGATTTTCCACAGCACCTCCCTCCTAGAACTTTACTGGCTAAGAAATTGTTAAGGGCATGACAAGTGTGATTTCCTTTCTGGTCTCTTCATCTTGATTCTTTCTAGAGTCTTAGATGTTTCTATTTCTCAAGAATGCCCGATGTTCATCCTCCAAGGGCAGAATCCTGAACACCTAATTTTTTTTTTTTTTAGCTTTAAGAGAAGCCAGCGTTGAGTCAGGCGTGGTGGTGCACACCTTTAATCCCAGCACTTGGGAGGCAGAGGTAGGAGGATCACCGTGAGTTCGAGACCACCCTGCAACTACATAGTGAGTTCCAGGTCAGCCTGAACTAGAGTGAAACCCTACCTCAAAAAGCCAAAAACAAGCATACAAACAAACAACAAACAAAGAGAAGCCAGAGTCTTCATTCTTTAATCCTTCTCTTTATATGACAGTTTCCTTATTTATAAAAAGTGGTCACAATGATATCCCTGGCTATTGGGAAATTAAGTAAGATCATGTATATAAAAATTACCTAGAAGAGTACCTGGCATATGACATGAATGCAAATATTTTGGAGCCATGTTCTGTCATATTCTTGAACTGGACACTAATTTAATTGCCCTGGATTTCTTCTGTATTTCGTTTTGTGACAGCACACCCTCTGTGGTGGGCAGGAGTCTGTGCTTTGGGAACTGGACTGGGATTTGTCCACTCCTGATGTAGCAGAAGCTTTCTATTTTACATTAGTTTCTTAAGGAGTGTCATTCTATTTGAAAATTCTTTTTGTACTTTGAGTTCTAACACTTTGGCCAAGAAACTTGAAAATGCTAGGTGATCCTGGGTGCTTTTCAGTGTTCCTAATTACCTCATGGTGGTTTAGCCCTATTCTTCTCAGTCCAAGCTCTTCATGAAGCAAGTGGATGATAGAGAATTCAATTGTTTGTATCCATCGAGGATCTCAAGTTTTTCCTGTCTTTGGACTTCCCCCAAGCTCTCAGAATAACTAAGAAAATCTTGAGTGAGAGTTTTTACATTTTTTCTTTGGTTTTATCCCCCCCCCCATTGCTCTCTTTTGTCCCCCACCCTTTCCACGGAACTACTTCTTCTCAACTAGTGCCTCTTCTATTTTGATGTCATCTTTTGGGCTGTCCTCCATCATCCATGGCAAATACCATACAGGTAACAGCAACTGCTGTGAAGTCATGAGTGCAACTGCCTCTCTGTGCCTGGAAGACAGCTTTCTTAAGCACCCTTCCCAGTACCTTTCTATTTGTTTTTTGAAAACTTTTCAAGGGTTTTTCTCTAGCCTAGGCTGACCTGGAATTCACTATGTAGTCTCAGGCTGGACTTGAACTCACAGAAATCCTCCTATCTCTGCCTCCTGAATGTTGGGATTAAAGGCGTGCACCGCCACGCCTGGCTGTCTTTCCAGTCTTTGCACCTAGCAGCTCACCCTGGTTCATGTCCATTGGGTCTGTGTTTATCAAGTACTTGCTCCCATCCTTTGAGTGTTTAACTTTATAATCTGAAATAATTACTTTAGTGGGCAGAGCCATTATTTTCTTTATATAATAGCTTGATTATTTAGCAAAATGATCAACGTTATTCCACTTCTGATTCCTGGGAAGGGTTGAGGCAGATGTTATGTTGTCTGAGTCAATACCTATTGGATTCTAGTTATTTAAAATGGCAGGCAATTGCTCAAGGACAGGGACCAAACCTCATCTTTTATCTTCTGTACCTACAGCAGAGCCTGTTACTAAAGAGAACAATAGCTACAGTCTATTGAGCTTTTAGTAGGTGCCAGACACTTTACATACATTATCCTGTTCAATAGGCATGGTCATTACACAGAAAGAAAGAGGCATCTCCGTTCTTGTGGCTTAGACAGCTATATTATAGAGAAGTTAGTTAACAGGTCCAAGATCCCTCCATAAAGTCACGGTGGGCTTGGGTTCACAAGCCATGGGCCATCTTCCAGGTCAGGGCCTTAGATACCACACAGTCTGTCTTACCCACTGTGGCCCTCAAAATGACTGTGAATTGAGCACAGGACCTCTTCTTTTTCACTGGAGTCATTTCCAAAAGCACAGTGGAATCTGATTTTTGAGAATATCTTCCTTCCTAAGATATCCTGACTTACAGTCCACTCTTCCCTTAAATTCCTATGATCTGTCTTCTAAAAGTTAATATTTGCATTCAACTTTACTCCATTGTTTTGTTTTCATCTATCATAATGGACAATATGACAACTTTCATTAAAATTCATATTATCTCCACCTTGACCATCATTCCTTTCCTGATGAGCAGAAGAAAGTATAATATGACACTTTTGATGACTTCACTTCCTGTTACTCCTTTCCCTAATTCAGTGTCCTTGGAACAGGATAATTTTCTATATTATATCCTAACTGGACTTCCTTCCTGATAAACTTAAGACTATCATGTAAGCATATATCCCATACTGTGTTGTTCTCCTCATATATTACATTTTGTTGCATCAGTGATTTCTTTGTGCATATATGACCACTGTTAAAATGTAAAAGTCCTAGTTGCTCTGTCTTATTCTTTGTTGGTTTTAGACTATTGACCAATTAAAAGACATATATACCACAATACGCCTGAATCCTTAGGTTGAATATTTTTTCTCAGTGGAATTATTGAAGATAACAATTCCAACTCCCGTTAAAAATATTGTGATTTGAGAAGCCGGGCGTGGTGGCGCACGCCTTTAATCCCAGCACTCAGGAGGCAGAGGTAGGAGGATCGCTGAGAGTTCAAGGCCACCCTGAGACTGCATAGTTAATTCCAGGTCAGCCTGGACCAGAGTGAGACCCTACCTCGCAAAACCAAAAAAAAAAAATATATATTGTGATTTGAATCTAAATTGTCCCCTGTAGGCTTATGTGTTTGAATACTTGATCCCCAGCTGGTGGCAATTTGGGAAAGAGGCGGAGCCTTTGGGAGGTGGAGCCTTGCAGGAAGATGTGAGTCATTGATAGTGGAGCTTGGGGCTTATTAGTTCATTCTTACTGGGTGTTCCCAAACCAGCTTACTCTGAGATTTCTTTCTTCCTGCTGCTGTGACAAGATGTGAAGCCCTGCTATCTGCTTGTGCCATGACTTCCCCACCATGATGAAACTTCCCCTCAAAACTGTAAACTGAAATAAACCCACTCCCCGTATGCACGCACTGCTTCTAGTCAGGTGCTCTGTCCCAGCAATGAGAAGGAAACTGCAACAAGAAGTTCAAAGATTGGCAGGAGTATACAGTGCTGGTTAAAGTCTATGGGTGACCCTCATGTTCTTGGCCAACATGGAGATGGGTATCTTCAGGTGTCTCTCCACTAGACAGTAGTCCAGATGGTCATTGCAAAATTCATTCTCAGTTCCAGCATTTTCTAGAGGCTGACAGATAAATGTGTGCAGTTTCATGTCATCATTGGGCATTTCTGAAGTTTTCTGTTAGAATTGCAGGCTCATGGTCTCTGGAAAAGCATTCTTATACACAAACTCAAGCTATTATATCCTAATAGCTAACATATATATATATATATGGCATATGACTTGAATTCAGCAATGGGTGTGTTGTTTATGAGAGAGATTGTATTTATGAGAGAGCTCTTGCTTGCTGGCATAGCATGTGTATGAGTGTGCCTACACCAGCATAGACAAGATGATCTCCTAACTGTCACCATTTCCCTTACTTTCCAGCAGAAACACTTCTTAGTAGGACCAGCTGGTGTCTGAGACACAAGCTTGAGAGTTAAGTATCATCTTGACTAAAAGTTTGAAATTATTTGTTAAGTGCATTTGCATTTTCAACCTTTCTATTGACTTTTTAATTTTAGAGAGAGAGAGAAAGAGGAGAGAGAAGGAGAGAAATTGGGGTGCCAGGGCCCCAGTCACTGCAATTGAACTGCAGATGCTTGGGCCACCTAGTGGGCCTGTGAGACTTTGCACTTGCCTCACCTTTTTGCGTCTGGCTTATGTGGGATCTGGAGAGTTGAACATGGGTCCTTAGGCTTTGTAGGCAAGCACCTTAATCACTAAGCCATCTCTTCAGCCTGACAATTTTCCTAATGAACATAATATATTGGTTGTGTAGTATGCAGAGTTGTTCAGTAGTTGGGTAAGCCTATTGATGGATTTGATTACCCAGCAACCTGTGTAGCACATCTAGTACGATGCCTGTTAGCCAGGAGAAAGGAAGCTTCTAGCTCAGTTACAACTTGATTTTTTCAGTGTCCTGAGATTGATAACATGTGTTATCTTACTGTCTGGTTTAGGTGGGCATCTATGAGCTTTGGAATTGTCCTGTGATTTTTTGGGTGGAGGAGGGGCGCTCAGAGGACTCTGACCACTAAGGAGGAGGGATGTGGGATGTTATCAGCTTTATCAGTTTCAGTTTTGTTCTAGAAATAAATCCAGTTTGTTAACATAGTTCTTGGATCCTTTGCTTTTTTTTTTTTTTTTTTTGAGAGAGACAGAGAAAGAGAGAGACAGAGAGAGAATGGGAGTGCCAGCAGCCTCTCAGCAGCTGTGAACGAACTCCAGACACATGCGCCCCCTTGTGGGCAAGTGTAGCACTGCAGTCTTGCATCACTTTTTGCGTCTGGCTAAACATGGGACCTGGAGATTTGAATGGGAGTTGTTAAGCTTTGCAGGCAGGCATCTTAACCCCTAAGCCATCTCTCCAGCCCAGATTCTTTGCTTCTTCACAAAGTAAAGTCTTCATTGAGAAGTGAACTTGATTCGCAAGCTCCTAGATCACGTGTCTTCATGTGCAAGACATCACTGGCCTGTGGGGTCCTTGCTTTCCTGAGGCTCTGCCCCTCTTTCTGTTGGGGGCTTCATGAGAAGGATGGCTTCTCAGTGGTTTGGAGTCTCGTCTCTTCTCTGCATCTCAGATTGCCACTCTCAACCTTGCCTTTCTATTGACATCCATGTTGTGTCCCCTGAGGTCATCTATCTGGTTCCTGGAGGAGCTGGAGGACCTCATACAAAAGGAATGCTATTTCCTCAAGTCTGTGCCGCTTCCCTACTTGAGGGTGTTATAGTTCAAATCTGAAATATATCCCACAGGCTCACATGCTGAATGCTTGGTCCCAAGATGGTGGTGGCACTGTTTTGTGATGTTGTGGAAACTCTAGGAGGTAGGACCTCACTGGAGGAAGCAAGTTGCTGAGGGCATGCCTTTGAAGGTGCCAGAGCCTCCAGTGTTATGTTCCTTCTCCCTCTCTGCTTGCTGGCTGCCAAGGCATGAACTGCTCTGCTCCATCACCCCTCCCTGTGATGCTGGGCTTGTACTTCTGAAGCCTGTCAGGGACTTGGTCACAGCACAGAGGGAGGGTCTCACCATTCTTCCTCAGAACTCGAGCTGTCATTGCTTCTCCCACTGTGGAGGGCTCCCTGAAGGCAGAGCTCCATCTGCACTGCCATGGAGACCAGCCCTAAAGAGATTCTTGGGAAGGTGCAGGCTTGGGTCCTGCACGAAGCCTCTGACAAAGCATATTTCTATTCACAGTTTTCTATGATGTTTTCTTTAAGGTCCACTTATACTTTGTCTGAAAGGAAAACCTGCCAGCACCTGCAGAATCAAAACCCAGAGATTAAGATTTCCTAGTGACTCCTTGGCTTGCCCACAATGCATGTCCCTAAAGATGTTTGTGGAAAGAAGGTGGCTTAAAAGGGGATGCCTATATGAAAATGTGAGAAAATGGGCTATTTTCAGTGTTGCTATGCTTTAGAGCTTAGAAAATTGGGAGCCAAATAAAGGACTAACCCAATCTGTTTCCCGCTGTGTTTCCCTGGGACAGTCTCTGCAGGCCTCACTTCCTGACTTCATTAAGAGATTCTCTGTCACCACGTTGAATGGAGCCCTGACTCGGGTGAGATTGCTTTACAGGATGTATTCTGAGCAGCTCAGTGGCAAGCCTGTTGGCAAGCCTGTTGCTTTAGATACTGCAGAGAAGAAGGATGTGGTTTTGTTTGGAGATAGAATGAGACTGTTGCTACTGAGGAAAGTAGGAAAGGGGAGGATTCTGACGAGTGACTCGAGCATGGTGCCAGGGTCTTCAAAGCTATAGCTTCGAAGTGACTAATTGGATTAAACCCAGAAGTTCGGACAAGCTGGGGTTAAGCTTTAAGTAACATGTGGGGACAAGTGGCTTATCACAGCAGCCTTTTGCAAACTTGCTATATTTGCCCAGGGGGAGTGGAGGGAATGCAAAATTTATGAACCACCTACTAGAAATGAGTGCTACTTTAATTACGTTATTTTATTTACTCTTAAACCACCAAAGATTTAAGAACGAAGACTCATACTATTGTTACCCTTGTTTGTACATTAAGGTAGATACTGAGAGTTAGTTATCAGATCAAGGTTATTAGTTATTAGAATTTCGCTTGGACCTTGAAGCCCACATCTTGGAGGTGGCAGGTGTTAAAGGAAATTATACGAAAAAAAAATCTTGGCTTACATTAACTATTCTACATGGCTAATTGATTAGAATTTCACTAATTGTGTGGAGTTGGAATGTTGCAAGTCTGGAGATAAATTATCTTGGGCTATTTTAATCCTTTAAATAGCATTTATTGCCCATCTCTCTGTGTGTGACCCAACATCCTTATGGCCATTAGTAAATTCTTTTGGAATGTACAAACAGATCTTTTGTTTCCGTCAACCCAGAAGCTCCACTGTGTTGCTGAAGCTACCTTGAATTCACTCTGTAGCCTAGAAAAGCCTTGAACTTTCGATCTTCCTGCCTTAGCTGAGATTACAAACCTGGACCACCAGGCCCTGCTTGTTTTATATATTTGCTTGTTTGTTTGTTAATATTTATTTATTTACTGATGGGGAGCAGGGGACGTTGAGATAGATTCTGTGTAGTCTCAGGCTGACCTTAAACTCATGATCCTCCCATGTGCTGGAATTATAGGCATGTACCATTTCTTTCTTTCTTTCTTTCTTTCTTTCTTTCTTTTTCTTTCTTTTTTTCTTCTTTTTTCTTTTCTTTTGTAGAAAATCACTTCTTTATTATAGTCAGCTGGCAACCCCCTATTTAGTACAGTTATACTCAAAATGGGCATGGGCCCATGTGGCAGTAAGATACTCTGGGAATGACCCAGGCATGTCATTGCCACAGACAATGCAGAGGGAGGTTACTAATGGCACTTCTGCCCTTCATAGGCCAAGGTGCTTATTCCACATTGGTAGCAGGAGTGCCTTAATTTTGGTGACCACATGTAGAACTCAAATTGTTTGTCCCCTTTTATGGCTTAAGAAAGTGGGACCCTCAATTCAGGATGACTTACACACACACACACACACATGCACACACGCACGAGAGAGAGAGAGAGAGAGAGAGAGAGAGAGAGAGAGAGAGAGAGAGAGAGGAAGAGAAAGGGGGATTTTAGAAGGCACCGACTCTAGCCTTGAGCACCTCTGGAGAAGGTGTGATTATGAGGACACTGATGGGTTTACTGGCAACAAGCCTTTTCTAATTAACCTCGTTCTCTTTGTTGAAAGGATTGCTGGGTATGGCAAAGTGGGAGGAATAACCTTAATAATTGCTGCCGGGGATAGCAGTTGAGGTGCAGCTCGTTTCTCATAGACTAAGTATAATACTGCTCCAATGCCTCCCTCTTTTGCAAGCATTTTCTTACCTCCTGGCTGTGACCCAGATCAGGTTCTTTTTGGACCTTATGGTTTACTGCCATCGCCCTGAGGCACTTCTGACAACTGACTGTCACAGTTTGCTTCTGTATTGATAACTGTCACCCAGAACCCTTCAAGTTCCGGAGCCCCCTCACCTCCTAGCCTCTACTGAGGAGAGCATCAATGTTAAGTTCTTCCATAAACATGAGAACCACCTTGAATGTGTGAGTAGACAAGGATGGCTTCCTGAAAGGGAGCAGAGCAAGCGGGGGTTTAAAGCAAAGCAGGGTGGGAGCGAGGAGTACGCATCAGTAGAGTGCAGCCCATGTACTGGGAGGGCAGATGGCATATGGACATGGAATAAGATGAGGAAGCCAAAACAACCCTTGCTGACTGAAGGGGTCTCACAGGAGCCACGGCCTCATGTGTGTGAGGAAGAGGCCGTGCTTGAAGTGGGAGAGGCAGCAGCTGTTGTGCTGTTCTGTCTGTGTGTAACAAATCAGCCCCATATGTAGTTTGAGCATCCTTAATCCAAAAATCTGCAATTTGCAATGCTCCAACATCTGAAAGTTTTTGAGTGTTGACATGTAACTAGAAGTGGAAAATTGCATACCTTGCCACATGAGGCATGACAGTCAGAATGCAGGTGCACTAAAAATGTATAAATTACCTTCAGACTATAAGATGTAATAAAACATCATGAATTTTGTGTTTATTCACATTTTGTCATTATGTAAGTACAGATATTCCAAAGACTGAAAAAGATCTGAAATCTGAAACACTTTTGGTCCTAAATAATTTTGATAAAGGATTCTCAACTTGTCATTAATTAAGTCAAGAAATTTGCAGTTTGACTGTCCTCTAAATACTTTTGTTTATGCCAATATATTAATGCTACTCTTAAAAAATTTTTTTATTGACGAATGCTACTCTTATGTTTGGTTAGAAAGGCTTCTCTTATCAGATGACAGTAACCATGGGGGTGACTCAAAACTCATCAAAATACTGAAAAGAAGTCATAGTGCAGTGTTTAGCACTGACACATCTCTATCACACCCTTCAAGGTTCAGGGACCATTGTGGAAGAGGTGGCAGAAAGAATGTAAGAGCCAAAGGAGGAGAGGAGTGCTTACAATACTGTCTTCCAGACACAAAATGTCCTCGGTATTCATGACCCACAGTGGCTGGCAGCTACCTACCCAAGACCTGCATAATCTGAGGAAAAATGATGACATCAAAATAGAAGAGAGATTAGTTGGAAAGGAGAGATTCAGTGGAGGAGTGATTTGGGAGGGGAAAAAGGGAGAGTGGTGGCCGGGCATTATGATCATGGTATATTGTCTGTATGTATGGACATTGTCAATAAAAAGTTTTAAGAAAGGAATTTTCAGGGCTGGAGAAGATGGCTTAGCAGTTAAGGCACTTCCCTGCAAAGCAAAGGACCCCAGTTCGATTCCCCAGAACCCACGTAAGCCAGATGCACAAGGTGGTGCATGCATCTGGAGTTCATTTGCCATGGCTGGAGGTCCTGGTATCCCCATTCGTGCTCTCTCTCTACCTCTTTCTCTCTCATAAATAAATAAATAAATAAATAAATAAATAAATAAATACAAGAATGTAAAATATTTTAAGAAAACAATTTGCAGTTTGTGTAGCAGGCAGACTTGTTGCTACTGGGTCACCTTCAATTGGGAGGAGCTGACTGGATTTCTACTTCCAAGATGACACACTTAGCTACCAAGTTGTTGCTGGCTGTGGGCTAGGAACCTGGCTGGGCTGAGGGCTGGAGGTCTTAGTTCTTTTCTACATAGACCTCTTTATGTGAAACCCTCCACAGGCTGCTTTAGTCCCCTTGAAGCATGGTGGCTGGGCTCCAAAAGTGGGCATCCAGAGAACCAGGCAGAACTTCTTTGCCTTGCGACATTTTAGCCAGAAGCATCTTTTTGTTGTTGATACATTTTGAATGTGGAGTCCCACACAGAAGTATGTCCATTTATAAGTAGGGAGCATAATTTATTTATTTGAGAGAGATAGAGCAGATGAGAGAGATAGAGAGAGAAAGGGCATGCCATGGCCTTCAGCCGCTGCAGATGAACTCCAGAGAAATGCACCACCTTGTGCATCTGGCTTATGTGGGTACTGGGGAATAGAACCTGGGTTCTTTGGCTTTGCAGGCAAGTGCTTTAATTGCTAAGCCATCTCTTCAGCCCTGAATCTTAGTTCTTGATGAGAAAGTTGTCAGAATTACACCGTAAGAAGAGTAGGAGGGATAGAAAATGGGCATGTTCTTTTTTGCATATGTTTGTAGAGTATGTGTGTTGTAATATGGTGTGTGTGCATGTTGTGTGAAGTGTGTGCCCCATGTGCACACATGCTGTGGCCAGAGGAGACCAGTCTTGTTCTATCCCTCAACCAGGTATTTCCTTGAGACAGACCCTCTCACTCTACCCTGAGCCGCTGTTTTTGGTCAGTGAGCCCCAGGGATTCGCCAGGCTCTGCAGGACTGGGGTTTCAAATGTGAGTAGCCATGTCAGCTTTTTCCATGGGTGATAAACTAGGTCAGGCCAGCATGCTCGTGCAGCGAGTGCTCTTATTTGCTTATTCATCTCCACTGCCTGTTGTGATCATTTGTAGAAGACACAGACTGAGTGCCTGTACTTCCAGCACTCAAGGATTGCGAGTTCAAGGCCAGTCTGGGTTACATAGTCAGACACCATTGCAAAACTTAAAAATAAAATTACCAAAGAACAGAAACAGTTTACTACCAAGTCTAAAGAAGATTGGGTGCAAAGGAGAGAAGAGGTTCCAGTGTCTTTCCACCTTTGGTTTTCAGACGTCCAGTTTGTTTTGAGTGAACGCTCACTTCTACCAGGTCATTCACTGGTATTGGTAAGTTCCCAGGAAAGGGAGAATGTCTGCTGTGAGCACAGGGAGCTTTTCGTGATGGAGCCACGGGTCCTTCCCCTCTAGCTATGGTTCAGGTGCAATGAATGGAATTAAGTTTTCTTCTGGTCTGGTCCAAGGAAGGTGGCCCCTTATAATTGGAGAGACAACAGAGATAGACCTAAGGGATTTGTGGAGGGCATCTTGTGTGCCTTGGAGCATGTGTAGCTGTGTTCCCCATATTCTTTCATGAAGTAAATGGCTTCACAGACAAGCCCTGGCATGGTATAGAGAATAAGGGGCTATAGGCTAAGCGACTAGGACATAGTTGGCACATGAGAGGATTTGGGGGTTTTCCATCTAGGACAGAGAAGCTCAGGACCCAGAGCCCTCACCGTAAAAATGATGTCCCAACTAGAGCTGTTTGGGGTTTTCTCCTGCTTGTCAGCCTGGTGAGGCTTATTCTGGGCAGGAGAAACCCTGGTAAGAGCTGCTTCATCTTGTCTAATGGGAAGTTTGCAGATTGGGTGGTTAAAACTTTTTAAAATTGTCAACTGTTGTTCTATATGCATAATGTTTGTTTTTTCTTTTAAATGTAGGAGAAAAAATGATGTGGAGAATAATATGGGTTGGGGAACTACACTGTCTTCAGAATCAGTGAATCAATTATTATAGCCTATTCTTTTAAGAAACTGGTGCCTCTTAAACAGTCACTGTGGCTCAAGGGGGAGCATCAGGTTTTGGGAAAGTTAAAGGCATTTGAACTTGGAACGGAGGACTTGCACCTGGTTGTGATGAATATGTTTTATATGTTGGGTAGGTTAAATTTCATCTCAATTATGTGATTTTTTTTTTCCTTTGTCTTAACTCCATGAGGGAGCATGATTCTTTGATTTTCTTTAAGGCTGTAATACATCTATCAATAAGCCAAAAAAAATCAGAGCCCTCAAGAATCATTTAAATCTAAAACAGTCTTATAAATTGTAACTTCCTCAGGATTAGATGCTAAATTACAAACTTAAGTTTTACTTAATTTAATTTAAATTGTCAGACAGCAAACATTTATCAATAGATTACTCTGCTTCAAGTACTGATGTAGATGCAGGACAGATAGTGGAAGAAGAACCATTCTCTGCCCTCAGGAAGCTATCGATTAATTTTGTAGTAAACTAAATATGCAAACAAGTAAAAATATATGTATGAATATCAGAGTTATCAAAATGAGATAATCTAAGGAACTGATGGGTGCTATGGTGGAAAACAAAAGTTAGCAAGATGATAGAACTTGGCTCTGGCCATAAGGGTGGTATTTGAGAAGAAAATGGTCATATCATAATTTAATTGATGCCATTTGCACAAAGAAGATTTTTACTGGACAAAGCCCAGTGGAAGGATAGAAATAAGGCTACTGACTGGTGGATAGTGTGCAAAGGAAGAAGGGGAGGATTAGGGCTGTGGTGAGGTCATCAGGGGTGGACTAGCACAATAGCCTTTGACTATTAGTGAGGTGTTCGGTTTTACTCTAGGAGCACGAGAAGCTACTGGAAGGTTCTGGCATTTGAGTGGCAGTGTATCATTTATGAATGTCACTCTGGCTAAGTGTGACAAATGGGCTGTAGATAAATAAGACTGGGAAGTAAGAGAGTCCTGCTTTATTCCAGATAACATGTGCTGATGGCTTAGTCTAGGGTGTAGCAAGGGAGGTGATGATTGGGTATGATTTCTGTAGGAGCTGAACAGATAAAATGCACACAAGTTTGAGTGTGAGTTGTGAGAGAAGGAAAGGAAATAAGGACAGTAACTGGCAGGCTTTTGGCCCTAGGAATAAAGTGGACAGATGGCCAGATGGTTTCCTAAAAAGGAGAGCATGCAATAGAGCAGCTATAAGGAGTGGACATGGACGTTCCTGTTTGGTTAGGTTCAACTCAAGGCTGTTATTTAACATCTAAGTGAAGATATTGGCTTTGCACTTGGATACCTAGGTGGAGGTGGAAACTGAGGCAGGAGCTGTGAACTTGTCAGTTAGCAACCAAAAGAAGACACTTAAGCCAGTGAGACCTGGTGAGATTCTGTGGAAAGAAAGGAGATGAGGTGAAGCCCAAAGCTCCAGGGTTCCTCGCATTTAGAGAAGTCCCAGGGGACCAGGAGATGGAGCAGGCAAGCTCAAGTCCCAGGAGCAGGAGAAGGAAATGTCAGAAAGCACTCATTGCCAACCGCAGTCACCTCTGCCAAGAAGCTTTGCAATATGGGAAGTGACCATGAAATTTCAGGTTAGGAAGTATGGATGTGACCGCAATAAAAAAAAGCTACCTCCCTCAGCAGAGAGGTGGGGAGAGAGGAAGACAGGAAGTGAAATACAGTCAGTGTTGAAGTTTCCTTTGAAAGTCAAAGAGCTATGGGAAGGATTTAGAAGGAGATATATGACTAAATGCAATTCTTCCAAAGATGGCCAATGCTCATGCATGCTAAGGGCAAGAGCTGAGACGAATATGTAGGTTAGGCAGATGACGAGATACACAAATGAGATTATTTTCTTCTTTAAATTGTTTTAGTCATTTAATTAATTAATTAATTAATTGTGTGTGTGTGTGTGTGTGTGTGTGTGTGTGTGCATGGGTGTGCCCATCGTGGTATCTTACCATTGCAAACAAATGCCTGTCAGACTTTACATGGGTGGCTGAGGAGTTGAACTCAAGTGGGTAGGCTTTGCAAGCAATCATCTTTAGCCACTGAGCCATCTCCCCAGTCCTGAAGTTATTTTGACTTGATTACCTATATTTTCTGTTTTTATTTTCAGGTGAGACCATGAAGTGAGAGTAGGAACATAGCTCTCTCTTGTACTTCAATGTTTCGTTTTTGTGTGTGACCCACTGTGTTTAATTAGGATTGCCTGGGTGGTCATGGGACGGGGATTATTTACCAGAACACATGCATCTTACCAGTGGTTACAGTGCTGAAAAAAATACCTCCTGGCCCTGCCCAGCACACACTAAATGTCAATAACTCCTTAGGGTGGTGTATTGGCTTTCTGTTCTCCTCCAGCTTCCATGGTGGGGTGTTGGTGGACCTAATATTGTGTGGTTCTTGAGCAGTAATGTCAGTCATTGTGAGGTCATGAATGTGATGGCCATGTCATGTCCAGAGAACACTGGAGAGCAGAAATATCACTTACTTCAGAGTGCGTTCATCACAGTGGGAAAAGCTGGCGATGTTCCAAGTTTCGAGGACATAACCCTAAAGTTTTCAAGCTGGCATGGCTGTGGGTTAGTTCAGAGAATGACTTAGCTCAGTCTCACAAATTTGTTCTGTCAGTAGACAAGGGAAATAGTTTTAGCTTTTGTGGGCCATAGTTTCTCTTTCACTATTCAACACGGCCATTGTTGTGGGAAAAGAGCCATTGACAATACAGAATGAATTAATGTCACTATACTCCCATAAAATTTCACTTATAAAAGTGGCATTGGTCTGCATTTGGTCCAAGATTATAGTTTTCTGACACCAGGTTTAATTGCTTGGATGGACATATGACAGCAAAAGATTGGTAATGAGTTTTTCCAAAAACTAAAATGAGGGCTGGAGAGCTATATTAGCAGTTAAATCACTTGCCTGCAAAGCCTAAGTTCACATGTTCGACTCCCCAGATCCCATGTAAGCCAGACACACAAGGTGACACAAGTGCACAAGGTTGCGTATGTGCACAAGATGGTGCACACATCTGGAGTTTGATTGCAGTGCCTGGAGGCTCTGGTGCACTAATTCTCTCTCTCTCTCTCTCTCTCTCTCGGTCCCACTCTCTCATAAAAATAAATTAAAAAATAAAACAAAATGAAAGAAGAAAGTTGCTCAGAGATGAAGGGTATTTACAAAATATTTAGGTAGATTTGTTTTGCCGCAGGTTCACAATTGGGCAAGGAGGAAAACGAAGGCAGCAGTGCAGTAACAGCAAGGAAAAGGAGGCAGGGTGAAGGAGAGCTGCTCTCAAAGGCATTACCACCAATGTTGATGGCTGTAACGTGTTCAGTGTGCCAACAGGATGTTCCATTACATCAAGTAAAAGGAAGTTTAGCCAAAGAGCCCTAGAGGAATTTGTGATGGTGGTGTATGAGTTCCTGTGACCACAGAGGCTGTCCTGTCTCTGATAGAATGGGTGTGGATGCTCTCTAAGCTGGAGTGGCTGTGGCCGTCTATGGTACAATAATAATACATATGGTTTATGTACTATTATATGGTACAACAACACACTGGACATACCCCTTTCCCTCTATTTTCAGGGGAGAAGCTGGTTATGTGCATGTGACAATAAGAAGGATCAGGCAATGAAAGCAATTTTAATACTTCATTCTTCCTCTCTTCCTTCCCTCTTTCTCCCTTCCATTTCTCTTTTGCACACCATTCCTTGAAAGGGGATGAAGGCTTTTCAACAAGCAGGGATGGTGGCAGTAAGATTTGACAAAGGTGAGAAAAGTGAAGCGTAGTTGCCTATGCCCAAGGCTCTTCAGATTTCTCTGGGAGAATTCTGTATCTGTATACTAGAGCACATGTTAGAAATGTCGTTCATTAAGGGGAGGAGGGTGTGTTCGAACCTGGCCACCTGAGGCTATTTATTCTTCCCCTGGCAGGAGAAATCGCTCATAAACCTTGGAGAGTAAGACACCATGAAGGGGAGACTACTCAGTGACAGCTGAGGACACCGTGAGAAGTGAGGACTGGCTTTGTGGCCCTATGAATGGATGTATCATAACTGGGCTTTTCCTTTGCTGATAGGAAGGAAAAGAAGAATGAATAATACCATATGATAAAATGACATGGAACAAATGGGGAATGGAAATTAGGACATATTAATAAAAATTTAATTGTGCAATTACATTTTAGTTGGGAGATTGCCTTATTTGCTCCTTGTTTGGGTGGGAAAAATTTTCATGGGCAATTACTGTGATATTTTATGTTCTCTTTGGTGGGCTGTGGGCGAAGGCACAATGGAACTTAAAACTGCATGTGAAGCCGCAGGCTCTACTCAAACACCTGCTACTAGACTCTGATAGAATTTCCTGGGAACTACTAAGTCATTTTGACTCTGCATTTTTCTCTCTCTGTGTATCTGTGTGTGTTTGCTACATTTGGAAAAGATTCCAGAGTTGTGCCAAACATGCCTGGAAACCAATTTAAATAATTTGGAGGACTGCCTGAAAGCAAGGAATGTAGGGAAGCTTCTAGAACTGCAGAGGTAAGCAGGCTGTTCCAACACCCTTGTGGAATGCTATGTCAACAGCACCATCTTCCTGGAAGGAAAACAATTTTTCTTTAAAATTGTAATTGACATCTGTGATCATTTTTCTACTAAGGGGAAGGACCAACACATGGGTTGTAAGAAATTGTCAGCTTTTAATGTTTAAACTTCATGAGATAAAAAAATAAAAATCAAAAGATACCTGAAATCTCATGCACAGAAAAAATGTTTAGAGAATGTTATGGAATGTTCACAAGAATGAAAAAGATTAGATATGTCCAAGTAAGTAGAAAAAGCATTACTGACTGGATTAATTCCACAAGTACATATCATTTGTTAGGAAAGTCTTCTTAATCCTTCCCATGTGCTGGGCATTTGTTCTAGGTGGTGGGGTCATATAGACATGAAGCTTGCATTGTATGGAGAAGAAGTAGATATGCTGAGAATAAAGAAGAGAGGGCTAGTGGCACAGTGCTTGTCTTACCATGTGCAAGGTTCCACCCACATCATTACAAAAATAAACCACAGAAGAGGGCTGGAGAGATGGCTTAGTGGTTAAGGCGCCTGCCTGCTAAACCTAAGAACCCGGTTACAATCTCCAGGTCCCAAGTTTAGCCAGATGCAAAGTGATGCAAGGGCACAATGCCGCACTTGGCCACAAGGGGGCTCACACATCTGGATTTCGTTTGCAGCAGCTGAGAGACTGCTGGCACACCCATCTCTATCTGTCTTCCTCTCCCTCTCTCTCTCTCCAAAATAAAATAAAATAAAATAAAATAAACCACAGAAGAGACAAGAATCAGTGATAAAATAATGCTGGGAGAATGGGAGATGAATGCTGAAATGGGGAGTTTTGGTTTTCTGAGTGATGAGGAAGTAAAGCTTTATGGAGAAAGAGTGTTTCAGTAACTGTTTCAGGATGGGAGGGAGTAAGTGGTGTGTAAGAATGGACAGAAACAGCAGAGGGAATGGTAGTTGCATACACTGTAGCCTGCACATCTACAGGCCATCCTGGAGACATTATGGTTGGGAGTCAGCGGAGAGCAGTAGAGAATGAAGTCTGGGAGCAGTGAACGTGCACCACCATTGTTAAATGTTCTGTAATTCAGATGGAGCCGCTCAACTGACTTGTTTTACTAGTTCCTCGTGGATAAAATATTGGGATGAGACTAGACTCGGCCAGCAGGAGCTCAAGTAAGAAGGCCTGTTAAGAGGCTATTGAAACGGTGCAGGTGAAAAGTGATTAGTGACCACGGGTGACAGTAGTACTGATGCAGGTGGGACGGGGTCATATGCTGGATATATTGTCAAGGTGAGGTGTCACATTTGTCATCAGATTGAGAGTGGGAAGTGAGGAAAATAAGTTTAATGATCGATTAAACTTTGGGGCCTGAATAACAGGGAGGGTGACTTTGCTGTTAATGTCACTGTGCACTGGCAAAGAGGAGAGTTCAGAAGTGGTTGGGAGGGTTTGGACGTGGGTTTTCTGCTTTATTATATTTGGACTGCTTCTGAGGATGTGTAGGAGAAACGTGTACATACATGGACTAAGCTAAATTCTCTACTAATGTTCTTGGGTTTAAATTAGGTCTGATCTGAGATGCTAGGTTAACTTCCAAGGCAGTATATGCAAGGGGATGGTGCTCTGGTATGAAGACTCCTTCTATGTCCAACATCTTCTGTCTCACTGCCACCCCGGGATCCAGTCATTGATGAGGTCCTATGTTCTAAGTACCTATCTTGCCATTGCTCCTGATTGACATATTCTGACATTCGAAAGGATTAAACAAAAGCAGATCTCAGGATGATGGACACGAGAGTTATGAATCTCAAAAGTGCTTGTATTTGGCTTTTAAGCTTTTTTAAAAGACATTTTAGGGCTGGTGAGATGGCTTAACAGTTAAGGCACTTGCCTATGAAGTCAAAGGACCCAGGTTCCATTCCCTAGTACCCATGTAAACCAGATATACAAGAGGGTGCATGTGTCTGGAGTTTGTTTAACGTGGCTAGGGGCCCTGGTGTGCCCATTCTCTCTCTGTCTGTCTCCTCTCTCTATCTCTCTCTCTGCTTAAACATAAATTAAATAAAATAATAAAAATTTTAAAATATTTTATTTATTTGAGAGAGAGAGAGAGAGAGAGAGAGAATGGGTGTGCCAGGGCCTCCAGCTGCTGCAAATGAACTCCAGATGCAAGCACCACCTTGTGCATCTGGTTTGTGTGGGTACTGGAGAATCAAACCTGGGTCCTTTGGCTTTCAAGGCAAGCTCATTAACTGATAAGCCATCCCTCCAGCCCCCTCCTCCTTTTTAAACAAAAAAGTAGGGTTATATTGGCATTTGTAATATACTAGTTTCCATTCAGCCAGGGAAGTTATGTTCTGAGCATGTCTCAAGCCACAGTATGAACCTGATAGGCAGGCCTATGCAATTCCACCATCACTGCATGATCACAGAGGTAGCACTAAATGGCCCGGGGATGGGAGAATTTGTTGAATGAATTTGCTGGACAAAGTGATGGTTCTTGTCCCAGACTGAAGGACTGAAGGTGATGGTGCAAGACTTCATCATGTTACTCAGAATTGTATATAATTTAAAAACTGTGAATTCCATATTCCTGCAGTTTTCCATTGATTATTTTCTTTTTGCATCCCAATTAACCACACATAACTGAAAATCTGAAGAGTCAAGCTGCAGACAACAGGGGAATTCCTGGGTATAGTTATAACCAACCTGAGTCTACTTTTAAGTGATTCAGAGGTAATGTGGGGACATAATTACTGAGATGTTTAAATTCTTTCCCCTTCTTTGTCATAACATTGTTGTCATTCATTTTAACCAAAATTACAATTTTTTTTTTTTTTTTTAGAGAAAGACACAGAGAGAGACAGACAGAGAGAGAGGGAGAGGAAGACAGATAGAGATGGGCGCGCCAGCAGTATCTCAGCTGCTGTGAATGAAATCCAGATGTTTGCGCCCCCTTGTTGGCAAGTGCGGCATTGTGCCCTTGTATCACTGCATCTGGCTAAATGTGGGACCTGGTGATTGGAACCGCTGGAGATTGGAACCAGCGTTCTTAGGCTTAGGAGGCAGGCGCCTTAACTGCTAAGCCATCTCTCCAGCCCCCAAACTTACAATTTTGAACAAATGTTTGTTATTTAATCTGCTAGATCCAATAAGAATCAGAAAAAATAAAAGACTTCATTCTATCATTATTTCCTTTCTAATGCTTTTCCTTTTTCTGTGAAGACCTGAGTTCCTGACCTGTATCATTTTCTTTGCACTTGAAGAACTTTAAACTTTTCTTGTGGAAAAAAAAAAAAAAAGCCTACTAGTGGTAGCATATCAGTGTTGGTTTGCTTGAGAAAGACTTAATTTCTCCCCTGCTTTAGAAGGGTCATTTCGCTTTAGGATATAGAATTCTGTGGTCCATCCAACTCTGCTATTGTGCTCTGGGCTGCCAAGAGCAGAGCTACATGAGCCTCCTTGCTCTTCTTATCCTCGCTCTCTATAAGCAAGATGTTTGCTTTGTACACTATTCATTTCTTTCTCTTTAACTGACTTCCTTTCTCCTTCCTTTTTTATGGTGCTTGGGGTGGAACCTTGAATTTGATTTCCTACAGTCTGAGTTTGATACACCTAGAGTAGTTTGTGTAATTATTTGCTTGATATTCTCGGAGCTTCCAGGATCCATGTCTTGATGTCAGCCTCTCATTTTGAAACGTTCTCGGTCATTATACCTTCATGCAGTCCTTATATTCAGTTCTCTCTTTTTTTTTCTTATGGTGATCCCATCCTGTCTGTATGTGATGGCACCACAGTTTTTGGAAGTTCCTTTTTTTTTTTTTTTTTTTTTTTTGGTTTTTCGAGGTAGGGTCTCACTCTAGTTCCGGCTGACCTGGAATTCACTATGTAGTCTCAGGGTGGCCTCGAACTCACGGCGATCCTCCTACCTCTGCCTCCCGAGTACTGGGATTAAAGGTGTGCGCCACCACGCCCGGCTTTGGAAGTTCCTTTTGACATATATTCAGGTCCACAGATTCTTTCTGTGGCCATGTTCAATGAATTTGAACTAGGTATATCATACTCAGACTGTAGGAAATCAAATTCAAGTAATCAAATTCATGTAATGATGAATGCATGGAAGACATTCTTTGCTGACGTTACGGCATTTTTGGTTTCTAACTCTTCCCTTGGACATTTTCTTTGAGTTTTCCTCTTTCTGCTTACAGGACTCTTCTGTCTAGCTTGTTCGCTGTCTTTTACTAGGGGTCCCAGCATTTAATCACAGTTCCTTAAAATTTCCAAGTTTGATGACTCTCCCCTGTTTATTAGACTTGGGGAAAACTTATGTTGGTTCAGCTCTGTTAAAAGAATTTCTCTTGAGAGCAGGCCTTTGCTAATGAGAAAAGCAAGCTCTGGACTTGCTTCAAAATGACCTCTTTTCTTCTTCCTTTGTCTGAAACATGCGGGACTTATTCTCTGCTCTCCTCTGTGATCTTTTGTTGGGAGTGCTGGCGTTAAAAATTCATTAAAGTGTTTCTCTGCTAGCCTCCCACAAAGTGGTTCCCAAGAAGTTTTCTTTCAAATTAGGCTGAGCTTCCAGGCCTTGGTCAACTACCCTTCAACTGAGTGCTCCTAGCTTGATTCCCTGTGGCTTCTGCACTGGTGAGCTCCACTTTTCTAACTTCACTGTCTTTTCAGTGTTTTGGGGCAACTTATCTGCCCTGTGCCCTCTGCTCTCTTGTTGATCTAAGGAGAGCTGTTGGTTTTCAGTTTGTTCAGCCTTTCTTTGACGTGAACACAGAAGTGACAACTTCTCAGCTCTTTGTGTGTCAGACTAGAAAGCAGTCAAGGTTTTTCCAACCGAGATGGCCCAAGCTGATACACTTAGCCCCAAGAAAGCAAAGAAGAGTCCTCTGATCAGAACTGAGAAATATGCTCAGTGGCTGAGTATAGGGAATACAAAGGGGGAAATTCTTACCTTTGACACTGTTGAGAATGTCAGAGATTTCTTTCATGGGTCAGACACAGAAGCCCTTGATTTTCTTTTCTTTTTCCTTTCATTGTTTTCTTACCCCCTTCCCTTTTCTCTTCCCTTCCCTTTCCCTTCCTCCTCCTCATTCTCCTTCTTCTCCTTTTTGTCTTCCTCCTTCTTCTCCTCTTCTTCCTCCTCTATCCCCTTCCTCCTCCTCCCCTTATACTTCCTCTCCCCTCTGCTTCCCTCTTCCTGTCACGTTGTATCCAAGCAAAGCAGTATTGGATACTCATATTTCAATGATCACACTCAGGATTGTCATTTTTGTTCCTTGCAGCATTATAAGGAAGAAAATAGCTACCATCATGCCTTTTCAGTCAGAGATATTTTAATCTGACCCAGTGAAACACATGAAGTAAGCAGATGCAATCTTCCTCCTCCTCTTCCTCCTTCCCCTTCCTTTCCTTCTCTCCCTTCTCCCCCTCCTCCTTCTTTTCCAGCACTGGGGACTACACCTAAAGACTCACATATGCTACGCCAGTGCTCTCTACCATTGAACTATAACCCCAGCCCTCTTCTAACTTTTTTAAAAAAATATTTATTTATTTATTATTTATTTCCAGAGAGAGAGAGAGAGAGAGAGAGAGAGAGAGAGAGGACACTCCAAGGACTCTTGCCCCTGTAAATGAACTCCAGGTGGAGTGGCTTAGGAACTGAACCTGGCAAGCTTTGCAAGCAGTGAATGCTGTACATTTCCCATGCCTTCGTGTAACTTTTTATGTTGAGACAGGGTTCCTCTAAAATGTCTAGGCTGGCTTTGAACTTGAGACCCTGCTGACTCAGTTGGAATTACAGACCTGCACCACCAGGTCCAGTAGCCCTTGGTGTTTCTGATCTGGGGAGGCAACTTGTTTCCTTTTCACCCTGGATCTGTTGGTGTGTCAGAGGCAGAGTGTTGGGTTTCCTGAAGACCCACATTGGAGCCTTTCCCAGACCTTTTAGATAATGAATCAAGTGAACTTAATTGTTTAGAGTTTTAAAAAAATAATATTGGGGGGGGGGTGCTGGGGAATGGCTTAGCAGTTAAGGCATTTGCCTGCGAAGCCAAAGATCCTGGTTCAATTCTCCAGGACCCACATAAGCCAGATGCACAAGGGGCACATGCATCTGGAGTTCATTTGCAGTGGCCAGAGACCCTGGCATGCCCATTCTCTCTCTGTCTGCTCTCTCTCTCTCTCTCTCTCTGTTTGCAAATAAATAAATAAATACAAATAATCATATTTTTATTTGTTTATGGGAGAGAACTAGAGTGGAGAGGGAGAGAGGGAGAGAAAGAGAGAATACATGGGTGCATCAGGGCCTCTGGCCACTACATACAAAAACCAAGACACATGTTTCACTTTGTGGGATCTTGTTTGATGTGGGTACTGGAGAACTGAATCCCGGTTGGCAGGCTTTGTAAGAAAGTGCCTTTAACTGCTGAAATATCTCCTCAGCCCATATGGTTTTGAATATTTTTAAACCACTTTACTGAGTGGTTTGAACTGATATACGAGAGCCCTGCATACTGAATGCACACAAACTGATGAGTTTGGAGAGAAGTGAACATATGAAAAACATGCCCACAATCTATGTTCTCAATGTCCATCACCTAGCTAACAATGGGGTGGACAGAGGATGGCGTCTAGTGGCCCCTGCTTGGTCAAGGGAGGCTGGTTCGCGCACTTGCTGACGATGGCTGTTCTAGAAGTGGCTTGGAAGCTGCCAAATGGCCTTTCCTCTCACCATGTGAGACTTTGTGCTTTTTATGGTTTTAATATGCGTTGCTTATACTCTTGTGAACCATTTCAGTCTTCCTCAACTTTCAGCGGGCTCTGGCTGTACAGTGAACGTGTAAGCTCTTCTCTTTTGCCTTCGGTAGGAAGCTATTCACAAAGCTGCAAAGTCATCTGTTCAGGCTTTGGAAACGGCCGTCTCAGGACTTGGCCTGTGTGGAGGCCAGCGTGTGGTAGATGATGGACGGACACAGTCGTAAACTGTCTGGACAGTGACAAGATATGAGCTTTGTCAAATGGGAAATGCTGTATACCCCATAAGAACATGCAAGTGTCCTTGTAACCACAGTCACCTGACAGGCTGTCTCGCTGGGGCCCGAAACCTAAAAGTCTCAGGGACTTGTTCTGTAACTACCTTTCCTCAAGGGACCTCAGGAATCCAGCCGCAGGGCTGAGGCTGCAGTTTCTCTCAGTTCTACTCTCACATTTCTTTGTGCAGAATTTCAAGATGTCTTTAAACACAGTATAAAGCACCCAAGAGCCATGGATAAGGAACTCTCAAAACCAAGTACACTATTCTGACCTTGGGCGGTGGGCAGTACACTTGTATTTAGCAAAGGGAGATAAAAAGAAGTATCAAATCTTAATATTCTTATCAAATCTTAATATTCTTATCAAATCTTAATATTCTTTGCAAAACTGTAGAAAGGCCTGGATTGGGGGAGGGTGCACAAAAACAAAATTATCCATATAGGACTAGGTATGGTGCCCCCCTTTAATCCCATCACTCAGAGCCTGAGAAAGGAGGATCATCATGAGTTTGAGGCCAGCCTGAGGCTACATAGTGAAAGTCAAGCCAACCGGGGTGAGAGTGAGACCTTGCCTTGAATAAAGTGGAGAACCAAAAACCAAAAACAAACAAACAAGACCCATATAGGCGAGAACATTTTTTTTTAACTTCTCAGCATTACTGCACACACTGCAGCTGCCCGTGTAGCCTGTATTTGGCACTGGAGGAAGATGTCAGTCATTCTTCAACAAACACTCAGTGGGTTCTTGATTTGTGCCGGGCACTTGTTCCAAGTCTAAGCCTGTGTGGCAACGAGCCTGCTTGCATGGAACTTATATTTAAACAAGGTGATGCAAAGTATATCAATAGATACATATCTGTAAGTAGCAGGGACTGTAGGCGGATGGGAAGCAGAAAAAGGAAATGGGAACTGCTGGGAAGTTGGTTTGCTAATTTACACAGAAGGTTCAAGGAGTGTTTTCTGATGGAATGACATTTGCAAAGAGGACTGAGGTTAGTCCCCGTGTGAGCCATGAAGAAACATGAGGAAGAAAATCCAAGCAGAGATGAAGTAGCCCTCATGCCTGCGGAACTTCTGTGGCTGGTAGAAAAGTTGATGTGGAACATGGTGGACACTCAGGCAGAGGGGTGGTGAGGAGAAGATGGGGTGAGTGGCCTCATTAGGGGAAGAGATTGTAGGTGGCAAAAGGAGAAGTAGGGAGACCACAAAAGGAAGAAAGGAAGGAAGGAAGGGAGGGAGGGAAGGAAGGAAGGAAGGAAGGAAGGAAGGAAGGAAGGAAGGAAGGAAAGGGAAGAGACAGAGTGAGGGAGGGTATGGTGGAAAGAGGGAAGGAAAGAAGGAAGGAAGGAATAGAAGAGACACAGAGAAAGGGAGGGGAGGGATGGAGGAAAGAAAGAAGGAAGGAGGGCTGGAGAGATGGCTTAGCAGTTAAGGCGCCTGCCTGCTAAGCCTAAGAACGCTGGTTCCAATCTCCATTGGTTCCAATCTCCAGGTCCCACGTTTAGCCAGATGTCAAGTGATGCAAGGGTGCAATGCCACACTTGCCCAGAAGGGGGCACACATCTGGATTTCGTTCACAGCAGCTGAGAGACTGCTGACACGCCCATCTCTATCTGTCTCCCTCTCCCTCTGTGTCTGTCTGCTGTCTGTCTGTCTCTCTCTCTGTGTCTCTCTCCAAAAATAAATAAAATAATTTTAAAAAATTTAAAAAAAAGAAAGAAGGAAGGAAAGGAAGGAAGGTAGGAAGGGGGAAGGAATAGAAGAGACAGAGTGAGGGAGGGGAGGGAGGAAAGAGGGAAGGAAAGAGGGAAGGAAAGAAGGAAGGAAGGAATAGAAGAAACACAGAGAAAGGGATGGGAGGGATGGAGGAAAGAAAGAAGGAAGGAAGGAAAGAAGGAAGGAAGGAAGGAAGGAAGGAAGGGAGGAAAGAAGGAAGGAAGGAAGGAAGGAAGGAAGGAAGGAAGGAAGGAAGGAAGGAAGGGAGGAAGGGGAAGAAATGAAGTGAGAAGGCCAGTTCAGGGTTATTGGAATAACTCTGGTGGTAGATGATGATGTCTTAAAGTATGAAGGCAGATGAAGAATAGTCATGTTCGAGACTTTTAAAAGATAAACCCCAAGGGATTTATGGGTGGGTTGTCTTATAGATAAAAAATAAAGATGGTACATCAGTGAATTTCACCAGCAACTGGTCTGATGGATGTGCTACTTATGGGAATGGGAAAGGCTACAGAAACAGTTATCTGGGGCTGGGGGAAATTGCTGTTTGATTTTGGAACTCTTAAATCTAAGAACTAGAGTTTAAGGCTGTAGCCTGCAGAATTAAATTTGGACATTGTCCCTCTATAAATGATTTAAGAATATCCAATACAAAAGAGTGAGAGAATCTGGGTAGAATGTGGGGCCATTTCATTACAAAGACTTCTCAGGCTTTCTGGAGTGAACATGGTGTTGAAAGTTTGGGGAGCTGGGAGTAGAAGGGAAAAGAGAGAGGATGAAGGAGAGCTGCAGGATTCCAACAGTACTATGAGCTCCCAGAGGTTGGTGGCCACATTTTCCAAACAATTTTGACCTCTGGCACTTCTCATTCCCTTTGTGATTTTGGTCCCATGCTCCCAGGCCAACTATCCCCTTGATTAGATTCTTTTGAAACACTTGACTTTTTCTTTCTTTGCTTTCTTTCTATTTAACAGGATTCACTTGCCCCATGGGAATCTTAGTTTTTCTCAAAAGTATAGCTTCAGATGTATCGGAATTCTTTCTTACTTTAAAAAAAAAGTTATTGGCAGAATACTTTCAAAGTTATTGAAATACTGCTAGAATCTTTTTAGATTCACCTCTTGTTAGCTTTTCACCCAATGTGCTCATTCATTTGCATGCTCTGGCTGTACACGTGGCTGAAAACCTAAACACAGTAATGTGCTCGCCCCAGGTTAAGCAGGTTCTTTTGCCTAACTCCAGTGTACAGCATCACCTTCAGAAATGTGCATCAAGGAGATGACTTTGTGTGGTCTATCATACCATATCAATTTAGGGCTTGATTTAATATTGCCCTTTAACCTATTTTTATCCTAAGTACAGGATCCAGTCTAGATCAGGAATTACATTCACTTGTTATATCTATTTAGTATTTTCCAATTTAAAGCATTTCTACATAATTTTATGACACTGGTACTTTTGAAAAAAATCTCTGTGTTTTAAAAATAAAACACTTCTCACTTTGTGTTTAACATTTTCTCTTGACAGAGTCATGTTAGTTTCACCTATTAAAACATTAATTTTATGGGTACAATCCAGTCATCCTTAGCATATTCACAAGGCTGTGCAACCATTGCCAGTACATGAATATGAAATATTAATATTCATAACCATTTGTTTATCAGCAGTAATTCCCACTCCATCTATCCCTTGTGATTCATTGATATATACTCTATTTCTGTCTAAAATTTGCCTATTTTGAGCATTTATCATAAATAATATCATGTACCATATGGTCTTTTGTGTCTGACTTCTTTGATGTAGCCCAATGCTTCACCCTGTTGTAGGTATTAGTATGTTATGGGTAAATAACATGTAATGGTAGGGATATCCAACATTGTTTATTCATATGTTATAGGTGAATGGCATGCAATGGTAGGGCTATACAGCATTGTTGATTGGTTGATGGATGTTCTCTTCCACCTTTTGACTATTATGAGTAATGATGTAAGCGTTTATATCCTTCTAAAACAGACACACTGCTTTGCATTCCTACCTGTAGTTGGGTAAGGGTCCTGATTCCCCTACATCCTCACCAATACTTAATAATGTCTTATTATTATATAGCCATATACCATGATCATAATCCCTTCCCACCACCCCCTTTATGCCTCACATATACACCCTGCACTGACCCCTTCTTCTTTCTAATTAGTCTCTCTTTTTTATTTTGATGTCATCATCTTTTCCCCCCATTACGAAGATCTTGTGTAGGTAGTGTCAGGCACTGTGAAGTCATGACTATCAAGACCACTTTGTATCTGGAAGACACTATTTGAAGCACTCCTCCTCTTCCTTTGGCTCTTACATTTGTTCCATCACCTCTTTTACAATCGACCCTGAGCCTGGAGGGTGTGAGAGAGATGTCTCACTTAGTGCTGAACACTCCACTGTCACTTCTCAAGACTATAGTGACTTCTGAGTCACCGTCCAGTCTGAAAAGAGAAGCTTCTCTAACCCAAAGTGAGAGTAGAATTTGTATATTGGCATAAACCTAAATGTTGAGAGGCCAGTTTGGTGGTTATAATATATGCATTTAGTCAGGCAACAGTAGTTGTTACTCTTCTAAGGTTTATGATCTAACCATAGGCTTTTGACTAAGTTTTCATTAACAGACATGTATTCCCTCCTGTAGAGTGGGCCTTCAGTCCAATTAGAGAACACAGTTGGTTCCCTCCATAACAGACATACTACCATTGCACCAGTTGGCACATTTGCTTGTCTGCCAGCAGTAAGGTTTGCTGGGTCTGTGGTTGGTTAAGAACATTGCTGGCTTCTCTTCCTCGTCAACAGGGAGGAGGTTTCCAGCTAAACTCTAGCTTGATTTCTCAGTGACCTGCAGCCCAAGAATATGGAGTCTTCGGCAATAAGGTCTTACCATTTAGTTCTAGGGGCAACTAAGAGCCTTGGCAATAGCTTGTGCTGTTTTAGGGGCATCAGGGGCTTCACTGGCCAACAACTCACTGGGCATTATCCTATCTCTGGCACTGAAAATTTTCACCAAAAAAATCTATGGTTTCTGGACATAACATTATCCATCTCCACTAGATATTTCTGCTCAAACTGCTCAAACTCTCTCTCTCTCTCTCTCTTATATATATATATCAAAGAAGCATGTTTCCTTATGGCTTATTTGTAATATCTCAAATTTTGCTTAAACCCTCATTCTACCTCCTTTTCCTCTCCTCCATTTCCCTCCCCACATGATTTTTCTTTCTTTATCTTTTATTACATTGTATTATCTAATTTTTGGCATGTTTCTCCATAACATTCTATTATAGTCCTTTTTTTGCTCAGTAAGGTTAATAGTGATCTTTCCTGTTTCATTTCTGTTCATTTCTTTTACAAGTTTGAGTTTGTTCTCTACTTGTTCCTTGCTCATTATGGGTAGATTTTGTTTTCAGTTTTGCACTTTTGTAAATTTTCTTTCAGGGAATGAACTTTTGGCTTTTTCAGTGTCTTCCAATTCCATTTTATTTCTGCTCTGACTTTTTTTTTTTTTCTTATATTTGTTTTGGATTGTTTGTACTTCTAATATATATACATATATATAATTTCTTGGTAATTTTCATACATGTTCATAATGTATTTGTGTCATAATCTCGTCTCATTATTTTCTTTTGCCCTATACCTTTTCCACATAACCTCTCCTAGTCTTTAAAAAATATTCTATTTATTTATTTGACAGAGAAAGAGGGAGAGGGAAAGAAAGAGAGAGAGAAAGAAAGAGAGAGAGACACACACACACACACACACACACACACACACACACACACAAAACTCCAGGTGTATTTGCCACTTTGTGCATCTGGCTTACATGGGTCCTGGAGAGTCAAGCCTCGAACAGGGGTCCTTAGGCTTCAAAGGCAAGCATTTAACAGCTAAGCCATATCTCCAGCCCATCTCTCCTAGTTTTTTAAAGTGAGGTTTGGTTTACTAATTTCATATTAGTTGTTTTTAAATAAACACATTTACAGCTATAACATTTCGGCTCAGTGCTGCTTTTGCTGAATCCTACAGGTTTGGGCATGCTGTGTTTTCATTTTCATTCATTTCAAAGCTATTCTTTCTAGTTTATGCTTTGATTTCTCACTTTTAAAAATATATTTTATTTATTTATTTGAGAAAGAGAGAGAGAGAGAGAATGGGTGCACCAGGGCCTCCAGCCACTATGAATAAACTCCAGATGCATGTGCCGCCATGTGCATCTGGCTTATGTGGGTCCTGGGGAGTTGACCCTGGGTCCTTTGGCTTTGCAGGCAAATGCCTTAACTGCTAAGTCATCTTTCCAGACCTTGAATTCTCTTTCTTGACTCATTGGTTATCCAAGCATATTTTATATAATTTCTATATCTTTTTGAATTCTCCAAATTTCATTATGTATTTATTTGCAACTTTCTTCCCTTGTGTTTATATAAGAAAATTTTTATGTATTGACTATTTAGACTTGCTTTAAAACATATACACACACACACACACACACACACACACACACACACAAGGAGAGAGAGAGAGAGACAGAAAATGGACACTTCAGGCCTTCTGGTGATTGTAAATGAACTCCAGAAGGATATGCTACTGGCTTTTTGTGACTACTGGGGGATCTAACCTGGGCCCTCAGACTTTCTTAAAAAATATTTTATTTATTATTTATTTATTTATTTATTTGACAGAGAAAGAGGGAGAGGGAGAGAGAGAGAGAGAGAGAGAGAGAGAGAGAGAGAGAGAGAGAATGGGCATGCCAGGGCCTCTAGCTACTGCAAACGAACTACAGATGTATGCACCCCCTTGTGCATCTGGCTAATGTGGATCCTGGGGAATCAAACCTGGGTGCTTTTGACTTTGTCGGCAAGCATCTTAACAACTAAGCCATCTCTCCATTCCGGGCCATCAGACTTTCTTTTTTTTTGGGGGGGGTGGTTCAAGGTAGGATCTCATTCTGGCCCAGGCTGACCTGGAATTAATTATATATTCACAGGGTGGCCTCAAACTCATGGTGATCCTCCTACCTCTGCCTCCCTAGTGCTGGGATTAAAGGCGTGCGCCACCACGCCCAGCCCGGGCCATCAGACTTTTAAGCAAGCACCTTTAACTGCTCAGCCCATCCTCTAGCCCTAAACTTGTTTTATCATCTAAAATACCCTTGAAATCCTTCCAGGTGCACTTGAGAAGACAGTGTGCTCTGCTATTGCTGAATGGAAGCCTCTATGGATGTCTATTAGATGTACAGGATTGTTCAAGACTTCTATTCTGTCTAGTTATTCTACTCATTGTGCAAAGTAAGGGTACTGATGTCTCTAGTATTGTCCATCTGTATTATTTCTGTAACTGCATGGTGAAAACCACATCTAAAGATTGCATAGACTTCAAAGGTATACAGACTTCAAAGCCTAAGGGAGCTCCTTTGCTGGCCTTTTGCTTGGCTTTGGTTGTTGGGGATCACTCCCTATTTCATGCCTCTCAACTTGAGAGACTTCGTGGAACTGCTGAATCAAAAGAATAGTCCCATTTAACCCCCTCCTATTGAAGTGTCATGATGAATGAGAATACAGCATGTCACAGCAGATACCAGGGGCTGAGCCCTGGACACGGCTGAGCTGATCTGGGAGGAATTGTCTAAATGCAGGAGTGATGAGATCTTGGTATCTACCAAGCCGAGTTTCAATTACAGGTCAATAACAGAGCTCCATACTGAACTGGTAGAGGTCAGAGTGGTCTGTGAGCCCAGGGCAAAATTGAAAGTCAGAATCTAAGAGGGCTGAACAGTGAGTGGATATCACTGTGGCAGAGATAAAAAGGGCAGGTGTCAATGTGGGGGTCAGGTCAGGAGATGCCACTGTGGCGAAGCAGAGGGTTCTCTCTGGGTGTCAGTGGTGTCTGGAGAACCCTCAGGACTGTATTTTTGGCTTGCAGCTTTCATTCATGTTCTGCCTTCAAGAAGACATTTTCACCTCCTTAACCGTTCCCAGAACTTCCAATAGTCAGTGAATTCCTAGTGTTTCTGTCAGAAGAAGTCGCTTGCGTTGAGTCACAGACATCTAGCAGTGACCACCTGGTTTTATGGAGAGGACTTGGTATGGCCTTCGGCTCAGAAAGGCATCTCAGAGTCTCAGCAGACATGACTTTGCATTTGTTCTTCTTAGCATGTCTGTTCTTCCCAGTTTGTTTGTTTCCTGCAGGTTGTGGTGTGTCTTGGATGCTAGTCAAATTTCATTAAAATTTATTATTTATTTATTGCTTCTGTTCAGTCCTTGAGATTCTGCTCTGGGAATAACATAGCATAATAAAAATGGAGCCATAAACCTTGAGCTTGCCTGGCTCTGACAGTTGCTATAGTTAAGAAAGTTGTTGAATCTTGGTGTGGTATATGCACCTACCTATAGATGTATATTCCTGGCTGTTGCTGGCAGAAAACACCTGACCAAGAGCAGCTGTGGGAAAAAGAGTTTATTTTGGCTTACAAACTTGAGGGGAAGCTCCATGATGGCAGGGGAAAACGATGGCATGAGAAGAGGGTGGACATCACCTCCTGGCCAACATTAGATGGACAACATCAGCAGGAGAGTGTGCCAAACACTGGCGAGGGGAAACTGGCTATAATACCCAGAAGCCCACCCCAACAATACACTGCCTCCAGGAGGCGTCAATTCCCAAATCTCCATCAGCAGGGAACCTAGCATTCAGAACACCTAAGTTTATGGGGGACACCTGAATCAAACCACTCTACTGGCACAGACACAGCAGAGCACAGAGGATGCATTTAGTAAATATATGCTATGTAAAGCATGAGCACTGTGTCTGGTGACCAAGAATGAAAGTCCAATCATATCTTCTTCCTCTTTCCTGTTCCTTCTGCATTAAGTAGCGTGTGTGTGTGTGTGTGTGTGTGTGCATGTGCGTGTATGTGTGTGTGTAACACACACAGAGGGAGAGAGAGCTTTATCTCACTTAATTGGAAAAGCTAGTTCAAGTACATAGAGACATCTGGCTTTAAGCAAGTCAGCCAATGGCTTTACAGGTTTTGTTCCTGAAATTGTCCATTTCTTTAGCTAACCCCAGTAGATGGAATGGAGACTTCGATATTAGTTGGAGGAACATTCCTACTGGCAGACGTTCATTTCCCTTGTAAAACAGACTTGAATATTTCTAACCTCTCTTCTGCAGGGTCAAAGGCGCCTGGATGTGGATCCCCAGTAGACCCAGGTTCCTGGGGAGTCCCAGGGCCAGGGCTGTCCCTTTGTCCTCTCTGTGCCCCTGCTCCTCTTAGAAACAACACCATGGTTGTGCTGCTGCACCTGAAGTTTGTTACCTTGGTTACAGATGTCGTCCTTGGTGGAGAAAGGGGAGGGAGCTGCATCTTTATAAGGGCAAATTATACTGACATTTAAATTGAAGGCAGCACACCAGAGTTCAGCTGCTGAAGGATCAGTGTGTATCTCCCTTGCTCCTGGGATGCTGGACAGACTCTTGTCCCTTTCCTCCCCTCACATCCCTCAGAGTTCTCTCCCTCTCTCTCTCTCTCTCTCTCTGGTGAGAAGAAGTGGGGCAGAGATTCATTCCTTAGCCTGAGATGAGTTCAGAGGAGTGAGGTTCTGTTTGGGTATCGGAGGGAGCCATTTTCAGTGAGATTCTGAGGTGTTAGGTCAGAATTAAGAGGTTTTCTTTTTTAGCAGAAGATAATGCGTCCGATGTAAACAGGAAGCCACACCATGGAGTCTATAGGAGATTAGAACAGAAAGACCAAGAAACGATGGGAGAAGGGAGAGAAGAATGGCTTGGATGAGCGGGAGAGCAACTTGACTCAGTAGATGTTCCAGCTAGCAGCCTGCTTCTGGGGTGTGGGGTTCGCGTGGGCTGAGGGAATTGATCGGGAAGTTCTAGCTCAAAGACCCATCCCATCTGGAAGATGAGAGAGATAACCAGGATCCTGAGCTGAGGCTTCCTGCTTCATCCTTAGAGTGAAAGATGTATTTAAGGATAATTTGGTTGTGTTTTTCTGCCTGTCTGAGCAGCAGTATATAAAATATCTTCACCACAAAAACTATTGGAGGGCTGGAGAGAAGGCTTAGTGGTTAAGACGCTTGCCTGGGAAGCCTAAGAACCCATGTTCCATGTTCGACTCTCCAGATCCCACATGAGCAAGGTCACACATGCGCACATGGTGGCACATGCATCTGGAGTTGGAGTGCAGCGGCTGGAGGCCCTGGCACGCCAAATCTCTCTCTCATTAAACAAATAGTCAGTCCTTCAGTCAACAATCAGCTGCTGAGTTCCCACACTGTGCTTAGGTTAGAGAGCTAAGTTTATCCTCACCATTCCCCTTTACTTGGCATCCACACACAGAAGGTCAAGTGTGCCCTCACCAAGGGTGAGAAATGGGTTACATGATGTTGGAAAAAGACAAACCCAGAGCCCTGGACAAAGTCTTGAAGTAGCTGTCCATCTTGTGAAGGCAGACAGAGGTTCGAAGGCTGTGTGGAACCGCTGTGCCAATTGCTGACTCAGTCCAGGACTGTGCAGAGAGAGTGACTGCTCTGCCCACTTTCTACTTGTTTTTCTGGCATTGTATTAACTAAGAGGAACCACTGACTCTTAGAATAAGTCAAGAGGTGGAGTCTGAGCAGACCTGGAGAGAGGATGTACCAAGAGCAGGTTTTGTGTGTGTGTGTGTGTGTACATGCACACGCACATGCAAAGATATGTATGTGTTTCTGCTGTATACAAAGGAATATGGGGCTGTATATGTCTAGGTATGCAAATGTGTGTGTGAGTAAAAGGTCTCTTGGTGCAGCATTTAGAAATCAGATCTCTGAACTTCAGGGCTGGATACTCCCCTTAGTAATAATCTCTGTGATCTCAAGCAAACAGCATTAGGTTTCAGCCATAGTCTTGTCATCTGAAAATGGAAACCATTAATCATCTTTCACAGACATCTCTGGGAGGATTATATATAGTAGTTAATATAGAGCATCTGGCAGATGTCTGGAACAGAGAATGTAATTAACAAATATTTCAATTCTTGTTAATTTATACACCTTTCCTTCTCCCTATCCTGGAGAGGCCTGCCTCACATGTCCTTATTCTGAAATGATAGAGGAGCAATGCCTCTTGAAGCAGGCATATTAATAGCTTGAGTGACAGGCAATTTACAGAGTTTTGTAAAAGTGTATTTATCTACTTATTCTCTCTTCTTGTGACAAAGCAAAGCGGTCAGTATGGTCTTAGTTGGTGACTCACAGAAGGAGGAATGAGAAGGCCCAATCAATGGAGCCATTATCACAGTTTGCAGTCCCTAGCACACAGCTCTTACATCCTCTGACCTGGTCAGAGAATGCGGAGCCCATATACTTTAACGGTCAAGTGAAATAAAGTGTTCTCTTTGTTTCCTCTTCCTTGTGCTTGGCTGTGCAAGTCTTGGAGTGACATCCCAGTTCAGAATTGTGCATAAACAATTTCCATTCTCTCCAGTCTGAAACAGTGACTGGCTTGTAGTTTCATAGCAGGCAGAGCAGGGATCCTATGGAAGGTAGGTGGGGCTCTTGCACACCTCTGGCCTTGGCTTAGAAGTCAGTACAAAGCTCCATCCTGTAGCCAGCCCAGGAGGGGCTGCAGGGTCTCCACTGGATAGGGGGTGAGAGGTGCAGAGTCACAACACAGACTCCAGGAGTTGGGTGGAAGCAGCAGAGGGCGAACTGCTGCAAACTCGTTTATTCAAGGAAGGCTAGGGGGTTTAAAGGGTTTGGCTGGCCAATCGTTATATGGGGTGGTTCCCTTCTTGTGACCAATGACAGCCTGGTTCCAGGCAGATCATCTCGCAGCAGGTTGCTCAAGAGCATGGGACTATAGCTGAAGTCTCGCCAGGCCTGTGCAGGATGCCACGTCCACAGAAGCCACTTCCTGGTTTCTTCTATCAGGCGGTCTGGCTAGGGCCTGACCTGCATTGTGCCATACACTATCCTTGACACCTTATCCCTGGCAGTGGCAGCTTGGCCTGGGCAAGATCCTCCAGTTAGTTCACTCAGAAAGGTGGTTCTCATTGTTCTTACACGTTCTGCACCCCATATTTGGGACTCACCTCCCACCTTTGGCAGACATTCATACAAACGGATGGTGTGTCCATCTTCAGCAACATTATGCTGCAGCCACAGTGAGGTATGTGACTGTCCTGGTGAGGATCGGAAGAGCTACACTATACAAACAACAGCAGGGAAAATGGCCTCTTCAGTTGAGACAGCATTAGATTGGACATGGGAGGATGATGGCTCATCTCTGTGGAATTTTCTTTAGTGATGTGACTTGGTTAGGTGGGCAGGGGCAGGGGCTGAAGTGAGGTAATGTTGCTGATCATGGGCGTAACCAAAGTGCTGAGATACTTGCTGGAATGGCAATATTTTGGTTCCTTGTTTATCTGTCATCACTGTGTACCTGAGTGATCAAAGCAAGAATTTGGGGCCCTTCTTGGTTTTCACATTGCCCCCCAAACTCCTTCTAAAGCTTGCAGTAGCTTCTACCCTGTCTCATCCTTTGCGGTCGTCAGGCATGAGAACTGAAGATAAGTTTCTGTTCCATCAGTGAATATTTAATTTTTTAAAAAATATTTATTTGAGAGAGAGAGAGAATCAAATATTTAATTCTCATTAAACCCAAACCCAAACTTTTACTTTTCTTTTAAAATGCAATCCATTTTGTGAACTTTTAATTTTTTTTTGTTTTTGTTTTTCAAGGCAGGGTCTCACTCCAGCCCAGGCTGATGTGGAATTCACTATGTAGTCTCAGGGTGGCCTCAAACTCATGGCAATCCTCCTACCTCTGCCTCCTGAGTGCTGGGATTAAAAGAGTACGCCACCACGACTGGCTCAAATTTTTTTTCAAAAATATATTTGATTTATTTATTTATTTAAGAGAGAGAGGGAGACAGAGGGAAAGAGAGGGAACAATTGAATGGGCCTCCAGCCACTGCAAACGAACTCCAGATGCATGTGCCCCCTTGTGCCTCTGGCTTATGTGGGTCCTGGAGAGTCCAACCCATGCAGGCAAACACCTTAACCACCAAGCCATCTCTCCAGCCCTAAATTTTCTTTTATTAGGACAACCAATAGTTTGATTCTGTACATGTAAAATTTTTAAACATTTCTTTTTCTTTTTATTTATTTGAGACAGTGAGAGAGAGAGAGAGAGAGAGAGAGAGAGAATGGGTATGCCAGGGCCTCTAGCCACTGCAAATGAACTCCAGACACATGTGCCACCATGTGCCTCTGGCTTACATGGGACCTGGAGAATCAAACTTTGGTCCTTGGGCTTTACAGGCAAGTGCCTTAACTGCTGAGCCACCTCTCCAGCCCACACTTAAAGTTTTTAACTTGTATATAAAACATAAATTGTTCATACTAATGGGGTATCATATCATGCTTTGATACATGTATAAAATGCATAACATTTAAATAAGGTTAAGCATATCCATCTCTTCAAACATTTCTTGTTACTTTGTAAAGGAACAGTTTTAGAACCTTTCTTATAGATTTTGGAAATGTATAGTAAATTATTGTTATCTACAGAGTTTCAGTCAGTTTTGTTGAATGAAAAAATATACTACTTTTGGACTGGAGAGATGGCTCAGTGCTTAAGGCACTTGCCTGCCAAGCCCAGCAGCCTGGGTTTGATTCCCCAATACCCATGTAAAGCCAGATGCACAAAGTGGCACATGCTTCTGGAGTTCGTTTGCAGTGGCTAGAGGCCCTGGTGTGCTTATTCTTTCTCCCTTCCTCCTCCCCCCTTGCCAGTAAATAAAACCATAAAAGTTAAAAAAAAACACACCACTTTTATGCCCATTCAAAATGTAACTATTTATATTCTCCAGAACACAACAGGTTCCTGATAGGTTACATCATTGTTAGAGACTCTTTTTAACCCCTAGAGACATAGGCCTGGAAAGTTCTTCAAATTCTTCCAAATGTGTGTTGGAGAAAAGTACAAGCTGCAGCTATTTCTTCTAAGTACATCTCTACCCAGCCACACTTCACTGAAAGGAGAAGTCCGGTTTTCTGTACCTAACTGTAAGGCATCACTCATGGGTCACCTTAGTGCTTATATTCCACTCAAGCCGTACCTGTTTGTCACACACCTGTGAATGGTACAGATTCCTGATCATGGGGGCCACATTGATCAAGCCCCTCCAGTTCCCTCAACGATGGAGTTTTCTGGGTTGGTGTCAGAGTTGAAGCCCGTCAACTGGGGTTGAAGCCCATCATTGATAATCACTAGCCAACTCCTTCTCCTCTATGAGTGCCACTTTAAAATAATTTTTATTATTTTATTTATTTTTGGAGAGAGACACAGAGAGAGAGACAGACAGACAGAGAGTGAGAGGGAGACAGATAGAGATGGGTGCCCCACAGTCTCTCAGCTGCTGTGAATGAAATCCAGATGTGTGCGCCCCCTTGTGGGCAAGTGCGGCATTGCGCCCTTGCGTCATATGAGTGCCACTTTTAGGACATGAAAAATGTGCATAATAATTGCTGCTTCCAGTTAGCTGAGAACTTGAACTGGAAATTTAAATACTTATAGTTCACGTTCTCATCCACACACATGCACACCTACATACATATTCATATACATGTATATAATCTCTAACATGTAGGTTCTTAACAAACATGATCTCCCTTATTCACTTACTTTATTTTCTTTTATCATTTCCATGGTAGCCAAGAATATGTTATTTGTAAGCAATATAGAGTACCCAAGCCATTTTAGGTGGAACACAGATGAACGTGGGAATTCGTAGTTTCAGAAAGTGGATGTCAAGGCTAGAATTGATTTAAGTAGAAATACACTCCAAATATCATTGGGAGAAAAATCAAAAACAAACCACTACCACCACCACCACCACTACAACAACAAAGAAAACCGTCATGAGGGTACAGAGCTTTCCTCTGTGTGCTGTGAGACCCGTGGGATTTTACACATCTGATTTTTTTTTTTTTTTTTTTTTTACATCTCTGGGTTCTTCTTAGAAAAGCATTTTTTCGCACTGAGGTAAATGCAATTTGCAGCAGCATTAGACTTCTAACTGACTAACCCAACTCACGGGCAGTAGAAAGTCTCTTTTTTCCCCCAAAATTTCCAGAAAAATGTTCTGAGTGGACCTAGAAAACATGTGATTGGCTTACCAGGCTTGCCATGACTTCTGCTTCAGGTCAGACAGACCTGAGTCGAGTACTGTGTGAGTTCAGTCACCAAGACGTGAGAGTGAGAGGGAGAGTCTCCGAAAAAGAATCAGGATCCTGCGCTACAAGTAAAGGGAAATGATGGTGGCCAAACGGACAAACTGCGAGTGTCATGTTCGCCCCAGCCTTGACTCAATGATCTTCTGTAACATTTGGTTTCACTTGGACTTTGGGCTTACTGCTCAAATGTTTTTCTTTCTGTTCTTTTTTTTGGGGGGGGGGTGTTTTCTTTCTTTAGGTTTTCTTTCTGCCAAAACAGGAATTCAGAAGCATTGTGCTTCCTCTCAGAAAAATGCCACGCATTTGGAATGAATGATCTCAGCAGCTTTAAACTAAATATGGGCTTAAAACCAAATGCAGTCACCACTGTCATGACCACCATCATCATTACCATCACCATCACCATCATCACCTTCATCATTACTGCCTTCAAGACCATCACAGCCACCACCACCACCATCATCATGATAATCATCATCAAACACCCATTTCCTGTAAGCAGTTTTTCATTTCATCTTCTCAACATACGACTATCATATTTTATCTTCACGCTCTGCTTTGTGGATAAAAACAGGAGGCTGAGGTTACGGCAAGTTGATTCAAGATTCAAGTTGAATTTTCCTGACTCCACCACATCTAACTCATTAAACTCCCATGCTCTACTACATTCCCAAAAGCATTTCAATATTAACAACTTACCCACTATTAAACATTGCCACTATTTTCCCTGTTTCTAGAGCTCTGTCTCTCAACCAACATAGGGTCCCAGTGCCACCTACTCTGAAATTTCTTATACTTGGTTGTAAATTTAGATACTTGAGCTTGATCGAGAGGTGTTGAATCAGAGTCTCTGAAGAAGAAATACAATGTTGATTTGTTTGTTGTATGAATCCTTCTAAAATATGAAGATAATTTTTTTCAGAGAATAAGAGGGTGCCTTATTTTCACAGTTGTCTTAGGTCTTTCTCATGACAATTCTCATAAAATGCATCACTTCTATGGGCTTACCCACTCATAAGGCATATGGTGAAATCAAAGGGTCTCTACTGGCAATGAGCAGGCCTGTCTGGCAATGGGACTGCAGAGTTCCAGCTTGTGCTGGATCAAGCTTGTGCCTGTGAAGCGTGGGGAAGTCTGGCTTCTCTGGCAGAGCTCTAAAGTAGTCAGCAGTTGACATGATCCATTCCTGTCCATCCTTTAGAGTTTTTTCTACTGTATCTAATTAACTTTATTATTTTCATCATAGTGCTTATGCCTTATTTGTTTATTCATTTTCTAGCATGTTAATTGCCAACTTATCTAATTAATGTGGAAATCCTATGAGGGCTTTGACTTTGTGAGGAAAGTCACCACTGGTCCACAGATGCCTGAAATCCTGTAAGGGCTCCACAGTATGTGCCAAATGCTGCATCGGGAATTGAATGGGGAGAACATGGCGGCAGCCTTCTGGTATCAACCGAAAGGTTTACACTGGCCCGTGCTTCAGATTGAAATGCTTAGCACCACTTAACAACATCAATTAGAATAACTGAGTATGAATGTAGAACTGAACCCAGTCAGAGGCCAGATTGAAGAAATATAAGAGAGCCTTGGAAGAAAACAAACCTGGCTTGTCCATAGCGTGGTGTCCCATTGATTTGGGTGAGATTACGTTGTGCCTGTGAGTGGTCTATGCTGTGCCTACGTAGTCTATTGGACAGCACAGGGACCAATTAAGGAGTGAGTAGGCAGATCCTTCCATGTATAGTTGTCAGTCCTGACCCATAAGAGAGCTTACTCTCTGAACCTTTCAGCCTTCCCAAAGTTATCTATGTCCCCCCCCCCCCGTGAACAGCATCTTAGAAAAACAAAATGAATAATATTAGTCACAGATAGCCAGTATCTTATTTTGTTGTGAGTTGTAAATGTAGAAATGTAAGGTACCTGAAAGCCAATGATTTCAAAGAAGCTTGCGCTAAACTCGTGATTGCTACCTCTGATGGACATAAAACAGGGAAATATTTAGGAAAGTCGTTAATATAACCATTCTACGCTGATTGGGAGAAAATTATTTACAGCCTTGTCACGGACTATTCTTCAAGATGTGTGTCGGTCTAAGGACAAATGATGAGGCATTTCTGTAGGCCACAGTGATAGTGTATATACTCCTTAAATTCTCCAGGGCTTTCCATGCCCCTGAGTCCTCCTTTCCATGAGAGTTCCTGAGGCAAGTGAGGTAAAAGAATTCCTATAGTCAAGGCACTGCAACATCTCCCTCAAATGCTGAAATATAGCATCAGCTGCCACAAGGTCTTTGTGCCTCAGAAGTGGAATTCTGAAAGGATTTTAATTTTGCCTTTGATGTCTAATCATTTGTGCTTCTAAAAATGTATTGATAGACACTTCAGTATAAAATTAATACATACTCATTAAAATATTTGGAAAATATATGGAGTTAAAGAGGTGAAAATATCATTGGTAATCCTATTCCACAAACAACTGCTGCTGATACATAGTTCAACATATTACCATCCTACAATTTCATTATGAATAGCTTTTAAAATTTTTTTGTTTGCTTTACATAGTGGTAATCATGCTGTATACACAAATTTGCATCTCAAAGTATAAAATTATAATGATAACATCACAGAAGCTTTCTCCCATGTTATTATATTTCATAAATATCAATTGCAAGTGTCACCGTTGATTGAATCATTTCCTTACTATTGGACATTCAGGTTGTTTGCAATATTTGAATGATGCTGTGATGAACATCTTTGTAAATTAAACATTTCCTCTATTTATTTATTTATTTATTTATTTATTTATTTATTTATTTATTTATTTATTAGTATAGATTGCATGGAAATAGAACTGCTTTGCTCATGTATGTAAATCTCCCTTGGTGATAGCTCTGCAGGTACTTGATGCAAATTTAAAAAAATAAAAAAACCCTTTTCTACCAGACACTCCACTGCCACCTACAGGAGCTTTATCTCATCCTGAAGGATGGATGGTGCTGCTTGGAGATTTGCACAACCTGGAGCGCCTGGTCTAATGTAAATATTTTTTTAAAACATTTATGTTTTTATTTATTTAATTAATTAATTAATTTGAGAGAGAGAAAGAGAAAGAGGCAGATAGAGAGAAAGAGATAATGGGTATGCCAGGGCCTCTAGCCACTGCAAATGAATTCCAGACGCTTGGGCTCCATTGTGCATTTCATGGGTCCTGGAGAATGGAACTGGGTCCTTAGGCTTTAACCGCTAACTCATCTCCCTAGCCCTGATGTAAATATTTTTGAGGTCCCAAATTCCTTTCCAAGACTTTGTACAGCATTTTTTTGTTTGAAAAGTAATGTGTGAGTTACATTACTCATCTGAGTCAGTATGAAGAATTTCTTTAAAAGTCTGTTTATGAGGTAGATGGTGTGTTATTTATCTATTTTCATTTCTTTAGATTACTAATGGGATTTTAAATTGCCACTTTATTTATTTCTGTAAGACACAACAAACAAATTTCTATCTTAATACAGACAGATCTTTCTTCTTTTACAACAAAGAACTATTAAGCAGGAGTTGATGACTGAGGTCCAGACAGACAGAAGGTGTCTGGTGGCACACGTCCATGAGTGGTGCTTTCAGTCTCTGGGAGTGGGAACATGTGCAGTTGGCTCATTCTGCTTCCAACCTTCCCTTTCAAAGCAGGTTGTTCTTGTTCCTTGGTGTCACGTCTTGCTATGCAGGGCAGCCCTGGGGTCTAATGTGGAAGTGCCCAGCATGATCTAAGCTGATGAAACTCCTTTGCCTCACAGAGGCCCACCAAGGCCAGGAAGATGGTGGCAGAACACCAAAATCAATTCTGTGCTTGAAAAGCTTGTGTCCCTAAATGCAAGACACTTGCTAAGCAGGAAGGCCATGGTGTACAGGTGCATTTCTCCAGATGCCCGCCCCCACTGCAAAGACAGGGCCATGCTTCCTGCCCACTCTGTGCTCTTCGTAGGTAGAGATGTGTCCACCTAACACATAGCCATGGGTTCTTGTGGTATCTCAGGAGTGTTCTGTGTGCCACAGAGAGGAGTCAACCAGGATGAATTCCTTGCCCTTGTGGGAAGGGTGTGTGAATTAAGCTGAAAAGGTGATGGGCTCACAAGTGAGGAAGAGGGCAGGTGCGGGAGGCCAGGGACAGCTCTGTTCTGTGTGCTGTTATACAGGTGTAGTGTTCCCACAGCCCATGCACGCATGGCAAGAGGAAAAAGCCAGGGAAAGCTCTGTTCTGTGTGCTGTTATACAGGTGTAGTGTTCCCACAGCCCATGCACGCATGGCAAGAGGAAAAAGCCAGGGACAGCTCTGTTCTGTGTGCTGTTATACAGGTGTAGTGTTTCCACAGCCCATGCACGCATGGCAAGAGGAAAAAGAGTGAAAAAGCCAAGAGGAAAAAGGGACAGCTCTGTTCTGTGTGCTGTTATACAGGTGTAGTGTTCCCACAGCCCCCATGCAAGAGGAAAAAGCCAGGGAAGCTCTGTTCATGGCAAGAGGAAAAAGCCAGGGAAAGCTCTGTTCTGTGTGCTGTTATACAGGTGTAGTGTTCCCACAGCCCATGCACGCATGGCAAGAGGGAAAAGCCAGGGACAGCTCTGTTCTGTGTGCTGTTATACAGGTGTAGTGTTCCCACAGACCATGCATGCATGGCAAGAGGAAAAATCCAGGGAAAGCTCTGTTCTGTGTGCTGGTATACAGGTGTAGTGTTCCCACAGCCCATGCACGCATGGCAAGAGGAAAAAGCCAGGGACAGCTCTGTTCTGTGTGCTGTTATACAGGTGGAGTGTTTCCACAGCCCATGCACGCATGGCAAGAGGAAAAAGCCAGGGACAGCTCTGTTCTGGTGTGTGCTGTTATACAGGTGTAGTGTTTCCACAGCCCATGCACGCATGGCAAGAGGAAAAAGTGGGCTGCCCTCCCCTGTTACTCTCTCCTTTATTTCTTCAGGATGAAATCTCCATCTGAACTGAGCTGCTGCTTCTGGATAGTGAACTCCAGCAATGCTCTGATCTCTGTCCTCACAGGACTGGGGTTACAGGCCAGCATGGCCACACCCAGCATTTAACACGGGTGCTGAGGATCAAACACAGGCCAGCTCAGGCCCTCTCAGGCTTTCATGGAAACTGGGGATCGAACTCAGATGGTCTTTTGGGCCTTTATGCTGCTGCATCAAGTGCTTTAACCCACTGAGCCATTTCTCTTGCCCCTGAGAGACAGCTCTTCTAAAGAGATCATCTTCAAGGTAAGACCTGAATGACCTTGATAATGATTACATACACAGTGAAGGAGGAATAAATGTCTATTTATCTATGAACAAGTACTTTACAGGTATTTTATTTGGTCCATACTTCAAGGTGTAGAGTGGTGATCCAATCATGGATTTGTGGCTTATAAAAAATCCAGAGCCAAATTTTCAGCCAAGTGGGTTATAAACCCAAACATTTTTGCCTTTCCGCCAACCACATTACACATAACAAGGAGGCTACAAGCTAGGGGCTTCGGTTTTGGATACCATTGAGAGAGAGAATAAAATCAAGACCAACCTTTCCTCCCATTTACAAACAATCTGAGGCTCGCTAATTATAACCACACTGGCTCTTGGTGAGAAGGGTTGGGATAGGGGAGAAAAAGATCATTTATTGGCTCTACCTGTGACCTTCTCTGCCTCTGTGGACAGTCATGTACGGATGAAATAAGCGACACCTCTCTGTCTATTATCACAGCAATCCGGGGGTGGGGAGCAAGTTGGAGCAGGGCTGGTCCCCCACGGTACCCACTCCTGCAAGGCTGAGACTTGTGGCAGATACTTTGGCCATCGGCTCGCTCCACATCCTCATGGAGTTACAGAGTGATTCTAGAAAGGCAGGCAAGCAGTAGTCAGCCAGACACCACCAGCGCATACTGAAGCCTTGGTCTCCTTCCAAAACAACCTGAGTCTTACTGGCATTTTCTGACACCAAGTGTATGAGGAAAGACCAAGATCTTGTGACTGGGCAGGCACTGTGGCCAAGACACACACACACACACACACACACACACACACTGCACACACACTCTATGAGATTTCCTGTGCCTAGACAAGCAAGGTCCAGCAGACACTGTGACACCTTAATTGTGTTCTTACTCAGTTACCACAGCTAATGGATCGCCCTGGCAAAGCAGGTGTCTTCCATAAAGAGCACCATGGGGCAGATTGCTATCATAAGAGCCTGCCAAAGTCTGCTCTAAATTGTCCCTGGACCAATGATAAAAAACCAGATAGCTACAAATAGACAGCAATTTGCAGAAATTTGAGCTGTTTAAAGGATGCCTTTAACTTGGGGAGCAGAGGAGAATGTGTGATGGATAGCAGCTTTGTAAGGAAGGCACTGGGGTTACCTTTTGGGACTGCAGTGAAGTCAACTCTGAAAGACAGCAAATTGCTCCATTCTTTGTGTTTTCCTGAGCGTGTCTTCATCCAGCCCCAATCCATAAGGGTTCTTACAATATGTTGAATAGTGGACAATCTTTGGGTACTCAGCCCTTTGAGAGAGTAGAGATTTGAGTTCTGTGATAAGCAAGACCGAAGGGATCAGAAGCAATGGGAGATTTTTGTTCTGTTTTACATCAGGAATGTAAAGAGGGGACTGAAAGTAAAGATTATTGTCAGAAAAAGAAATACCATGGCATCTGGCCAGTACCATTTGGTCTCATGTTTAGTTCACTGACTATGAAGATTCTGTTCTGAGCCTTGGTGCTGGAAAACAGTAAATCCTATGAGTTGTCTGGATGTTGGGAATTTAGTGAGCTAAATGTGGGGAACTCTCTTCCTCACTGGCCAACCATTAGCCAACAAGACAGCATCATGTTTGGAGGTCAGTTTCTCTAGCAGATGACATCTACAGTCAAAAGGAAGAGATCATCTCTTTTAACCATTCACTCCCGTTTCTCCTTTAGTTCATATGTTTTTATCTCTTTCTTTAAGACTGGAAATTGTTTCACTAAAATGTATTTTATAAAACTTAGAAGAAGATGGGCGTGGTGGCGCATGCCTTCAATCCCAGCACTCGGGAGGCAGAGGTAGGAATATTGATGTGAATTTGAGGCCAGCTTGAATTCTCACACAGTGAATGCCAGATTGGGGCAGGGCGAGACCCTACCTCAAAAAAAAAAAAAAAAAAAAAAAAAAAAAAAACAAAAAAAAAAAGCCTTTAGAAAGAAAACAGAAAAATAGGAGTGAGAAATATTACTCACAATTTTACTATGCAAAGACAAACAATAGTAATGTTTGGACCATTTTTCCTTCAGCATTTTCACTCTGCCTACTTACTTTTTCCTAATGATTTCTCCATATTTGATTTTACATTATATGTTATTACTATATTTTTATTATTTTATTTATTTTTTGGAGAGACAGACAGACAGACAGAGAGAGAGAGAGAGAAGGAGAGGGAGACAGATAGAGAATGGGCACGCCAGCAGTCTCTCAGCTGCTGTGAATGAACTCTAGATGTGTGTGCCTCCTTGTGATCAAGTGCGACATTGTGCTCTTGAGTCACTTTGCATCTGGCTAAACGTGGAACCTGGAGATTGGAACCGGGTTCTTAGGCTTAGCAGGCAGGCGCCTTAACAGCTAAGCCATCTCTCCAGCCCTACTATATTTTTATAAACAACTTTAATGGCTATACAATATTGCAGGAGATAGGAATAATATAAATTAGTTAGCAATTGTTGAACATTTAGCTTTTCAATACTCACTATTTCACAAATAATGAATATACAATAAATATACCAGCAAATAAATATTTTTCTGCATATAGAAATATTTCCTGAAAATGGAATAGTTTTAAAAAGTACAAGGGGACTGGAGAGGCACTTGCCTGCAATGCCTAAGGACCCAGGTTTGATTCCTTAATATGTACATAAGCCATATGCACAAGGTGGCACATGCATCTGGAGTTTGCAGTGGCTAGAGGCACTGGCATGCCATTATCTCTCTGTCTCTGTCTCTGTCTCTGTCTCTCAAATAAAAAGTAAAAAATATCCAAAAAAGAAATATTTAAAAAAGCACAAAGAGTGTGTAAATTTTTTAAAAGTTTATTTTATTAGTTATGGACATATTTAGAATGTAAATGATACATGTTGGTACCATCCTTTCCCACATCCCTACATTTTTTCCAAAGGGGCCCTCCTCTTTGGAGATATAGGTCATTCCCTTGGGGGTTGTGGGTCATGCAATTGGGGGCAGCAGTCAGTTATGGGGAAGAGGCAATGCCTCTGTGCATATTGTCCCAACTTGCGGCTCTAGCGATCTTTCTGCCCCCTCTTCCACAAGATTCCCTGAGCCATGTTGGGTGTGTTTTAAGTCTACTTCAGTGATGGGCTCTTAGGAGCCTCTGGATCTCTGGTTTGGTAGGTGTTGAGTGTCCTCAGTGTCTGTCTCCTTCTCCCTTGTGCTGATATCAGGTTCACTGAGAAAGCAGCTCTCTTGCTCATTTCCCCAATTCCTCTGTGGTGTCAGCTGGGGCCGGGCTGAAGTGCAACAGGTTGTTTATCTCCTCAGGTCTCATTCCCACCTGAAAAAGAGAAGCAGATTCTCCAATAGAGAGTGAAGTCAGCACCAGTTAAATTGGATAACCATTATTAATTTAGAGAGAATTTAAAGAGTGTAGAGCCTCTTATAGGCCACAATTAGTGGAATTGTGACATTGGACAGCAAAATCATTATCTGAATATGATTCTGACTTGTTTCCCAGCTCCAGATATGGTTTCCTTTCCACTGAGTGGATCTGTTAGCCAATCCAAGAGCAGCTGATTACCCAGCATGGCTGTCTGCCACCGTTGCACTGTGTGAGATCACATCAGGTTGTTTGCTTCTGAGCAGCCTAGACCTTGAGTTGCTTGGACAGATGTTGGCCACTTCCCCCCCTAGCTCATTAACCTCTGCTGGGTAATCAAATGTTCTGACAGAAGTCTGTCTTGTTTCAGGAGACCTTATAGCTGTCTCTGATCAACAGCTCATCGTGGCATTAACCACATCCTGGTCCTGGGAGTTACAGGCTAGTGTCAAGGGAAAAGAAATAAGAAAAAGAAAACAATAAAAAGAGAAAGAAAGAGGAGAAATTTAAGGTTAGGTTTCATCTCACTCTCTCCAGGGCCCTTCAATTCAGGTGCTCCCCTAAGGTCCTCTTGAGGGCTCCACCTTTTAGTCTGACTTCCAGGATACAGGATTCTATGGTACCTGTGCAATTTGGGTTCAGTTTTGTGTCCCCCCACTTTCCTCTCCCCCAAAGCCCTACCCTCCTTATTGTCTAGGCCTCAAGATGCCATTCAGGTATGTCAGCAACTAGGGCTGATCCAGGTGAGGAACCGCAGATGAGTGAGGCCATGCGACGATTATCTTTCTGTGATTGTGTGAGTTCTCTTAGAATGATCTGTTCCAAGTTCAACCATTTTTCTACAGATTTCATTGTGTCATTTTTTTCTTACTGCTGAGTAGAATTTCATCGTGTAGATATAAAACATCTTGGTTATTCATTCATCCAATGATGGGTTGATTCCAGGTCTTAGCTATTATGAATTGAGCAGCTATAAACGTGGTTGAGCAAATACCTCTGAACTGAGGTGTGGAGCTTTTAGTGTAAACGCCCAGAAAGGAATGATAGGGTCTGTTGTTTCTTTCCTTATCCTCTCTTCCCTGCTCTCTCAGAGTTGTGTATACATAAGATGTTCAACGTGATGTAACAGTAAATCTGTATTTACCTTCAGCCTTCAGAATGTGCGTGCCATGACATCCCCAGTATGTAAAACAGTGTAACTGTAATCATTATACTGTACCTTATGTCTCTGGACTCATTTGTCACACATCACTGCAATTTTGAATAATTTCCTTGAATGGTTTGATATGACAACAGGGATGTGTGTGTATATACTTGTGCATTTGTGTCTATAAACCAAAATGTTTTGTGAAAGCATACTGCAAATTCACAAACACCAATTCATTTTTCTAAATTTTGTATATCACATTAAACAATCATCACTGCAGCCACAGCAAGCTTTCTGTATTATATGAAATCAACTGGGACATGATTACTTTTCAAGTACATTCTTGAGTACAGGACAAATACACCTGGCAGGTGAGTGCCTGTGAGTCAGCTGCTTGCAGAAACAGCCCTGTCTGGTGGGAAAACAGCTCTATAAAGGAGACACCAGCAGAAGTAAGGACTTGAGACTGAGCTCGATGCCCTTAAGATGGGACACAGAGGTAAGACATTCCGTCTATGGTCATGGTCACTTGACAGAACCTTACACGTAAAACAGTGTAAAAAATACAGAAATGACTCTTGTTTCTTTACTCAGGTAATCACAAAAATATAAAGCATATAAATTAGAAACTACAAGAACAGTTTGATGCCCTTAAATTCTGGGAAAATCCCTAAGAAGGATAAATAGTGTATTTGTTAATTCAGCATCTATATATAATTAATTAATGTTATATTCATGCATATTTAGCTGTGTCATAATTGCAAGTATATACACATATGAATGCCAGATACCTTTTTTTAGCGAGGTAGGGTGCAAGTATAGTCCAGGCTGACCTGGAATTACTGAGTCTCAGGGTGGCCTCGAAGATCCTCCTACCTCTGCCTCCCGAGTTTATAAATTAGATACCTTTTTAAATTAAATTATTAAACATTTAATTATGTTATAAGCACAGATATATATATATATATATATACATATATATATATATATATATATATATATGGAGAGAGAGAGAGAGAGAGAGAGAGCAGAGACAGTGGAGGAGCTTATCTTTCTTTTACCCAGAGCACAGTTAAAAGTTACCTTTTCTATTAAATTATGCTACTGTAGATATTCAGTGGCTGAACATGCACCAAAGAGCTCTTAGGAGCCTCATCTGGACTTAACCACCACCGCAATAATGAGAACATAAACCAAACATTCACTGTGTTGTGTGTGCCCGATGCTTTGCTGAGGGTTTACATACATTCTCCCATTTGACCCCCTTCAGCAGGGTTAGTGTTTTTCCCATTTCATGGATAGAGTGATGGTGATCTGGAGATTAAAACTCACATAAGCCCAAATGGAGAGTGCATGGTGTCCTCATGGAGGGAGCAGAATTCTCAGTCTAAATTAAAGGAGGAATGATTGCATGGTTCTATCATTCCTGGGTCCTGTGCTTTGGAAATTCAGAGGGCTTGCCAAGAAGAGCTTTGGTAATTGCATGGGCCTGATTCTTGCATGTCACTGGGCCTGGCAATTACAGTGCTGGCCATTTATTTAATAGGTTTAGTCAGTGCCCATTTAGGGTTGGTGTGGGCTGTGGCTAAAGCTTGAAAGAGGGAATTAGCTGTCTCACAGTCAACTCAGAAATAACCTGTTGTGGAGGATGTGGATCCACAGAACCACTCCTCATAACCTCTCTTTTGTTTGAGTAATGATTCAGGCTTAACTTTGTTAAATTTCATTAAAAATTCACAGTGGTAACCCCCTTCAGCAGGCATGTTCCTTAGGAATGGTGAGAAGGTCTCTGCAGTGGCTCTTGGGCTGTCATGTGCAGCGACAATAACAGTGGCATGACGGTGAGCTAGAAGATCCCTGAGCTCCAATGTGGGGCTCCGGCTCAGAGTGAGGCTATTGTACAGTGGTGCTGAGCCCACTGTCTGTGCGAGCTTCAGAGGAGGGGCCCATTAAACCCTGTCTCAACCTTTCCATGTGGCCTTTGAAGAAGCACATGCAGGAGCTGTGCTCTGAGCATCACACGCCCCATTGCTGCAGTTCCTTTCACCTTGCAGGCATAAAGCACCTGACCAAAAGCAGCTTATGGGAGGAAAGGGTTTATTGTGACTTACACACTCAAGGGGAAACTCCATAATGGCAGGGGAAATGATCAGACGCTAGACATCACCTCTGCCATGGCTGGTGGAAACAGCAGCCAGAGTAAGCCCAACTAACACTGGCAAGCTAGGGGTTAATAAATCTCAAGGTCCACCCCCCTCCTTCAGGCAACACACCTGCTCCAGCAAGGCTTCACCTCCCAAACTGCCATCAGCCGAGGATCAATCATTTAGGACACATGAGTTTATGGAGGACACATAATTCAAACACCACATCCATTGTTTATAAATTTAATGTTGGTCTGTTAGAGTTCATAAGATATTTTATACCAGGAATCCAGCTCAACTAATATTTCACATATACTTGCAAGTTTCTGTCAAGGAGATTCTGAGCTCAAGAATTAATCAACAGTCAATCAAGGAAAAAAATCAGATAAAATATTCAGTTACAAGCTAGAAAGCAATCATAACATATCACGGCAAAACCTACAGTAGATGCTTATAAGGAAGTTTTATAGCCTCAAGCACCTACATGTTTTTTAAAAAGTGAAGCTAAGAATAAAAGTATTATGCATCTTAAAACTTCAAAGAAAAACAAGATAAATCAAGATAAAATAGGAAGAGGCGTTAAGTAAGATGTTAATCGATGAGAGCTGGAGGAGTAGCTCAGTGGTAGAACACTTGCCTAGCACGTGCAAGGCCGAGAGTTTGATATCCACAACTGAAGAAGCAAAGTTAAGGCATGAAGAAATGAATGGAACAGGAAATAGGGAGACATTGCTTGAAGCGGTTTGCCGAGGAGGAGTGAAGTCTGTGTAGTATGGAGGGTTTTGTTCTCAGCCCTCTTGGAATACTCCACCTGGGTTCTGCCTTGAAGAGTATAAAGGACTCACACCAATTAGATACACATCCTGTTTCTGAACCGGTTCCTTTCAAAATTCAAGTTAAAATTGAGTTGCTGTTGTGACAATGTTAAGAGTATGAAGCCATTAAGTGACGAAGGGACTGGAGAGATGGTTCAGTGGCTAAAAGTGCTTTCTGTATAAGTCTGTTGACTTTAAGTAATGTATGCATCTGTAATCCCAGTGTGCCTACGGCCATGGGAGGTAGAGTTAGGAGAATCCCAAAGCTCATAAGCCAGGTAGTTTAGTGTTTGTAACAGCAAAACAAGAGAGACCCTATCTGAAACAAGGTAGAAGGTGAGGGCCAAAATCTCGAGGTTCTTTTCTTTTTTTGAGAGAAACACAGAGAGAGACAGAGAGAGAAGAAGAGGAAGACAGGTAGAGATGGGTGCGCCAGCAGCCTCTCAGCTGCTGCAAACGAAATCCAGGTGCATGCGCCCCCTTGTGGTCAAGTGCAGCATTGCGCTCTTGGGACACTTTGCATCTGGCTAAACGTGGGACCTGGAGATTGGAACCGCTGGAGATTGGAACCAGCGTTCTTAGGCTTAGGAGGCAGGCACCTTAACCCCTAAGCCATCTCTCCAGCCCTCGAGGTTATTTTCTGATCTACACATGCAAACTGTGGTACACTCATGCCTAAACATACTTGTGTATCATACACACACATACACATATAAACACACAGACACACACACACTGATTATGTTATGAGGGAAGACTGTGGACTAATGTGGTTATCATAGAATTAGGTTAGTTATCTTAAGAGCAGTTTTTCTGACAAAATGGATGAATTTGGCTGAATTCTTTCTCTGTCTCACAAGTGCTTCCACTTCCAGCTATGATGCAAAGGAGGCACTTGCCATTTGTGGTTCCTCCTCTCCATCTTGGATGCAAGAGCATTCAGAACTGTTTAGCCAAATAAATCTGTCTGTTTACAAATTGCGCCATCTTTAGCTCCCGTGAATGCTGGGCCTGTTGTTCTGTTGCGCTTGATCATGTTAACAGCAGTACTGCTCATAATGGCTACATTTCTTGTACACTTACTTGGTGTCAGCAACCTTGCTGCATCAATTTATCAATCCTTACAACATCTCTCTATAAGGTAGATATGTTTTCCATCCCTAATGCTGTTGCAGATTTTGAGGGAAATACACTAAATGGTCACTGAAAGCACCCAAGCCAGTAGCTCTCAAGTTTGTTGCCCACAAAGACAACGATCTGTGAAGGATGGTGAGTGTAGACATGGCAGAAGGGCAAGTTACACAAGGATTTCTCAGAAAGGAATGGAAAAGCAAAGCAGAAAAGCTCTTGGGCTGGGAGGGCTCCAGAGAAGAGCCCAGAAATCTCCACCTTTGGGGATGAAACTTAAATAATGAGTATGGACAGATTATCCAGACTGGTTACTTTGAATATATGCGGGAGGATCCTGATTATCTGATGAGTCAGCGATTGGTTGTTTGCTGGTGAGCCAGCGTGAGTCGGGGTTTTTAAAATTTCTTCCTTTCTTTATTTTTGGGATGTTAGTCCCTGGACTCTGCTCTTTGGACTTATAACACCTCTGTGCTCATTGGTTCTTCCAGGCCATACAAATATCTGCTTATTCTTTTTGGGCCTCTAACCCTGACTAGCTGCCTATAAAACAGAGGCGACTTTGTTCCTAATACCAATCAGTGCAAGACAAGAGGCATTTATTAAGTTCAATTTACTTAACTTTTGTTTAAGTGCATATTTTGTGTTCAACCAATTTCTCAACGCTGAAAAGACTTACTGAATAAACAGACTAAACCCCCCATGGTCTTTGCTTCATGGGTCTTTGCTCTAACAAAAGTTACCCAAAGTTACCTGGTGTGGAATTTTGAGATTGGCCCATGCCTTTAATAATTTTCAATCTGCCTCCATCATAAATTAGAGGCAGGGTTTGGGGGATTTATCTCAAGTGCAAGGCCCTGGATTTTGTCCCTGTCCCACAAAGAAAATGTTGGCTGTAACAGAAGAAAGAGTAAATTTTCTGCGTTTGATCACATGGCTTCTTGACCCCCAGCTGTACCTGTTCCCTTGGGGCTGACATCTCAGGCAATGATCCATGAAAGGGTGCAGCATAGTTCCTGATGTTTAGCAAAGCTTCGTAAATGCCACACAGTGATTGATGGGAATATTCACTTTACTCTCCTGAGGTCCTGATCTTTCACCTCTCCATTTATATATATTCTGAGCTGAAGCCCAGCACCTCTGTGAAAAGAAGAATTTCACATTACCCACAAAGAAGTCTGTCCTTTGTCCTTGGTTATTCGACCCTTGGAACTTCACACCCAATAGGACCATCTGTTCACTTCGGGACTTGGGACATGCCTGGGAGTCTAATGCTATGACTTAGGGTGGAATCTAGCCATCTTTCACAGTCACAGAGTTGGGAACTATCAACTGTGCAATATGAGCCAGGGACTTTGGGTTGTATGGTGCTCCCCAACCTCCAAAGTCACCGGAGACTCAGGTCAACAACATACGTCCTGAGACTGTCACGCCCACGTGAGGATTCCGTTGTGAAAACCCTGGACACTGGGCTCAGCTGGGTAGACAAGATCCCACACATATTGTCACATGTAATTGTTGGGAAAGACAGTGTTCTGGCTCCTCAGGGAGAGGCAGCTGGGAGCTCCGTGACTGGCATGTGTCCTGGACTCTGCCCTATGCACGTCATCTCCCGGCAGTCTTAATCTCTGTCCTTTCCCTAAGATTTGGCATAAAAGGCTGGCTGTAGTCATCTCTGTCCTGGCAAATCCCGACCTAAGAATGTTTTGGGGAATTAATTTGTATTAGCTACTTTTCTCATCACTGAGATCAATTACCTGACAAGCAGCAATGTACAGAAAGAATTTATGTATTTATTTATTTATTTATTGTTTTTTTTGAGGTAGGATCTCCCTCTAGCTGGAATTTACTATGTAGCCCCAGCATGGCCTTGAACTCATGACGATCCTCCTATCTGCCTCCTGAGTGCTGGGATTAAAGGCGTGAACCACCACGCCTGGGTAAGAAGGATTTTTTTTGGTGGGGGGGCTCACTGTTTCATAGAGGCAAGGCATGGTAGCTGGCAGTCTGGCTTTGGTGTACCAGCTTGCAGCTGGTCACTTCACGGCACTAGATGGAGGTAGACTCAAATGGTACCAAGACTAGGCAATCACCCAACCCCAGTGAGCTACTTCTACCCGTTAAGGCTCACTTCTTAAAAATCCTACCACTTGGCTTGGAGAGATGGCTTAGTGGTTAAGCGCTTGCCTGTGAAGCCTAAGGACCCCGGTTCAAGGCTTGTTTTCCCAGGACCCACATAAACCAGATGCACAAGGTGGCGCATGCATCTGGAGTTCATTTGCAGTCTCTGGAGGCCCTGGCACACCCATTCTCTCTCTCTATCTGCCTCTTTCTCTGTCTGTTACTTTCAAATAAATAAAAATGAAAAAAAAATTAAAAATCCCACCACTTCATGATACATGAGCCTGCAGGGGACATTTCACAGTCAAACCACAACACCTTCCAACTTTGATTGGTGTCAGGAGAGGGAACAGTCCTATAGACTGCTCCACAACATTTCACAGTTGTCTTCCTTCCACGTCCCTTCCCCAGACAAACCTTCTGGGATTGTACCTGGGAAAATGTTAGACTGAGAAGGACTATTCATAATGCCTAGAAGACATGGACAAAGTCCACAAATGGGAAGGAAAAGAGAGACAAGAGGAAAATAACAGCACCATACCCTCATATAGAAGTCAAAGACCTATGATCTGCATGGGCAGGACAGGCTGTGTCTGGAGAACAAAAATAATGATGTCACATCAAATTCTAAAACTATCCTTAGCCACTGGGGTTCTGCCTCTGGCAAGGGCAAAAGCTCCCCTTTGGGGCTGCATCTTGCCCTCACTCATTCCTCCTCAGGGGAGAGGGAGCTCCTCTCAGCCTTAGAGCATTCCTCTTATTTGATTATTTTTATCTTCTCCATCATTCTAAAGGGGTTTGGGTAACTTGCACATATGCATATTTATGCTGCTTATAAAGTAAGCAAGGAAACGATGAAATGCAAGGGGGAAGTAAGAGGGAGGTGAGTGAGCAAGACAGGAGGAAAGAGGGGTTGAGTTACGATTCGTATCTAAAGCATGTGCCATCAAAACCCTCTGCTTAGACTCGTAGAGTGTCAAACTTTCACTCCGTATTGATCTGTTTGCTTCTATACTTCCTTCCTTGTGTATTTGTTTTCTTGGCCTACTTAATCTATCTGACACCCCTGGGTACTGGGGATCTCTCTGCCATGGTCGCTGCTGTCACTTTTCTCTTGCATTCCTAATGACGGCTGCTCTGCACTTTATTGCTGTAATTCATTTCCAAAGGTTTGTAATTCCTAGGTCTTCATTACACCCTGTGCGCTAGTGCTCCCTCTCTCTCTCTCTCTCTCTCTCTCTCTCTCTCTCTCTCTCTCTCTCTGGGAAGTAGCCTTTTCTCCACTTAATGCATCTTGCCTTGGATTCTACCTTGATTGTGAAATGGCTACTCTGAGCTACATTTATTTGTGCACAGCCATTCTAACCTTTTAATGTTAATGTTTCTTATCCATTTGGTTCAGATGATGTCTTATAAAAGCGGCATATATTTATAGTTTGTTTGCAACCCACTCTGAGAGATGGTTTTGATTTTGAAAGAGAGTTTAAAACAGTTGTATTTCTTGACAGAGCTGATGTTTGGTCTTTTCATCTCCACAATAAATGTCTGAAATGAAATTCTGGCTTTGTCACCCATTTCTCTCAGTCTACACCATTTTCTTTTCTCAAATGAATATTCTCCTTGTCTTCCTTATCTCCACAGACTGTATTACAAGACACCCAAATTGTCACGTCTTATTGTGTGAATGTAGGTCTGGTTTCCCCAAAAGCATCTTTTCTCCTTGGAGAGATTCTGTGGGAGTGGGAAAAGTTTCTGTAGAGGCTGGACACGTGGTTGGGCTTATGGGAAAGAAACAGGCTGGCAGCAGCCGTCCTCATGGCCAAAATAATACCAGGGCCTTCTTGAAGGTGATGTTTCTTCATATGTCTGTTCCCTGCGTTTCTTACATCCCTTTCTCAGCATCTGTTGGAGAGAACCAGCAGTGGGTTCACTCTGCAATTGTCTTTCAGAGTTCACCATGTTTGCATTAGGCAGAAACCCCCTGCAAGTTAACTGCCTTCTTTAGAGTGCTTCATTGGCTTTGGCATGAAGTTAAATTCCTTTGTTTGCAGAAGTTCTGTGTTTTGTGGGAGGGGAGGATGGGAAAGGATCATCTTTACAGATAGACAAGATACAGGTCTTAAATAAATTTCTTTGATGGAGCCGGGCGTGGTGGCTCACGCCTTTAATCCCAGCACTCGGGAGGCAGAGGTAGGAGGATCGCTGAGAGTTCGAGGCCACCCTGAGACTACGTAGTTAATTCCAGGTCAGCCTGGACCAGAGTGAGACCCTACCTTGCAAAAACCAAAAAAAAAAAAAAAATTTCTTTGATGGTGCCCTGGCATTCTCTCTCTGTGTGTTGTTTAATCTTTAGCTTAGATATTTTCCTGGATTATCTAAGTACAATTTTTTTCTGTTGTTTTGGGTAGTTGACTGCTGTTTGTACTAGACCTGTTTTCTCTATCAAACCAATTCCTCCTAGTTTTCATCTTCCTGAGAATTCCAAAACAACTTTTGACCCAGTTAAGGTTTCTTTTTGTTTCCAAGCAGTCCTTTTTATTTCACAGTACCAATGGATGTCTTGGGAAGAAGGTAGATATTTACGTTTCTCCGTATGAACCCTTGTTGTTATCCATACCATATTTTTGGATTCTACTGAGAATACAAAGGAGTTCATTTAAAAGCTGTTGTCTGTTTTGCGTAGGCCATCATTTCTAGAGAACTGCCTTTCCTTAGCTCTCTTATGACTCAGAGTCTGCTTGGGTCCCTGTGCCCCCTTTGTCACCTCACCTGACTCTTGCTCTTTTTTCATTTGCTGACTCTTCAGTGAAAAGCCATTTATCCAGCCAGAGAATTTTTTTTCCAAGAAAACATTCAATTCATTTTTGACCAGGTACAGGTCATGAAAAGTACACCCCTTGGTGAGAAAGGTTGCACATAAATTTTCCGAGTCTGTCAGTTTTATTGGAGTTTTATTCATCCTGGACTACAAGAGACTCCCCAGTGCCCTTTCGGGTTTTCAACTCGTGGTGGTCTTCAAATGATGGCAGTGGAGTCTACAAGAAACAGAAATATAGCTACAGAGTCGCTTTTTCCTCCATTGTTGACAAATAAGTCAATAGTTTAAGTAACAGACAAGTATATATTTTTTCTCTCAAAATAACTCTTTCTCATAATTTTCATGGGATGAGATAAATAAGGGCAAATTCTATGAGGTCATATGCTATTCATTGAGAAGAATATATATTAAAGACTTTAGAAGGCAAAGGCCAAGCATGCACCCTTTCTCCTTGACCTCTAGGCATCCATTCAGGAGATAGGCTTGCATCAGACCCTTTGGAATACATGTTGGCTGTGTCTTAGATGAAGCACTTTAGCAAAGTCAGCAGCTCCATGTTTCTGACCTTTTCAGGGCACCTCATTAGTAGCCTGGCAGTGAAGGAGTGTTTGCATGCCAGCGTCGCGAAATATGAGACCAAATCCTATCTGTTTAGTTGCAGTTTTGAAATATGCATCTGGAGCCTATGGGAAAACATCAGGATTCCTAGGAAGAGCTCTCAGGTCCCAATGAACAATTTGGGTTTGAGCCAAAGACTTACCACTGGAGTGTCAGAATAACTCTGTCTCAGATCTTGTTGCCAAGCATTTCCCAGAAAAATCTCCAAGAATCACTTTTCAGACAGCTCTACCTATTTTTCCACCAATAAGAATTCATATAGACTTCTGAAATTTGATCAATCACAAGAATATATAGCTCACATTCAACCTTGAGACTCTGTGAATTTGTGATTTTAATGCAATATGTGACGCGTATAGGTTATCATATAGTTATTGATTGATTCTTACCATATTTTACTTTGAAAAAACAATCTTAGACTTGCAGAAAAGTTTCAAAGATAAAACTAGGGAATTCTATATAAATGTGGAAGAAGAATAATGCTTCTTGTCTAATATGTTCATGTCTCAATTCCTAGAACCCATGACTGTGTGACTTTACATAGCTAAAAGGATTTTGCACCCATAATTGGATTAAGTTTCTTGAGGTGAGGAAATTATTCTGGGGTTTTCTGATGGGCTCAACATAAGCAGAAGGGGACTTAGGGAAGAAAGAGAGAGGTTGAATAGAAAAAAGAGAGATTTTGTTGTTATGCTGTTATATTTGAAAAGTAGTAGATCCTGAGTCCAGAATGTGGGTACCTAGGGCAGCTAGAAAGAGAAAAGAATCTCACTGTTCTGTGGGTACAGGTTTTCAGAGTGGGAACATGAGAAAGGACTGTAGGTGGAGAGCGATGATGGCTGCACAGTAATGTCAGTGTGCTACAGCCACAGTGTTGTGCCCACAAATGCCTACGATGATACGATGTTATCTTTATTTTACCAACATTTAACAAAATGACAAAGTGGGCTGGGGAACTGGCTTAGTGGCTAAAGTTCATTCCTTGCAAAGCCTGCTGACCCAAATACAATTCCCCAGTACCCATACAAAGTACCTTGCAAAGTGGTGTATGCATCTGTGTTCCTAAGGAGCCTGGAACAATGGGAGGCGAGCCATGCGAATCTAAATGTAACATGCCAGCTAGCCTGCTATCTGCTTGCAGTCTGGTTGTTCATTTGCAGCAACAAGATGCTCTGTGTCAGAGAAGCTGGAGCACAGACACCTTGAAATTGTCGTCTGATTCTTACGCATGTGCCATAGCACACACAATCACATACACACATACACACACACACGCACACACACAAACACACACACAAATAAATTAGTTTAAAAAATAGCAAAGGAACAGATTTCTCTTGGAGCTTACAGAATGAAGGCAGCTCTTCCCACATCTTGATTTTAGCCCAGTGATATAGTTCTAACCTCCAAAACTATAAGATAAATGTAACATTGGTCACAGAGTTGTCAAAATTGGTTAATAAGAGACTAATATAATACCATCATTCTGCTTTCTCTAATTTCAAAACATCTTCAACAAATGAACATTGGTACTGTATTCTTAAAACACCTCAGGTTTATTTTGATGTCTTTAATGTTTGCATGAATGTTCATCCTCTGCTCCATCATCCAGTTTGGAACACTGCATTGCACAAAGCTGTTATGTCTTTCTAGTTTGTGGGAGAAAACAACAACAACAACTAATTCTTTTGTTGTTAGGACACTTTTGAAAAGAACTGGTCAATCATTTTATAACCTAAATATCAAAATAGGGTTGTCTGCTATTTTCTCATGAGTAGAATGACATATGGGCCTGGGGGAGAAATACCCCTGAGTGATGGTGCAAGGCATCGTGTGACACTGAGTCATGCAACTGCTGGTGACACTGACTTTGGTGACTCTTACTTCTCCATGGTCTTATACAGCGCAGTGATTATTGTCCCAGCTCTACACTGCATTTCTTAACATCACTGCATATGTCTGGTGCACAGTGTTTGCTAGCTCAGGCTTATGAAAACTTTACAGGTCAGCAGAGCTGACTGTGAATGCCAGGTACGCCCCATCTCCTTGTTTTAAAAAAGATGAAAGGATTATCTCCATATTTTGTTGCCCTTCATCTATAACATTGGGAGAATGATGTCTTTTCTCACTGCCCTGAGGATTAAATAAGATAGCACAGCGATCTCTCCTGCAAGCATCGTTCAAGTGCCACAAGTTGATAGGTGTCATGTTAAGTGAAAGGGACATTGGTGGTGGCTCTCGGTGATGAACAAATGATGATATAGACTTTGCCCATGCAGAGATTACAGTCTGACAGGAGAGATGAATTATTGAATGCAGCGTTCTGCATGTTACAGTGGGGGCTGTACCGATTGCTAGAAGAATACATAATATAAGGATCTATTGCAGATATCAGGAAAGTCACTTAGCACAACGCTTGGTAGATATGTACCCTTGAGGGCAGATGGATGGTTGTGTGTCCCCTTCACATTGCCATGCCTGTGTCACTCTCTCTAATCTCTCAAACTAACAGGGTCAGATAACAACAAGGTGATTTTCCTTTGTTTCTGCAGGAATCAGCCTTTCAAGTGCTAATGTACACACTGTGAGCTGAGCAGAAGCCCCTGTGTGCGGCCCTTTCCTAAGCAGACATGACAGTAGATGCATTTCTTGCTTGGTACTTGTCTTCAGACTGCTGATGTATGGAGGAGCATTAGGGAAATGTCACATTAGCACATTGGTCTCCTGAGATGGTCTGAGATGAAACACATCTTAGGACTATCTTAGTTTTCAGCTTGTTCAGATTTTCACAAGCATTTCACAAGGGTGTTTTGCCCACGGGCATTCCAGATCCAATTGCCTCCGAAGGAGAGATGAACCCTTCCAAGGACCATGGAGGCATAAAATGCACAAAGGGTGAGTGAAAACAGATTTTCATTTTTAAATCTAAACTAAAAATTAGGTAAAACTTAAACGTGAACCCTTGAACATCTATTACCAAGATTTAGCAGCCACTGATATTTGCCTGCATATGCTCCCTTTCTCTTTATAATTTTTATTTTGGCTGAAATATTTTCAAATGAATCATCGACATCACTGCCTTGTGCAATCAACAGTAATTACCTGGTACCCTCTAGCAAGAGTGGAGTCCTTGGAAGGCCCAGGAATCTCTGTTTCAGAATTCAGTGCAGTTCGGGATATGGATGGTGACCTACCTTGTGTGCGTGGAAAATAACTTCAAATTCTGCCAGTCCCTTCAATAGCTGTGGGCCAAACTAGGGCAGTTTGGACAAGTATATTCTGAGTCCACAAGAAAGAGGCCCTAGAAAGCAAGAGGTATTTTATAAGTAGGATGAACAGTAGGCTCTGGGGAAGACATAGGTACCTTTATTATTCCCATAGGATTCTGCTGTTCATCCGGGGCCCAACAAAAATGCAACTGCGCTGACTGGGAACAGTACAATTCAGTAATCAAGCTTAACGCACTCGAATTGACATAACCCAGTTAGTTGTGTTGCTTTCTGCAACATCACCTGTATTCCGTATAGAAGGTCAGCCAAACAAAACGGAGGGCTAAATATTTGCTAGGCCATATAGCGTCACTAGTTATTGGCCTCTGTGTAAAGTTAGGAAAATCTGAAGAAGTGGATCTTCCACTTTTGACTTTACCCTCAAATTATTAGACCAAAATTGTTTTGTTTACTGATTAGTCATCATCATCATTATCAGAAAAAGGCTGAAGGAGATAAACACAGAGAACATCCAACTCCAACTAAGCCAGATATCCAGAGACACAGAGGCTCCCAAAACCTCATCAAGGAAGCAGAACTAAAATGACCCCAATGTGGCTCAGGGAAACTCGCGGAAGAGGGGGCGGAAAGATTGTTAGAGTCACAAGTTGGGGCATTATGCACAGAGACTGGGGCCTACCCCCCAGAACTCTTGAGCAAACTCACAATTTACAATCCACATTCCCCATTGATGGGGGTCCCTTTGAAAGTGGGAGGACGGGGAGGAGGACAATGGAACCAATACTATGAATGTAAAATTAGAATAATATAAATTAAAAAATATATATTAAAATAATAATAATAATAATAATAATAATTTCAGTGCTGGAAATTGAAACAAAGACTTATGCATGTGAGGTGATCATTCCCCTGAGCTATGCCCCTAGCTTTGAAAACATGGTTTTAAACTTTGTAAAATTTATGCAGGGACAAAAAGAAGGAGAGAGCTAAGAGTGACTGGCCATCCATATCTCAGTCTGTGTGGTTGGTTGGTGGGCATTTTGCTCCTTCAGTTATTATTCCACCACATTCCATAATTTCATGCTCAAAAGAGGTTGTAAAACCACTAGTGTGGTTGGAATTTGGCAGACACTGAGGAAAATCAAGCTGTCTCAGGAAGTGCTTGATTGTTCTTCTTCACAGGACAGCTGAGGGATGAGCACACGGGCCCCGCTCTGTTTCCAGGGATGAGGACTCTCTCCACACCTCGTAGAGCCATGACACTCAGATCTGTCTTTTATTGCATTGCCTCATCCCAAGGTTGCCTTCTAGTTGGATTCCCAAGTTGAAGTTCATTCACCGAGGAAGTTTAGCTCCTCACTTCTTAGCACAAGGGGAGGTGTGATTGACTATTGCCCAGCCGTGAGCTTCTCGCTGGCACAGGACCCGTGACCAGACATCCTGTTTAGCTGACAGCCTAACACACCTAGCAAACAATGCCCATGCGCTTACTGTCTGGAAAAATGGGAAAATTATGGCCTTCATATGCATATACTGGAGCTTCTTATGTTATTTACCTTAACAAAGCAACTCCACGCAATTAGTACAAACTACCAAAGGCGCCTGTTATATTTAGCTAACAGATTCCATTTAAGGAGCAAGTAGCTAATGACCTGAAGCACAGACTGCTTTCACAGCAGCCCTAATAAGCTGGGAATCACAAGGGGAGTAAGCATGGAACATTTTCCTGGCGGGAGAGTGATTGAACCTGGAAATGCACCAACAGGTGCCACCCACTGTCCACAACCACTGCCGCACTTGGAATCAGCACAGCATGTGAGACTTTGCCTCCCTTGGGGTTTCAAGGAACCGATGTTTTTGTTTTTAATTGTCACACTGTTAGAGTGAGCTTCCCTGGATTCAGGCTGGAGGTGGTCAATATACCCTATAGAATTCAGAAAAGAATTGTGGGGTCAATGGCAAGGAAGACACTGGCCACTGGATGACCCCATGTGCCAAGGAGGACAGAGATGCCAAAGGTTTTTTTTTTCCTTGTGCACATGCTTGTTTGTGTGTGTGTGAAGAGTATGTTTGGTGTGCCATGTTATGTACGGTGTATGCATGTGTGTGTGTGTGTGTGTGTGTGTGTGTGTATGCATGCTCACCATGTGCCTACAAACGGAGGCCAGAGGAGAATTCCAGGTGACCTTTTTTATTCCTCATCCGCATACTTCCTTGAGCCAGTGTCTCTCCCTCATCCGAGAGTTGTTCTTTTGGGTCAAAAATTCTCTAGTCTCCACCCTACCATGGACGAGGAGTTACAGGCGTGCATGCGTGGTCATGCCCAGAGTTTAAAGTGGGTTCTGGAGAGTCATACTGGGACTGTCTCGGGTCCCCCCATGCCCTTATGCTTCAGTAATAGGGCTCTTAACCCCTGAGCAATCTCTTCAGCCTGACATGTGGAAGTTTTGGAAGGGGAGCCGAAGGAATGGTCTGGCACAGGGGACTGTCAAACCACTGTGCAATGTGGACAAGGGTGGGAGGGGAATGTAGGGACCATTAAATCACAGAAGGCATGAGATTGGCAAACAGTCCAGGACCAGGAACCTTTTTATATTAGAGAAAGCACAGGCCTTGTGGTCAGACAGGAGTTCGACTCAAACTCTAACTCATTTTTGGTAATACTAGAATGTTTGCAGCTTCAGTTTTTAATTTGCAAGGAGATCCAAAACAGCTGGCCCTTAATATCTATCTCTCGCATTCAAGTAGTAAATCACTTTCAAATATAAAATATTCAGAAACATTGCTTTTATACTGAATCTGTATAGATTTGGGGGGGGGCTTATGACCTATACAATATGTTACAACATCTATTTTTATTCCTTCACATTGTATTTGCTATTCTAAGTCATCTAGATGAGCTTTAAAGTCCAGTATGAAATACAGTGTCACTTCATACAAGGTCTTTAGCACCTAGGAATTTGGATATCTACAAGGGTTCTAGAGCCTGCCTAGTTCAGGTCCCATGGGGCGACAGTGACACCCACTTCCTGTCATAGCCAAGCAAGCATAACAATGTTGAAAAGAACAAGTACCCACATGGTGCTTGGCACATGGCCCCAGGTAACCGCCTTGGCGTTCGACTCACTGCCTTAAAGCCTGGCACGGAGGCCTGACCAGATACTTGTGAACCACGGAGATTTTTGTGGTTATAAAGTGTTCTTGAGCTTGAAAGGGGAGGGAGATATGAATGCCAACTCCACTCTGAAAGCTTTCTTGGCCATGGCTTAGATAGTTTTTTTGTTTTAACTTTCTAGCAGATGTGTTGTGAATGTTGCGGGTCATTTTTGTCCTCTACTAGAACACGAAGCCACATGTTCTAGTGTAGTGTCTTAGTTTGGGAACAAGCTGAGGGTGAGCCAGTCACGGTCTTTCTATGTGTTTTGGCAGATGTCTCCGACAACTGACATTTCAGGAGAATTATGCGCCCATCTCTGCAGTACGCATACATTTTCTTACTTAACTCTCACATGACCTAAAAGAAGTTATGACTACAGATCCCTTTTACAATAGAGAGACTTGGGTGCCTTGCTGGCATCTGTAGTAATTGCCATTGGTCTTTTTATTCTGTTTACAGTTTGACAACTATGTATTTTGTGACTCCTTCCTTTCTAACAACAACAAAATATCTCATCCCTCATCCCAGTATATCCTTGCCAGAGTGCAGGCATCTAACTTCAGTTCTACAGATCGATATAAGCCACGGAACAAGAGTAACTAGCTGGATCTAGGGTCCCCACTTTGTGACAAGAATGATATGAGAGATGATGTGGTGTGTAGGTTCTAGAGGCAGCAGCAGCTTCCTCAGCAGTATTAATGTGGTCATGGGTGGGCTGCCCAAGTGCCCAAGACCTCGTGCCCCTACCTTCCCAATGAGTACGTGAACTTTCTTTTTTTTTAAAATTTGTTTTTATTTATTTGTTTTTTGAGAGCGAGGCAGATAGAGAGGGAAAGAATGGGTGCACCAGGGCCTCCAGCCACTGCAAATGAACTCCAGACACATGAGCCACCTTGTGCATCTGGCTTATGTGGGTCCTGGGGAATTGAACCTGGGTCCTTTGGCTTTGCAGTCAAGTGCCTTAACCACTAAGCCATCTCTCTAGCCCAGAGTACGTGAACTTTCTAATACCTTCCCACTGGTTCAGGTATTGGTTTTGATTTCTCTAGTGCTCAGTGCAGCTGAGAAGAGTGACCACCAGCTGTAGCTTTCCATGCACCCTTGCAGACTCAGGTTGGGCAGAGTCCAGCGGCCTTGTGCGGGTTGAACTCCATGTTCGGTGAATATCAAAGCTTTGTGCTGAGAATCCCAGGGAACTCCTGTTATCTGTCTTTTGCTGGACATGTAGCTCATGTATTTATAAAACCCAAGGCTGAGCAGTGAGGCAGATTGCATCCCACGGTGATGTTGGGAACACTCAGTCACATCAATGGCCATGATCATTTTCTACAAGGGTACAAGAGATGTGGTAGTCCCTCTGTGACCTGGGGGTACATTACATTACTTAACTCCTGGTAGAAGCCTGAAAGCACAGATAGTACTGAACTTGGTATATGCGAAATAGCTAAGGTGGATAGCATGTACGGTGTGCAGACGTTGGGGGAAGTGGTTATTCAGGACCGGCTTCCATCATAATGGCTTGCTGCTAAAACATATACGTTCTTTCTTTTTTATGCAAGAGAGAGAGAGAGAGAGAGAGAGAGAGAGAGAGGTCTTTTGGGATTTTTCGTTTGCTACTTGGGACTCTAGTTGATCTTGGGTAACTGAAACTGGTGATACGTCGTGATCTACCATTGATCCTCTTATAATTCACTGGCAACCTCATCACCTGCACCAGAGTCAAGCAGGGCTGAGAGCCAAGGAGAAACCCTTGCAGCCATGTCTGAGTGAGTCTTCCCTGACTTCTTTGGGTTCCAGAGCTTTCTAGTGTCTGGTTGCTGATGATGTCTCTTGAGCTCATTTTGGTATTTCACTTGTTCACAGAAGGAAGTCCACCTTTCAGTTAGTGTAGGTTGACATCCTAATATTCCCCCTTCTGAAGTCACTGCCCACATTTCCTGCCACTGGATGGACTGGATGGACTGGATGGACTGAATTTCTTCAAAACTTCCAGTGTGTTTATCTTTTTTAGCCTGTTCGGATTTCTACTTATTGCATCAATTTTTGTATTTTGTGGTTTTCTGGGAAATTATCATTTTCATTGAATTAAAAAAAAATTTTTTTTTGAGGAGACAGAGACAGAGAGAGGGGGAGAGGAAGACAGATAGAGATGGGCACGCCAGCAGCCTCTCAGCTGCTGCTAACAAAATCCAGATGCGTGCGCCCCCTTGTGGCCAAGTGCGACATTGCACCCCTGCCTCACTTTGCATCTGTCTAAACGTGGGACCTGGAGATGGAACCTTTGGAGATTGGAACCAGCGTTCTTAGGCTTAGGAGGCAGGCGCCTTAACTGCTAAGCCATCTCTCCAGCCCTAAAAATATTTTATTTATTTATTTGACAGAGAAAGGGAGGAGAGAGAGAGAGGGAGGGAGGGAGAGAATGGGTGAGCCAGGACATCCAGCCACTGCAAATTCCAAGTGCGTGCACCCCCTTGTGCATCTGGCTAATGTGGGAACTGGGGAATCGAACCTGGGTCTTTTGGCTTTGCAGGCAAATGCCTTTACTGCTAAGCCATCCCTCCAGCCCTTCACTGAATTTTTTCAAAGACACTATTTTACAAGCGTTCGGGGTGTTCACCATAATTTAAAGCTATAGCTGATGACTTCTCCTCATTTAGCTCATTGATGCTTTTTCTCTTTTGTCATGATTAGTTTCAGCATGACTTTGTTCCTTGTATTACTATTTCTAGACAACCCGGTTTAAGATTAATTTTGCCATTTTCTATGGAGCTATATCTAATTAAAATACTTTTACATGTGTGTATATGGTGTGTGCATGTAGGTGTTCATGTTTGTGTTTGACAGCTGAGCACCTCCCCTTGTAATTTACATACAGCAGGCAGTGATGAAGCTAAATGCAAAAAATCTGAAGGAGAGACTGTCTTCCAATAATATGAAATATAGCAGCTTAAACACAACAGTGAAGAGGTTTTAACAAACAGAAAAGGGGGCTGGAGAGATGGCTTAGCAGTTAAGGCACCTGCCTCCTAAGCCTAAGAACACTGGTTCCAATCTCCAGCGATTCCAATCTCTAGGTCCCACGTTTAGCCAGAGGCAAAGTGATGCAAGGACGCAATGCTGCACTTGACCAGGGGGTACACACATCTGGATTTCATTCACAGCAGCTGAAACGCTGCTGGTGCACCCATCTCTATCTGTCTTCCTCTCCCTCTCTCTCTGTCTCTCTCCAAAAAAAAAAAAAAATTAGAAAAGGAAAGAATCCAGGAGACAATTTTCTCTCTCTTGGGAAAATGGACAATGTCCAGGCATTCCTTTCGGAATCCCATTTAGCACTACCACTATCCCCAGATAAATCAGCTCATCAAGAATGTGCCCTCGAATGTGCTGCCTGCCTGGAGACCTCTGCCACCCCACTGCATCTGGAAAGAAGGAGACACAGAAAGAGAGTGTCCTTGCAGAGTTAAAGCAAGAAAGCAAGTTGAATCCACCTCATTATTTATCGTTCCTGCAAGCATTTATTTAGTTTTTGCTCTGGCTCAGAGTCATCAGCAATATTCCCATGGAGCACATTGCACTGTGTGTATGCATGCGTGCCGAGACCAGAGGACGTCCTCGAGTGTCATTCTCAGGAATGTGGTCCACTTCTTTTCCAGAGTCTCTCATTGGCCTGGTGCTCACGGAGCAGGTTAGAATGGCTGGCCAGCAAGCTCCAAGCTTCCTCCTGTCTCCACCTCCCTGTTCTGGTATTACATGCATGCACTACCACATCTGGACTTTTTTTTTTTTTTTTTTAACGTGGTTACTAAGGACCAAACTCAAGTCCTCATGCTTGCAAGGCAAGAACCACTGAACTGTCTCCTGAAACCTTACGTCTCTTTTATTTGCTGTTACTTGCTGTTATTTACCCTGGTTCTCCTTGAGATTTTTAAGTGGAATGCTTACTATCATATTTATCCATTTATATTTTTATGATGTTAAGTCATTTAATGCTCCAATTTAACACATGAAGTCTATTATGTCAGTATCCTGTAAGTTTTATTATTTTAATTATCTTATAATTTTGCAGTTACCATTTGACCTGTTTTATTTTGTTGCTATAGCAAAACATCACAGACCATGTAGTTTACAAGGGATATGAGTTTATTTAGTTCATAAATTAGGAGATACAGAAGCATAATCTGCTCCCCATCTGATAAGAGACTTCTGTTGCATCATCATGTGGTAGAGGATCACCTGGTGAGGCTGAACACATGTGTTAGCTCAAGTCTGTCTTCCTCTTCTTTCTTAAAAATATTTTTATTAGCTGGATATGGTGGTGCACGCCTTTAGTCCCAGCATTTGGGAGGCAGAGGTAGGAGGATCACCGTGAGTTAGCCCGAGACTACATAGTGAGTTACAGGTCAGCTTGGGTTAGAGAGAGATCCAACCTTAAAAAACAAAAACAAGCTGGGTGTGGTGGCGCACGCCTTTAATCCCAGCACTTGGGAGGCAGAGGTAGGAGGATCACAGTGAGTTCGAGGCCACCCTGAGACTACATAGTTAATTCCAGGTCAGCCTGGATCAGAGTGAAACCCTACCTCGAAAAACCAAAAAAAAAAAAATAATAATAATAATAAAATAAAAATAAAATTAAAAAATGAATAAATAAAATAAAAATAAAAATAAAAGTAGGGCTGGAAAAATGGCTTAGTGGTTAAGGCATTTGGCTGCAAAGCCGAAGGACCCAGGTTCAATTCCCAGGACCCACATAAGCCAGATGCACAAGGGGGTGCATGTGTCTGGATTTCGTTTGCTGTGGCTGAAAGCTCTGGTAAGCTCATTCTCTCTCTCTCTCTCTCTCTCTCTCCCCTCTCTCTCAAATAAATAAATAAAAATTTTTAAAAATATATAAATAAAAATATTATTTATTTATTTGCAGAGAGAGAAGAGGGGAAAGGGAGGGAGAAGAAAAGAAGAGAGAGGGAGAGAGAGAAAGAGAGAGAGAGAGAGAGAGAGAGAATGGGTACATCAGGGCCTGAGTACTGGGGAATCAGACTCAGAGCATCAGGCTTTGCAAGCAAGTGCCTTCCACAGAGTTTTCTCTCCAGCCTAATCTTCTTACACAACCACAAATGCCAACACGGGGTTCCCCACCTTCATGAGCTCCTCATCTCATCTTAATTCTCTCTCAAAAGTCTCACTTCTACATATCGTTACCATAGGAATGAGGGGAATTTTTCTCACACTAACTTTTGGGGTGGGGCACATTCAAGCCCTAGTACAATTTTCTGCATTTCTTTTCTCACTTCCACTCTGCAGCACAGCATGAAAGCTAAAAGTGTAGCTTTGCCAGAAGATGGTCTGAGTTAGAATCCAAATTTCTGGGCAAACCAATATGTGACATTTAAGGATGTGTGGTAAAGACTGCGTAGAGAAGCCATGGGAAGGATTCAGTTTAAGTGATTCTGTATGAATTCATAGTAACCTTTCTCAAAATATATGGGGTGGTATGGTATTGCCTGAAGCACAGGAGTCTGAACAGTGTTGTAGCAGCTGTAGCTTTGCACCGTGACTATGATCCTGCATCCCTGCTGCTGTTGCTGGGTTTCCTTTGTGTTTTGTAATTGATCTGATGTCTTCCTTTACACAGTATGACTCCCCTCCCGTACAATTTTGGCTGTCTACTCATTCTATCAATCACCCATCCTATCAACCGCACCACATCTTCTCAACATGTTCCTTCTTCTAGCCTGCTTTTTGTTGTATGTGCCATGATTCTGAAATGTTTTCTTAATAAAGGATGGAGCATAAATAATTACTGAACATTATTTTTTGTGTGTAGTGTGTATGGATGTGGCGTGTGCACATGTAGCTGATGATCTCTTTCTCTCTCTCTTTCTGTTGTTCCAAGTTTTTGAAGTCTTACTGAAGAAAGATGCACATGAGTAGTGAATCAGCAAGAAACTTCACTAAGAGCAGAGCAGTAGTGAAGGTTTGAATACACTGTTGGAAGGGGCAACGAGCCACTCACGTGGAGAGTACTCAGGGCCCCAGAGCATGGTTCTTTACATAGGATTTTTCTTACAATTTTTTTAAAATTTTATTTATTTTTGGAGAGAGACATAGAGAGGACAGAGAGGGAGAAGGAGACAGATAAAGATGGGCGCGCCAGCAGTCTCTCAGCTGCTGTGAACGAATCCAGATGCGTGCACCCCCTTGTGGTCAAGTGTGGCATTGCGCCCCTTTTGCATCTGGCTAAAGGTGGGACCTAGAGATTGGAACCGGGTTCTTAGGCTTAGCAGGCAGGCGCCTTAACTGCTAAGCCATCTCTCCAGCCCTCTTTACATAGGTTTTTTTTTACAAGAAGATGGCTACATCACTAGTTGTGTAGTTTGGTGGTCCTTTTGATTTGATTGATTGACAGTTTTGGGTAACATATTTTTTGTTGTTTTATGAGACACTTTTTTTTTTTAATCACATGCATGCTCAGTTATGCATTGGCATTAAGATGGCAAGTTGGAGCTTTACTATAAAAGTTCACTTAGAGGATGTTGGAGCATTTCCACTGACCCAACACTGTCTTAAGAAGAAATGTGAATCACAGATCATGAAGAATGGATGCACTTGCCTTATTGAGCAGGTGCAGGTTCTCAAACCAATCCAGGCTGGGTGGCCCCCTGCTGCCGTGACCCAACACTGTCTTAAGAAGAACATGTTTGAAGAGCTACAGATCACGGAGAATGGTTGCTGAGGGAAGACGAGGACTGGTTTGTGGTGTGGAGTGAGGTGGACATGCAGCTCCGGGTACCTGGTACAGGTGGGGGTCTCAGGTTCTACAGGTGGGGCGGGTCTCAGGTTCTCAACAGGTGGCACATGCAGCTCCGGGTACCTGGTACAGGTGGGGGTCTCAGGTTCTCAACAGGTGGGCGGGTCTCAGGTTCTCAACAGGTGGCACATGCAGCTCCGGGTACCTGGTAAAGGTGGGGGCGGGTCTCAGGTTCTCAACAGGTGGCACATGGTCTCAGGTTCTCAACAGGTGGCACATGCAGCTCCGGGTACCTGGTACAGGTGGGGGGGTCTCAGGTTCTCAACAGGTGGCACATGCAGCTCCGGGTACCTGGTACAGGTGGGGGGTCTCAGGTTACCTGGTGGCACACAGGTGGGTACCTGGTACAGGTGGGGGGTCTCAGGTTCTCAACAGGTGGCACATGCAGCTCCGGGTACCTGGTACAGGTGGGGGCGGGTCTCAGGTTCTCAACAGATGACTAGTTGCATTGTGTAGGAGAAAGGTGTGTTCACTGCTCAGGCCAAGCAGTGTTCCTGGTACAGGTGGGGGGTCTCAGGTTCTCAAACCACTGCCTGTGCCTTACAGGTGGGGTCTCAGGAAGAGGCAGGAAGGCCTCTCTCAGGGTACCTGGTACAGGTGTCTCAACAGGTGGCACATGCTCAGGGTACCTGGTACAGGTGGGGGTCTTATTCTCCAGGTGGAGACAGACAGGTGGGGGGGTCTCAGGTTCTCACAGGTTCATTCTGGAGCTCATTTGTTTTGGTGGTTAGACTGTCTAACCTGGGAATCCCTGAAATCCTCTTGTCTCCACCTCCCTCAGTGCTGGCGTTGCAGGCATATGTGGCCATGCCCAGCTTTTTATGTGAGTTCTGGAATCAAACTCAGGTATTATGCTCGTACAGCAAATGCTTGGATCTGCCTCATTCCCTGAGCATTCTTATTTAATTGCCTAGTTTGGGATCATTGGGTCTCTCTCTCAGCTCCCTTGATGCACCTCACCTTTGCTGAACACCACATCTACCATCTATGCTCTCCTGAGAGTCTTCAAAGACACACGAATGCTCTGTGTATTTCTTTTTTAAAAAATGATTTTATTTATTTATTTATTAGAGACAGAGAGAGGGAGAGAGAGATCGAGAGTGAGTGAGAATGGGCACGCCAGGGCCTCCAGCCACTGCAAATGAACTCCAGAAGCAGGCACCACCATGTGCATTTGGCTTATGTGAGACCTGGAGAATTGAACCTGGGTCCTTAGGCTTTGCAAGCATGCGCCTTAACTGCTAAGCCATCTCTCCAGCCCCTGCTCTGGATATTTCTTACCCCCAACATACTAAGAAGTTTGTTTGGATCTTAAATTTTTTTATATTTATTTTTTTTATTTTGGAGAGTGATAGAGAGATACAGAGAGATAGGGAGAGGAAGACAGATAGAGATGGGCACGCGAGCAGCCTCTCAGCCTCTGTGAACGAAATCCAGATGCGTGCGCCCCCTTGTGGTCAAGTGTGGCATTGCACCCTTGCGTCACTTTGCATCTGGCTAAACATGGGACCTGGAGATTGGAACCAGCGTTCTTAGGCTTAGGAGACAGACACCTTAATCGCTAAGCCATCTCTCCAGCCCATGTTTGGATCTTTAGTTCATCTACATAAAAGAACTTCCTTGTTTTTATGTTTTGTCCAGATGTGAGTGGTTGAACCTTACCCTTGTACCCTGTTGTCTAGGCAGATCTGCTCTCTGCTTTCCCTCTCTCTCCATCATGTACGTGTCTGTGTGTGCTGCAGGCAGGGGCTCCTCAAAACACCCAGGCATTCTGTGGCGACTTTGCTGCCTTTATTGAAGCTGTATTTTCTTTCCCCTTTGTAATTCTGGCTTCCTTTCAGTTCTGTACCAATTATGTCACCTTTAACCTTCTACCTGTGCTCTCCACCTCAGTAGGCTCTTCTGAAACCAACAGCTAGACTGACCCTTTGCAAATATAGCTGACCCTAGGTATCCACAGGGTCTCAGTCCCAGAACTTTCATAGTTCCCAAAATCTAAGATGCATACATTCCCTACATAAAAGGCATAGTATGTGAATATAACCTATCCTTCCATATACTTTAAATAATCTCTAGATTACTAGACTGTCTGACAAAGGCAAATGCTGTATAAATGATTGTGGTAATGTATGGCAAGAAAAAAATGCCTATTCATATTCAGCAAGGACACATTATTTCCCTCCTGAATATTTTTTAAAACTTTTTATTTTTTATTTTTTATTATTTTTTTGGAGACACAGAGAGAGAGAGAGAGAGAGAGAGAGAGAGAGAGAGAGAGATGGGTGCGCCAGCAGTGTCTCAGCTGCTGAGAACGAAATCCAGATGTGCGCGCCCCCTTGTGGTCAAGTGCAGCATTGCGCCCTTGCGTCACTTTGCATCTGGCTAAACCTGGGACCTGGAGATTGGAACCATTGGAGATTGGAACCAGTGTTCTTAGGCTTAGGAGGCAGGCGCCTTAACCCCTAAGCCATCTCTCCAGCCTCCCTCCTGAATATTTTTAAACTGTGGATGATGATGAACAGGGAAGAACTGACCCTTTGTCCTCTTAAGCCTACCGATGACTATTCATGACAAGTCCAAGTTCTATCCATGACTTTGAAAGCCATCTGGCTCCCTGCTTGTTTCTACCCTTATCCCTCAAAACTTATCCCATGGGAGAGCCGATGCTATGATGTGTTGCTTAGATTTACCTCTGACACTGGAAGAATTGTTTCCTGCCGCTGCCAGCCCTGTGGACATTGTCCACTGATGGAAACCAGTACTTTTCCCAAGGCTATATATTTCTTTCCTGGCGCAGCTTGCATCCCACAACTGGTAGATGGGCAGTCAGAGGCTGGCTGTTTTGCCGTAGTGTAGAACAATGCTCAAGCGCTTGTTCCAGCTTCACGGCTCCCTGAAGGCCTAGGTGACTCCTCTTGTGGTCCACCTTCTCCTGCTTAGCCTTGATTCTTCGTCTTTCCTTTTATAAATATTGACCCTAAGAATACTCCTTAAGTAAATTTTCCTGCATAATCACTTCATGCCCAGACTGCTTCCTAGGGACCCACGCTGTGTCCCTTGGTCACTCTCTCAAGTCTTTGCATGGCTTCTTTCTTTTGACCTTTCGCTCTCCCCTCCACATGTCATGATGGCCTTGCTTCAACTGTCTGTTCAAAAGTCCCCTCATCAACAAGGTCCTCCCAGCCTCTCTATTAAATAGAAGCCTTTGCTCATTACCTCTTATGATCATCTGACACAAATATGTCTCACTTATTATATCTTCCTCTCACAGGGCATATGCCCTATGGGAAGATTTTGCTTATGACTCTGTCCTTGGCATCTGGCACAGAGGAAAAACGGAATGAATGTTTGCAGAAACAATAACTAACAAGTGGATTCCACTTGCTTTCTTGCTTGAAGTCTGCAAGGACACTCTCTCTTGTGTCTCCTTCTCCTGGGTGCAATGAGATGGAGGAGGTCTCCAAGCAGACAGAACATGCTGTGGTATATTCACTCTCTTTTTTTTTAGATTTATTTTTTATTTATATTATTCTAATTTTACATTCATAATGATGACTCCATTCTCCTCCTCCCTGTCCTCCCTCTTCCAAAGCGACCCTCGTATATTCTCTTTTCTTTGTAATTTTTTTATGAGAGAGAGAGCAAGAGTAAGAATGAGATTGAAAGCAAATGAGAGAGAGAGAGAGAGAAGAGAGAGAGAGAATTGGCATGCCAGGGCCTCCAGTCACTGCAATTGAACTCCAGATACATGAGCCACCTTGTGTGCATGTGTGACTTTGTGCACTTGCATCACCTTGTGCATCTGGCTTTTGTGGGACCTGGAGAGTTGAACATGGGTTCTTAGGCTTCACAGGCAAGTGCCTTAACTGCTAAGCCATCTCTCCAGCCCTTATTCCAGCCCTATATTCTTGACTAGCTGATTTATCTGGGGATAGTGGTGGAAAGGAGTGCCAAAGGAATGCCTAGACATTGTCCATTTTCCAGAGAGAGAGAGGGAGAGGGAGAGGGAGAAGGAGAGAGAGAGAATTATTTCTTGGATCCTTTCCTTTTCTATTTTTAAAATGCTTTTCCTCTGCTACAGTTGAGCTGATGTTTTTCACCTCATTGGAAGCTGGTCTCTGTCTGCATTTCTTTTGCCTCTGACTTTGTCACTGCCTGCTGTGTGTAAATTACAGGGGAGGTACCCAGCTGTTGCTTGGCATTAGACATCCTCATTCAGAAGACCAGTTAGCTGCTGGTGAGGCTCTCTGATTTTCTTGGCTCCAAAGTTGACACTTACTGTACATTTTTTAGAGCTCTGCAATCTTCCTTGATTGGAAAGATGAACATGAACTTCATGGCACAGTCTTTCAATTAAGAGCAATGAGACTGAATATGTACATGCTTTGTGCTTGACTAGTTCTTGTTTTGTTTCTTTGTTGATTTCCCCGCATGAGACTTGAACATTCTTTCCCACTGTGGGTGAATCTAGTATCTGCAAGGAAGATCATGATTGTGAAGGACTGTTTGTACACCCCATCAGAGGTGCCCAGGTAAATGAGCAGTGGCTGATTCAATTAACTGATAAAACCCCGATGAGCATAGATCCAAGCCGTCTTGTTTGAACAGAGCACCGTGGACAAGTAGGCAGCCCCAGAGTGGCCTGGGTGACAGTCCTCATTTGAGGAGGATGAGGCGCCTGTGTGTGCCACAGTCCAGAAGATGGCGACATACGCATTTAAGGGACAATTAATTTTTAAGTGCCAGGGGGCCTTAGGCAGGTAGCAAATTTGTGAGAGAATCCTTTAACTGAAGGGCTTTTGCAGCAGAACCTCTGGGAAGGTCAGGACATCCCCAGTCTGCCCATTTCTTTCTACTATCAGGAACAGAGGGGAGGCGGAAGCTCCCAATCCTGTGCTTGCACTTTGTAAGCTCTGTAGCCCTGAGCTTGGCCCTGCACCTTGGTTTTGTTCATTGTAACTCGGGATGGATAAGAACTCTGTTCTAGGCTCTGAGGAGTAAATGAAATAATGTAGGCTGAGCACGCCAGGTATTGTAAGGTTGGCACACCTCTTTGCATGAAGAAAGGGTGAAGCAGCCCTTCCTACTGGCACAGTGAGGGCAGAGTGGGCTGGGCCCCAGCCTTCAATGGGTAGTTACTGAAAACCTGCCTGGACTCTCCACCCACCTTGCCTCAGCCCTCATGGGTCTGGGGTTTGTGGATGGCGCCTATGAGTGACCAGGCTAATGCCAGCTCCCAGAGGAGGACAGGTTTGGGTGCCATGTCACTCCTCAGGAAGGAGTTGAAAGAGAGGTAATTAGGACGATTTAGGTTTATAGTCTCACATGGAGGGTTAAGTATGCCACAGAATCTGACTGAAAGACACAAAATTCATAAAGTGATAAAAGAAGAATTCTTGGAGATCTGAAATAGAAGCTTAGCACTCAAAGCATGGACAATTGCATGTGTTGTCCTTTGGGCTGGTGAAATTCTTGGATAACAACTTAAGGTGTCTGAAATGTGGCTTCCTGTGAAGGATGGTTGTGAGCGGCAATGCTCCAGCAGCAGCGGGGACGTGTTGCTATGGAAACCTGAAGCTGGAAGTTCCTCCATTCCTCAGAAAGGCTGTCAATTAGATCCATGCACTTGGGGAGTTTAATGAAAACAGACACTTGTCATTTTTCTACCAGCCTCCCAACACTCTAGATGTTTAAAATATGTCCATGGGAGGAAAACCTGCGGTTAAGTGTAGCTGTTTACTTTAAGAGAATTCCCTGGTGTGGCTTGGGCAGGGCAGATCTTTTCCCCCTTGTCCTTTCACATGAGAGGAGAAGAGTGAGGCCTGCAGTGCTGAGCAGAGCTGTGATCAGGAGAGTCACGTAAGGTGGTTCCAGACAGGCGGTGTAAGGTGGGGCCCTCAGCCCGGCATGCATGCTTGTTTACACTGGGCTGGAGCACCAGGCTCTCATAGTCACAGCCCTCAAACTGAATCTCTTACAACTCTTTGGAATGGTGTGCACACACTGAATGACAGGCACTTTCTTTTCAGGGGGCATCTCAGAAAGGAACCCTTTATTAGATATCACCATCATTAAATGCCACACACTGGACAGCCAGAATCACAATCTTTTTTTTTTTTTTTTTTGAAGGTAGGGTTTTACTCTAGCTCAGGCTGACCTGGACTTCACTATGGAGTCTCAGACTGGCCTTGAACTCATGGTGATCCTCCTATCTCTGCCTCCCAATGCTGGGATTAAAGGCGTGTGCCACCATGCCCAGCTCTCTTTTTTTTTTTATTAGTTATGCACATAATGTGAATACATTCATGTTGGTGCCATCGATAGCCTCCGCCCTGTCCTCTGCCCTCCAAAGGGACCCTCCTCATTAGGGAATGTGGGTCGTGCATTGTGGGGTAGCCATCACTTATGGGGAAGAGACAATGTCTCTGTGTATAATGCCCCAACTTGTGGCTCTAACAATCTTTCCGCCCCCTCTTCCACAAATTTCCCCGAGCCGTGTTGAGTTTGATTTAGGTCTACTTCAGTGATGAGGTCTTGCGAGTCTCTGTGTCTCTGGATCTCTGCTTTGGTAGGAATTGAGTGTTTTCTGTGTCCATCTCCTTCACCCTTGTGTTGGTATCAGGTTCACCAAGAAAGCAGCACTCTTGCTCATTTCCCCCATTACTCTATGGTTCCAGCTGGGGCCCTGGTGAGGTGCCATGGGCTGATTCTCTCCTCAGGTTCTGTGTCCATCTGAAAAAGAGAAGCAGATTCTCCAATGGAGAGTGAAGTCAGCACCAGATAAATGGGACAACCATTATTAGTTTAGAGAGAATTTCATAGGTGTAGGCCCTCTTTGCTTAGACTGACTGACCACATGAGGTCAACTGTTGGGGTGAGACTCTCACTGAGAGCTCAAATCAACAATCAGCCATAAAAGCCTCAATTAGACCAGGAGCTTGTTCCAAGATTGGCTATTCCTGTTTGTTTTCAGTTGAATGTGCACAGGTGTGTGGATGTATTTTCTCCCAGCTATACCATTTTTGAATTGTAATTTGCAGAAGAAACACACCTCTTATCTGGGGCACAAGATGGGAACACTTTTCAAATGGGCCTGAGCACTGATAATGTCAGGCGTGTTCCATCAGCTGAAGGTACCTACTTCATCAAGGTCCTCTTTGCTTCACACACGACTTAAGCAAATGACAGCTGGAAATCCAGTTCCTTACACTGAGACTCCAAAACTGGCGACTCCTTGACGTCTAAGACGGGTCATCCTGCCTTTCGATTTTCCCTTTAAATGTCAAATCCTAAGTAGGTCAACAGAAATATAAGAATTCTGAGTTCTCCAGTTAAGTTTCAGTTCACAAGAATGTAGCAAATTTTTTTCCATTTGGTTTTCAGCAATATTTAGAAATTTAACTTTGAGCTTTGGATTTGATTGCATCTGTTAATTATTATCTCTGCTTGGGGGCAGAAAAGTTAACGATATTGATAGGGACATGCACAGAGATAGCTTGCTCTCACTGATTGAATTGGAGGGACAACAATTATGCAGATTCCCAAAGTGTGTATATAATGTGGTCTGGGATAAAGATTATTTTAAGAAACCTCTTCTTTGTATACTTATGGTAACGATGGCGATTAGCATAATGAACATAGGAAGTGTAAAGCCCCGTCAGACTGCTTTAAGCTGTTCCATTGGTTGGCAGAAAAATTCACAGAGGAAGTGCTGGGACATGATCAGAACCTGCCCATGTAACATCATGTAACCAACGTGGCACTGCCACTAGTTGGCTGTTTAATCCCAGGAGAGCTAAGCAGACTCACTTGCGCTGCCTGACATTTGGTTTCATCATCTATATTGTAAAAGGGTTGAACTAATTGAGCACAGATTTATTTATTTACGTTTTTGTTCTTCAAGTTTGAAGCTTGTCATGTGGCCTCGAAAGAGCTTCTTCCTGTCTGGGAAGACCCCAGCCTTGTGTAGGTTAAGATTTGTGCTACACTTCCCAGCCTAACTATGGGGATGTCTGAGGACGAGAATGCACAGCATTCTTCTTCTTCTTTTTTTAATAACTTATTATTTTAACTTTATTTATTTTTGGAGAGAGAGACAGAGAGAGACAGACAGAGAGGGAGAGGGAGACAGATAGAGATGGGCGCACCAGCAGTCTCTCAGCTGCTGTGAACGAAATCTAGATGTGTGCGCCCTCTTATGGTCAAGTGCAGCATTGCGCCCTTGCGTCACTTTGCATCTGGCTAAACGCGGGACCTGGAGATTGGAACCGGGTTCTTCGGCTAAGCAGGCAGGCGCCTTAAGCACTAAGCCATCTCTCCAGCCCTGCACAGCATTCTTAAGTCTAAACACCATTCTCTCTAAAACCAATGGCAAGTTACACAGGAAGAACATTCTAACACACTCCCCTAGTGTTATTGCATAGGAAAAGAGACACGTTTCCCCAAATGGGTCTTCTAGTTGGTATTTATGGTTGTACAGTGGTAAAACTGGGAAATAGAACATCTTAAAGTCTCTTAAATTTTATGATTTCATATTTGATATGGTAGCTTAAAATTAGAAATTTGTAAAGAACAAATGCTTGCTCACCTTCCCTAAAAGCTCTATTTAATGACAACAATTTTACAGGAAAAAAATTACTCCTCTCTAGGTAATGCCTTGTCTGTTTTGATGCTCGCTGTAGCCAGAGAAAAAAATTACATTAACAAACTTGATCTTGCCAGTGACTCCTGAATTGACCCTTTAAAGGAACTTGGGTTATGTCTGTTATCTCTACAAGGAGACCTGCTGCCTTCAAAATTGCTGTGCGTCCCCCCATCCTGCCATCATGAAATTGAAGTTAGTAATCTTGCCACATTTTCCAGATTCGGTGCAGAGAAGCCCAGGCCCATCTGGCTCCCTGGTTTCATGTTATTTAGGGAACTGGATGGCTTCAAGCTCTTATTTTGCTTCAACTCAGTTCTCATCATAATCCATCAACACACAGTGTTTTTATTTTCCATTTCATTTTTATATGATCCTATTAGTTAGGAGAAGCCCGAGCGACATTTTTCTTTACTATGGCCTTGTCTTCTCATTGCCTTTGCTAGAACTCTGAGATTATATACCTTTTGCTAAATACGAATTCATCCATTCTGTGACCAACAGTTTCCATACTTCATTGAATTACCCCAGAGAATGAGCAGAAGCATCTTTTTTTTTGTTTGTTTCTGCTCCATGCAAATGTTTTTTGTAACCTGTCCCTAAATCAGAAACCAGACACGCTTCTCCTAAATCGTAGACACTGGTCACTCTGAAATTCTATCTTTGTGCTGTATCCACAAGTGTGCAAGTGGGAGTTTGGACTGAGAGTGAATGAGGCTTCCAAACACTAAGGAACACTGTCCATGAGGGATCGTATGTGAAGACACACATCAAGGCTAGTGCTGAATGTGTGAAGGGCATTGATCGTGTAGGTGTAGCCACCCCTCCACATGAAGCTGACACTTTCTGTTATTAAGGAGTCATTAGGGCTGAGTGAGCTCATGCTGACTTGAGATGCTTGCCTATTGCAAGAACATTTCTGCTTCTTAGGGACTGTTTTCCACTGTTTTGGAAACTTCACGGATCATAACGGAAGATGGGAGTACAACATTTATTTTATTCATTTAGGTCATATAAGAAAGGGAAATTTCTCCTGTACAACTTTCCCCCTCTACCAGAGCAGTAGAGGGAGATGTGATAAACTACCAGTCTTTCATTTTGACAAAGTAGTCTTTGAGGGTTCACTGCGCTGGGAGTGGTGAGATGAATAAGGGATGAGGCAGTGTCTGTGTATGCAGTGACATAGCTTGCTTGGATTTTTGTTTTTTTCTGGAACATGCTGGGACTGAGAGACCTGGTGAGTCAGGAAAAGCAGGGCTGGCTGAAGGATGGACCTGAGGAAGTTAACTAGCTGTAGGCTTTTCCTCTTTCAGTCGGTTGTCAGCATTGTGATGTGCTTCACAGAAGGTGCATCTAGGAATGTACCTCAGGGCCAGGCTGGTCCTTAGAGTCCTACAGGGAGGAGGACTTTGAGCTACATGATTGGTCCATGCAGACATGGCCCCTGCTACTTGTTAGGGGAACCCAGCCAGGGTCTTGCTTCCAGAAGCAAGGGCCAGTATAGGCTATATGTATAGTCAGCATTCTGTCCAAAGGAGTAAGGGTGAGGATGTGGTTTCATTATACTGAGAACCCCAGCCTCTTTTATGTGTTTATTTCACTTGACTTCAGAAATCCTTAAGGATTTAGTTTTTTAACTCTAATTCAATGATTACTCTTTCTAGATTCCTTATCTTCTCTTGACTTCTGAAGCCTGGAATGCCCTATGGCTCAGGGCTTAATTTTCTCCTTTCTATCAACACACATTTCTTTATTAAGCCTCTTAGCATTAACTGGTGTCTATAGCTCGAAACTACTCCAATGTTCATTGCTGCCTGGGACCTCTTTCCTGAATCACAGTCATTCACCCAGCAATCTTCTGAGCATCTATATATCCAACAGGATCCAAAACCCTCTTTCCATCTGCTCCTTCTGTCACTTATGCCTCTCATGGATGGCAAATCTGGTCTCCCAGTTGCTCAGGGGAAAAAGAAAACATTGGAGTCATCGTAGATCTTGTCTTTCACTCACACACGATATTCTGTCTGTTCTGTCAAGAGATACTATGGGCTCTACTTTCAAAACACTACAGAAGTTCAACCCTTCTCACCACTTCTTTTTATCACTGGTGAGTCAGCATCTCCTAGATGGATTATAGCCATCACTTCCTATTTGCTTCCTTCACTGCCTCCTTCTGTACAGCTTTCAATACCATAGACAAAATGACTATGAATGCCTAAGCCAGATAATTCCACTCTTTCAAAGCCCTGCAAGGATACCATTTCATTCATGCTAAAAGCAGTATCCTTGTGACAGAGTACATAGTCCGAGCCCAGTGACCCCTTCAGACCTGAAGTCCTTATGACCAGTGGTTCCGCTCCATCCCTTTATCCTCTGCAGCCTGTGGATATATCCTACTAGTCTCTGTACTGATTACCCTCTGCTCTCCTCCAGCTAGCTGCACACTCATCTTCCTTCCTCCTTCTGGTCTCAGCAGTGATTACATTTTAATGTGGCATGCTTAAAACATTCTATTTTAAATTGAAACCTTCATTCACCATCTTCACTCTCCTCTGCAGGCATTCACGATATCACATACCCTGCTCAACTTTTCCTTTGGAGCCATAGAGACGATCTCCTTCCAATTCCCATTTTCTAGGTATCCTTTCGTTTATCTTCCCTGTAACCCTCTCACCCTATTAGAGTGACAGGTCAATGTGGGAGTTTTTACTAGGTTTGTCCTCTATTGAATCACAAGTATATTGAGAAGGTTCTAGAAAAGTGTACGACTCAATAAATCTGTTAAATAAATTATATATGGGGCATATACTAACTGAAGATACACACACACACACATATATATATACATACACATATACACACACATACATACACAAATGCATACATAAATGCATACCTACATGCATACATACACATACATGCATCCATACATACCCACACATTCAAATACTAGAAGATTCAGAGATTCTCTATGGACGGGAGCAGCCAATGTATTCTTAACCCACTCGATGTTACTCAGCTATGAAATGTACTTTGTGATATTATAGTGCATAATTTAAATGCAATTTTAGAAACGACATTGCTAGTTCTGTTCCTCTCCAAACCCCAGAGGAAAAGAGATTCTCAAATATGTTTTTGGGGAAAGCCAGACTCCTGATAATTGACTTGCATCACACTTTGGTTCCTTATGGAGCTTCTGGGTATTTCATTCCCTACATTAACCATAAGTTATTTCTGCCTCCAAATGCTCACTTCAGTCTAAGGTAAGTTACTGTCACTGAAATGTGCGAATTGAGTAAACCAAGCAAAGTTACGAGCAATCGTCGTTGTAGGAATTATCAGTGTCATAAGAGAATGCTTTAATCACATCCTTCATTGAAAATGTGTGAGCACCCTTCTCCTTAGAACACAGCTTGTCCACAGCTAGGTAGAACCCTCCTAAGGCATGTACTCAGAAGTTGGCCTGATCAGATCCGATCAGTATTTCTATAATAATGATAAGGAGGGAATAATATTAAGAAAGTAAGTGAAAGTTCTTGTATGGGAGCTTCATGGAGAAATTTAATCATTAAACAATGATTATCAAATAGCTTTAGATTTTGACACTGTCAGAGATATGTTTTATTATTTTTAAATTTGGGGAGACAAGAAGATGCTTCAATCTGATCACTGTCCTTTCTTTGAAAATTTGCTCTGGTTCTTTGTACGTTTTAGGAGGATGGAAACAGAAAAGTGCACGGGTGATGGCTTTGCAATATTAATGAAAGAAGAGGAAACCAAGAGCAGGCCTTTCCCGAACTCACACTTGTTTTCCTGTGAAAGTAGTCTCGTGATTCCTAGCAATTCTCTCAAGACTGTAAGATAACAACTGCACTGTAGATGTAGCAGCCTTAATTAGAAAAATTGACAAGAAAATATTTATCTCTTCATACTGAGTGACAGGAAAACACGACTTAGGGAGTTTGTCACTTAGGATTGAACAGAATCTCATTCTACTCTTACATATTTGTCTCAACCTGATTAGTTCATGGGCAGGTTTTTTGGTTTGCTTTCTGGATCATGAATATTCTGAATTCTTAGTTTTTCTTATCAGCAAAGAAAAGCAATTTACAACACAGGATCTGAACAAACAAAGTACTTCAGGCTCTTTGCAGTTTTCCTATTGCAGAAGCTAAATCTTCACTTACCAGGGAAAATTGCTCTTTTTCCCTGTGTATTTCTTGATCAAAGGGAAGCAGTTTTATTATTTTATTTCTTAATTTTGTTAAGGAAAAGAGACTTGTACACTTCAATTCCATAATGCTAAGCCAAAGCACCGTTTCTATCTCTATTGTATCTCATAAAAAGATCATTTTCTAAAACAACCAGCGCTTTTACGAAAAACACAACTATCTACCACGCATTTCTCCAGTACAAATGTTACAAGACCACCAGGACCAATTCCTCCCTTTAAGTCAGCACTTTCAGCTTCCAGCCCAAGAACTGTTTTCATGATGTGTACACAGGGACTTGACACTGTTGGGTGGTGTTTGCCATTAGAAAATTTCCCAAAAGTGTGTTCTGATTTGTTTTTTGTTTTTGTTTTGTTTTGGTTTTTCAAGGGAGGGTCTCGCTGTAGCCCACGCTGACCTGGAATTCACTATGTAGTCTTAGGGTGGCCTTGAACTCACGGCGATCCTCCTTCCTCTGCCTTCGGAGTTCTGGGATTAGAGGCGTATTTCTGTGTTAGTTTCAAGAGTCTTATCAATAAGTAGTGAAGGCTATGCTCTTTTTGGTTTTTTGCTTTACATAGAACAGAACTTTGAAAAATGCCCCTTTTTTGTCTTACGTGAAATGAATTTGAAGACATTATGCTTTATTCTTATTTTATTCGAGAAGACTTTGCATCTTTTCTGAAAATGAATCCAAAACACTAATTTGTGCATCTACTGGATGTCTTCTTTCATGTGCACATGAAATTTTTTGCTGTTGCTCATTATTTATTTATTTATTTATTTATTTATTTATTTATTTATTTAGTATTTTGGTCCCTGAGTAGTTGGAGGAAGTTGAGGCTTGAGGGTGACTGACAAGAACTCTTTTCCCCATCCACTGACCAGGGAAAGACTCTTTAATTGCAAGTTCTGTGTAACTGGGTTCCAGAACGCAGAGCATCAGATTTGGAATTTTTTTTTTCCCTACACTTAAGGCAACTGCTTTCATCTAAGTCTACTTGTCTAGACTGGTAATGTAGAGCCACATAAATAAATACACAAAGCAAAGCAAGAACTGGCTTTGTTGCCCTTCTGACTGGGCAGGAAGGTTAGTCTCCGGAGCAGAGGGGAGCCTGCCATGCTCAGTGGTGTCTGTTTATGTCTAGGTCTACAGCCTGTATCAAAAAGCTAGGACTTCCCTTAGGACTGAGGAAGAATAGGACAGAGGGTGAGGTTTGGAAGGTCTGTCACAGGGCTATGAAATTAGCATATGAAAAGAACAAGTTGTCAAAGAAGAAAGCTGGATGATCCATGACTGGCTAAATCCAGTCACCAGAGCAGGCACAGAGCTGTCCAGAGTGTCTGAAGACAACCTCTGGCCCATTATGATACTAAAACACTCACTCCTGGGTAGAGATTGAAGATGCTAATGAGACACGTCATGCATGTAGTTGTATGTAGAACTTTATGTAACAGATAGAGCATGTATGAGAAAGTCTGTTCTGTGCTGTACTTTGGAGGCAGCTTAGGGGTGGTAGGGCCCCAAAGTGAATAGCTTTCTCTTGGTTAAATATAGGAATTGTCCTTGGGCCTGTAGGGAAAAATGTAGCTCATTACACTTTACTGCAAGTCAGAAATGCTACAAGGGTCTGGCCTTTCCTTATCTCTGCCCCCTTAGGGCACACAAGGCTCTTCCTAGAAAATTAAGATTTCTAAAATGATTGCCCTTTCCCAGAAATTCTGATCCCAAACACCTAATGTCAAAACTAGATTGGCTAAACCAGCAACCCATCTATGAGGATCATTAAAAACCCCAACTTAAATTTTTTTCGGGGGAGGCAGAGAGAGAGAGGGAGAGGGAGACAGATAGAGAATGGGCGTGCCAGCAGCATCTCAGGGGCTATGAACAAACTCCAGTTGTGTGCGGCCCCTTGAGTTGTGTGCGGCCCCTTGTGGGCAAGTGCGGCATTGCGCCCTTGCGTCACTTTGCATCTGGTTAAATGTGGGACCAGGAGATTGGAACTGGGTTCTTAGGCTTAGCAGGCAGGCGCCTTAACCGCTAAGCCATCTCTCCAGCCCTCAACCTAAGTTTTGAGGTGGGCTTCTCAAACTGCCTCTTGCCTCCTGGCACAAGGGCTCTGTCTTGCTTCCTTCTCTTAAGCTCCCCATCTCTAAAAACTCTCCCTCCTAAAGACCCAAGTTGCCCTCAGCTCTGTGAATTTTATTTGTCAAATTCATAAGACAAGAATCTGGCGACACCCCAAATTACTACTGTATTGGCATATATTGGTGCATTGACAGAGGAACCCCAAGACCTGTATTACTTTGAGCTACTAAACTTTCTATCTTTGCTCTGGCCCACTTCCTCCCCTGGAAGTGCATCTTTTTCTAATAAACTGTCTTTGCTTCTTTTGTGACAGTGTGTCTCTGCTCAGTTGCTTGTTCAGGGACATAAGAACCGGGAACCTCTTTGGAGAAACTTCCAAACTTAATGATTATGTATTGTTATGCTGTCTGCCTATAAATCTAACCTCCACTTCCAGATCTGGAATAACATGCAGTACTACGAGTTAATGGAGTGCTGGATTCAACCAATCTAAGTCCCAGATATTCATTATTGTATTTCTAATCCCATTTTAGTTTTAGGAGCTTGTGCTAAATCATTGTAGGTGGAAATTCACTTGGTCCAGAACATCAGGTATGTTCCCACTGAGATCCCTTTTGTTTATACTAACTGCATCATTGTGAGGGTATTGCATTTTCAAACCTTTCAGCTGCTTTATGGAGGTATTCTTGATTTATACTGTATGTATTTAAAGTAATACTCTGGCAAGTCACATACAGGTATATGCCCACAAAACCATGAAGAGATCATTTACCAAAAGACAGAGCATATTCATCAAAGCCCAAGGCAAACTTCAGGGTAAGATGGTGGGTTAGAAGCCTTGCCAGTGAAACCCTGGGAAGGAAAACAGCCCAAACAAGTCAAGTCAATGGTAACCATGTGCTCTTTTCCTGCAAGATGCCTGACCTGTAAGTGAGCTTATCAAGCAGAAGAGATCTCGGAAGGGCAGGAGGTGGTAGCTGTCATGAACTGGCATGAATCTGCATGCCCAGCCAAACCAATTGGCCCCCCACGGCCAGAAAGGTCTTTCTTCTGCCTACGCACACTGGCCTTACAGGACCAGAAGAAACTGAAGATGGGAATGAGCACCAGCTGAGGTGCGGTGGAAACACCAGGCAGTGTCTCACACTCTCTCTTTCCCCATAAGTCATCACTGGGAACACAGACAGAGGGTGAAGCCAAAGGCTCCCACTACCCCCAACCCTGCATTAATGTGCTGAACCAAGCAAGTAATGCTGACTCCTCAACTCAGCACAGGTGGGCTAAAAACTCACTTCAAAAGCCAACTGGCCACTGGGTGTGGTGGTGTATTTTTTTTTTTTTTTTTTCTTGGAAAGAGACAGAGACAGAGGGAGAGGGAGACAGATAGAGAATGGGCATGCCAGCAGCCTTTCAGCTGTTGTGAACGAACTCCAGATGCATGTGCCCCCTTGTGGTCAAGTGTGGCATTGTGACCTTGCGTCACTTTACATCTGGCTAAACATGGGACCTGGAGACTGGAAATGCTGTTCTTAGGCTTAGCAGGCAGGCGCCTAAACTACTGAGCCATCTCTCCAGCCCAAGGTGTATGCTTTTAATCCCAGTACTCAGAAGGCACAGGTAGGAGGATTGATATGAATTCTAGGCCAGACTGATACTACATAGTGAATTCCTGGTCAGCCTGAGCTAGAGCAAGACCTTATCTCAAAAAACAAAACAACACAAAACCAACCAACCAAACAAACAAAAGTCAATTGCTTTGTACTCCACTGGACAATAAACCCCCCAGGCATGGTTCCACAGGTTTGAACTGGAAGTGCAAATTGAACCTTCTTATCAGTGCAATCTGTAAAATGAAACAGGGAAGGAAAGAATGCAAAACCCATTTCACCAAAGAAGAAATGCTAACTGACATAATAGCTTTCTAAATTTAATGTGTGGTCAGTACACTTTGCCTGGTTTACTTAAAGTCAGTGTACAGAAAGAAATAATTATGATCATGACAGACAGAAGTTTGTGTGGCTCTCTTTGTGCAGTTGGCAGTGACTGCTGGGGAGATTCAGAGCTCATCAAAGTGTCGAGAATAAGTGATATTGGAGTGCCCAGTGATAAATGAGCCACTATATCACGCCCTCCTAGGCGTAGGGAATATGGTAGAAGAGGGAGTGGAAAGATTGAAGGGTCAAAGGATTGGGAGGTGTGCTGTCTTTGGATAGGACGTGGCCATTGCATTTGTGAGTTCCCAGTGGCTGTAGTTACTTGCACAAGATCTGGACCCATTGACATTCAATGCATCATGGATGATGGAGGAGGGTTCCGGGACCCCATCTCTCCTTGCTGGGGCAAGAAAAATAATTCCCATAGTCAAATGCTCTGCCACTGAGTTATGCCCCTCTAGAAGACATTTTCTGCAGTGGTGTAACCATTAGTAGGTTGCACATGCTCTGGTAAATAAACCTCGACTTGAGCTCATGCAAGCTACCCTAAATAAACTCATTTCATTACCCGCCCCAAATAAAAACGACATCAAAGTTTAAGAGGGATTATATTATCTGGGAAGATAAGTAGGTCAGTGGGAGGGAGACAGAGAAAGGGGTTCACAAGGAGGTAATGGAGGAGATTATGATCAAAATACATTATATAAATGCATACAGTTGTTAATAAAAATCTAGAAACGTGACCAAGAGTGCATAAAAAGAGATGACAAGGAAGGGAGGTTCAGACATATGACATGAAAGCAGAAAAGAAGAGGGAAGGCTGGAAGGGGCTTGGGGACTGGGCAGAGAGGAGGAGCAATCAATTAACACACATGATTATAATAGATACCTAGCAATATACCTAAAACTTTGTATGCTAATTCAAATAAATAAAGAAATTTATATGTCAAAAATTCAAGGGAAACTAGAGCAATGATTATGTATGGATTTGAGTTTAAATGGATGTTTACAGAGGGACATTTATGAATTGTAATTTTAAGATGGATCTAATTTTTTAATAGGGGAACTATTTAAGTAATTAACTAATTCATTGAAATTGGAAAAAATATTATTTGGTGTAAATATATTCATATGGGATGATAGATGTGTGTTTTATTTGTGATAAAACTGCCAAACTGTGTTCAAAGTGATTCAGCATGTTATGTTGCTTCCAGCAGTGAGAGAATTGTTCATTCTATGCTCTTGGCAATAGTTGCCTTGATCAGTTCCTAACAGGTATGTAGTGGTATCTTATTGTAGTTTTAATTTGCATTTCCTATTGACTACCAATGTTGAAATAATGACCGATTTATAAAAGGGTTAGCTTTCTTTTAATTCTTTTGTTATTTTATTTATTTATTTATTAGTTTGTTTGTTTAGAAGGAGAGAGAGAATGAATGGGCACCCACCCAGGGCATCTTGCCACTGCAAACAAATGCAAGATGCATCTGCTAGTTTTTGTATCTGGCTTTGTGAGGCTACCAGAGAACTGAACCCAGGCAGACAAGCTTTGCAAGCAAGTGCCTAACTGCTGAGCCAACCCCCATTTTTCTTTTTAGTTTTATATATTTTGGTTACAAACTCTTTTTTAAAATTTATTTTTAAATTTTTGTTGGCATGTAGGTATTTAAGTATTGCTCGTTCTGCCATTTTCAAATACAATTTGTTTTGTTCATTCCAATGCACCAATTCTTACTTTTTCATTATCCTCCTGGCTTCTGTTAGCACTTTCCTGAGCATAATTCCAACTCATCTATTTATGATTGCTTTTGGCTACAACTCTAATGTTACGGGCCATGTCCACATTTCCCCTCTATAGGTCACACTTAAAGATATTACAAGCTAAGACCCACATATCAGGGACAGTGAGAAGTTTTTATGTTTCTCAGTTTGGTTTGAGTTAATTGACTTAATCTGATCCTTTCCAGGTCTATCCATTTTCCTGCAAAGTCATAATTTCATTTTTCTGTACTGCTAATAGAATTCTGTTGTGTATATTTAGCATTTTTTCATCATCCATTCATCTGTTGATGGACATCTAGGCTTATTCCAATTCATAGATATTGTAAATTAGTAGAGTATGGAGTCCTTAGGATATATGCCCAGAAGTGGTTTAGACGGTCATATAGAAGTTCTATGTCTAAATCTGAGAAATACATCCATATTGATTTCCATACTGGGCATACTAATTTGCACTCCCACTAATAGTTAATGAGGGTTCTTCTTGCCTGCACCTTGGCCAGTATTTGGTGGCATTTTTATCAAAGATAGCCATTTTGATGGTAAGATGGCATCTCCAAGCTGTTTGCGTTTCCTTGAGGGCTAGGCATGGTGAACAATTTTTCAAGTACTTCTCGACAATCTGTGTTTCCTCTTGTGTGAACTATCTGCTCATTTCAGGCCCATTTGTTGATCGGGATATTTATTTCTTTGATGTTTAATTTTTGCCATTCCTTGGAAATTTTGGTTATTAATTCCCTGTCTGAAGTTTAGCTGTCAAACATTTTCTTCCATTCTGCACTTTCTCTGCTCCCTTCACTGGTGGGCTCTTTTGCTGTACAGGACCATTTTTATTTCATGCTGCCCCATTTGTTGATTCTTGGAGCTATTTCTTATGCTCTTGGAGTCTTGTTCAGAAAGTACTTACCTATGTCTATATCTTGAAGCATTTTCCCTATTTTTTTTTCTCTAACATTGGCTGTTTCAGGCTTTAGCTTAAGGTATTTGATCCACTTAGAATTGATATTTGTGCAGGGTGAGAGATGTAGACTCAGTTAAAATTTTCTGCAGCTGGATATACAGTTTTACCAGCACCATTGGTTGAATAAGCTGTCTTTTTCCCACTGAATGTTTTTGGCTCGTTTGTCAAACCTTACGAAGCCAAAGCAGTGTGGATTTATTTTTCAGTCTCTATTCTGTTCCATTGGTCTGTAGGTCTGTTTTTACGCCAGTACACTATGTTGTCTCCACCACTACTGGTGTGCAGAGTAATTTCAGATTAAGTACTGTGATATCTCCATCTGAATTCTTTCTCTTCAGGATTCCTTTGGCTGTGGTTTTTTTTTTTTTTTTATTTTTTTGTGGTTACATATGAATTCCTGGATTATTTTGCCAAAAGTAATCTACAGATTCAATACAAACCCCAGCAAAATTCCAAGATGGTCTGCACTGAACCAATTACAAGGTTTTTATTTTTTTAAGTTTAGTTATTTATTTATTTGAGACAGTCAGAGAGAGAGAGACAGACAGAGAGAATGGGAGCATCAGGGCCTCCAGCCACTGCAGACAAACTCCAGACACATGCACCCCCTTGCACATCTGGTTTACATGAATCCTGGGGAATCGAACCTGGGTCCTTTGGCTTTGCAGGCAAACGCCTTAACTGCTAAGCCATCTCTCTAGCCGCAAGGTTGTTTTTTAATCAGGTATATTGTACAAATATTTTCTTCCAGTCTATGGTTTGTCTTTCTATTATCTTAGCAGTCTGTTTTGATGAGAAGAAATGCTTCATTTTGAAATAGCCTAATTTACTTTTTCACAACTTTAAATTATGTTTAATCTACATAAATCACTGTTTGATCCAAGTTAAGAAAATTTCCCCTCTGTTTTCCTTTATAATTTATATAGTTTTAAGTTTAACACATATTTGTGAAAAAATGGAATTATTTTGGCAGAAGGTAGAAGGCATGTATTTACGTACTCTCTTTTTCTCTGCACATGATCATCATCTAGATATCCTGATTGTTCCTATTCATCTCTGTCAAAAGTCATTGTCAAAAATTACACACACACACACACACACACAATAACACATATATGGGTATGTTTCTACCTGTCATTTTGCTTGCTTTACTTTTTTATTTTAGAGAGAGAGAGAGAGAGAGAGAGAATTGGCGCACAAGAGCCTCAGCCATTGTATTTGAACTCCAGATGCCTGTGCCACCTAGTGGGCATATGCAACCTTGCACTTGCCTCACTTTTGTGCGTCCGGCTTATGTGGGATCTGGAGAGTCGAACATGGGTCCTTAGGTTTCTCAGGCAAGAGTCTTAACCACTAAGCCATCTCTCCAGCCCTTGTTTTACTTTTGATTCATGGCCTTGTTATGTAGCTCAGGTTAGTCTCAAACTCACAGCAATCCTTCTGCCCCAACCTCCTACATACTGAGATTACAGGCATGTGATCCCACACTAAGTTGGGTATATTTTTAGTTTTATTTTTATAATCATTTGGTATGTTTATCTAATTTTATTTTTCTCTTTCATTTGTTTTATTTCAGCTATTTTATGTCCACTTCATTTTCAATATGAATTTCAAAAACAGTTCATCAATTATATTCTTAAATAGCTTGCTAGTATTGCTTGGGAACACATGCAATCAATAGACTCATTTAGAACAAATTGATATCTTAACAACACTGAATATTCTGATGTACAGCATGTGTCTCAATTGCTCAGATTTCTATTTTTATTCACCTATGTTCTCTAATTTCTAGTATACATGTATTTAATAGGTTTGTGTAATAATTGTCCCTAATAATGTCAAGCTTATTTTATTATAAAAGATGTCATATTTTAATTTACAATTGTTTCTAATATATAAAATTTTCTAGATTTTGGTAATATACTATAAAATACTTGTTGCAGTCAGGTTCACATTGCTGGCAGAAATCACCCAACCAAGAGCAGCTTGTGGGTTAAAAAGGTTTATTTTGGAGGGAAAGCTCCATAATTGCAGGGGGAAATGATGGCATGATCAGAGGGGGGACATCACTCCCTGGACAATAGCAACAGGAGAGTGTGCCAAACCCTAGCAAGGGGAGCTGGCTATAACACCCATAAGCCCACCCGCAACAATACACTGCCTCCAGGAGGTGTTAATTCCCAAATCTTAATCAGTTGGGAACCTAGCATTCAGAAAACCTAAGTTTACTTGAATCAAACCACCACATTCTGCCCCAGCCCCCATAAACTCATAACCATACGTGATGTAAAATGCAATGCATTCATCTAACTTTAAAAGTCCCCATAATTTTTAATCAATCCCAAAGATTTTCAAACATTCCCATAGTCCAAGATCTTTTAACTAAGCCATAATACCAAAAAAAAAAAACCCCAAACCAAACCAAAACAAAACTCTAAAAAACCCATAATGGAGTAGAATAAACTCACACTGCAAAAGATTGCATTGGACATAGCAAAGAAATATTCAAACAATACAAGATTTAAACAGGGCAAACATCAAAGTCTGTAGCTCCAAGTCCAACAACTCTAGCCAGTAACAATTGTCTCCATGTCTGATAATTCTAACCAGTAACAAGTCTCGCAAGTTCCAATTCTGCCTCTCCAGCTAGGCCACTCATAGTCCCAGAAAACTTCATGTGGTTCAGGCAGCTTTCCTTAACACCTGTCTCTGGTTCCAGCATCTCCACTGCGACCCATGGTCCGTCATCGTGGCTCTATCGAGTCTCCATGCAGGCATCCCACAAACTTGCTTCACACTGCCCATGGCCATTTCCAAAACACAAGACCATGTTGCAAATTCAATGAACCTCTTTTTCCTGCATTTGTTATACTTCATAATTGGGGTGCTAATTGGTTAATCCAGGGGGGAATAAAGAAGACTTTGAAGAACAGGACACTCCTTCAGTATTCAGGCCAATAAAAAGCAACCCTAGCTGGGCGTGGTGGCGCACGCCTTTAATCCCAGCACTTGGGAGGCAGGGGTAGGGAGGATCGCCGAGAGTTCGAGGCCACCCTGAGACTACATAGTTAATTCCAGGTCAGCCTGGACCAGAGTGAGACCCTACCTCGTAAAATCAAAAAAAAAAAAAAAAAAAAAAAAAAAAAAAGCAACCCTGCACAAATTCTCAGGACATGGGCAAAACAGGAAGCCTCTCACACAAAGTGCTTCTAGCTCAGTCCAGGAAAAGCTCTTCCTCACCCTCAAACCTCACACTCCATAGTTCTTACTGCATTTAGGTCTTTCAGCTCTGACCAGAATAGCTCATTAAGCAATACTTACAGCACTGCAAGGTGACTCTTAGGCCAAGGTTTCAAATTCTTCCACATTCCTCTTGAAAATCAGCTCCAAAAGTCCAAAGCCGCATAGTCAGGTATCTAGTGGCAATCCCACTCCTCTGGGACCAAGTTTACTATTGCAGTCAGGGTCACATTGCTGGCAGAAATCACCCAACCAAGAGCAGCTTGTGGGGAAAAAAGGTTTATTTTGGCTTTTTGAAAGGAAGCTCCATGATGGCAGGAGACAATGATGGCATGAGCAGAGGATGGACATCCCCCCCTGGCCAGCATAAGATGGACAATAGCAATAGGAGACTGTGTCAAACACTAGAAAAGGGGAGCTGGGTATAACACCCATAAGCCCGCCCCCAAATATACACTTCCTCCAGGAGGAAATCTCTATCAGCTGGGAATCTAACATTCAGAACACCTAAGTTTATGGGGGACACCTGAATCAAACCACTACAATACTGTAATGTTATTTTAACTCACTTACTGGTTCTAGGACCTTTTGTGTGAATTTAATAGAATTTTCTAAATGACTCACAATATTGCTGGCAAATAAAGACTCTCATACCTTTTGTTTTTCACTAAAATGACTTTGGTCTTCTTTTCTTATCCTATTGCACTATAGACAGTCTCCTATGCAATATGCAATAGAGGAGATCTAAAAATAGAAAGTTTTATTTCTTACTAATTTGTGTACCTTATATTTATTTATTTATTTTTACTTGCCTTACTGCAGTGGCTAAATTTCTAGCACTACACTGAATAGTTATATATCAGGAAAGTGGGCACCACTGTCTTGTTTCTAGCTGTAGGAAAGGTCCTGCAGTTATAAACCTCAGTCTACAACCTGTAGATTAAATAGTTGTCTTTATTCATAATTTCTATACTACTTTGCCTTCTTGTGTTTTTTTTTTTTTTTTTTTAGGAAAATGCCACGTTTGTCAAATGCCTTTATTTGCATTTATTAAAATGAGTTTTAAGGCTGGAGAGATGGTTTAGTAGTTAAGGCATTTGCCTGCAAAGCCTAAGGATCCTGGTTCAATTTTCCAGGACCCATGTAAGCCAGATGCTCAAGGGAGTACACACGTCTGGAGTTCGTTTGTAGTGGCTAGAGGCCCTGCTGTGCCCATTCTCTCTCTCTCTCTCTCTCTCTCTCTCTCTCTCTCTCTCCCTCTCTCTGTCTCTAATAAATAAATAAAAATGAGTTTTAGACTCCACATATGATATTGAATTACATTGATTGGAATTAAATATGAATAGGCTTCATATTTCTGGAATATATCTCACTTGGTTATAACAAACCTTTCTCTTTATGTTGTTACACAATTTTTATTAATAATTATATCAATATATTTGTTAAGGATACTTGTTGTGATAGTTTGAATGTTTTTGATTCAGAATTGAGTTTATAACTTGGGTCACTAGCAGTCTTGCTGGGAAAGGTGACACAAGGGGGGGGTTGGATCTTAGAGTCCTACAAGCTGAGTTTAGGGGTGGGTCTGAGTCTAGCCTTATTAGGCGTGGAGAGAGGAATTTGTTTCTAGTGGTTTGTGCTTGTTGGTGTTTCTGGCTGTTGGCGATGTCTCTCTGCTTGAGTCTATGAAAAAGCACTCCTTCTGCTATTAATGCTATTCCCTTGAAATTTGTAAGCCTGAAATAAAGTGTTCCCTCCCCTAAGCTGCTTCTGGTAGGACATTCGGCCCAGCAGTGTAAAACTCACTGCAACAGTAAAATCTTTCTTTTAGGTACTACTGTAGTTTTACTCAATTTTTATTAATAATTATATAAATATATTCAGCAAGGATATTTGTATATAGCTTTTATTTTTGTCATAATGTTTCCAGTTTTGGTGACCACATAGAATAGTGCTAGAAATTGTTTCCTTTTATTCAGTTTTCTGTAAAAGCTTGTGTAGAAATATTATGATTTCTTTCATTAAGATTTGATGATTTATGTGAAGACATCCATGCTTGTAATTTTCTTTATGTTAAGGCATTTAAAACTTTTTTCTTACAAGTTTAATTTCCTTAATAAACCTGGGGACTTTTCAAATGGTCTTATTCTTTTTCATGAGCTTTGATAATTTGTGTCTTTCAAGAAATCTCTCTCTTTTATCTCTGATATTGGATTTATTAGCATCAACTTATCAATTTCCCTTTATTATACAAGGTGAGTGATGGCATCTTTTGCTTTTCTGAAATTGTGATTCCTCTTATGTTTCCCTGTTTCTCCAAAGCCCTTCTAACTAGAGGATTATCAATTTTATTGACTTTTTCAAGGAAGCATTACTTAAAAAAAAATTATTCAATTATTTTATTAGTTTCATCCTAATTTTATTGTTTTCAATTTTGTTTACTTTGCCTTATATTTGTTTTGCTTTTTATAGTTTGTAAGACAAAATTTGTGTCCATCAGGTTGAAAACTTTCTTTAAAAATATCAATGTGCAATGATGTACTGTCCTTTCGTATGTCCCTTTCAGTAGTGTTATACCTGAACAGCTTTTTATAAAAGTGAATTTTATTAGGTATATTTAAGACATGCTATGATCTTATGGGAACCATATGGATTGTTAAAAGGTTGCTATAGTGAAGCAAATAAAAATATTAACTATCTCAAAATTACCATTTTTGTAACCAGAGCAGCTATTTAGCATGAACCTCAAAATTAATGCAACTTTATCACCTATACTCCTTGTGGTAGTTTGAATAGATGGCCCCCAACATATTCAGTGTTTTATTAGTTTATAGTTTGCATCTTCAGCCACTTGGCTGGAGGCAGTGTCTCTGGGAAGATCTTAAGGTGTGGTGGTGGGTTTAGGATTTCAATCTAAAGATATGCAAAGTATGCCCAGTTGGAGTTCCTGAAGTGTGCTGTGCTGTGTGGCTGGTGGATTTTTCTCTCTCTTGCTTGGTCCTGTAAGAGCAGGCCACTTCTTCTGCCATTATGGAACTTCCCCTGGATCTGTAGGTGTCAATAAATAATATCCCTTCCTCCATAACTGTGCCTGGTCTGGAAGTTCATCTCAGTGAACCTGAAGCTGTCTGCTACACTCCTTGTACAATAGATTACATCAGTAGATTTGTCTATCATAGATCATTACTAATTGCTATCTTTCAATTTTCAGCTACCTAGTTCTGATAACTTTCACTCATGATAAGTACTGTTTTATTTTTTATCTCTGGATATTTGAAATGTTTATGAATGCTACATATAAGTGAGATCATGTAATATTTTTCTTTCTGTGTCAGATTTATCCCAGAATATCATATCCTCAAGGCATATATATGTTATGGCAAATAGTTGTATCCTATTCCTTTAAGGCTGAATAATATTTTATTGGCTACATAATATATGTATATATATATATATATATATATATATATATATATATGTACATATCACATCACAGTTTTATTGTTAATTTGTCTATTTCTCTGTCCATGGATACAAATTGTTTCCATATATTTTCTATTGCTAATAATGCTTTAATAAACATATCAGTGAATATATCTTTATTTTTATATTTTTATTTATTTACTTGAAAAGAGAGAGAGAGAGAAGAGATACAGACAAAGAGAATGGGTGCTCCAGGGCCACCAGAAATTGCAAATAAACTCCAGATACATGTGTCACTTTGTGCATCTGGCTTTATGTAGTGTAGTAGTCAGCTTCACATTGCTGAGATGAACATCCAGACCAAACAGTTATTGGAGGAAGGGAATTTATTGAAGCTTAAAGATGCAGGGGAAGCTCCATAATGGTGGAAGAAACTGGCCCCTATTCACAGGTCCATGCAGGGAGAAAAACAACCACCAGCATCAAAAGCAAGCACACTTCAGGAACCCCAGGCAGAGATCAAGCACTCTGCATAACTTTGGCTGGAATTCAGATCTGTTCCCAGTAACAAATACCTTAGGGCTGGACTCTCCAATCTTCCCAGTGATACCTCCTCCATCCAGGTAGCTAGAAATCCAAGAAGCTTTATTAAAACTCCTGAGTCTATTGGGGGACATCCATTCAAACTACCATATTCCACTCCAGCCCCCAATAGATTCATAACCATCTCACATTGTAAATTATATATTGTTTTCAGTCCAAATTCGAAGGTCTCAAAGTCATTACCAATTTAAAATAGTTCCAAAGTCCCAAGTCTCATCTGAGATTTAAGACCATCTCTTAGCTGTGAGTTCTGTAAAATCCAAACAAATTCTGAACTTTGAACATACAAAGGCACTGAGTAAACATTTCCACCTGCTATAAGGCATAACAAGGAGATACTGGACAAATGCAGACACAACAAGAAAACATCAAACATCTGCAAGTCAAGTCTGATATGATAACCAGTGACTGACAGTCTCCAGAATTCTCAATTCTGTCCCCCAAGCTGGGCTGAATAGCTGGAGGAAACTTCCCACAGTGCTCCATGGAGCCCTTGCACAGTTCTGACACATCCAAAACATGTTCGGGTCTCTATGCAGACCATGGTCTCTCTTCCAGTGGCTTCCTTGCCTCTTCATCAGGGTCATCACGCCCTGCTCCAGGTCACATCTTAGCAGTGGCTCCTAGAACCTTGTGTACTTCCTGATCCTTTCCATGCATTTTTTATTTTTCCAAACCAATACCAGGTATGCTGGACACAGCCATATTCTTAATTCAGGGATGAAATAAACTGTGCCCTTGAAGAGCAGGTTCCTTCCTTTCAGTCAACTCCTTTCACAAGAGTTTGAATTTCTATTGTTGAGTCTTTCCTCCGACATCCTTTCCATTGTTTCACTGTAAAGTATTTGGGCCGTCTTCCTTCCAAATGCTAATGTATTTGATAATAGCAACTTCAGCAACCAGTCTCAGTGCTCCTAATTTTAAACTTGCTTGGGTTTTTCCAACTTTTAATCATAAATTTCTCAGTTCCCTATCTTTATCCAAGCACATCAGTCCACTACAAATTCAGCATTGGTCAAACTCTCTGGACCTGGGCAGAAGAATGCATCCATCCCTTATGCCAGTAGCCCAGTTCCCACAAAGTTCACTGCAGTCTTTCTGTCCCCTTAGGAAGTTCATAAGCAAAGCCTCCAAATATGATTTTCTCTGCACTTAGTATTTTCAAACTCTCACCAGAATAGTCCATAAAATTTGCCTTACCACTTTGGAAGGCATTTTCAGTTGTGAGTACCAAGTCCATGCCATTCCTCCAAAACAAATTCCAAAATACCAAAATCCACGTGTGTGTGTGTGGGGGTGTTGGACAGATGGCTTAATTGTTAAGGCATTTTCCTGCAAAGCCTAAGGACCCATGATCGATCTCTCTCCAGATCCCACATAAGCCAGACACAAAAGGTGAGGTAAGCAAAAGGTCTCACATGCCCACTAGGTGGCACAAGCATCTGGAGTTCAAATGTAGTGGCTGAGGCCCTGGCACACCAATTCTCTGTCTCTCCTCTCTGTCTCTAAGATTAAAAAAAAATCCACATGATCAGATGTATCTCAGCCACTGTACCACACTCTTTGTACCACTTCTGTCATAGTCAGCTTCACATTGCTGGGACGAACCTCCAGACCAGACACAGTTATGGGTGGAAGGGAATTATTGATGCTTACAGATCCAGTGGAAGGTCCATAACTGTGGAAGAAGCTGGCTGCTTTTTGCAGGTCCCCACAGAGAGAAAAGCAACCACCAGCACCACAAGGAAGCACATTCCAGGGACCCCAGGCAGAGCTCAAACAATCTGCATGTTTTGCTCAAATTCTGATCTGTCCCCAGTAACAAACCCCACAGGGCTGGACCTAGCTGAAACAAGAAAGCTTTAACAGAACTCCTGAATCTATTTGGGGTCATCTATTCAAACTTCCACACAATGGTACTGGGGAATTGAACCCAGGTCTTGGGCTTCTTTCCAGACTCATGCATATCTTTAAGGTAATGATTTCATTCTGGGGTTGTATAGGCCAAAAGGAGGGATAGTTGAATTGCTGTAGACAACTCCATGTTATTTTTAATATGCTGTATTCCCACCATCATTTAATTTAATATGCTTTCTTCCAATTTTGATTTTTCCTTTGATTCATGAATTATTTAAAAGATCCATTCAGAGGAAGAAGCTTAAGCAGGGAAGTAAACACCATAGAGGTGTGTCGTGTCTCTGTCAGCCTAGAATGAGGAAGAATAAAGTGTTGTATGTCCCGGTAATGGTAGACATTGATAAAAACTTCTCTAGAAATATTGTTTCACCAAAAAGTGTGAAAAAAATGCATGAACAGGTCAGCATTCTCCTAAGTTACAGCACTGGTTACTAAAACATGCAGAACCCGAGAGGAAGTCCTGGGAAGGGGAGGCAAACCTGAAACAGAGGCGCTTCTGTGTAGGTAGGTGGCAAATGCAGAAGGAAGCAGGTGAGGGATTTAACACTCTTATGCCAACAAGATGACCTATGATTCCCAAAACCCTGGGATCAGCTTAGCCTGGCCTGCATCTTAACTTTCAGAAATGCAGCCCAAATGGGCAGCCAGAGGCCCAAGCAGGCAAAGATCTACTGTAAATAAATGATGGCTCTGTGTGAGCTGCTCAGTCTTCAAAAGTAAATTGAAAATATGCTTTTCGTTTCAACAGGAAAGTGTGTTCTCCATGCATTCCTTCCCTGGCAGTGGCTGCTTAAAGATAACAGATAAGCCTGTGATAACAAGGCAGCAGTCAGAACACGGCAGGAAGCTGCAGCCTACCCATGAACGTTTCAGAAGACAGTTTAGGAATTGGAGTCGTGTAGGCTGGAGCAGGCATTCTTGCACAAGGCAAAAACCAAACCAAAACAAAACAAAAACACAAAAGTGAGAAGTTTGAATTGTTTCCACAGCCTTCTCTTGGGAATGTAAATTGCTTTTAGTGTTCTGTACTTTCTGTATTGTGTTAAGTTTCTGGATATATGTGCTTTTTGAATTCCATGAACACCCTAAGCGCACATGGCACCATGTGTCAGTCGGTAGGTGTTAGAGAATGGGCACCTCTACCGGATTTTAAAGATTTCCTTCCTCCGTTTATGTTGTCAGTGATATAAAACGTAACTACAAAGGTGTCCTTGTATCAGCAGTATTGGCTGGCATCATTGGGGACCTTGTTAGAAATGTGAATCTGCCTGTGTTTGTAAAGTGCATCTCAAACTTGTGTACACATACACATTATCTGGGGATCTTGTTACACAAGCAGGTTCTGGTTCAGAAAGATGGTGCCTGAGATCCTGCATTTCTAACACACTGAGCGACTCACAGTGCTGCTGCTTCTGTATCACACAAGATCATTCTTTCCCGAGTATTCGTTCAAGAAACTCTTTCTCATCTGCCTAGGAAAACTTGTGTCCCATGCTTCTCTGAAAACTTATAACAAGTGCATTAAGACATCATCAGAGGACAGACTCTACTGAGGAACCTGGACTGGGTATTGTCTGTCATGTTTATTCCTGGCTAGGTTTTGTCTTTCCAGTAGTTTGAGGGTGTTTTTAATAATACCTTATTCACTGCATGGATCCAACAGGGTTGGGGAAATGACTTTGCAATTGAAAATGCTTGCTTGCAAAGCCTTCCAGCCTGCCATTTGATTCCCCAGTCCTTACATAAAGCCAGATGCACAAACTAGCATGCATCTGACATTTGTGTAGGGGCAAGAGGCCCTGGTGCACCTATTGTTCCCCATCATCTCAAATAAATAAATAAATACAATAATTTTTTAAAGAAAGAGGCTATCACTGAAAATATATTTGTATATGCTCTACAAAACACCAGTAGGAATGCAGTCAAGTGAATCCAATCAACAAATCAGCAAATGGAAGCAGTGTGACTTGGTCTTAAGTGCCATAATCACATGGGTTGACTTTTTTTTTTTATATTTTATTTTTATTTATTTATTTGAAGGATAGAGGTAGAAGGACAGAGAGAGAGAGAAAGAGAGAGAGAGAGAGAGAGAGAGAGAGAGAATGGATGGGCCAGGGCCTCCAGCACTGCAAATGAACTTCAGATGCATGCTCCACCTTGTACATCTGGCTTACATGGGTCCTGAGGAATTGAACCTGGATCCTTTGGCTTTGCAGGCAAGTGCCTTGACCACTAAGCCATCTCTCCAGCCCAGATATCTTTGTTTCATTGGGTAATTTTATACATGTATGCACTGTATTTTGCCCATTAGCTTTTCTTGTTCCCTCTTCCCATCGTCTTCTCAACAAGTCACTCTTCTACTTTAAAGTCTTTTTTTTCTCATATATGTGTTTGTGCACGCACATCCCACTGAGTTTAATTATATTTGCCTTTATGAACATGGTGTGGGGTTATTTGCCAATGGCTACATGGCTGAATGTCTCCGCCTCTCCCAATAACCACCATCTGCCAGTCACTCAGAAAGGAATAAAGGCTTCCTACACTCCTCCACCATCAATGACAGGATGTTGATTACTGAGCAGGTTTTGTGCAGATAACAGCAGTGCAGTCGTGGATACTGTGACCATGTTCTGTCTAGAATGTGGTGTTCTACAGCACCTCCCCACCCTATGGCTCCCACATTCTTTCTGCCTCATCTTCCTAAATGCTCTCTGAATCTTGGAGGGAGCATATAGATGTCTCATTTCATGCTGAATGCATTCGATAAGTTTTGATCTTCATGGAGCTTCTTTTTAAAAAATATATTTTATTTATCTATTTGAGAGAGAGAGAAAGAGGACAGAGAGAGAGAGAGAGAGAGAGAGAGAAAATGGGCGTGCCAGGGCCTCCAGCCACTGCAAACGACCTCCCATTCTGCTGGCTGCCTCCTCGTGGGGTGATTGGGTCCTTTGCTGTATTTTAAGTTTTGCTGCATTTTAAGTTCCTGAAATCCCATTTGTCAATTCCTATAATTGCTTCCTGAGCTAGTTTAATAATTCTCAGAAATCCCTTGCATGTGCCTCTATCTTGAAGTGTTTTGAATATGTTTCCCTCTAGCATCTTCAGAGTCGCAGGTCTTAATTCATTTTGAAATGATTTTTGTACAGGGTGAGGGCTGGGGGTTCACATTTTGTTCTACATGTGAATATCCAGTTTCCCAGCACCATTTGTTTGAGGCTAATTTTTTTCTTCTTCCAATGTCTTTTTGCCATCTATGTCAAAAATTAGACACTTATAAGTATGTGGATTTATTTCTGGGCCCTTAATTCTATTCTACTCATTTATAGATACATTTTTGTGCCAACACTGTATAGTTTTTGCTGCTCTGACTCTGTAGTGTAATTTGAGATCATGTATTGTGACATCACTAGCATTTCTGGTTCAGTTTAGGATTTTGTTATCAAGCAGCATCTTTTGTCCTTCTGAATGCATTTTAGGATTACTGTGTTCCAATTCTGTGAAAACTGTCATGAGATTTTTTTTCAGGAATTATCTTAAATCTATAGATTGCTTTTGGTAAATATAGCCATTTAGCAATAGCCATTTTGCCAATCCATAACTAGGGGGAATCTTTCCATCTTTTACTGTTTTCTTCAATTTCTTTCTTTAGTGTATCAAGCTTTCATCATAGAGCTCTTTCACATACTTGGTTAGGTTTGTTTCAAGATTTCAACAACTTTTAAAAAAAATTTTTTTATTATTTTATTTATTTTTTGGAGAGAGACAGAGAGAGACACACAGAGTGAGAGGGAGACAGATAGAGATGGGAGCGCCAGCAGTCTCTCAGCTGCTGTGAACGAAATCCAGATGCGTGCACCCCCTTGTGGTCAAATGTGGCATTGCACCCTTGTGTCACTTTGATCTGGCTAAATATGGGACCTGGAAATTGGAACCGCTGGAGATTGGAACCAGCGTTCTTAGGCTTAGGAGGCAGGCCCCTTAACCTCTAAGCCATCTCTCCAGCCCATCAACAATTTTTATAGTATAATTTTGATTGACAATTTTATGCATGTACATTATTTATTTATTTTGACTATAATTCCCTCCCATGATTTTCTTTTGTCCTTTATACTCCTTCTACATAACCCCTTCTTTCTAAGCAGTTCTGCTTCTAGTTTGATGTGCTTTTTAATTTTATTTTTGCCTTCCTCCATAATGACATGTTGACAGACCCAATATTGTACAGGTGACAACAGCTGCTGGTGAGGTCATGAATTTAATGGACTTTTTGTCCAGAAAACAGGATTTTAAAGTACTCCTCTCCATCGTCCAGCTCTTACATTCTTTTCATTACCTCTACTGCAATGTTCCCTGAGACTTGGTGGGTATGATAAACATGTCATGTTTGGTGCTGAACACTTTAACGGTCCCTTCTTCTCATCACTTTGACCCTTCCCCTCCCCAACCCAGAGCCTATGGTCTTCCCAGCCATTAGCTCTTGATTAGGTTTTTCAGTAGCTGGCAGGGATTCTCTCCTATGGAGTGAGTGATTCTGAAGTCCAATCAGACAGTAGTTGGTTACCTGTAACAGTCATGCCACGATTGCACCAGTGGGCCCACCTTGCCCATCCATTGCTGGATACGACTGTTGAGTATTTCACTGCAGCAGCCTAAATAGTACTTTCCAGTGCTCTGACAGCTAACAGGCAAGGAGGAGGCTCCCAGCTCTGTTCCAGCTTGATTTCTTAGGGTCTCTCTTAATATCTTGTATCACATGTGATGTCTTCAGCAATATGGTCTTACTTTCTAGTTCTGGTGAGAAACCAAGAGTGTTGGTTGGACTTTTGAGGCTATTGTGGATGGGAAGTTTTCCTGATTTTTTTTTTCTTGGCAAGTTCATTTATTGGTAGATTGAAAAGCTGTTGCGATTAGGGTTTGAATGCTGATTTTGTATACTGCTACCTTGCTTATAGTGTATAACAGATCTACAAGTTTTCTGGTGGAGACTTCATGGTATTTTAAGTAAAAGATCATATTTTCTCTAAATAGAGATTATTTGACTTCTTTCCTTATTCATGCCATCTTAATTTTTTCTCTTGCCCTTATTGTGTTATTTAAGACTTTGGGAACACCAATGAATGAGAATGGAGAACATTGGTATCCTTATATTATTTCTGATTTTAAAGGAAATGTTTTCAGTTTTTCCTCAGTCGGTATCATCTTGGCTAGAGGTTTACTGTGATAAGGAATGTTCCTTCTCTTTCTAGGTTCTCGTCATGAAGGGATGTTGTCCTTTGCCAAAGGCCGTTTCTGTGTCTGTTAAGGTGATCATGTTATTTATGTTCTTAGTTACATTTATGTGTTTGTTTTTTACATTTACTGAATTGCATATGTTGAAACATCCTTGCATCCCTGGAATGAAACCAACATGATCATGATGTACAATCTTCTTAGTGTGTCCTTTTGTGTTGTGTTTTATTTACTTATTTTTTTTTAAATTTTTTTAGACCGAGTCTCATGTTCTGTAACCCAAGTTGGCCTGGAACTCATAGAAACCCTCCTGTTTCAGTCTCTTGGCTACTGGAATTAAAGGGATCCACCTCCATGTCTTGCCCTTCACATAGTCTTGCATTCAGTTTGCAAGTACATTACACAAATATTTATGTTCACCAGGGAGACTGGCGTAGTTTTTTTTTTTTAATTATATGAAATAAACATCTTTCTTTTTCTTCTATTTTTTATTAAGTAGAAACTTTGTGTGGACATATCATATGTTAATACCATCATTTCACTCCTCCCTGCCCTGACTCCACTGAGGGCCGTCCTTCGAAGCATTGCTGCTATTCACCATGTAGTTGTAGGTTATGAGTTGTGAGAGCAGCAGCTTGTCATTGTGGGGAGGGCTGTGTCTGGATATTCCTTCCTGCCCTGTGGCTCTTACAGTCTTTCCACTGCTTCTTCCGCAAACTTCCCTGAGCCTTGGTGGGTTGGTGGGCGTGCTTTAATTCTACTTTAGTTTCTAGTTCCCAGCAGCTTCTGGATTTCTGCTTTGGTGTGTTTTGAGTCTCCTCAGTGTCTGTCTGCATCACCCTGGCCCAGGTTATGGGGCTGGCCATGGAAGCAGCACCCTTGCTCATGTAGCCACTTTCTCTGTGGTTTCACCTGGGCCCTGGCTGCTATGTGAAGGATGGTTCATCTCCTGTCAAGGAGTCAGCTGTCTATTCTTTTCTTGTTGGTAGATTATGGTTCTCCTCTGTTCTAGCTGTTTTCTGAAAAAGAAAAAGATTCAACAGAGAGTGATATCAGCATAGGTTCAAGGGGATAAGCATTGTTAATTTAGAGAGATTTTGATGTGTGTCACCTCATTTTTGGAAGAAGGCTAGAGGGAGCTACTCATTGAAGTCCATAATCTTGGTCTCCATAGGGTTTTGACTTGTTACCTAGTTCCACTTATGGGTTCCATTCCACCGAGTGTATCTTGTAGCCAATCAAAGAGCCACTGGTTGCCCGCTTAGGCTGTGTGCCACGATTGCAAGGCGTGTACATCTTTTCAGGTTGGTTGTTTGCTTTCAAGTCGTGCCTGTGGTGGTTGATTCAGGTGTCTGCCATAAACTTATGCCAGGTCCCAGCTGTTGGAAATTTGGGAAATGGAATCTCCTGGATGCAGTATATTGCTGGGGGTGAGCTCAAGGGTGTATGCTTAAGGTATAGGCAGCTTCTCCTTACTGGCGTTTTGCACACTCTTCTGATGCTGTTGTCCACCTACTGTTGGCCAGGAGGTGATGGCTGCCCTTTGATCATGCCATCATTTTACTCAGCCTTCATGGAGCTTCCCCTCGAGCCTGTAGGACAATATAAACCCTTCCCTCCCGCAAGCTGCTCTTGGTTGGGTTCTTTGGGCAGCAATGCAAAGTTAACTGCAAAAGGGTCCTTAGCCAGCTTCAGTATTGGGGCACTTTGGGTTTCTAAGAGTGGTCCTTCCCTTTCCATTTTAGGGGGCAGTTGGAGTTGGAGCTTAAGACTGCTTTAGAGAAACAATAGAATTCAGTAGTTTACATTTGTTGGCAAACATTTTTATTACTGCTTTTTTTTGTTGTTGTTCACTGTAGGTCTGTTTCAGTTCTTTCTATTCTCTAGATTTCATTGGTATATGTTGTAGTGGCCCCCTTTTCATTTCCGCTTTAAATTGTATTCTTCTCTATCTTTTGGTTAGGTTGCCTAAGGGGGCTTATTATTCTTATTTATCTTGTGAATGACCAAGTCTTTGATTCACTGATTCTTTTTGTTATTTATTCATGTGCTATTTTTTTTTTTTTCTCACAAGAGAAAGCACGAGTTGGCATGCCAGGGCCTCCAGTCACTGTAATCACACTCCAGACATCTAAGCCACCTGTGTGCATGCATGAGCTCATGCATGTGTCACCTTGTGCATCTGGCTTACATGAGATCTGGGGAATCAAACATGGGTCCTTAGGATTTGTAGGCAAACACCTTAACTGCTAAACCATCTCTCCATTCCTAATCTTTATTTTTTATTTCCATCTACAGCATTTGGGTTATATATACTATATGTATTAAAAAGAGAGTTTGAATCAAGGTACAATTTATAGTACTCAGAAGATATCAGTTATTAACCAAAAATCCCAGAGCCAGGGATGAAACACCTCCCACTGTTGTTGTTGGCCAGGGAGCATTTTTCTTTTTCTAAGACCTTGAGATACACTATTAAATTATTTGAAATGTCTTCTTAAAAATATTTTTTGAATAAAAAATTGATGTAAAAATTCATAGCTATATACTTTCCTCTTCGAATTGCCTTTGCTATACCACAAAATTCTAATAAGTTTTGCATTCATTTCCTTTTAAGAATAATATATTCTAGGGCTGGAGAGATGACTTAGCTGTTAAGGTGTTTGCCTGCAAACCTAAGGATTTGAGTTCAATTCCCCAGGACCGATGTAAAGCCAGATGCACTAAGTGGTGCATGTGTCTGGAGTTCGTTTGCAGTGGTTGGAGGACCTGGCATGCACATTCTCTCTGTCTCTCTTCTCTCTCTGCTTGCAAATAGATAAATAAATAAAAATTATAAAAAAAAATATGAGCCGGGCATGGTGGTGCATGCCTTTAATCCCAGCACTCGGGAGGCAGAGGTAGGAGGATAGCTGTGAGTTCAAGGCCACCCTGAGATTACATAGTTAATTCCAGGTTGGCCTGGGCCAGAGCGAGACCCTACCTTGAAAAAAAAAAAATGAAAAAGAAGAAAGAAAAAAAAGGAAAAAAAAGAAAAAAAAGAAAAATATATTCTAATTTATTTTTATTTTTGACAGTTTCATAAAGTATATAGCAGACTTTGATCTTAGTCACCCCATTACCCTCTCTGATCCCCCTCCCACTAAAAGCTTTCTTCCCAGTGAATCCCTTTCATACTTCGATGAATTTTTTTGTGACCCACTGAGTTAAATTAGTGTTGCCTGCATGAGCATGAGTGGGAGGTTATCTACTGGAATGTGAGCAAATTATCACCAGTTGCATCCCTGAAGAACGTGGCTCCCCCTCCTCCACCAACTATGAATTGCCAAGAGCTTCTCTCGGGGAGAAGTGGGGAAAGTGGTCTTGTGATTCCCTCTCTCTATCCACGATGATATGTTGGCAGGCTCAGTCTTGCGCTAGAAACAACAGCTGTTGCCGACTCATGTTTTTATCCAGAAGACAGAATCCCACAGCACTCCACAGATCTTATACTGTTTCCAAGCCCTCTTCCATGAAGTTCCACCAGCCATGGAGACGGTGGTTTAGTTGTCCTTTATAGGGGTGTGCACACAATGGTTATTTAAGCTCAGAAACTTTGCCAGATTTAAAGTGCCAGGCATTGATTCTCTCCTGTTAGTGGTCCTTCAATTTAATCAAAAAGCACTTGCTTACTCCCATAATATCATGTTGACACATTTTGCCTGGAAAGTTGTTTGTGGAGCACAGAGGGTCCATAGCCGGGAAGGACTGTGGATGATTTTTCTTGTACAGCCACTTGCATAACACCTTCAGGCACTATGAAAGACAGCAAGGTGGAAGCTCCCAACTCTGTTCCAGTTTGACTTCTCTATATTCTGCAACTGAAGCATGGGGTTTCTTCAGTACTAAGAGCTTCAGCTATGGTGTTCAACCAAGAACACTGCTAGGAGCTTACACTGTTTTACTGCTCCCTGGCCAGCTGCAACAGTGGGAGGTGTCTCCTCCCGGGCACTGGGATTTTTGGTTAATAACTGATGTCTTCTGAGTACTATAAATTGTACCTTGATTCAAACTCTCTTTTTAAATATATATATATATATATATATATATATATATATATATATATATATATATATTTATATATATATATATATATATTTTTCTCTCTCTCAACATACATATATATATACATATATATATGTATGTTGAGAGAGAGAGAAATCGAGCAGATGGTACACCAAGTCATTCAGCTGCTGCAGTGAACTCCAGATGCAGGCGCCACTTTGTGCATCTGGCTTTATGTGAGTAGTAGGCAATCAAGCCTGGGTCATTAGCCTTTGTAGGCAAGTGTCTCAACCACTAAGCTATCTTTCCAGCCCCCTAATTTATATTTTTTAATTAGTGTACAAAGTAGTAGATTTCCATATGGCTTTTTTATGCATCCTTAGTTTTTGTTTACCTCTCCCCTCCCCCTCCTTAATTTCCCATGTCACAGCACTTGTGAGAAAGAAGACCCTGGGAGGCAGTTGTGAGAGCGTGAGGGACAGATGCAGACAGCCTAGTGGGGGGCGGGGGTGGGGATGGGGGGTTCAGGCGTCAGGAAGACCTGGCTGAGGAAGAGAAGTACACAGGGAAAGACAGCCCCGCTGTGAGCAGGAGGAAGCAGAGTTTGAAAAGTGAGAGTTCGTGGAATTTGATAGATCTGAGCCTGAGTTCAGTACACGGTTCACCTTCTGGAGCTGTGGACTGATCTGTCATTTACTGCTTCAAATCTCAAGACCTCTGAGGGCCCAGCCGTAACCTGATGTCACTCTAGCAGTGTGATTACTCCTAAAGAGGTCGGAAAAGTAGGAAGACAAGTTCTTTGCTTCAGAGATTTCAAAGCTGTGGTCTCCTCCCACACTCCCAACACACTTGAGAGAAACCCCTCTCCGAGACCCTTACCCATCTCAGGGATTATGATCTAGAGACTCTCCGATGGATGAGTACACCTACCCAGCCCACAGACTAAAAAGCTAAGCGTGGCCAACAGAAGCCCCTCGTATGCACATACCAAAGGGAAGACAGCTGTGGTGGGCATTGGACACATGCCAATACAATCTCAGCAACAGTATAAACCATAGGACAGACAAGAGTCCACCAATCCAGCCAACCCTCCTGCCCTCTGTGGATATAACAGACAGTCTTCAACTTTCTAGCATCCAAATAAAACTGGTCCCACACTTCATCATCCTTTTTTGTGTAGGATCTCACTCTAGTCCAGAATGACCTGGAACTCATTCTGAATCCCAAGCTGACTTTGAACACACAGCAAGTCTACTACCTCAGTCTCACAAACGCTGTTATTAAAGGTATGAGTCGCCACTCCCAGCTTTTCAGCTTTTGAAAAAAATCTTTGAGACTTTTAATTGCCTTCTTTTATGTTTTAGCAATGTTTTATTTGTTTAAAACTTTTTTTTTTTTTTTTTTTTTTTTTTTTTTGGTTTTTCGAGGTAGGGTCTCACTCTGGCCCAGGTTTACCTGGAATTAACTATGTAGTCTCAGGGTTGCCTTGAACTCATGGTGATCCTCCTACCTCTGCCTCCCGAGTGCTGGGATTAAAGGCGTGTGCCACCACGCCCAGCTCTAAAACATTTTTATTTAATATTCCTTTTATACACTCATATAATGTTTATTATTATTTTCATTGTTGAGCAATAATTTTTCATTTCCTTAGTTTATTTTTGTCCCTATGTTCCCTTCTTTTTGTCTCCCTATTTTTAGTAGGATTTTGACTTTACATTATTAATTTTTAATTATTTAAAAAATTAATATTTATTTGCAAGGACATAGAGAGAGGAGATGGGTGTACCAATACCTCTTGCCACTGCAAATGAAATTCAGATTCATGTGCCTCGCTGTGTGTGCATCTGGCGTTTGGCTTTACGTGGGTCCTGTGGAATGGAACTGAGGCTGGCAGGTTTTGCGAGCCATTGCCCTTAAACCACTAAGCCATCTCTCCAGCCCTATATTATTAATTTTTGAAAGATATTATTATATTTTAATTTTTCATTTGCCTTATTACCTTTATTTAGTCTTTGAATTTTTCATTGCTAAGAAATAATTTTCTGCCTTTTCTCTTCTTTTCTAACCTCTTGATCTTTTGTTTTTCCTTTTGTACAATCTTCTACACTCCTTTTGTTCTATTTACTTTCTTTTACTTAACCTTGATTCTCCTCTTTTTCTCTCCTCCCACCTCCTTTCTTTGTCTCAGTCACATATTTCTACACTATGATTTTATAGTCAGTGTATCAAAAATATAAAGTGACAAAACAATGTTAAAACTGGAAAGAAAAATCACCAAATCATTTACAAAGGCAAATACATCACACTGACACCAGATCTCTCATCAGCAGCCTTAAATTCCAGGGGAAAAAGAAGTATTTTATTTGAAGTGCTCAAAGTAAATAACAGCTGCCAAGATTGCTACATCCAGCAACTATCTCTCTTTTCTTTTCTTTTCTTTTCTTTTCTTTTCTTTTCTTTTCTTTTCTTTTCTTTTCTTTTCTTTTTTTCTTTTCTTTTCTTTTCTTTTCTTTTCTTTTCTTTTCTTTTCTTTTCTTTTCTTTCTCTCCTCTCCTCTCCTCTCCTCTCCTCTCTCTCCTCTCCTCTCCTCTCCTCTCCTCTCCTCTCCTCTTCTTTTCTTTTCTTTTCTTTTCTTTCTTTCTTTTTCTTTTTTCTTTGCTTTTGAGGTAGGGCCTTGCTCTAGCCCAGGCTGACCTGAAATTCACTATGTAGTCTCAGGCTGGCCTTGAACTCATAGTGATCCTCCTACCTCTGCCTCCTGAGTGCTGGGATTAAAGGCGTGTGCCACCATGCCTGGTCAGCAACTATCTTTTAAAACTAATGGTAAAATAACAATATTTGAAGACAATCACAGAGGTAGTTCATGACCACCAAGCCGGCACTGCAGAGATCTTGAAGGAATACTATACCCTAAGGAGAAGAAGGACGGTCCCAATCACAACACAGGAAGGAATTAATTTTATGAAAGGAATAAATGAAGGAAGTCTGGGAGGGAATGGATTACATCCAACACAGTAGACTAGGGGACATCTTACACTAACAGGGGAGGAAGAAAAGAAAGAATAAACAATAATCCAAGTAACCAGCAAAATGAACAATAAAGTAGAAGGGTAACAACCTTAACCGTAAATGGTCTCAACTCATCAATGCAGAAACACTGACCAAATTACTGGATTCAAAAAATCGATCCCAGATGGACATGTAGCAGATATTTTTAATCTAGGGGAGAAGAATCACCAGGAGTTCAAGGCTATCCTGGGCTGTAGAGTGACTTCTAGTTCTGCTTGGGTTAGAGTGAGACCATGTCTCAAAAAAACAAACAAAACAAAACAGAATCAAAACAACAACCACAACAGAATTATATATTCACTTTATATATTCACTTGTCTTTTTTATCCCAGAAACACACTTGACACAATATTAATTACTTTTAAAGTTGTTATGGAAGGAAGGGTGTATTTTTGACTTTTCCTTTGAGGACACAGTCCACAGGAGGTAAATACAAGGCAGGAAGAGTGTAAAGTTACTGATCACAGTGGGCCATAGTCAGAAGAGCCATGGATGCTTGTCCTCTACTCATTTCTTTTTCTTTTTTAAAAAAGATTTTATTTATTTATTTATATGAGAGAGACAGAGAGAGAAAGAGGGTCTTCCCACCTCAAGTAAACCTCGATTCCTCAGGAACCACATAAGCCAGATGTACAAGGTGGTACATGCATCTGGAGTTCATTTGCTGAGTCTGAAGGCTCTGGAGTGCCCATTTTTTTCTCTCTCTCTCAAATAAATAAAATAAATTTTAACAAAATCCATGTAAAATAGTTTTAAAACTCAAACTACTTGCTTCTAATATATGATACAGATTAACCGTTTGCATTCCAAAGGGTTACAAAGGGAATCATACCAAGAGAGTCGGCTCAAAGCACAACTTAAACCCAGTGTGGCAAACATCAAAAGTCTAGTTTGGGGCTGGAGACATGGCTTAGCAGTTAAATGCTTGCCTGTGGAGCCTAAGGACCCTGGTTCAAGGCTCAATTCTCCAGGACCCACGTAAGCCAGATGCACAAGGGGGCGCATGCATCTGGAGTTCGTTTGCAGTGGCTGGAGGCTCTGGCGCACCCATTCTCTCTCTCTCTCTCTACCTACCTATTTCTGTATCTCTCTCTCTCAAATAAAAAAAAAAGTCTAGTTTGATGTCCATCATCGTAGGCTTGAAGTGGCATCCTCTGGTTTTCAACAGGTATAGGGAGCCCTTCCATTCCAGTTCTGCTGCCTGTAGTACATACAGCCTCACCCTTGTGCCTACTGTCCTCTGTACTTCTAATTTTTCTCAGTGGACCTTCTGCAGTCCTGTCATCCCCCCACATCCTGGAGTCTCCATTACAACTCAGGCTGACCTTCACCTCTTCAGGAAATGGCCTCCTTGACGGGCATCTGACACTGCCACACATTGCCTGACCTCAGAACCTTTCTGGAACCTTGATGCAAACCTTTATGACTCTGTGACTCTTGCATTTTGCACTTGCGAAACCAATACAATGTGGATTGAGATGTAGCGTGGCCACCTGCTCGCACACCTGTTGTGTTCTTTGTGAACCTCAAAGGCTGAACATGGGAAAATACTTGGCTAGGCTGTTGTTTTTGAGGTGGCAATGATTAATCCTAATTGTCAACTTGACTGGATCTGGTATTTACCCAGAATATAAATCCCTAGAAATGTTAGATTTCATTACTCGAAGTGGGAGGACCCATCCTAACTGTGGCTCCAGGCTATGGGCTGGGTTCCTCTACTGAATACAAAGGAGAGAATAGGCTGAATGTTAGCATTCACTGCTGTCTTCTCTGGTTATGAATGCACTGTGACCAGCTCTGCTTCATGCTTCCACTGCCTGCTTTCCCAGATAAGAGTGGACAGTGACCCTGAGCTGTAGGTCAAAATAAGCCCTCCCTTGCCTTTCATCTTGTCAGGTATTGTTTCACACCAACAAGGACAATAACTAATAGAGACTAGGAACTCCACTGGCCTTCTCAGTTAAGACTCGGTACTTTCAAATCACTTTGCTGCTTTATAAGCTGGAACTTTGACATCTAGGGTCCTGCCCCAGGGCATCTTTCCTATTTTTCCAGTGCAGAGCATTCATTTCTCTTCAGTGGTAACGGTTTCTTTAATAACTGTAGCTACTTTCCCTGCAGTTGCCTTTTATGCAATTTTAAATTCATCCATGCTTTTTTTTCCTCTGTGAATTACACGTTTTTCACATATTTATGTTTCACTTGCTGCTCCCTCTCAATGTATATCTGGAAAAGAGCATGGAGCACTAACCATGCCACAGCCTGAAATATTGCTGTGTCTTAAAATTTCCTTTACCAAACAACTTCATCCATTGCTTTTGAATTCAGCTTCAAGTCCTCAGGACACAGATACTTTGAATATAACACAAATGCACTCAAGTCTAGTTTCCAATATAGTATTTTCCTCCCTCTGAGACCTCAGGACCCAAGCTTCCACTCTGTGTCTTTCTAAGTGTTCAGTCTTCTGAACCACCATCATGTGCTCATGTGCTCTCTAGACCACTGCTACACACTCTTCCACATTCCTCCTGCAAACCAGATTCAAAACCTATGAACCACACGGTCAGTTTTATCACAGCAATGACTCAACTTTTCAGTAGTAATTTTTCATTTTTGGGAGCTTTTCTCATGGTTACAACAAATATCCCAGACAATAGCAACTTAAGGAGTGGAGGCTTTATTTTGGCTCATGGTTTGAAGATACAGTCCAATATGGAAGGGAAGACTTGGTGGCTAGAGCATGAGAGAGCTGCTCACGTTGTGTCTAGGTCAGAAGAGAGCCAGAGATGAATGACGAAAATGTACTTTTGTTCAGTCAGGGTCCTAGCTCAAGGAATGATGTCACCCATATTCAAGATGTTTCCCCTCACCTCAGCTAACCCCCTATGGATAACCTTCACAGACATGTTGATTCTCAATCCTGTTAAGTTGATAATCAAGACACACCATCAAAATACCCACAGACTGAGAGTCAAAGGTTAGAAAAAAAAAATCTATAAAAACACAGAAGCTGAAATAAGCTGGCATAGGTCTTCTATGTAAACTAATAATAATGTAAACTTGAAACTAATATATAGATGACATTTAAAAATTCCACTGTATATTATTAAAGTGAAAATATTTAAGATATAACAATTATAAGTATATTTGTACCATTAGGGTGTCTAAGTTTACAAAACAAACATTAATGGACATAAAATGTCAGATAGGTCTTGAGATAATAATAATGGGTGATTTCAATACCCCACCATCATCTTATATAGGTCATCCTAATTAAAAATTAATAAAGAAACTTCAGGGCAAAGTTATACCATATTTATATGGACTTAAATATATGCAGAATATTCCATCCAACAAATACAGAATACACATTCTTCACTGGAACACATGAAATTGTCTCTGTAATAGGTCAAATTCTAGGCCACAAATCAAGCCTCCAAAAAGAACTGAAATAGTTTGTTAAACATTATCAGATCATGCTGGAATAAAACTAGAAATCAATAGCAAGAGAAATTATAAAAACTACTCAAAGACATGGAGACCCAATATTACACACTAATGCTCATTGAGTCATTGAAGAAGTTAGGGAGAGGGTTTAAAAATTTCTAGAATCAAATGAAAATATATCTTAACAGAAACTTCAGGACACACCAAAGACAGTTCTAATTGAAAGTTTGTAGCAATGAGTGCTTACAGTAAAATTAGAATTATCTCGTTAATACCATAGTGCTTTCCCTACAGTCTTACACTAATAAGAACAAGTGAAACCTCAAAGCAGTAAATGGCAAGAAATAACAAAGATCAGAAAAACCATTAAAGAAATGGAGAATAGAAGAACAAGACATTTTTATCATTCAGAGAAAAAGCTGGCTCTTAGAAAAATAAATAAGATTGACAAATCCCTAGATAAATGAATCAAGTGAAAAAGACCCAAATTAATAAAATTAGATAAATTAGATATGAAAACCAGAGGTTACTGTAGATTTCAGTGAAATCCAGAGTATCATATGGAATACTTAGAAAGATTGCAATCCAAAAAACTAACCTGCAAAATCTAGAAGCTATGGTTAAATCTCTAAACACATATGACCTACCAAACTTTAAAAGAAAAGAATATAAACAAGTTAAACTCATTCCTAACAGTTACTTAGGTGGAGTAGCAATAAAATGTCTTTCAACTAAGTAAAGCTCATGACTGGGTGGATTTACTACTGATTTCTACCAAATCTTTTTTATTTTTTTATTATTCTACTTATTTAATTGAGAGAGAGAGAGAGAGAGAAGAATGGGCACACCAGGGTCTCTAGCCACTGCAGACGAACTCCAGATGCATGTGCCTTCTTATGATTCTGGCTTTACATGGGGACTGGGGAATCGAACCTGGCTCCTTTAGCTTTGCCAGAAAGACCCTTAACCACTGAGCAATCTCTCCAGCCCTCTACCAAATCTTTAACAAAGAGCTCCCCAACCCTTCCATAAAGTAGAAGGGAAAGAACACTACCAAGCTCACTTTATGAAGCCAGCATTGCCATAAGAAACCCGGATGAGGTCATGACAACAACATGATATGACTAGTTTTCCTGATAAGCATAGAGTCAACAATTCTGAATAAAATTCCTATGAAAATGTGCAAGAGCACCTTAAGAAGATCATTTATCATGATCAAAGTGATTTCATTATAGGGATGCAAGGTTGATTCAACACGTGAAATTCAATAAGTGTGAATAGACTTCATGAGAGAAATATCAGATGTTAATCTCAATGGATTCAGAAAATGCTTTTGATGAAGTTCAAAATCTACTCATGATAAAAGCCTGAAGAAACTAGGAATAAAAGGAATGTCTCAGTATAACAAAGTCTATATATAAGAGACCTATACCCAACATTATAGTAAGAGAGGAAAGAAAACTCATAGCATTTCCTCTAGAATCAGGAATGAGGCAAAGGAGTGCACTCTCCCTGCTCTCATTCAGCATAATGCCCAAAGCCTTAGCTGGAATTATAAGACAAATGAAAAATTAAAAGGGATACTCATAGGAAAGGAAGATGCTAAATTATCTCAGTTTTCAAACTACACAATCTTATACTTTAAAGATACAAAAAGTACCAACAGAAAATTCTTTTAGCAAAGTAGCAGGATATAAAATAAATATACAAAAATTCAGTAGCTTTCCTATATACCAATATATACAATAGATATAATATATATCCTATATACCAATGAGGAGCTGCCAAGAAAGCAGGTGGAAAACCTCACATTCACAATAGCTTTAAGTACCTAGGAATAAACCTAAGCCAGGAGAAAGAAGATCTCTATAGTGAAAACTTTAAGACACTGGAGGAAAAAACTAAAGCAGACACCAAGAAGATGGAAAGACCACCCATCCTAATAAATTAGAAATTTTAATATTATGGGGACTATTTTACTGGAAGTTATCATTTTAAAAATTGTTTTTTTTTATTTGACAAAGAAAGAGGGAGAGAGAGAAAGCGAGAGAGAATGGGTGCATCAGGGCTTCCAGCCACTGCAAATGAACTTCAGATGCATGTGCCCTATTGTGCACCTGGCTAATGTGGGTCCTGGGGAATCAAACCTGGATCCTTTGGTTTTGCAGGCAAGTTCCTTAACTGCTAAGCCATCCCTCCAGCCCTACTGGTAGTTATCTATGACTCAATATGACTCAATGCAATCCCTATCAAAATCCCAAATGACATTCTTCACAACACTATAAAAAGAAGTCCTCACATTCATATGGAAGCATGAAAAACACTGAATAGCCAAATCAATCAAATTAGAAGGAGTAGTGCTGGTGATAGTATAATACCTGATTTTAAATGACATTATGGTGTAACAAAAACCAAAACAGCATGGTCCTGGTACAAAAACAGACATGGAAATCAATGGAATTCTACAAACAAGCCTATATAGCTGTGGTCACATCACATTGGACAAAGATATCAAACATATATTTCAGAAATGCAATTACTTCAACCAATGTTGCTAGGAAAACTAGATATCCACATGTAGAAGAGTGAGATTAGATCCATCTCCCTCACACAAAAAGTGATTAAAATGCATTAAAGACTTCAAATTTCAAAAAAAAAAAAAAAACATTTTAGGGAAAAAATAGGAGATAACAGTTACGACATATGCATGAGTAAGGACTTCCTAAAAGTACTCGGATACCACAGGCAATAATCCCAGAAATGGACAAACATAATTGAAAGTAATGGAATGCTTCTGTACAGCGAAGGAAGCACTCACCAGAGCAGAGCGATGGTTACAGAACAGGAATAAATCTCTACCAATTACTTATTAGACAGGGGATTCATACATAGAGTATATGCAGAACTGAAAAATAAAATACCCCCAAGCTCCCAAATCACCCATCAATAACCATATTAGTGAATCAAATAGATGTTTCCCAAAAGAAGAAATGCAAATGGCCAACAAATACTTGAAAAAGCCTTTAAATATCCTTGACTATCAGAGAAATACAAATTAGAATTACTTTGAGGTTCCATCTCACCCCAATCAGAATAATCACCAGGAAGGAATCCATAGCAGCAAATGCTGGTGGAGATGCAGAAAGAGAAACACCCATGTAGTGCTGGCGGGAATGTGAATTTATGCAGCCACTGTGGAAATCAGTATGGAAGTTTCTCAAACAACTAAAGGTAGAACTACCATGTGACCCACTTATGCTGCTCCAGGTGTACACCTGAAGGAGATACTCACAGATCCATGTTTATTGTTGCACTACTCACAATAGCCAGGACATGGAATCAATCCATCAAAAGACGAATGAATAAAAAATATGGTACATAGACACAATTGGGTTTTACTCAGCTAAAAATAAAAATGAAATCACCATATTTGTAGAAAAATGGAGGCAGCTGGAAATAATTATAGTATGCAAAACAGGCCAAATTTATCAAGACAAATATCGTGTTTCCTCTCATACATAGAATCTAGATTTAAAATTACGTGTGTGTGTGTGTCACAAAACTATAAAGAAGACCACGAAATGGAAGGAAGAGCTCTCAAGAGAAGCAAGCAAAGATAGGCTTTTATGGTATTTATGGTATTTTATAGGTATTTTATGAAACAAAAACAGAAGGAAGTACTATTGGGTAGAGGAGGGGAACCAGCCCAATGGGACCCAGGGGGTGTGGAGGAGGGCAATGGAAAAGGAGGATGAATTAGAATAAAATAAACAATGACACCTATATGAATATAAATAAAAACATGAATATTAATAAATTACTAAAAATAAAATATAAAGAGACTAACAATAAAAGTGAACAAAATACTCAGACAATACATATACATATTTATAAAGCGGTATCAATAGGCAAAGGTATAATTGAAAATCAGGAAGTTGAGGACATGGGTTCCCATATGGGGGACAGAGAAGAATACAATTGCATATTTCCATGTAGAAAATATCAGTAATATTGGGACAGTTCTATTTCTTACACTGGGTGATAAATTCATGGGCATTTGATATGTTTCACATTTTAAATATGTTGAACTATTTCAATGTATCAAAAAATTGAAAATCACATATTTAAAATAAATGGAACAGCTAAAGTAGATTTCTAGGTGGGAAAAAAATCTACTTCAAAGCTAGCTCCAAATTTTGCAATCTCAGATCTCAAAGTTTATAGAATGAGTCAGAGGGTAATGTGCTCGTGTTCGCTCAGCAAATAAATCCTTTACCTATAGTCAAATCTTCTAACAACTTACGTATAGCTGAAGCTAGTAAATGGCTTTCTTTTCTGATCTTTTCCGATCTATGAACCAAAGTTCACCCTCCTAATCACTTTGATTTCCTCAGACAGATTCTTTTTTAGGATAAATTTTATACTTATGGTATACATAACATGATGTTATGAAATGCATACAGATGAGAAAATGATTACTATGTGGACCAAATTAATAGTCAGTGCAGATATCTTATTTTGGCTTCTGAGTCATACCTAGTTTTTGTGTTTCCTTGTCATTTCAGAGCACTAACTCCTCACTTAACACCTCAGGTGATCTTTTAAAAATATAAATTATAGCACGTTATTTCTCCAACTAGAATCATTCAAAGGTTGTCAATGTCATAGCAAAAAAACCAAAAACCAAAAACCAAAAAACAAAACAAAACAAAAACCCAAAAAACAGGCCTGTAAGAGCCCATATGAGCTGGGTCCTGCCCACGTTTACACTGCCCTCTTTCCAGCTTGCTGCTGTCTGTCCACACTGGACCAGGATTCTCTGCAGAGTTATCATGCATAATTTTTTGTATCTGAGCTTAAACATGATTTCTTCAAAGAAGTCTTATCATCTAGGTGAAGGAGTCACCTTCCCTCCCAATTTCAGACTATCATTTCATACTATTTATTGTCTTCATATTAATATGTCCATTTGATCTTTTTACCGGTTAGTAACTGGGCTATAACACTTATATTTGCAGACCTTGTCTTTAAACTGTGGTGTCTCTAGGAGCCATAAAAGTGTCCAGCACATGGTATTGTCCAATAAATATTTGATGAATTAGCAAGCACTGTGAGAATGTAGGTTTCAATCATTTCCTTGCTTCTACTAAAGGATGAATTCAATAAAACCTAGACTAACATGTGAAGGGAACTGTATGGAGTGTGCAATTTTCTGAAGATTCAAGTGGTATAATAGTTCTCTTAAACCTAGAAAGTGATTTACATTCTGCAAATGGCACATGCAGAAAAACCATCCACTCTCCCTGATACACATCTATTTATAACTTCTGCCTTCTCCTGACCTTGCTTCAATGAGAGCTGCTAATGAGAACCAGTCCAGGGGAGACAGGTGACCTCCATGCATCTGGACAGAGCTCATGGTCTCCACTTGATTGAAACAAGCCACAAAGATCCTGCCATCAAAGACCACTTTCTAATTTATTCTATCTCCCAGTCGTGGCCTAGGACATGGTTCAGAGGACAAAAATTGCAGCCCAAGAGATTCAGGTTTTTTAAAAAAATATTTATTTATTTATTCTTTTTTTTTTTTTTTGGAGAGAGACAGAGAGAGAGGGAGAGGAAGACAGATAGAGAATGGGTGCACCAGCAGCCTCTCAACTGTTGCAAATGAAATCCAGATGCGTGCGCCCCTTTGTGGTCAAGTGCGGCATTGCGCCCTTGCGTCACTGCATCTGGCTAAACGTGGGGCCTGTAGATTGGAACCGCTGGAGAATGGAACCAGTGTTCTTAGGCTTAGGAGGCAGGCGCCTTAACCCCTAAGCCATCTCTCCAGCCCCAAGATTCAGGTTTATATCCAGTTTTCCCTACCCACTTTCTTGTTATATTTAGGTTTCAGTTTCTTCATTTGTAATATGCCAAGTGTAATATTTATATCATGTTTGTGAAGATTCAAAGAAATAAGATATGTAAAGTGTTAAAATGTATCTGGCAAAACCTAGGAATAAGGGCTGGAGAGATGGCTTGGTTGTGAAGGTGCTTATCTGCAAAGCCTAAGGACCCTGGTTTGATTCCCCATGACCCATGTAAGCCAGATGCATAAGATACTGCAGACATCTGGAGTTTATTTGTAGTGGCTAGAGGCCCTTGCATGCTCAGCATCTCTCTCTCTCCTTCTTTCTCTAGCTCTTTTTCTTAAATAAATAAGTAAAATATTTTTATAAAAAATTTAAAAAATAACAGGAACGAATGTAAAGCTATCTTCACACTGTTTGGAATCCAGTAGTAAGTGTCAATACTAGCCCCCTTTCTTAGCTTCCCCTGTATTCACTGAATGGGCAAAGTTCTCCCTCTCTGGACTATCTTCTCCTTCCATCTCAGTAGCCTCTTTGTATCCTTGCCCACCTTATTCTTTTTTTTAAATTTTTAAAATTATTTTATTTATTTTTGGAGAGAGACGCAGAGAGAAACAGATAGAGAGGAGAGAGGAAGACAGATAGAGCTGGGCGCGCGAGCAGTCTTTCAGCTGCTGTGAACGAAATCCAGAAGTGTGCGCCCCCTTGTGGGCAAGTGCGGCATTGCGCCCTTGCATCACTTTGCATCTGGCTAAACGTGGGACCTGGAGATTGGAACCAGCGTTCTTAGGCTTAGCAGGCAGGCGCCTTAACCGCTAAGCCATCTCTCCAGCCCCCACTTTATTCTTGATCACAAAGTCTGTATGTGTCATACCACTGGACTCTTGTTCTCTGATAGGGGCTATTGTCCTTTGTTTGGGCTAAGGAAAGGCATGTCTGCCCCAGACATCCCTGTAAGGCAGCTGGGTAGGGGATGCCTCCTACATACAGGTTTCTGCTCTGATAAGACTCTCTGTAGAGCATCTTCTCAGCTTACCTGGTGCTAGATGGGAGTACCCATTCCCTACATCCCTGCTCTTTGGGCAGAAAAGCATTTCACCCAGCTACATTTCCTCTGTTTTTTTTGTTTGTTTGTTTTTTTGTTTTTCCCTCCAGCCTACTGACACCCTTGTTATTTTGGGTTTGGCATGTTATTTATATTTTCCAGAGCAAAACTGGATATAAGTCTTCACTTCATACTGTCTGAATGCACATGTGCGTGCACACACACACACACACACACACACAGCACCTATGATGACCAAACCACTTCCCCATAGCTCCTCTTCATAAAGGTTCCATCACCACACCGAGGATCCAGAGTTCAGCATGTGGTCCTTGTAGGACACACAAACCATATCGAAGCACATTCTTCTAGGCTCCACTGCCTTTTTTTGTACACCTCTGCAAGGACAGCAACAAGAGATTGTCCACTTCCTGGCTGCCTGCATAGTTGCTGGGTCTGGAGAGCTATGGGGACAGTGTGGCAGTGGGGTGAAAGGCAAAGGTCAAGCTGTCTTGCATAGGTAGCCGTACATAGCCATGCCAGGTGTTTGGTGGTAAGAAACAAGACATATTGTTTTTTGTTTTTTTTTGATAAATTACAAACTCATCCAGACATAGCTTTAGTGCTTTGGCTAAAAGGCACTCACACACACTAAAATTCTGATTATTTCAGCATTTAAGAAAAGAGAGGCTTTTAAAAGATTTTCATTATTACAACTAAGATATATTTCTAGCCTCTAAAATACAGGGTAAAAGGGTAAAATCTATCTTCTCTGGCTTGACCTTCTCCATGTAGCTTTCCTTAACTCTTGGTCTAAATTTTATACACTTTCCCCAAACTCCATTAGCCAAAGCCACACACAACTGCCTCCCATTTTCAGGTCTACCCACCATAACGCGGGCGCAGGAGAAGCATTGCAAGTTATTAGTATTTTTTTAAAGTCTGACTTCGACACAAATTCTATGCTGGAAAAATAGAAAAATACAGTGGATAAGCGGGGCCATTTGACATGACCCTTATGGAACACGTGAGGAAATAAGAATGAGCTCAACTTATGATGCACTGTCGTGTAACTGTGACCAAGGGCCACCAGAGGCTGTTCATTAAATAATCCGTGTTTTTGTGCAGGGAAGCCTATGAGCAAGTGCTGTTTGGTTCCCATCTCTCCTGGAATACGTGAATCTTTGTTGCAAAGTTGAATAAAATTCTAAAAACTTTTTTTAAATGTTGTCTGGGACACAAGGCTAGGAAATTGAGAAAATATTTGGTCAATAAAAAACAGGATCCAGGCATCCTCAACTGATATGTAAAAGTGGACTAAAACTTGCAAGAAAAACACCCAAAATGTCAACTGCACACACACACAAACCCACAATCATATACACACAAAAGACAATAACTTTTGACAGCAAGGCCGGATCTGCTGTGAATTTTCATTAACCAAAAGGCAAAGGAAATATTTTGAAAACAATTCCTACCTGAGTTTGGCTTCAGGTTGTAACTACTAGACCGAAGTTAAGAAGACCCTTCATTTTGCCTGCAGTGTCTGCCACCTCACTCTTACTTTAAATTAAGCAGTTTAAAATGTCTGAGCAGTGACTGTCAGATCTCTGCAAGGAGGTTGACTGTATGTGGTCAAGGGCAAACATGATTGCCTTCTCCTTCCACCTCACTCAGTACGTCAGGAGCCGTAAACTCTAAGGGCTCCAGGCCTAGGCAGACGATAATTGAGTGAAGTGTTGGGTGAGGGCAACAGGAACTGTAGTCAGCTGAAGATGATGAACAATTCACGAGCCTTGTCTCAGCCTGACAGCTGCCTTTCATGTCAAGCTGACAGCATCTTTGCAGATAAGCACAGTATTATCAGTCTCTCTCTGTGTGTGCATGTATGTGTGCAGAGGTGCATGTACATGTACATGTGGGTATGCACGTGCAAGTTCGCATGCATGTATATGTGTGTGCGCATGTACATGTGTGTGTGGAGATCAGAGGTCAATACTGGGCATCTTCCTGGGTCACGCTCTACTTTACTTCCTGGGCCAGGGTCTGCCACTGAACCCAGAGCTAACCAGTCCCACTAGTTTAGCTAATCAGCTTGCCCAGTGCCCGCTTTCTCCACCTTCCTAACACCAGCCCATGTCTTTACAGTTATATTACAACCATGTTACACACTGACCCCTAGTCCCTCATGGTCTCTTTTTATTTTATTATGATCATTATCAATATGTTTTGTATGGATACATCACGTGTTGGTACCCTATTTTCCCTCCTCCCTGTTCCCATTTTGCTGAAGACCCTCCTCAGTGGAGTTGCAGGTATTCACTATGTGGTTGTGGGTTATGCATTGGGGGAGCAGCAGTCAGTTATTTTTTGTGGGGGGGGGAATGCCTCTAGGCATGTTGTCTCAACCCGTGGCTCTTACAATCTTTCTGCCCTCTCTTCTGCAAAATTATGTTTTTTTTTTTTTAAATTTTGGTTTTTCGATGTAGGGTATCACTCTAGTCCAGGCTGACCTGGAATTCACTATGTAGTCTCAGGGTGTCCTCGAACTCATGGCGATCCTCCTACCTCTGCCTCCTGAGTGCTGGGATTAAAAGCGTGCGCCACCACGCTCAGTAAAATTATGCTTTGATTCTAGTAATCTGGCTCTGTGTCTGTACTGCACTGTATTGGTTACATGGTAACGGTCTAGAGGGGATTCAGTTTGTCAGCTGAGGGTTCAGATACTGGAAGTGTGGTCCCCAGTGTGATGGCATTGGGAGGTGGAGATGGAGATGACAAGGAGGTTCTTCTGTATGGGAAGCCCTGCACTGGGACGTGGTTAAAGCAGCTCTTGTGAGGTCTGAGTCGGTGCCTATATGATTGAGTTGTTCTGTGGTTGAGCTCGACCATTCAGTCCCTTCTGCCTCCAGTCTGGTATCGTGACGGTGTGCCTCTTGCTGCATGACCAACATTCAATCTCACTTACCGTGCACCCTGAAGAGCCCATCCCGTGCTGGTGCTATGTCCTCCAAACCTGCAGAACTGTAAGCTAACCAAACATCTTTACGAAGTAGACCATTTCAGATATCTTGTCATAGTAACGAGATAGGTTAGTACCTACAGCTTCTTAGTAAGCTTTGAAATCATGCAGTGTGGGACTTTCAACATTGTTCCTTTTCAAGATTATTTTGTCTATTTGGTTCCTTGAGATTTTACATGAATATTTCAATTTCGGCCAAACATAACCTTAGCAATTTTGATAGGGGTTTAATTGGATCTATGGAATGTTTTGGTAATATTCACATCTTAAAAAATCATTTTTAAAGTGTTTAGAAAGTCATACAAAACCCATTTGTGATAGATGTGACTTCTATCCACTAGTAATTCAGGGAAACCAAATTCTACAAGACAATTCTGTAGAAGGAGACAGTCAGTTTGTATGCAGAACACTTCCTGAAAGGGAAGAGCCTGAATTTTGTTATTTAAAGATTAGCTGAAGAAGAAGAAAAATCATCTATGTGATAAGCACATTTGGGATAAGTTCTCTTAGGAGAGAAGGGGACAAATGCTGTGTCCATCTGTATGCTCTGTAAATTATAGTTCAGAGAGACCAATTTACCATCTCTCAAGTGAGCAGAAAACATCAAAGTCTGTCCACACACCTTGTCTGTTGGCATAACAACAACCCTAAATGTGGAGGTCAGAAAATTGAGAGCACTTAGTCCAATAATTAATTTCCCAAAGCAGCAAAAAATAATAGGGATATAATTAAAGGCATAATGGATAAAAAGTTTCCTGACTGGAACAAAAACAAAAACAAAAAAATGTACATTTAAAGGAATCATTAGTGTCTGGCTCTCCATGGATCATATATTCACCCCTCTAGGGCTCAGGGAAAATCATGGAAGATAGGACAAAATAAATGTAAAAGATGGTGGACGGGAGGAGCACTATGGAATTCCGGCACGCTGACGTAACAAGACCGTTGCATTCATGAGCTCACAGCGCCTGTGCTTCCCTGCACAAGACCTCCACATGATGGAGCCATCATACTCGGTGATGGGTAGGGATGGGGCTTGGGAGGCCACTCCCCTCTCTGATGAGCTTCAGAGATGAAAAAAAGTACAGTGGGACTGAGAGGGTTAAGTGAGTGTAATGTGGTATACATATGATCTAAATGCAATATATATGTATGAAAATTAAAATATGAAAAAGTTGATCAATATCACCTTGGGGAAAAAAGCCTAGCTCCTATAAACAGACAGCCTATGGTAAAAAAAATTTTCATAGGCACACTTTCAGAGGAATTAACACAATTCTACTTGTAGTTAGATAGAAAACAGAGATGGGCTATCACAACAAAAGGGGGCCCAGATTGCATGGTTCTATCGTCATCCACAAAACTCAGGGTTTGGTAGAACAGCGTTTATGATGTATTGACAATGGGACACGCTTTAGCTAGGAATTGCAAGCCAAACTAAGCTCTCCACCAACTGGGAACATACTACTTTTAAATAGGAAAGGTTTCCATAACATATCCACTCACCTATGTAACTATCTCTGTCTATGTATGTATGTCATATATATATCTACCTGTCAACATCTATGTCTACAAACTACACATTTTAGAGATGTATACCATATGCAACTATTGAAACTTACTGTAGGTAGGTATATACGTAGCTTCATGAAAAAAAAAAAAAGCTTGATTGCATACTGTAGTGAATTTATAGAAAATGTAAAAGTAGCAACTCTAAAATGGGGGTGGTGAGTCATAGAATGAAGGTATTGGGGTAACTTCTGCCTTACACTATAGTTGGTGGTAAAAGGATTCGTCATACATCCAGAGGGTATGGAAGGGAATAGACTCAGGCTCAGCGTCTTATGACCTCATGGGATTCTTCAGTGATGAGCTTGTCGGCAAGCTTTGCATTCCATAAACTTGGGTTCATGTTTATGAGACTGAAAATTAAACCCAAATGTGACAAGCAGATGAGAACAGAATTAAGTGTATCAGGACTGAAGGCTACTCATTCCTCAGAGTGCCTAAGAAAAATAGTATACATCTATAATGTGAAGAGTGTCTACTTGAATGTCTCTCACAGAGCATGCTAAATGAGGTTTAATGTTAATTGAATTGAAAGAGAAATCAAACATTTGTGTAACGAAACGTCAGCACAGGCAGTTGCGCAAACCCACTCTGAGAGAACTGACTTGTCAGCTCTTCCTGGGAAATAACCTGAGGCTGATCACAGCTCACTATAGGTTAAAATTTGCAGGCACTGCTTATGAGTGGCTATGATCCCACAGAACAAGAGACAAATAAAGGAAACAGAAACAGAGGGCATCGTCTGCTTTTACTGTGAGCTGGTGAAATCACATCCGAATCCTGCATTGTGAGGCCAACAGGATGAGGAGCAGAGTAAGACAAGGTTGTGGTTTGAATGCGGAAGGTCCTCTGCAGCTTCACGTGTTTGTCATTAAGCTTCACAGTCAATCTCAGCTGGGGAGCCTTTGGGAGGTGGAGCCATGCTGGAAGAGGTGTGTCACTGGGGGCCACCTTGAGATTTATTTGTTCAGCCTTATTGGGTGTTCAAAGCTAGCTCCATCTTGATGTTCCCTCCTGGTGCTGTAATAACATGTGATCCAGTTCCCTACCCTGCCACGTTTTTCCCACCGTGATGAAAAGTCCCCTCGGAACTGTAGGTTGAAGTCGACTCACGCTGCTTTTGGTCGGGCGTTTTGTCTCCGCAACGAGAAGGTAACTGCGACAATCTTAGAGCAAGACTGCTCCCCTTCCATATTCCAGAGGTCATGGAATCAGCGCAGTCAGCTGATCTGCCATGTGCCAGATCTGCTGGACGGGTGTGAGCAATAGTTTTTAATTTGAACAATGGGAAGATGCAGCAATTGGGTACAAGATGGACCAACAGCAGGAAGTAGAAGTGTGGGTTTCACTGAAAGCTGGTCATGGAGGATGGGCTATCAAAACTTTCGGACATTTTCAATGACAGATATGTCATCTGCAAAGCAAAGGTGTGATCCCTCCAGGGAATTGAACATGCTCTGGTTGTGTCAAACTCTGCACACTGGTCTAGGGTTCAAGTATGTCTCAGGCCCAAGAAAAACCTGGCAAAAATCTGATCTGGAAAAGCTACTCTTGCCCCCTGGACAGTCAAAACTTTTTTTTATTTTTTGACATTTTTTTGGGGGGGGTTAGTGAAGAAAGAACAAAATTTGATTTTGACACAGAAGCCTTGAACAGTAATAGAGGTTACTTGACCCTTTTTAATTTAAAAGTATGTTGGCTAAATACATGTGGCTGTTCCTCTGGAAGTATGGCCGCCTCTGCTGAGTAGCTGGCATGTTCAGATTATTCCAGTAGATAATGTTCTTTAAAAGACAAGGAGTTTTGGGGAAAGAAAAAGGGTTTTCACTCCAGCTCTTTAAGACAAAGACTGATGCAATTTTGTTAACTTGCCGGCCTTACCCAACACTTAACTTCTGCACACATAGTCGGTGTTAGGAATATCCATGTGTGAAGTATGAACATAATTTGTGTTAATGGGTTGACATACCATATGTGTATTCAGTAGGTTTTTAGAAGATTTTGTTTGAAAAGAGGTACTCTTCCAGGGACCAGTGAGATATCACTCTTTGTGTTTCTAGGAGGTACTAGATGCTTGACAAAAATTAGACCATTTGGGTTGAAGAGATTGCTTAGTGGTTAAGGTGCTTGCCTGCAAAGCGTAAGGACCCAGGTTCGATTCCCCAATAACCATATAAGCTGGATGCTTGAGGTGGTGCATGCATCTGGAATTCGTTTGCAGTGGCTGGAGGTACTGGCATACCCATTCTTTTCTCTCTCTCTCTCTCTCTCAAATACATAAGTAAATAAGATAATTTTTCAATAAATTTTCAAAGTAACTCATCAAGACAAAGAAATATTCACAATATCTTGAGTTTAGATTGACCCTCCCCCTGCCCTTCTTTTATGCATTCTCTTCCCATGGCCTCGCTTAGGCCATTCCCCTCCCTGTAATCAGTTCTTCTACTTACATAGTAGATCCACACCTGTGTGCACGTCTGTGACTACAGTGTGGTTTGAACCCAGCTTTGCCCTAGAAATGCCGCATTACAAAGGGAAGCCAACAGCCACACAGTGCGAGGCTTAATCTTGTACACATGGCTGCCTTCATTAACCTTCCCCTTCTTTCATGCTTCCTACCCCAATACCTTCACCCCGTCTCCAAAGAAGCCCCGGTTAGGACTCTGGAGCTAGGTCGTGCTGAGTAGCTGCAATCATTTTCATTTCATTGCTACTCTTCATGCCTGTGGCTTAGTCGCTGCTCTCCATTCATCAAGGTACTGATAGCCCTTCGGAATTAACCACGATTTTCCTTCTTAAGAAAAGCAGCTCAAAGGAAACATCAGAGTTAATTAGAGAAAGCGATATTGTAGCTGACAGAAAGAAGCCCATCAAGGGCTATGTTAAGGGGGATCCCGAATCATCAAAGCACAGCCATCGTCTTGCAAATTACTTTCTATTTCAGCTTTTTAGGGCACAAGGTGTTCTGGGAACTTGCTGGGATGAATTTTGCCTGGGAAGTCCAGGTGGGAGGCTGGGAGACGTGCATAGGACTTGGCACGGATGTCTGACGAGAAGACTAAATGCCGCTAGAGAGAAAGAACTTAAAGTTTTAATGTCCATAATGATTAACTCAGAAGCCACTCATTGTATGAAGTCTTTGTCCAATTAGTGTCCCAAAGAATGCTTGTTGTGTGACAGGACAGAAGTCATTTGATCCTTGGGCTTCCAATGCAACGTCAGTAGTATGCTAGGTGTGTGGTTTTGTGCTAGCTACCCACTGCCTTTGTCTATCTGCAGTACTTGACAAAGTAAGTATTTGAAAACAAAACGAATTGAAAAGACTGACACCTGGGGCTGGGGAGGTGGCGTGGCAGTTAAAGGCACTTTCTTGTCAAGCTTGTTGGCTCAGATTCAATTGCAAAGTACCCATGTAAAGCCAGATGCTCAAAGTGGCGCCCATGTCTGCAGTTTGTTTGCAATGAAAAGAGACTCTGGTATTTCCTCTCTCTCTCTCACCTCACAAATGAATAAACAAAAATATTGAAAAGCAGCAGCAGAAGACTGGAATCTGACGTGTGAGCATGTATGTACTGGCATGTGTGTTTTAAGTTGGTGATTAATTAACAACCACATGAAACAAACAACATTCTCCTTCTGCTTCAGGACTCTGATACTCACCACTTTGCTACCAATCTCTTGTGTTCTTAGGTTCCATTCACTACCGAGCTGCCAGACTCCTCTTCTATGATCCTTTAGAGAAGAGCCCCCTACTTCTGCTGAGCTGCTGAAGCTCTGACAAGGGCAGCCTCTCTTCTTCCCTCCCACTGAAGTAATTATTTGTTGTACTGGCACGGTTTGGGGTGCATTTTTTGATGTTCAGTGTTCTCTCCGTCATGACTCAGGGTCACTGAAACCACTGGAAGGGTTTAGGTGCCTCTTTCTGACTTTCACCAGCATTCCCACTGTGACCATATCGTCCCGCATTGATCTCTGCGTTCCGCTGCTCAGTTCGTCCTTACTTTGTCTATCATTGAAACTCTGTTAAGTAGCCTTCCACCAGCTCTTTTCTCATCCCATTTTCTTTGAGCGTTTTATTTCTATTTTTTAAAAAATATATATTTTATTTATTTATTTGAGAGAGAGAAAGAGAGAGAGAGAGAGAGAGAAAGACAGAGAGAGAATGGGCATGCCATGGCTTCCTGCCACTGCAAACAAATTCCCGATGATGCACCCCCTTGTGCATCTGGCTTACATGGGTCCTAGAGAATCGAACAGGGATCCTTTGGCTTTGCAGGCAAATGCCTTAACTGCTAAGCCATCTCTCCAGCCCTTATTTCTACTTTTGATTCCTGTGTGAATGATTTTCAAAATAAAGTCCATATTATGACAGTGTGTTATGTCTTTTTATCTCTCTCTCTCTTTTTTTTTTTATTTTGGAGAGAGACACAGAGAGAGGGAGAGGAAGACAGATAGAGAATGGGCACGCCAGCAGCCTCTCAGCCTCTGCGAACGAACTCCAGATGCGTGCATCCCCTTGTGGCATTGTGTGGCATTGCGCCCTTGCATCACTGCATCTGGCTAAACGTGGGACCTGGATATTGGGACCAGCATTCTAGGCTTAGCAGGCAGGCGCCTTAATCGCTAAGCCATCTCTCCAGCCCTTTGTGTCTTTTTTAATGAATTGGAAAGCTTTTTCTCTAAAGGATCGTGTGACCTCTGTTCCAGCTATTCAACTCTGGCATTATACCACAAAAGAGCCAGAGATAAAACATACATGACTCAGGCTGGAAACATGACTCAGCAGTTAAGGTGCTTGACTGTAAAGCCTAAGGACCTAGGTTCAATTCCCCAGAACCCATGTAAGCCAGATGCACATGGTAGTGCATACATCTGGAATTCATTTGTAGTGGCTAGAGGCCCTGGGGCACCCATTTTCTCCCTCTCTTTTCTCTCTCTCAAATAAATAAAAATAAATTTCTTTTAAAAAAACATATGTGAATGGACATCACTGTACACCAGTGATACTTTTTACAAAAGCAATGTGTGGCCAAATTACTGTCATGTTGGGAATAGGTAGTTTTTCTTTCTCCTGATTCCCCTATGCAGTTTATGTGTTGAAGAAATGGTATGATTTGTTCTGCTACATTTCCTCTGGTCTAGATTTGGCTGGCTGCATGGTCTTCTGTCCTTTGTATCTTTTTTTAAACATTTAAATTTTTACAAAATGTATAATTTTGTAAATTTGTAGATCTAGAGACATAAACTTAGTTTTGATTTTGATGACAAGAATCATTGAAAGGTGGTGTGAGCATTTCCTTTTATGATATTGGCAGCTACTGATGACCATCCCCAGATCCATTATTTCATCAGAATTGTGGAAAACAGCACTTTTATGATGCCATCGGTTCTTCCTCATTCACTTACTGGCTGGAACACATCCATAAAGACAACTTTACCCCTTTACCGTCCTCATATTTTCTTTTTTTTTTTTAAAGTTTGTTTTTTTAAAAATATTTTTTATTTATTTGAGAGCGAGAAAGAGGCAGAGAGAGAGAGAGAGAATGGGTGTGCCAGGACCTCCAGCCACTGCAAATGAACCCCAGATGCATGTGCCCCCTTGTGTATCTTGCTTATGTGGGTCCTGGAGAATAAAACTGGGATCCTTTGGCTTTGCTGGCAAACGCCTTAACCACTAAACCATCTCTCCAGCCCTCCTATTTTCTTTTTATTTATTTTATGAGAGAGAGAGAGAACTGGCATGCTAGGACCTGTAGCCACTGCAGTCAAACTCCAGATTCATGTGCTACCTTGTGACCACGTGTGGCCTTATGCATCTGGCTTATATGGGTTCTGGAGAGTGGAACCTTGGTCCTTAGGCTTTGCAAGCAAGCACCTTAACCACTAAGCCATCTCTCCAGCCCCTCCTCACATTTTCTTATCTCCAGCTATATTTTGTATGGGTAAGTATTTGATTCATTATTTTCTTCTGTTCACAAGTATTTAAAATGAGCAATAGCTAGTATGCTTCAAGATTGACCCCAAATTTGCTTTCTTTAGTATAGCTTTGATGCACAGATTTAAGACAATTTTAAGTTACAATCCCTTGACTTTCCCTGATAATTATGGCTCATGAGAACTTCTTCAAGTGGATCCTCTAGTCTTAGGTAGTCTCTATGAAAGCTTTAGGAGAGTCTTTTTTTGTTGTTGTTGTTTTGTTTTTGTTTGTTTTGTTTTCTGATTTTTTGAGGTAGGGTCTCACTTTAGCTCAGGCTGACCTGGAATTCACTATGTAGTCTCAGGGTGGCCTTGAACTCACAACAATCCTCCTACCTCTGCCTCCCGAGTGCTGCCTCCACTTTTGAGTGCCCAGGCTGACCTGGAATTCACTATGTAGTCTAAGGGTGGCCTCAAACTCACAGCAATCCTCCTACCTCTGCCTCCCGAGTGCTGGGATTAAAGGCGTGCACCACTACGCCCAGCAGGATAGTCTTTTTCAAATTATATATTTACTCATTTGCAGGAGAAGGGAGAGAGAGAAAGACACTGAGAGAGAGAGAGGAGAGAGAGAGAAGAGAGAGAGAGAGAGAGAGAGAGAGAGAGAGAGAGAGAACACCAGGGCTATTTACTGCTGCAAATGATCTCCAGATGATACGTGCGCCACTTTGTGCGCTGGGCTTTATGTGGGTTCTGTGGAATCAAGCCTAGCCTGGCAGGCTTTGTGACCAAGCGCCTTTAGCCACTGAGCAGTCTCCCCAGCCCTTTAGAGCAGTCTCAGCTTTCAGATGTGAAGCAGTAAAATTCATCTTAATATTCTTGCTCTAGATTTGGAATTAAGGGGCCCCAATTCTGTGTAGTGGGAAATTTTCACTAAAGATCACACTGTGTGTAGTAAGGGCATTAATTACTACTTGACTGGCCTTTATTTGTAGTGCCTTTTGTGAGACTGATGCACTACCTACTGCGCTAACGAGGCACCTTTGTAGTGCTTTTAAAGTTAAAATACCTATGAGCTCATATTGATATTTTCACTTAAATATTGAATGACATAGTAGTTTATTCAGGCATCTCCCTATCCTGTCTCTTCTCAATGTATTTGTAGATAACAAATGCAATTGTCTTATCACGTTTTTGCCAATGTATCTTCAACTAGATAGATTCATAGATGTGGGATTGCCATTTGAGAAGGCAAAAATGATGATTGTAATTTTTCTAGTGATTGCCAAATTGTATTCCCCATTGGTTTCTTACCATTTGTTATACCTACCAACAATTTATAACAATAGCTTCATAAGATTTTTAAGAGTATGTTATCAAGACATTGGGGTTTGGCCAGTTGGACTGAGGATGTTACGTGTACTGATTATTTTCATTTCTCAGTGTGAGTGGACCTGAGCGTTGTGTCATATGATTAAGGATATTTATTTTGCCAGAACTGGATCTTAGTGTCTTGCTCATTTTTTTTTCTATGAGGGTTTTTCTGCATACTTTTAGAAAGTTTTATGTATAAAGAACATGGTACGTGTTTCTTATTGTTATGCATGAGACCATTTAGAGGAAGTCAGTCCTCAACTCTATGGAACTTGGCCATTCCCTCTTGTGAATGGAAAAATTCAACGACATGAATATCCTACTAATCTCCATGAGTTTTTTGCAAAACTGGTCATGAGATAGATTGCATCTTCGGTAGTCATGTGCACTCAGGGCTCCTCTGTCTTGTAGTTCAGGATGCTACTGCCACATGCTGAGGCTGTGGGCTGGAAGATTCGCCTCTTGGGTCTAACCCTTCGCTGTGTGCAGCAGGTGTATGTCCATCAGTCATGAGATATGGTTGGAGATTTCGGTGACTCCTGGGGACAGTACTAGTTGGTAGAATTCCACTTTGAGCTGTCAATCATGTCTAAGAAAACAAAACCCAGAAAGGCTGAGCTTGCCCAAACTGTCTCAAAATGACAAGCATCCATCACTCTTTCTGAAATTTTGGGTAATTTTCTAAAACTGACACTAGCACAGAAAAGGAAAGATAGCAGAGAGACACCTTTGATGAGAAGGCAGAAGGACTAAACATCTCTGTTTCTCCTTTGCTCCCTGCGGTGACATTGGAACTTTAAATGGAACCTTAATAACAGAACAATCTCCAGGTTTATTGATTTTATTCAATCAGTTCTTTAACTTACCCAAGAGTGCTTTTGTTTTCCAACATAAAGCAGAGTCTAATTCCAAGTGCTCGATGCTCGATGTTATTTGAAGTGCTGAAATGAACATACAGGCTAGTTGGAAACTAATTCAATCAGCTGAAGTTACAAGGGAAAAACAATATAAGGATCCATTAGATAATATTTATTTACTTTATGTCACAAAGCCTAACAACTAGATTCAGAACTATGTAAAGTAAAATTGGCTTAATGTAAGGAGATAAACACTCAGGCCATGGAAATTTAAATCAAAACACAATCTGAAGAACTGCGGGCTGGAGTGGGAGTGTTAGAATCCACAAATAAACCAGCCCATCTTAGATGTTTACTGCTGAGGACTTGAATGTTTCTTGGATTCCTACTGCCTATGTTTAAAAGAGAACTGTAGTGACCAACTTCATTTTTTTCATGCACTGGGGAATGAAAAAAAAAATGTCTATATATGTGGTAGTTTGAATATATGTCCCTCAATATATTCAGTGTTTTACTAGTTATAGTTTGCATCTGCAATCACCTTGCTAGAGGCAATGTCACTGGGGGCTGATCTTAAGGTGTTAATGGTGTGGGTTTGAGATTCCATTGTAAAGATATGCAAATGTGCCTAGCAGGAGTTCCTGAAGTGTGCTGTGTGACCTTTTGGCTGTAGTTTTGCTCTGTGTGCTGTGGTGGCTGGTTGGCTTTCTCTCTCTGTTTGGCCCTGTGAAAGCAGCCTGCTTTTCCTGCCTTTATGGAACTTCCCCTGGATCTGTAAGCTTCAATAAATAATATCCCTTCCTCCATAACTGTGCCTGGTCTGAAAGTTCATCTCAGAGAGCCTGACGCTGTCTGCTACAATATATAATTTGTACAAAGTATCCAGATCTCAAACTTATTGGCTTCATTAGTAATTGGTGAAGGTTTTGTGAGTAGAAGGATGGCACAGAAACATTCAGTGATGCTCCATGCCACTTCCAAATCATAGTACTTGCTGGGCTTTATAAGATGCAGTGTGGATGAAAGTGTGTATCACAAATGAAAAAAACAAAACAAAACCCAACTGTGACTCTTTAACACTGTCGCACTGAGCTTCCCATTAATGAGCAGAAAAACGTTGAAATAGCCCCTGTCATCCGTGCAGCTCTTGCTTGGTGAAGGCCAGGGCATACAGCTGCATTTCCACAGCTCGGTCTTCTTTGTTTTGTGACGGCTAGGGTCCCACAATACCCCACAACATGTGGCTTCTCCAGAACCACGTGGCACATGGTCTGGGAACCCAGGAGTGATTTTTTTCTCATCCTTTCTAATACTTTGGCTCAATTTTCTTTTCCTCAGAGAAGTACAAACCAAGAATAAGATGGAATAGACCTAAGTCAGATGAGTAAAACCTCATTATGTATGCACCTCTACCCATATCCTTCCTCACGGCAGCGAAATGGACTGGTGGCCACATTGCTATCCTAGCTCTGACAGGCAGCGAATGGTGCTTTTGCAGTCAGATGGACTTGCTTTCAAATCTCACATCTGCCTCTTGCTTATGTGAGCAAATTTCATAAAGTGGCTTGTAAATATACACAGCCTCAAAGTCTTCTCTTTAAAATAGAGATGGCACTTCTGAGTATACAGGACTTTTGTAGGGTCACATTAAATAAATCCTGTAAAGTAGGTTTGTCAGTGCTTGGCGTATGGTGGACCCCCTCTGATTCTTCCCAGTCAGGTGCTAGGTGCAGGCTGGTGCAGGTGAACACTGTCACACGAACAGCCAGGAAGCAAGTGGAAGCTCTGGGGAGGTTATGGTTTACTCCCAGAATGCCTTGGGCCTTGCATTTCTGGCTCTTTCTTTCAAGCCCCTCACAACTGCCACACGGAGAGTTCCCTTTCGAGCTATCTTGGCACACTCACTCCCAGGGTTCACCTTCCATGGAAGGGGAGTTTACCTCTTCCAGAGACCGCTGTTTCCTAGAATTGGATTAGCAGCAGCGCTGACTGTGCTGCTGGGTCACAGAAACCCTCCGAGCAGTGTCAGGACTCCCACAGGTGACTCGTTCAAAGACCAACATGGCAACTCCACGTGAAGTTATGTTGACAGGAATTCCTCTTACCTACAGCCTTTCCTTCCAAACATCAAAGAGTCCTGTGAGAAATTACGAGCTGATTATACCTACAATCACTATTTACAGTGTGTCCCCTGTTGCTGAAAATAAACATTACCTTAGTTTCTGTCTCTGTTTTATTTTTTTTAATTTTCCTCCAAAGCCGGGCCCGAGACCACAGTTTGCATGTGCTTAGTGTACTTTAGAATACGAGTGCAGAGGGCTGGAGAGATGGCTTAGCAGGTAAGGTGCTTGCCGGCGAAGCCTAATGACCTGAGTTCAATTCTCCAGTACCCACAAAAAGCCAGATGCACAGAGTGGTACACATGCATCTGGAATTCATTTGCAGTGGCTAGAGGCCCTGGTGCACCCATTCTCTCTCTGATTGCAAATAAATAAATAAATAAAGTATTTAAAAAAGAATAAGAGTGCAGAGGCTGGAGAGACTTTAATAGGGAACAAGGGGAGATGATCCAAGGGTGTGTTTAAGACCCGGTCATGGTACTGGTCAGCTGAGTCTCAATACCACTGCAGAAGATCCAGATAGAATGTGTTTTCCGAACTGACTGCTGCAAACAGAGCTGTGTTCATTCCCTGGTTTCTGCCCATCACTGCTTATACATTGCCCCAGCTAGTATAGCCTCCTTCCATCTTCTAGGTTTGTCAGGTGCCCTGTTGTATGAAGCACGCCATAGGCATCCCATGGTGAGAGGTGCTGAGAGCTAAGGTAGAATTCTGAACAGTGGTAAAGGTTGAAGATTGGCCGAGGTGCCCTGAGGTCACCCCTTTGTGCACATAGTGGCTTATGAGACAAGTGCCTATGAGATAGTTCAGGCTTGTCTTCTGTGACAATCCTACAAGGTAGATAGTTGTATCCATTATTTTCTTATTGCTGGGACAAAATACCCAACAAGAAACAGCTTGAGGAAGGGAAGAGTTTGGCTCCAGAAGGTATCTTGATGGGGATGGCATGTTAGGAGCAAGGATCACATGGCAGCACAGAAAGGGGAGGGAGGGAGAGAGAGAGAACATACCTTGGGACCTGCTATAATCTCAAGACTCAGGCCCCAGTAACACCTCCTCTAGTATGAGCCCCCTAAATGTTCCATAACCTTCTGGAATAGTGCCACCTGCTGGGCATAAGCCTCAAACACAAGAGCCTATGGAGGACATTTCACATTTGAGCGAGCACAATAATAGTGTAATTCATTGAGGGGGAGTAGCTAAAGCTTGAAGAAATGACCTAGCTCACTTATGGTCATTGAACTCTGAATGGCATGGCCAGAATTTAAACTCAGGCTTGCATTGACATTATAGCATGTGCCAGACATCCCTGCTATAGTGCTGGGATCCACCGCATCCATCTGTCCCTCTAGATTCTCTGTCCAGCCCTCCCTGCTACAGGAAGGTGGTGCACCGGGATGTCACCCATGTGCTTTCTCCTCCACTGACTTCCCGTTGGGAGGGGGTAGTCACAAAAGGAAGCACTAGCCAGTGATCAGAGAGAAGAAGGATATGACCCAGGTGTCATTCTGGTTCCCCGCCTGACAGGTTACTTGGAACTGCCTCTGACTCAAGTGGAAGACATCGCTGCAAGGTTGTGTCCTTTCTTACGTCTCTTTTTGTCACCATTCTATGAATGCTCCCTTTGTGTCTTCCTTGCTTGCTACCCAAACTTTGTGTACTGTCACTTTATAAATCTCTTCAGATCATCTTGGCTTGAGTGTGCTCCATCTTGCCGGGGTCCTCCTGATGGCCATTGGTGCCTCTCAGATGTGCATGGAAGGTTGCAGAGTCTGAGGCTGCAGATGCAGATCATGCACATGGACACAGTGCTTACCTTCCATTCAGAAAACCCTGAGCTCAATTCCCAGCCTTGCCGGAAAAGAATTAAAAAGTGCAGTTCAGCATGGGGTAGTGGGGGTGTGGTAGTTTGAATAGGTGGCCCCCAATATATTCAGTGTTTTATTAGTTCATAGTTTGCATCTGTATTGCTGGAGGCAGTGTCACTGGGCAGATCTTAAGGTGTGATGGTGGGTTTGAGATTCCATTGTAAAGATATGCAAAGTGTGCCTAGAGGGAGTTCCTGAAGTGTGCTGTGCTGTGTGGCTGGTTGGCTTTGCTCTCTTGCCTGCTCCTATGAAGACAGGCCAGCTTCTTCTGTCATTATGGAACTTCCCCTGGATCTGTAAGCTTCAATAAATAAGATGCCTTCCTCCATAACTGTGCCTGGTCTGGAAGTTCATCTCAGCGAACTTGAAGCTGTCTGCTACATGGGGTGAATGTCTCTAAGAGCACATTCGCCAGTGGCTAAGGACAACTCTGTCTTTAGGTTACACTGAGACATTATCAATACATTATTGTTCAGTGTCCTTTGATCCATGTTCCGTGCAAGTGCATGTCTTCTCATGCATTAATACACGCTAATAACTTACCAACAACAGCTCACCCTATGACTATGCCGTACTTTGGTGTCTAAGCCTGGTTCTGCCTCCTGTAGTTGGGGCAACATCTGTCTGTTCTTTGAGGTGCTCATACATGTAGTTAATCTCTTTAGTTCTAGATAGATTAGCTTATTTTACTCATGGAGGATCCGAAAATTCTCATCTTTTTGAGACAAAGCAGAGCCTCTCTCAGTTTGATTCATCAAATGGTAATCCTGATACACGGAAGCACCCGCTCTCCCCTCAGGGCCACGCAGGGATTCTGCTCTGCAGTCAGTGAAGGGAGCAGGCAGGGAGAGGTGTATGTAGGCCTCCTCCTGGCAAACTCCAGTCCCACTATTATGTCTCTCAGCACCTCTAGGTGTTCAAGAATTCATTGCCCTGCATTTTGAATGAAAAAAGACCAGCTTTGGGTTTGAACAAACATGTTTTTATTCAAGGTTTAAAGCATTTCTTTTATGGCTCCCCCGTGGTGCCTCTGATTATTTCCCTTTCCTCAGAGCAGGAATGGTTGTTTATTAAACATAATAATAATAATAAAATGGAGGTAGGGTCTCTTGGCTGGCATTAGTTCAGATGCCAATTTAATCTTTCTCCACCTTCACTTCATTACAACTCTATCTGGTTGCATATTTCATAACCAGCATGTGTCAAGGTGAATGAAGTCAAGTTTCAGAATAACGTGTCAGTAAGACGATTGTTCATGGAACACACTGTGCCTCTAGTCTATAATTAAAAAAGGGAAAAAATGGTTCAAAAAATAATGGTGAGAAATTTGCTGCATGGTATAAAACCCAGAGCTCTGAAATATCAAAAGCCACCTTCTTGTGTGAAGGAGCTCATCTCTGTGAATGTCAGGACATGGTGCAATGGGCTCTGGCCTCTGAGTAGAGTGACCAGGGCTCTTTTGGACCACTGAAGGGCTCAAAGGAGCATGAGATGTGATCCTTCCAGACAGAGTATGTTTAGAACAAAGAGTGGCACCATCTACCATTAGTGATTTAGTGTGAACTTCTAATTGTAAAGTGGGAGGGACGATTGCTCTACTTGCAGCCATTAGGAATATTGAAAAACAATATAGATTGGAAGGGATGGGAGAGGGCCTCGCACACAGCAGCGGATCCATGTTTAGTATCGTGATTATTGTTAGGAAAGGTTCCATTTCAATTGTGACCAGTTGTCACAAATCTTGCCTCAGAAAGCTTGGCCCAGGATTGTGTGAGGAGATAAAGGGGATGTTGTCTTTAGTATAGTTCTTGGTGAGTGGAGGTCCAGGAAGAGAAGAAAATGCCATGGAAATGGTCTGTGGTTATGATGGGAAAGGAGGGCATCTTATGGTTTGGGGGTTGGATTCAGGACACATTTTGAGTTAAATGAAAAAGGTAGCTGTCAGAATGCTGAGTAATGACAAAGACTGAGGAAAAGACAGGCTCCTGAGGTCGTGGGACAGGTGACTGGGGAGGAGTGGGTGCAGCAGAGCTGTGAGCCCAAGGTTGAGGGAACTTAGAAATCTCCAGGGGGTACCACACTCTGCAGGGAGAGCTTTGCAAGCTCTGTGCTGGAGAGCATGTGAGGTCAGCCTTTCCTTGCCTCCTGCAGGACAGCCTCAGGCACATCCACTTAGTGTGCAAATTCTTTTGCATGAAGGTTTTTTTTTTTTTTTTTCCTAATAGAACTCAAAAGTCCTTGAGTTCCACCAGTGGAGTGTTGGAGATGAAAACAGAAATAGTTTTGTGAGAAGTCAGAGGCAGAGAAAACGTGGGCTGCTATACTCGGTGAGGCAGTGAGGACCACATCTCTGTCTTATGAGGCTGATCACTGATCGCTGACCTTGAGTGGTGAAGGGCACTTGTTCCATTTCAAGAGGCAGAGGTTGGTCAAAGTGTGGTTCTCAGTAAACCACCTTCTGCCTCATCATTGCTCTGTCAGCAGTGGTAACATTTTGGAATTAGATAATCTGTGACAGAATCTATATTCTGAAGCACTGTCACTGAGTGTCATGCTCGTTTTCTGAAGGCATGCGAGTCTTTGAATAAACGCAGCCTTCCTAAAGAACACGAGAGTTCCTTGTATTCTGGAACTTTGTGTGGAGATAGGTTCGATGGCCCACGCTGGCCACAGGGTCAGCCCTGATGGTCAGCTAAGTGGCAAACTGTTCTGCTTCTTTCTCTGGGAGGTGTCCATGCCCTGACACGTCTTGAGATCTTGAGAAGTTTTTTCTGAGTTACTAATAGTTTATATGTTTTTTTTTCCCCCCTTAAATCAAGCTAAAGTCATGATTTCAGGACAGCTTGATCACAGAAATTCTACCATTTCCCACTTAGGCTTTCCCACAGCCCAGCCACTCTGCTTGGTCCTCGGCAGCCAGCCCAAGACAAAAAGCTGAGCTTTGATAAGCACTGGAGACACTTTTGCGTATTCCCTATGGGGAGTCTTTCCTCCCTGGGATTCTCGGATGTTACATTCCCGGCTGCCCAGCGCCTCCATGACGCCCTGTCTAATTCCTTTGCGAGGCTTTTCTACCCTGCTTACCCGAAGGGTTCAGTTTCCCAGAGCCTAACCCTAAGCTTTCCATTTCCTGCCTCATCCACTCTTGTTGACCTCACAGAGTGCAGGCTTATGCTCTCATTGGGGGGTAAAAGTAGCCGATGTGAAGCTGCATATGGGAGGAAAGGTGGATTTCTAGGCTTATAGTTTCGAGGGGAAGCTTCACGTCGGAGAGAGCATGGCTACTGGTTCACAAACTCAGCAGCAGCAATAGGAGGAGAGGGAAAGAGAGAGTGAGCTGTCTCTGAACACACAGCAGGCTGACTGTAACCACAAGGTCCATCTCCAGCAGCATACCTTCACCAGCAAGGCTCCACCTTCCAAAGGCCCCACCAGCTGGGGACCAAGTAGAAGGCCTGGGGCCATGGGGGACATTTTGCATTCAGGCCTTCACACATAGTCTGATGGCTTAAAACATTATGGGTGTGCTGGTGACGCTCACATCATGGCTTCTACTCTTGGAATCCTAGGTGTATTCAACTCTCTGCTTTGTGTTTCCACTGAGTTTCCAAATAGTCAATTATAACTATGCACGTGTACAGCTGTGTACTCGGTCTCCTTTGCATATAAACCCAATTCTTCAATGTCCTCTAAATTAAGAAATGTTTTCTCAATTCAGTCTTTGACTCAGGCTCCCATATTGAAACAATCTCTGCTCTCTCTTTTCTCACTTTTTTTTTTTTTTTTTTTTTTTTTAGTTTTTCGAGATAGGGTCTCACTCAAACCTAGGCTGACCTGGAGTTCACTATATAGTCTCCCTTGAACTCATGGAAATTCTCCTACCTCTGCCTCCCGAGTGCTGGGATTAAAGGCTTGTTCCAACCACGCCCCGCACATTGTATATTTAATAGGTGAGGTTTCTAGAGTGTGACCACTGCTCAGCAGACCATTCCTGTCATCTACTCTAGTCACTGGCAGGGATCTTAATCTGCCTTCCTCCCTTCAGGTGTCACTTGCTCTTGCAGGAAGTTCTTCACACAGTAGCCAGAGCAATGTTGTAATTTGAACATAGCTCTCCTACCTGAAAACATGGTATGACTCAAAATTCCCAAGGAACCCCAGGTTCTCTAAGGCCCTAAATTACCCGTTGCCTGCTTTGACCTTATCTGCTATCCAGCCATGTTAGTTTTCCTGTCTGTGCACACCAAGGGTTCTGTTACCAGCCGGGGCCTTTGGAGTCACTCTGCTTCTTTCTTCCCGGCTTGTTCCTCTCCCATCTATTTATCGTCCCGACTTTGTTGGAGCTGCTGCTAATATACCTCCTGCCAGAGTGGCCAGAAACTACAGTGTCTGAAATAGCAGCTGACATTGCTTTCAAGCCTCTAAATGTTTACCTTCTTCACAGCAATCATTCCTATTTGTGTTTGCATTGCCTGCTGGTCTATCTTTACTATGTAAGCTTTGAATATTTTTGTTCACAGCCAATATTCCCAAGACTTGGACTAATGTCAGATACAAAGTGGACATTCATAAGTGTTTATTGATTGATTAATTGATTTAGTATATGGGCGTGTATACCACATTGTGCATATGGCTGTCAGGGGACCACTGTAACATGTTTGTGATCCACTTTCTGTGCAGCAGGGTCTCTTCTCACTGCAAATGAATGGCTAGACTACAAAGGAATGTCAGGCTAGCTCGCCTACAAGCTTTGCATTCTCTGGGCTTTCTTTGCTATTTATTGTCCTAGGCATGTTGGGATCACAGACGCATGCTCCACTTTGCATTTGACTTTATGTTGGTGTTTGGTAATGGAACCCAGGACAGGAAGCTTTGCAAGGAAGTGTGGTTAGCTACTGAACAACCTCCCCAGCTCCCATTGTAAGTATTTGTGGAATTAATGAAAGTTATAAGTAGGGCTGGAGAGATGGTTTAGTGGTTAAGGCACTTGCCTGCGAAGCCTAAAGACCCAGGTTCGATTCCCCAGGTCCCATGTAAACCAGATGCACAAGGTGGCACAGGCATCTGGAGTTCATTTGCAGTGGCTAGAGGTTGTAGCATGCCCATTCTTCCTCCCCATCCGCCCTGTCACTACAAATTAAATAATTTTTTTAAAAGAAAGTTATACATAAATTATAGCATGCTATATTTTGGTTTCTGAATGTGTGAAATTCCTGGTCCTCAGAGTGATGCTGCTGAAAGGTCATGGAAAACTCAAGAGGTAGGGCCTGGTGGGAAGTCTTTAGATTATTGGGAGATTGCCTTTGAATGGGGTAGTGGGACCCTAGCTCCTTTTTCTTGTGTTCTGTCTTTTCCTTCCTGGTCACAAGGTGAACAGTTTTGTGTCACCACAATGTTCTGCCTCATCAAAAGCCCCCCAAACAGTAGATACCATCTAACCATGGACTGGAATCTCTGCAACTGTGAGCCCAAATATGCCTGTTCTCTTAGCACATGGTGATCTCAGGTATTTGTTATTGTAATGGAAAGCGGACTAACACAAAGAATGAGAAAGCACCTGGGGACTCACTGCAGAGAACGTGTTCAGAATGGAATCCATTCAAATTTTTCTAAAGGCATACCAATCTTACAGGCAAAGTGTTCCCATGGATGCTTGGCAATGTCCCTTATCTGAGATGGGTAGAGTACTGGAGTGGTGGGGGCTTGTGGACAGGTTGAGATAGATGAATTCAGCTGCTCCTTATCTTCATCTTATTCTAGGACTTTCTGGGTAGAAATACTATGCACATGATATCTGCTTCTCTCTGGCAGGTGGCAGCTGTTTGCTCTTTAATAGTTGCCTGACCTTCTTAGGCCTGGGTGCAATGTGCATATGAGATTTAGTGGATGTCACAGCCAGCTTCACATTGCTGGGATGAACCTCCAGACCAGACACAGTTAGGGGAAGAAGGGAATTTATTTGAAGCTTACAGATATGGGGGATGTTCCATAATGGCAGAAGAAGATGTCCCCCTTTCACAGGCTCACATGGAGAGAAAAGCAACCACCACCAGCACCCTAAATAAGCAGACTCCAGGAACCCCAGGCAGAGCTCAAACACTCTGCATATCTTTAGACACCTTAGGACTGGACCCTAGGACCCACCCACAGTAACAAAGTTACAAGCTTATATAAAACTCCTGAATCTGTTGGGGAACATCTATTTAAATCACCATGGTGTATGTTGTCTCCTCATCCCTGTGCCCAGCACAAGGTGAGCCCCCCATGAAGAGCAGCAGCCTGATGGATTTGGCAACGGTACTTGTGATGGTTTGTTTTGTTGTCAACCATATTAGAAATGGAACGAGAGATGCTCCTCCTGGGTGGGTCTGTCAGAGTCTTCACAGCAGGATTATCTGAAGGAGGAAGTCCTTCCTCCTGAATGGCCATCCCTGACACTGGGGACTGTGTATAAGAAAGGAAAAGCCAGAGCTTTTCCTGCTTTTGCCTGGCTGGCTGTGCTGCTCACTGGTGCCTGCTTTGCTGCCTGGCTGTCCTTGAGGCTCGCATGTTTTTGCTTCTGCCATTTGTGTGGCCTTATGGCCTGAGTCGTTGCCAGGTCCTGGGACTCTTCAGCCTATTTCTAGCCTCATGGACTGAGCAGCTGCTGTATTCTTTGTTTCCTCTCTGCCCAGCCTCTATCCTGTGACATGGTGTGTGGTAGTTTGAATATATGTCCCCCAATATATTCAATGTTTTATTACTTTATAGTTTGCATCTGCAATTACCTTCCTAGAGGCAATGTCACTGGGGGCTGGTCTTAAGGTGTTAATGGTGGGTTTGAGATTCCATTGTAAAGATATGCAAAGTGTGCCTAGCAGGAGTTCCTGAAGTGTGCTGTGTGACTTTTTGGCTGTTGTTTTGCTCTGTGTGCTGTGTGGCTGGGGGCTTTGCTTTCTCTGCTTGGCCCTGTGAGAGCAGGCTGCTTCTTCTGCCATTATGGAACTTCCCCTGGATCTGTAAGCTTCAGTAAATAATATCCCTTCCTCCATAACTGTGCCTGGTCTGGAAGTTCATCTCAGCGAACCTGAAGCTGTCTGCAACATGGTGTCACAAAGCTCTACTTTTTACCTGTTTATTCTGTTACTTCTGTTCCTCTAGAGAACCTGAATCATACAGTATTGTCTTCAGGAAGGCAGCGGAGTTCCCTGTGGCTGGTGGTTCAAGGCTTCCTACTCCTTTGGCTGACTGTGCATGTGGAGTAGATATGATTATGTGGAATGAGTTCTTCTCTTCATCAATGGCCTTTTCCTATTGGAAAATTTCCAGTTTGGCTCAGGGCGTCTGAGAAAGCATGAATGATGTGAGTTTGTATGACTCCAAGCTTATCACTGCAAAATGAGTGAAGTGTTAGAACTGAACAACTGGTTCCTTTTGGTTAGGCATGACAAGTTATTTCTCCGGTCACAGCAATTGTAGTCACCCCCCAGATTAAGAAGGCTTAGAGTCCTTTACAAAGTCGTCATAAGGCCATCCTCCCTGAGGTTACGCAGCAGGTGTGATCACGTCACTGAGGCGGGGACTCTTTGCTAGTGTATGTGCTTGTACGTTTCCAGGAGACTATTCTGTGGTGCAGCTTTCTGTAGTTCATAATGTTACAGGTGGTGATCGAATTATGTGTAAGCTGCCCAGACACTCACTTCCTGGTGGTGCCAATCCCCTCGAGTCATTCATTTTCTTGTAAGTAACCCTAAAAAACTCAGTGTTTTACTAAACTGGACTTGGACAGATTCTTTTTTTTTTTTTTTTGGTCTGTCAGCACAGTCTGTTATCTGGTGTAAATACATATTTCTTTACATCTCTCAAGAAAAAGTCACGTTCTAGTAAACTAAAAAGAGCTCAATTCACTTTCAACCCATTATTATTCAGAAGTCTTTCAGCATTCACACTCCTTGTCAGAAGCTGAAAGGCTCTGAGGTTCTTGTAAATAGAAGGGCCAGTGATTCTCTTTCTCTGTGTGGTTCCTGCCTTTGGTTCACTGTGGCCATTTTAGAGTCCCCTAGAGGAACCAAACCAATAGAACGCATGTAATAAGAGGAGATTTGTTTCATTGGTCTCCACCACTGGAGACGTTGTGGTTCCACCATGGCTGTCTGCAGAATGTTGTAGGAGCTTAGTCCAAGGAGCTTCTGGAAGATTCCAAAGAAGAGGGACCGAGGATGCAGTCCAAGGTTGAAGGTCTGGAAGCTCCTGGACAGTCACTGGTGTGAGCCCACAGTGGACACGTGAGGCAGATGGAGTCCGATGCTCACAGGTGATGGAACCCTCAGCAGACCCGTGCACTGAGGAAGGATGGGACTTGCACATTCTGGCAGGCTTTCACTTTCTCCTCTTTTGTTCATTGAGGACCGCAGCTTATTGGATGGCGCTGCCCACATCCAATGTCAGCTCTTTCCATCTCAGTTGCTGTCTGAGATGTTAATCTTCTCTGGAAATGCTCTCACAGAGAAACCCAGAAGTTGATGGTTAGTATTGGCCATCACCATGACCGTTGGTCTCCTTCTCTTCTTGTCACGAATCTTGCCCCTCTGTCTCACCCTGTCTCCTTCTTCTTTCTCTTCTTCCTTCAGCCTTCCTCTCTGATGATCTCCATCACTTGTCTTTTATCTATTTCTCTTGCTCTTCTATTTCCCTCCTCACTTACAGGCTCTGGGAACAATTTATCCATCAGGCCTGTTTCATGGCCTTACTGTGACTCAGCATTCATTTGTCTGGAAGGGTTGATCGTCCAGCCACCTTCTAAAGGCAGGCATGGGGATGCCAAACATATTGCTCGGGACAAAGTTTGGCAAATGTTTCATAAATGTTCTGAATAATTGCTCTTGAAAATTGCTCACAGTATCCAGAGGAAAACATTCAATGTAGTCATTCTCTGGCATCTGAAGAGAAAACTGCCTGTTGGAACAAATAACATAAGCTTGTCAATGATTTCTATAGAACATTTTCCCTATTATTTTTCCTCTTTGTAAAATATATAAAACATTTTGGGGGCACAGCAACACAAAAAAAAAAGAAAGAAAAAGAAGATTGAGTGGAGTACAGCTATCTTACTGAAAGAAAAAGCAATTTTCTTCTACTCTCCAATTATTTTTGTTCTGCTAGTATCCAGTGTTGGAAAACAAGAAAGTAAAATACCTTTATTTCATAATATTCTGGTAATTAAGAAATGGCAATAATTATAAGATGGGGAAAGGTTTTATAAAATTTCCCTTTCCTAGCTTTCATGGAAGAACTCAAAGGGGACAAAGGAAGAAGGGAAGCAAGGTCCAAGTCCCACGGGGAGTGTACTGTGACAAGCTTGAATCTAGCTGACGTCTAGAAATCCTCCAGAAACACTCCCAGCAACAGATACACGTAGGTAACATAGATGCACGGGTCCACAGCTCTCTCAATGTGTCTAAAGAGATGCCACCTGAAAACACCACTATATTCTTGCAGTAGAATGATCTCTGGATTGGAAACTGGCTCTGTTCATTGGGAATTTGACCAAGTTATCACCTACTCGGTGTTCACATCAGTGAACGAAGATCCTCTCCATGCTACTGACAGGAAAGGCCAATTTGGGAAGTCAGGTAAAGTTGGAGCAATACTGACCCAGGCTCCAGTCACTGACCCTGGTACTGAAGGAAAGTCATTGGCAATACCCTAAACCAGAGATATAGCAGCCCTTACCTCCAGGGCTCCTTGTGGTTAAAGAGCATGTGCTTCAACTTCAACTCAGTAGAGAGAAGAAAAAAAACACTGTGATAAAATTGCATCTTACAGGCACAGGCCAAAACAAAAACCTGCTTAAGGGTTACAGTGTGGGTGGGTAACTACACATAGAAAATTATATATACCACTTCCATGATCATAAGTATCCTTGTAGACTTTGAGGAATGAGGCCATAAACAGTTCTCACCTTGCTTTCAAGAAGTAACCAGTCATTTTTATTAGAGGACTGGTTACAGAAAAAGCAGGGGAGGGGAGGGTGGCACTAAAATGGCACCTGTAAAGAATGGGATTAAGTGACGAGTGGTGGCATGAATTGGGGCAAGGAAGTTAGTAGTGATAATCCTCAGATTCCTCCTGTAGGCAGGTGCAATCTGATCACATAAGGCCTTCTCCACAATCAGCAGTGCAGACAGCATCACGAGCACAGTACAGTGGGCTGTGAGCCTGACCCCTGGCTTCCCTCTGCATGGGGTACCTGCAGTCCCCTGGAGCACACATTATGCCCTGGGCATCACCCTGTTTCTTCTCTGATGTAGAATGACAAGTAGGAGAGGTGGGCCTCTTCGGGCTTCTTCCAGTCTCTCAGGGGGAGATTGCATAACTCTAGGAAGAAAAGATGGAGGCTGAAGAGTCCTAAAGACATTAATCCAAGGAAAGGGAGAGTGAAGGGAAGAGTATCAGCATGGGAAATAGGGAGAAAGGCATAAATGGCAGGAAAGGGAGGAAGGAGAAGGGCAGTGAAAGTGAAGACAGAAAGGCAGAGAAATACAATAGTGAGAAATTGGGAGAAAGGCATAAATGGCAGGAAAGGGAGGAAGGAGAAGGGCAGTGAAAGTGAAGACAGAAAGGCAGAGAAATACAATAGTGAGAAGACTTGAGACCTGCATTGAGAGCTCTTCTTTACCAGTGACGGCCATGTTGGCGTCCCTCCCCATCTGTGTGTACAGACACCAGTAAGCTGGTTGGCATTTATTCCTTCCCTCAAACTGTTCTCAGAAGGATCTAGAATGAGCCATGACTCATAGACTCGTGACTCATAGACTAGAGAGTCAGTCAAACTCATAAGTGACTCCACTAGTTGGTTGTGACCAGGTTACTGGCTAAGAGCTGAATGTGTTTACCACAGTAATATCTGAGCGTATTAGAGTAGAGCTGGGTGGGGCCAGGGTGAAAGGTGCTGCTTTAGTGAAGGCTGGCTACTGGTAAGACCAAAGCTCCAGTCTAAGACACTCTGATTTGCTGATAGAATTTGGAATATAGTGGTTCTAAGAATTATAGCTTGGATGTGGATCCATTAGGTGATCAGAAGGAGGACCCTGGACAGCAATGGCAACAAGGATGCAGTCAATCACCCACTCGGATTCAATTAGAGCACCCCCTTCAGTCCCTTAGCTCTACTTTGGTGCATTTTTTTTTTCATTATGGGAAGTTTCCCTTCCAATTATATATTTTTTAATTTTTTTAATTTTTATTTATTTTTGAAGAGAGACACAGAGAAAGACAGACAGAAAGAGAGAGGGAGACAGATAGAGATGGGCGCACCACCAGTGTCTCAGCTGCTGCAAATGAAATCCAGATGTGTGCGCCCCCTTGTGGTCAAGTGCAGCATTGTGCCCTTGTGTCACTTTGCATCTGGCTAAACGTGGGACCTGGAGATTGGAACCAGGTTCTTAGGTTTAGCAGGCAGGCGCCTTAACCGCTAAGCCATCTCTCCAGCGCTCCAATTATATTTTTAAAAACCCTATAATTTGAACCTAGGTTTGTCTGAGGTCAAAACTCCTATCTCTTTGTGGAGCAGGGATATTTTTCCCTTGGCAGTAAAATGCAGGCAAGGGGCATGAAGCACACGAGTCAACCCTGTGATGGATGGGTGGTTATCTACTGAAGAAACCACAGACTCAGCAAGAAGCCCCAGCGAGAGCTCTGGCCACGAGGAAGCAGCAGATTCATCTGTTCTTTAATGTACGATTCCTGATCTCGCCTCCTCTGCACGACAAGGCCCACTTCATCTACTTGCCAGACCCAGCATTTCTCCTGCTGCCTCTCTACGTGCTTGGGTCTTCCTCCCGCAGATACAGTCAGAACTAAAATTGCCTTTCCACAGCATCAGGCATCAGTTTCCATGGAAACATAGAGGGATGGGAGAGGGGCATTAGATGGGTCAATAGGTGCTGCAGGCTTGGGAAGAACCTTGTAAGTATTTCTTGGTTTATTCAGTCTGTTCCCCAGACTCACAATATAAGTTAAACACCTCATCACTCATTAATGGTTCTAAGTGGGAGTCATTACAAACATCTCCAGCAGCCTGGGGCCCAGTCCTGACCATTAGTGGTAAAAATTGTCTTCCACAGGGAGATTGTGAATAAGACAGCATTATTATTATCTTTTTTTTTTTTTTTTTTGAGGCGGGGGTTAAGTGACACTGTGAGCTATGTACAGAGAACCCACCCAGGAACTGTTCTTATAGAGGACAGACATGTGTGGGATTATTTAGTGGAAAATCCTGTGCTTGTTTTCAGACTTGTTTTTTCTTCTTTCTAACTTATTTGACATCTGAATGGCCTCAAAGATGGCACTTATCTCCTTTAGGGCCCCAGGCTTCTTATTTACAAAGTGGTTCTCATGCAACCCCATGTATTACATGACCCTTGGTATTGCTAAATTTTTTTGTGATTTCTTTGATATCTTGTACTGTCATTACTCTTTGAGCTTGTGAGCAAGTTTATTTTTAGAAAGCATCAGACAGGTCCCCATGATACAATAGAAGTTATGTTTTTTTTTTTTTTTATCTGAAGTAGCAGAGACCCCATTTGAATGAGGTGTCTTATTAACGGTCCCCAGGAAAATCTTCTCTGGATAGCCTAGCAGCTCCCAAGAAAATGCTATTCTGTAATAAAATTTCTTTCTTTGGTTAGAGTTTGTTCTTTCAAGTAATTGAATCTTGAAGACCTTAAAGCAAGTTTGGAGGCTACTTGATAACAATGCAGCTGTGACAGTATTGTGTGTGAAAAGAGGCAGGAGATGAGTACTTGGACTTAGAGATGCTGTGGCACTTATGGAGGGATGCTGGGGTCTTGTTAATATCATTGTGGGATAAGGGAGTACAAATAGTCTCCACCACCCGGAAACAGACCGGCGTTGAGTGTTGCCATGATCTTCTCTTTGTCCCATAATCCCCTTCTTTAGTATCTCCCGCTGCAAATTGTTCTTTTCCAGATTATGAGAAATTCAGCAGTTTATAAATACCCAATATCCTCCCAATCTCTTGGTTGGCTTTCATTTGTTAGCTACAGTTTGAATATTTTGAGGAAAACCTATAAATGACCACTGAGTGACTTAAATATGACCAAAGAGTCAGGGTCATCTGGTTCATATGCATAAACATAGGGTTATCATCTCTAAGTTTATAAGCCATTTCTAGAAATGACAGATTTTATTTTAACTAAGTGGTAATTCCAAGTGATGTCAACTCTAGACTTTTACAGACTATTCTGAATTTTAGAGAGAGTTCAGGAAACCCCTGTGAGATTTTCCCAACAGCTTGAATATTTTAGTGGAAGTTTTGTTCTTTTCTTCTAACTTTTGATCATTTTTCAAGTCATGAAATGATTATCCTTTCTGGTATGAGTAAGTTTCCTGGACTCCATCATTTCCTTCCATCCATCATTTCCTTCCATCCATCCATCCACCCACCCATCCACTTTTGAGAACTTGCTCTGCTCATGGCAAGGCAGGGGGAGGGCTACCCACGATGCTGTTTCATTGCATCCACATGCTTGGATCAGAAGTCGGTCCAGACCTGGAGTGGCTCCAAATGGCTTCTCTTCTAATGTGTTAGCTAACATGATGTTGCTTCAGAAAAGGACCATTACAAGCTTTATCAACTGGCCCCTTGAAGACCCAAACAAAACAACCTTTAAAATCAGGATTTGGTCAAGGAATAGATAGACTGTTTTTCAGGCATTCTCTAGAACAAGGTCTTTCTAGCATTTTCTGGCCATGATCTGTAGTAAAACAACAACATGTCATATTTTTCCCAAAACACAAAAATACACATGAAAGCAGACTCCTAGGAAGAACAAGTGTTTTTCATGTGCAGCACACCATGGTACACTCTTATATGATTTCTCTTATTTTATTTAATTTTCTCCAATGTGCTGGTCATCAGCTGCTGATTAGTTTTACGGATCTACTAATTGGGCTGTTTGGCTAAAATTTGAAAAATTCTCCTAGGTGAGAGCACATAATTAAAAGCTAAAGCCCAGCCATTTCTCTCAATTCATACCACAAGTTTTGAGAAAAGGGGCTGGAGAGATGGCTTAGTGGTTAAGGCGTTTGCCTACGAAGCCTAAGGACCCTGGTTCAATTCTTCAGGTCCCATGTAAGCCAGATGCACATGGTGGCACATGTGTCCAGAGTTCATTTTCAGTGGCTAGAGGCCTTGGCACACCCATTCTAACTGTATGTCTCTCTCTCTCTCTCTCTCTCCCTCCCTGTCTCTAAGAAATAAATAAACATAAATCTAAAAAAAGTCTCAAGAAGAAATGAAGGCTGAGTCTGGAGCTCTGCTCACTCTAATCAGTAATGCTTGGATTCCACTCATGGCTTTTCTGTCTGTGTTTATCTATCTAAGGAATATTCACACTCTGGAAGCTGAACTCCAGGTGGTATCTACTACATATGTCTAGGTATTAGGAATGAAGATGAACGCTAAAAAAACAAAAATCCAGATAACAATAGGAACGATGGCTTCAAGGTCAGACACATCTGGGGTCAGAGACAAAGTCATAGTTGCTCAGTTAGATACATACAAGGTATTCCACAGAGAGGCAGAGCTGGTCGTGCAGAAAGAAACTAGAAGATAACCACTGGCTTCTAAGAACTTGCTGGAAGCTGAGTCTTACTTACTGGAGTTGATGTCTGAGACTTCCCTACTGAAGTGAGTGAGAAATCCTTTGAGGCGTTGGATTCTGCTCTCTTAATCGCTCTTGGGAATTCTGAATTATGCCAAGGATAGGAAAAGGAGCTTATCATAGTTCAATGTCAAAAATCACTCCTAGAATAGAGCAACTTTAATTTGTATTTTCCCCTAAAGTAAGAGAAAGGGTCTCAAACCTAGAGACAGAGCTGGGAGTACACAGCTCTGTTGATTGGCTCATGAGATATTCAGGGACACTCCTTCCACAGCCACATCTGTGCCCAGTAGTTGTGACCAAATCAGGTTCCTGTAGCACCAGGATCTCCTGGAGTGAAGAAAACAAAATGTCCAAGTACCTTTAATAGTGTCAGCAAAGATGGAGACAGAAAATGGCATTGGTATAGTTCAGGAATGAAAACCGAATGGAGTCTACATATGATGAATACTATTCAATAGTAAAATGAATGATCTACCAAATTATGCCAAAAGCCCAGCTGGATATCAAATGCCTATTGATAAGTGAAAGGAGCCAATATTAGAAGTCTTCATACTATGACTCCACACTGCATTTGTGTGACATCCTAGAAAAGGCAAAAGTGTAGAAGACTTTTTTTTTCTTTTTTGTCTAGGAAGATATGATCAATGTGTACAGTTCTCAGCTGAGACAACTCTGCAATATGAAGTCATTCCAAAATTATTAGAGAACTACTCAAGCTTAACAGCGACAAGGCTGAGAAATATAATAGGCATTTTGTGAGTCATTTTATTCCTCTCAATCCCCACACAAATTCTGTGGGTTAGGTATTGCCAACATCTCCGTGGACAGAGAGCCTGTGAGGCTAAAGCGTGATCTCTGAGGTAAGAGAAAGACTCAGTCTAGTAGTAAGAATATTTGGGGCATCTTTCCCAGAGAACCTCTCAGCCGGGGCCAGAAAAGCCACACTGACCAGTAGAAGGCTAAAAAGTTCATGGCTTCTCTGTTCACCTTCTTTCAAAGTATCTTGTAGCATGCGACTGCAAATGCATAATATTTGATACTGTCCTGACGATTTTTATTTCCCCCAAATCACTATGGCATGCTTTCGATCATTTTCTTCCTTGTTCTAAAATGCTTTACCAGATTGGACATAATTTTAATCCATCCTATATACCTTGTTTATGAATGTGTAACTGGCATTCTGTTTTTTCTCCTTTGTTACCATTTTATATTAATTGTGATATCATATCTTATTATGTAATTACTGTCAATGGAAATGAAATCCACATATTTTAATTTTTAATAATCATGATTAGCAAGCTGATTTTTGTTTACTATTTCAGCCTTCATCTTAGAACTAAGTGGAACTTATACCTGAACCCAATCTCCAAAATGTACCAAATTTAAAAAGTAGCTATCTAGCAAATGGCTCTTGGTGTTTGTATACTTGCTTTTCTTGGCTGTAGATAACACTGTACTTCTTCCCTCTGTTTGTCTTTGATCCATGACTCCTTCCTTCTGAGGGTATTTATTTATTTATTTATTTATTTATTTATTTATTTATTTATTTGCTCCCATGCAGAGATGCCTCCACTCAAGCCTGAATTTGTTCTCTACCATCACGTGCTTTAGGAAGGAGGAACGCGATCCACCTTGGCAAGGAACAGGCTAAGAGTGGAGTAGCTCTTTCCCCAACATCATAAGGGGATTCCAGACATTCATTTTTATGGGTAATGTCCATTTTTTAATTTCAACCTCTTGTCACTAGGCTTCAGGCATGACTCTAGAAAGACAAGGGCACAGAGAGACAAAGAACAGAGCTTTCCTGGAAGGAGATCCTAGCTCCACTTCCACATGCCCCGGCCTTGTCACAGTTCCGATTTTCAAGCTGTCTATTCTTACGCAAACATTATCTAGGAGGCTCCAAGATAGGGTCTGCCATAGTTTACTTCTAGGAAATCCCCCGCACACACAGGAAATTAGATCTTTCTATTGTCTTCATGCAACTTAAAAAATGATGACTTTTGGGCTGGAGTGATAGTTTAGCACTTAAGTCGCTTGCCTGCGAAGCCCAAGGACCCAGGTTCAATTCCACAGCACCCACATAAGCTGGCTGCACAAGGTGGCACATGTATCTGGAGATCACTTGCAGTGGCTAGAGGCCTGGCATGCCCATTCTTTCTGTCTACTTCCCTCTCCCTCTCCTCTCTCCATCTCTCTCACTCATTCTCCAATAAATAAATAAGTAAAGTATTTTTTAAATGATGACTTTTGTGATCAGGGTTTTACAAAACTCCTCATGAAGCATACTAGGACTGTAAGTATAGTCTGTCCTTGAGCCAAGATATACCTGTGAACTCACACTGATATTCAGTAGCTCTCTCAAGCCTTCCAAATGAGTCTTGATTTTCTTTTCTTTTCAGGGAACATGGTGGAGACCGAGAAGTGTGGGTTATATAAATGATACAGATAAATGATTCAGATACAGACATAGAGATAGAGATATGTATGCACATATATAATACACACATGCATATATTTAAAAACTACCTGACAGATATAACAACACCTTTGTTTCCTCCTGTATTGTCCTTGACTTCTCTGAAAATGACTTGATGGGAAGTGATTGATCTCTCCCTTACCAGAGACTGCACACTGACAACATGGCAGTGCCGCAGGATGGAGTGCTGCACTTCCAGGAATCTCCCAACACAAGGCTCAGGCTTATTTTTTCAATTGGCCAGTTTCTCTTAACAGTTCTGGTAATTGTCACTCTGAGACAGAACAATAGGATTCTGTGATATTTATGCTTTCACAATTCACATTTCTGGCTTCCAGGATTGTTCTGGAATAAATATTGTCCCAAACAAGAATCATTTATTAATACTATAGTTAATATAAGATTAGCTAAGTTATATCCAGCTGGGTTTTTAGATGATTTTTTTCTTCCAGATTATCAAAGTTATACATGCTCATTATAATTCTAAAAGAAAGAATACTCTTTAATCTTGTCACCAGGAAATGCTCCACTATTACTTGGAAATATTTTCATTATTTGAAACAGTTCTAACTCTGCCTTTGAACATATTTGCTGGTCTTTATATACTTAACCTTTCTGACGCTTGGTTTCTCATCTTAAAAATGTGGTTAGCTGGGTGTGGTGGTGCACACCTTTAATCCCAGCACTCGGGAGGCAGAGGTAGGAGGATTACCATGAGTTTGAGGCCACACTGGGACTACATAGTGAATTCCAGGTCAGCCTGGACTAGAGTGAGACCCTACCTCAAACCCCCCCCCCAAAAAAATGTGGTTAATATTTTATTTGAGCAGGGGCAGCTTTTGTCACTGGAATATTCTTCCTTATTTTTTTCTTAGCAAGTTCATTGATGGAATATATGAATGCTACTGATTTTTGTGTTTTGCTTTTTTATCCTGTAACTTTGATAAAAGTGTTTATTAAATCTAAGAATTTTGTGGTAGAGTCTGCAGTGTCATTTAAACATAGAACTACACCATCTGCAAATAGGGATTGCTTCATTTATTCCTTTCTGATTTGTATCCCTTTATTTATGTATTTATTTGTGAGAGAGTGAGAGAGAGGAGAATGGATGCCCCAGGGCCTTCAGACCCTGCAAACGAACTTCATACTCATTCACAGCCTTGTGCATCTGGCTATGTAGGTTCTGGGGAATCGAACCTGGGTGCTTAGTCTTTGTAGGCAAATGCCTTAGCTGCTAAGCCATCTCTCCAGCCAGAATTTTATTCTTTTTATGTCTTCTTTTGTCTTATTGCTTTAGCTAAGACTTTGAGAACTATATTGAATAAGAGTGGAGACAGTGATCTCCCTTGTCTTGTTCCAGATTTTACAAGAAACGTTTTCAGATTTTCCCCATTCAGAATAATGTTGGCTATAGGTTCCCACACATAGCCTTTATTTATTTGAGGTATGATTCATCTATTCCTACTTTCTCTATGACTTTCATCATGAAGGCATGTTGAACATTGTCAAATGACTTCTCTGCATCTATAGACATGATCATGTGATTTCTGTCCTTCAGTTTATTTTGTCCAGGCTGACCTGAATTACTCTTAGTCTCAAAAGAAATGTCTCAAATTAATGGGAAAATTAAATCATATCTCATTTAAAAGTCCTCAGTTTAATAGAAGAATATTTAAAAAGAAATGTCTCAAATTAATAAAATTAAATCATACTCAATAAAAGCTCAAAAGAAGAATATAAAGATAGCCCTGGAGTTAGCAAAAGAAAATGATCAATAAAATATGAGCAGAAGAAAAATGTGGCTAAGAGTAACCTGATAGCATTGCTATGTGCATTGAAGTAATGAATGTGTGTGAAACAGAACAGTGGCCAAGCACAGTAAGCACTCAATATGCGCCCAATGCCAATACTACTACCACCGTGGTGATCAATATACTGGTTCTTGTTATTTTCTTAGGATATTATCTTTTTCTTTTTGGAGAGAGACACAGAGAGAGACAGAGAGAGAGGGAGAGGAAGACAGATAGAGATGGGTGCGCCAGCAGCCTCTCAACTGCTGCAAACGAAATCCAGATGTGTGACCCCCTTGTGTTCAAGTGCAGCATTGCGCCCTTGCGTAACTTTGCATCTGGCTAAACGTGGGACCTGGAGATTGGAACCAGCATTCTTAGGCTTAGGAGGCAGGCACCTTAACCCCTAAGCCATCTCTCCAGCCCTCTTCTATATAATCTTTATACATACTTGAGTTCTTGCAGTCCATGTAATCTTGTACATTGTTAAATCACAAGCATTAAAAGTAAACATCACACAAAGTTACTGCAAACCCTTTGTACACATAAATAAAATCATGAAATGATATTATGCTTTGATGACAAACCTAAGTTTACTCAACTATTGTGGAGTATTTAAGTTGCTCATAATTTTTCAGCATTACAAATAATGAGACAAGAAACATCTGTGCGTATGCTTCGTGTGGGTGCTAGATCTTATTTCTTCAGAGTGAAATTACTAGTTCAAAAGTAATACTTGGAATGCATCATGTAAAATTATTTTCTAAAAGGGTTGTGACAAATCATATTCCCAGGAGGAGTGTATAATTGGACACATTTCACTGAACTCTTGACAATATTAGGATCCATTTGGAGTTTTGTAGGTGATGGTGTGTTAAGTCATACGGCATATTTAGCTGAGCCTACTGTGTGGTAAACACTATGCTGATCACTGAGAAAAAGGGGGAAAAATTAACAGCTTATGTTCTTATAGAATTCTTTATCTGGGTCAAGTATAACTAGGAAATGAGCACTGCTCAATCACTGAATTGTGAATATGATAAAGGAGAAATCAATGCTATGAAGGGAGATGAATGAGGCAAGCAAATTTAACCTTGAGGGCTTCCAGGAGCTTCCTTCAGGCCCTGATGCCTCCTCTGGTCCATAGAGGATGGGTGGGTCCCTGCAGCAAAGGGCAGGGGATTCCAGGCGGAGAGGATGTCTGATGAGAATGTGTGGGGAGAACAGAAGCAGGATTTGCTGGTGGAGCTGAGGAGCTAGCCAATGATGTGGGCCTGAGAGGTAGGAAAGGAAGCAAGGGCAAGACTGGGCTGGCCTGCTTAGGAGGAGAATGGTTCCTGTAAAGAAATGAAAGGTGGGCTGGAGGGATGGCTTAGTGGTTAAGGCGTTTGCCTGCAAAGCCAAAAGTTCCAGGTTCAATTACCCAGGATCCACATTAGCCAGATGCAGTAGCTGGAGGCCCTGGTGCATGCATTCTCTCTCTCTCTCTCTCTTTCTTTCTCTCTTTCTCCCTTTCCCTCTTTCTCTGTCAAATAATAAATAAATAAATAAATAAATAAATAAATAAATAAATATATTAAAAAAGAAATGAAAGGTCAGCAGAGTTACAGAAAACACTGGGGGTTATTTTATAGGTGGGAAAGACAAGACATTTGAGTGACAATGGGAAGAATCTAGGAACTTAGTGATTGGGGATAGAGGATGGGAGAGGATACCGATAAAGCAAGGTGTAGAAAATGCATGTGGGCTAGGTACTGGCAGGGCAATGGCCACAACAGTAAAATAGACACGTCCTCCTGTTATATGTAGGTAGGAGAGAACACATGTCCTTGTAGACAGGTTTACAACACTGAAGGAAGAACTTGAGGGATGACTTGTGTAATTCCTTAAGATGAAAGTACAGTGATGGATTGAGTGGGAACAGACCAACTGGGTGTCTGAGAATTACTATGAAATACCCAAAAGGCTGATGAAGAAAACACCAGTGGTCAGGCAGCTGCAGCTTCGTGTGTTTAGGGTATGCTAACATTGATTTTCTTTTTATGACTTGAGCTTGGATCAAGGAGACACCATTGTGTTGCTGTTTTTCCAAGTGACCTGTTGGAAGGTAGTAGAAATATCCGAGTGTAGGGGATGCATGAGGGTCATGGCTATGGAATCCAAGTTAGAATAGAGGAGAATGGAGGGAGAAGACCAGGAGAGGGTGCCACTGGATGCTGTGCTGGAGGATCACCATGAGTTTGAGGCCACCCTGAGACTCCATAGTGAATTCCAGGTCAGCCTGGGCCAGAGTGAGACCCTACCTCGGGAAACAAACAAACACACAAAAAAAGATGGACATGTTTATATATTTCCCCAATGTTAAAATCTATTGAATAACAAGTATTTCACAATGTATGTTGGTTTTGTTGGCAGTAATTTGCCACATGGTCCTGCTTTTCTTGACAGCCAGGTCAAAGCAAAGACAGGCTTTTTTTTTATTCCAATCTTTATTACTAATCTTAACTCTCAAAGCACACATCACACATGAGAGAGAGAGAGAGAGAGAGAGTTGTAAAGAGCTAAAGAGGCCCTAGCAGAGACGAAGGAGCTTCAGAGTCCTGAGAAGTCAAAGCTGAGAAACTGATGTGGACACACAAAATCTCTTCCCCAGGGATCAGATAATGAGCCCAGACAGGGTCTGATGCAAATCACATTCTTTTGACCAAAACTCAAAACAGCATAGATTAAAAAGAGTTAAAGAAAGAAAAAAAGGGCTGGGGAGATGGCTTAGCAGTTAAGGCCCTTGCTTACAAAGCCAAAGGATCTAGGTTCGATTCCCCAGGACCCACATAAGCCAGATGCACAAGGTGGAGCATGAGTCTTGGGTTTATTTGCTGTGGTTCGAGGCCCTGGCGCATCCATTCTCTCTCTTTGCTTTTCTCTCTTGCCTCATTCTCTTAAATAAGTAAATAAATAAATAAAGATATTTTAAAAGAAATAGAAAATAATAAAATTTATTAAAATAGCCATGTTTCACCATGGGGAAATAGCCTTCCCTTAGTGGGCATCAATAAAGCCCTGCTACTTCCACCTTCCTCTTTTCATATGATTGTAAATATTAAGGAGGAACAATTGTGCTACTTCTTCCTTTCATATGGCTTCTCAAATTCCAAGGAGGACTAGTTATGAAAGTTTCCCTTTTCCTTAAGTGAGCCTGATACCAGGGAAACATAAAGCAGAGTAAAAAGCTGATTATGAGAGAGGTTTCTCCTTAATTACCTTCCAGCCTTCTAATGTCTAACTAGCTACATGAAAGTGTAGACCCTCTTAATAATTGCAGTATTTTAAAATTTTTATTTATTTTTGGAGAGAGACAAAGAGAGGACAGAGAGGGAGAGGAAGACAGATAGATGGGTGCGCCAGCAGTCTCTCAGCTGCTGTGAACGAAATCCAGATGCGTTCGCCCCCTTGTGGTCAAGTGTGGCATTGCGCCCTTGGTCACTTTGCATCTGGCTAAACGTGGGACCTGGAGATTGGAACCAGCGTTCTTAGGCTTAGCAGGCAGGCACCTTAACCACTAAGCCATCTCTCCAGCCCAATAATTGCAATATTTTTTATAGCATATGAATAGACTTAGAATGATGATACTTTGTATCTTTGCTATTGTGGAAATATTCAAAAATAAACATTCTTGCTGTCTAAAAGCCATTAACCCGTAAGAACATAGGAATGACATTCTAGCTATATGTCTGCAACATATCACATCTTCCACCAAGTACACTATTTAGATGTCAATTTTTAAAGCATGACAATATTTTAAATTCCAAATATTTTTCACACAGGGCAATTAGAATAATTATTCCATAATGCATTCATTTCAGAATTGGAAGATTTTTGAGACAATTTGGATAGAGAAAGTTAGGTAATCAGCCAATATTGGGCATGCTTTTGTGATTCTGAAATTCATATTTTGGCATTTAATAAGCGTTTTATTGGAAAATACCTCTTTGGCTTATACTATATGAAGACTAAAAGAATAAGTAGTCCTTAATTTGTGCTAATGTCTCCCAGTAGAGAGGGTGTTTTTAATTCTAAAGTCATGGTACATGTGTGCTGTTTATACTGGTTATAAAGGAGTGCTTGTGTGATTTCCACAGGTCAAGGACAGTGCCAGACATCTAGACAGAACCCACAGTGGCTTCTTGTGATGGTCTGAATATAAAATAGCTCCTTCAGGACCATGTGTTGTATGGTTGGCATCTAGTTAGTGGCCCTATCCTTGGAGGTTGTGAAAATGTTCCCAAGAATTAGGAGCAAAGCCTGTGCCCTACAAAACCACGCTTGCCTAGCCATTCCCAATAAGCCAATTGAAACAACCCAACTGATAGTGCAATGCAGCAAAAGGAGATTTATTCAATATGACCACATTGGGAAGAGGGAAAAGGAAATACGGTGACCCGGCCCACCCACACAGTCCATTGTCAGAGTCCTGACATGAGGTTTAGGTTTACGTAGAAGGACTGAGCTTTGCAGAACTAAGTGTTGGAGGAGAATGAGAGAAAACTAGCTTCTTTTAAATGGTTTCAGTTACAAATGAGGCCCAGAGAGAGCTGGGAGATGCCACCCCGTGCGCCACCTCACCCTGGCAGAAGAATGGCACTCTTGGCAGGAACGGAACTCATGTCTGATGGAGACTGATGTACAGCGCCCCCTGCTGCCCAGAGTCTAGCACGCTACCTAGATAGATGGCCCAGATGGGCTGGCCCTGGGATCCACCTCCAATCTACAAGCCAATCAGGTCTTTCCCTTAAATACCTGACCAGGATGAAAGAATACATTCTCTATACTATAAAGGCTGTGGCCTTCTTCCTGTTGCTCTCTCTGGATTCTCTCTCATCCTTTCTTGGATACACGTGTGTGACTTCCACTCTCACCTAGCCTGTGGGAGGTGGAGGAGCAGAATACAGCACTTTTTTTTTTTTTTTTTTTTTTTTTTTTGGTTTTCGAGGTAGGGTCTCACTCTAGCCCAGGTTGATCTGGAATTCACTATGTAGTCTCAGGGTGGCCTTGAACTCACGGTGATCCTCTTACCTCTGCCTACCGAGTGCTGGGATTAAAGGCGTGCACCACCACGCCCAGCAGAATACAGCTTTTTGGTCTGGATGGTTTTCCTGCTTGCCTCTGATTTACAGCTTGGGATAACTTCTCAGTTTAATTATATGTGTGATTTTCCCCTGCTCTCTGAATCTACCACATGTGTATTTTCCACATACTCTAGATCTACCACATGGGTGCTTTCTCTAACTCTGGGCCTGTTACCTGTGTAATTACTCGAAATTTGGAGTAACCATGGGTATAACACCCTTCCCTACTCATTTCTCATCTGAATATTTTCTCTCTGCTATTCTTCCTTAACTCACAACCATTTGCCCCTTTCACTTTCTTCCATTGGGAAACTCAGGGTGGATGCTAAAGTTGTTCCTTCTAAATCTCCCTTCATAAGCACCTAAATTCTCTCTTCCACATGTTTATTCCCTAAACACCTCAATTTCTCTTAAACGAATCTCATGCACTATGCTGTGTTCCCACATGAGCGCATGTTTCTTGTCTGCCACGTTTATGGCTCTGCTCCAGCCTTCTTCCTAGATACCAATTTTCCTTAAGTAAATTCCACAGATTGTGACTTTTCCCTAAATAAACTTAATAATTCACATTATCCTTCTTGACTTCATTTTTATCAATTCTTTGTTACAAATAGAACAGGAGCTTGGAGAGATGGCTTAGTGGTTAAGGCGCCTGCCGGCTAAGCCTAAGAACGCCCGTTCGATTCTCCAGGTTCTATGTTTAGCCAGATGCAAAAGTGATGCAAGGGCGCAATGCCACACTTGCCCACAAGAGGGTGCATGTGTCTGGAGTCCATTCACAGCAGCTGAGAGGCTGCTGGCACACCCATTCTTTATCTGTCTCTCTCTGACTCTCTCCAAAAACAAAAAATAGAACAGGACTCAAAATTGGGGTTCAAAAACTTGGGAGACCCTTCTTGAACCCCAAAATCCTGCATCAGTATTGTTAGTCAAAGTCAAAGTGCATTCTTTTCAGCATCTTTATCTTGGCTCCAGTTGCTTCTGTTAGGTGATCTGACAAGCTCTTCTTTGCACTATGAGAGAAATCTCTTTCTGGGAGACAAGCTCCCACTCTGGCTCCCACTCTCAGCATGAGATTCCTGGGGAAAATTCCAGTTCTTTCCGAGTCTCTTGTTTCGAGTCTGATAGCCAAAGGGAAGGACAAAAGTCTTTAGAATAAATTCCTTCTTGTCAGGGTGATAACAGAAACTTTAGGAGCCTCGCTGGAAGACAAGGTCATCATCAGAGGCAGATTTGGGAGAGGGGAACCTGGTCTTTGGTCCCCTCCTGTTTCTACTCCACAGCAAGAAGTGAGGAGCATCAGCGTTAGGCGCACACTCCCGCTGCCATGATGCTCAGCCCAGGTTCTCAGGTCCAAGAATACGTGGACTGAACTCAATGAAGCCCATGTAAATAATTCCTTCTTTTCAGTCACTCCTGCCAGGTAAGAGAAAGGTAAGTAATACAATCAAACAGGTGGGTGACAATGCCCTTGATCCTGATGGCCATCAAGGAGTGCACAGGGAGAAGCATCTGGAATGAGGAAAGAGCACAGCAGAAGCTCAGAGCCACGAGAGCGAGACAGTGACACTGGCACAGGAAGAGGACACGGGGTTTTCCATGTCCTCTCTGGTGCACGTGTTGAGAGAACATGAGGCAGGCAGTAGAGACGGTGTGCAATTCTGGTGGTGGTGGCGAATATCTGGAAGCAAGAAGAGAGGATGGGCTCGGGGAGGACCTGCCCTTTGAGACATCTTAACACAGCTCCATAATTCCCACTCCCCCAGGACAAAGGCCAGTGAGCACACTTTCCAAATCTTACAAATGAGTTAACTAATAATCTTCAAAATCCTTCCTTGGAGGTTAGCCAGATCGGCACTCTGAGCTCTATTCCTTATGACAGAAACATCCCGGGTCTAGCATTAGTATGCCACTGCCTTTGCATTCGCTCTGCTGCCTCCTCCGTCTGTTGTTCCGCAGCCAGCATAAATCAATAGTAGCCACCCTGGGGCGTAGGGATTGTTGGAGCTCACAATGAAAGCAGAACAAACCCCAAACCACAGGCCTACCCACAGCCTGGACTCATAATCATCTCTAAGGCCCAAGCAGCCAGGGATCCCCATCCCAGCTTTGCAAGAGGGCCACAGGCTAAGAATAATAAAGTCACTGTTAATCCTTCACCACCTGCACCCTTTCAAGGCCTCAGGCAATAAAGGGCAGTTTGTTTGGGGGCTGGTGTGGGAGAAATTCTGACGAAGCCGGATTTGCACAGTGAGGCCTCCCTGCCCCCACACCATCACTGCCTCTGTGACAGTGACAGTGGAGTGTGCGGACCTAATGGTTTGGCTTTTCCTATGGCAGGTCACGGCCAGATGCTGTCTGGATGTGACAGCTACTAAGAGAGTCTCTTCTTCATTCTTCTCTAGAGCTCAATCCTGTCCAATCAGGGGATGGGCAGCTAAATCAAATTCCAAAGGCCTTCTGATTCCAGTGAGTCATATGTAAAGGACTGCAAAAAGGATCGCAAATACTCTAGAATTTCTCATTTTGGTAGTGTTAAGCTTTTTTTTTTTTTTTTTTTTTTTTTTTTTTTTTCAGTTGCTGGTGGTAGGTCAAAGACACAGGTAAAGGAGCACAAAGCTGGAGGTGACCAACTTTTCTCACCAAGAACTTCTTTTGTTTTTCCACATGCATGTGTTTGTGGTACATGTGCATGTGTGTGTTCACATGTGTGGATGTGTGTGCATGCATGTAGAAGCCCGAGGACACCATCAGATTTCTCCCTTAATCACGTTCTTATTTGTTTCTTATTTATTGAGGCAGGGTCTCTTCCTGGAACACAGGGCTTGCAGGTTTGGTGGTCTAGCTAGCCAGCTTGCTCCAGGATGCCTTGTCCCTGTCTGTCAAGTGCTCAGTTAACTGGTGGACCACCACACCCATGCAGAATCTACGTGGCTGCCAAGGATCTGAAAACATTTATTTTGACTTATCATTCTAGACAGTAAAGTCCTCTAAAGCAGGCTAGCAGGATCCGGAAGCCAGCGTCACATTGTAACACAATCAGGACACAATGTGGGGCCCGTAGCCAGTGACCCACTTCCTCCAGCAAGGGTCTACCTTTCAAAGGTTCCATTACTTTCCCAAATAGCACTCCCAGCGGACAATCAAGTGTTCAAACACGTGAACCTGTGGAGGCATTTTATATTCAAACCACATCACCCTCTGTTAACAGAGCTTGCCTCCTCAGCCTTCTCATGCTAAAATCTGAAGGCTTTACTTGTGTCCCTTATTATTCTTCTCCTAAAATGTGATCCATGCCAAGGTCTTTGCATTGAGAACGGGGTGTTCAGCATGGTACATGAGACTGCCCATGTGCTGATTCAAGTAGGAGCCTATCTGTGCAGAGTCTGGAAACAGGCCCTGCTCTGAGCACTCTCCCAGTTCTGTTGATATCTCAACTCTGGCAACTCTTGTTAATGCACTTGTGTCTTTCACCATCCTCTCTGTCATTCCTCTCTTCAAAAGCCATTCCTCTTCTTAGAGCCACACTTCCTTCTTTTGTTGCTCCTGACTAGAGATTCTTAATCTAGGATGAGGGAGATGGTCTTTCTTTCAAAGGTCCAAGTCTTTTGAAAAATTTATTTTATTGGATTTTTATTTATTTATTTAAGTAAGAGATAGAGAGGTGGAAAGAGGCAGATAGAGGGAGAGAGAATGGGCATGCTATGGCCTCTAGCCACTGCAAAAGAACTCTAGACACACACACCACCTTGTGCAGCTGGCTTACATGGATACTGGGGAATCGAACCTGGATCCTAAGGCTTTGCAGGCAAATGCCTTAACCACTAAGCAATCTCTCCAGCCCCAAATCTTTTTGTTAATGGCATACATATTAGACTCGGACATTTTAGAACACAGGTTTTTATCATCCAGAATCTTTGTGAATGCCTTTATATCATGTGGGATTTTTTTTTATTTAAATGAAGTAATGCTCCTGTTGACTGGTTGACAGGAATTGAGTCAAGGAAAGTGGGTGATATCTCAAAATGCCATCCCACAACACTCACTAGAGAGTGGTGTCCTAGGTGCTTAGATGCCCACAAACCCTAATAGTTGCCAGTAGTGTTTTAGAAATACTTGTTATAAGACATGAAAAAGAAATGAGACATAAATATTGAAATAAAGCAATCCGAACTAATGATTTGCTGGTGACACGAGTGGCTACAAAATCTAACGCAATCAATTCAAGTACTGCTACTGTTCTTCTTCAAAGTGTAGAAGAGCGGTGTGATCAAAGATATCTGCATATGTTTATGAAAGGTGTTTTGTATGATTGTGATCCCAGTGACCTTGGAATGTTTAGTCCTTTTTTTGCTGAATATTCTACCCTAAACTTATATTTCTGGTTTGGAGTCTTCAAAATACCATATTAATAGTAAAACCATTTACAGAGGTTTTTTTTAAAATCTCAGTGGAATTTTTCCACTCAAATCTCCATCAATAAGAGATATGAAGTACCAAAAAAAAAACTCTCACAAAATACAACCCTCTCCCAAACAGCATTCATTCTTTTAAAATAGTTTAAAATGTATTTATTTATTGGCAAGGAGAAAGAGAGAGAGGAGACAGAGAGAGAGAGAGAAAAAGAGAGAGAGAGAGATAGGGAAAAGAGAGACAGAGCAAATGGGTGTACCAGCTCCTCCAGCTGCTACAATCTCCAGATGCATGCGTCACTTTGTGCATCTGGCTTTAAGTGGGTACTGGAGAATTGAACCTGGGTTCTTAAGCTTTGCAGACAAGTACCTTAACTGCTGACTCATCACTCCAACCCCAGCACCATTAATGCTATTCCTTGTTGTAACTAAATGATGGATGTACTCTTGTGGTTTTAGTCACCTTACTTTTTCTTGTCCATCAACCAGTTTAAACAGAAAACAGGAACTCCAGGTTCTGTCTCAGGGAAATAAGGTGAAAAGAGGGGGACACCTGACATCTTTCTCAGGCCTCCACACCTGCACGCAGGATATGCACACCTGTACATACATGCGCATTCACCACACACACACACTCACACACACACACAGGACATACGCACTGGACATACATACACACCGAAATGATGCTACATTGATTGCCACGCTGCTTTGTCATGGTTTGAATGTAAAATGTCCCCCGCAGGCTCACGCGTCAGGCTCACTTCATCCCCAGCTGGTGGCAATATTTGGGAAGGTTGTGATTCCTTTAGGAGGTGACGCTTTAGAGGAAGTGGGTAATTCGAGGTGAACCTTGAGGTTTTATAATTCCGACCCACTTCCTGTTCTCCTTCTGCTTCCTGCCTCTGGCTGAAGTGTGACAAGCCAGGACCTGCCAAGCCGTCGGCGTCATAAAAGACTATATCCCTTTAAAACGTAAGCCAAAGTAAAACCTTTCCTTTTTCAAGTTGCTTCTGGTCAGGTATTTTGTCCCAGCATTGCGTAAAATAACTGATACCTCCCGCCTATTGGCATCAATAGAGTAACAATCTAGCAGACACGTTGATTCTTTAAGAGTCTTTCTATAATGGAGGGTAATGCTATTGAGAGAAAATGGAATACCTACTTAGAAAACATTTATATCAAATCTGACAGGTTAAGGAATAAGAGATAAAGGATTATGTGAATAGCTTATTGAAATGTACCAGCACTTAGAAGAATACAATGGTTTCCTGTGTTAAGAATAGCAACAAATAAAAGTGCTTATACAATTAGCAGAGCGTTGATTGGAACGTGATCATCTTTTTTGGCATTCAAAGAATTGCTCATGTAAAGGAAATGTAGTAGTCATTTTGTAGCTGTCACTCGGGAGGCAGAGGTAGGAGGATCACCGTGAGTTCGAGGTCACCCTGAGACTACAGAGTGAATCCAGGTCAGCCTGGGCTAGAGTGAAACCCTACCTCGAGAAACCGCAAAAAAAATAAATAAATAAAAATAAAAGCAAAAGGAAAACTTATGATAAGAGACCTGGAAGCTGGCCAGAGTATGACCCTATGAACTGCGCTTTGCTAGTGAGGTCCAGCGGAGATGGGAATCTTTTGGGAAAGTACTGTGGGAGTACTGAGCATAAAACAGAATGGTATTCACATTTCTTGGCTTGCCTATTTTTTTTTCTCTGAAGTAATGTTTTCCAAGACAAAACCCTTTATGTTTTCACAGACAGACTTGCTGTAGCACAGAGAAGGGGGTGGTACCCACCACACATGCTGAAGAATTGCTGCCCTGGATGGAATTCAGTGCCAAGTTTTTCTTTCAGCTACCTGGTGGCCTTGAGAAGTAAAGTGACTTCTCTCTGTCTGTTTCTTCATGAGGGTATTAATGATGGAGTCTAAATCGTGGGTTTAGGATCAAAATGAGCTAACAAATGTTGAGTGTTTGAAGCATGGCTGGTGTATTATAAACTCCATTATGTAAGATATGATGTTGCCAGCAGTTTTTAAAAGAAAATCAACTTGACTATGCAGCATTAGTAGCGTAAAGATTATATCATCCTGACATATTGTCCCTTTTAAGAAAAAGAAAAACATTAAGATATGGTATTTTGAGGATTCTAAAACAGAAAACCAAGTTTGTGGTAGAATGTTTAGACAAAGAACTAAACACTATTAAGTCACGTTGATCACAGACATATAAACTGTGTAAGGAGGGACCAAGAGAACTCTTTTGCTAGAAGTGATTAGGATAATGTAGTTTACAGAACATTTTCTTTCATCTTAAGTCACCTGTTTAATTAAAAAAATAATGCAAAACCATAATGAAACTATTTCTTTTCAATACTGCCTTGGGCTTTGACTGCTGCGCTGTACAAAATCAGGTACAACTGGAAAGAGGACATATGAGAAACCTTAGAGGCTGTGGACAATGAGCTGTGTGCTGGGAACAAGAGTACTGCCTGCTGCGTGCTCACCTGTGCTGGGGACATGGCTGCACTTACTGTTATAGACCACCTTGCCCTGGCTCATACCCTTTCTTTCCTTCTTTTCTTCTTCCTTCCTTCCTTCCTTCCTTCCTTCCTTCCTTCCTTCCTTCCTTCCTTCCTTCCTTCTTCCCTCTTTCCCTCTTTCTCTCCTTCCTTCTTTTTCTCCCTCCCTCCCTCCTTCTCTCCCTCCCTTTCTCTTTCTCTCCCTTTTTTATTTTCTCTCCTTCCTTCCTTCCTTCTTCCTTCCCTCCCCCTCTCTCTCTCTCTTTCTTTCTTTTTTTTTTTCTTTCTTTTTCTCTTTCTAGAAACTTTGCCCTTGGAGAAGCAGGCATGCTCTAGGCTTATGACTAATACTCGAGGCAGAATGGAATAGCTGGAGACATGCTGCTCCTTTATATAGTGATGGCCCGGCTCTGCTGTGTTCCTCTGCGGTGCTCCTGGCCCACTTACTTTCCCACTTACCTGAGATAGTAAAGTTACCTTACTCTATGGGTTTTATAAGATCCAGACCATAAAGGAAATAATGGAATTACCTGGAATGTAGTATATTTTTAATGCATTTCCTGCTCCTAATATAGTTTGTAACAAGATTAGGTATACTTACTTGAGCCAGGCAAAAGCAGGGGTTGGGGGCGACCAGCTAGCTGTTGGGGGTACAGGGCACAGTGAGCTAGTTGCTCATTTTAAAGGCCTTAATGGATGAAAGTCGCACTGTCATCTGTGTCCAATCCTCCTGACAAAGGCAGTTATTTCTTCCATGTTTTTCCATTACAATGGGCATTTGTGGCCCTTGGCTCACCAGTGTACTCGGCGTCACTATTCTCAGGAACACAAGATGTTGTCCCCTGTGGTGCACAATGAGCAAGTGACAGGTGAGGATGGTTGTGCTGTTGGTTGGCCTGGCGGCTTTGTGCCCAACTCCAGACGAAGCTGTACAGAGCAGTGAGAATGTATGTGTCACAACTGATGTCTCTTCCACGACAACTGTAGATTCCAGAAGTTCAGAATCATCTTTGGCCAGGCTTGGGTGGCTTTTATTAATTTTCAATACAAGTAGCTTTGTTTGGCAGGTAGGGTGGCCTCTGAAAGTGAAAAGGCAGGAAGGTCTGCCCTTGCAATCTGCACCTGCTAGAGATCGAAGGATGACCTGACTTCTTGTCACCTGCCTAGTTCCCTAGACCTGTTTTCCATTCCTGAGCCCCTCCCTTGGAGTGAGGTCTCCTTTCCCAGAATTCAAAACTAATCTTGACATTGTGGTTGGTCAAGCTTAGACCCAGAACTTGCCATCATGGCTGGCCTCTTCCTGAACCACCTGTAGCCCAGACCAATCAGCTGTCCCTCTGGCTCATCTGAGCCAGAAAGTGAACCCCCATTGCAGTAAGGTAATAAATAGGTGAATGTGAGGCAAGCAGCCTCTCTCTGGGCTGCCTGACCATCACTCCTGAACTTCCAGGTTCTGGTGCGTTTCCCCTCGTTTCTGCCCCCCCTGGCTGAGATGAGAGAAGGATCCCTAACCCTACCCCACCATTGCTTCTTTACCACTCCTCTCCTCCACATGGAAGGAGCTCTTAGTACTTTCTTTTCTTTCTTCTCTCTCTCTCTTAAAAAAAAAATATTTATTTATTTGAGAGAGAGAAGAGCGAGAGAGTTCTCTTGGTTCTGCACTTCCCTAAATAAAAATAAGAATTTCGTAATTATCCTTTTCAGTCTTATTTTATTCAATTCATTGGTTAAAAGTCGACACAAACCTAGGGTTTGGGGTTCAAGGGCTTTCCTGAAACTCTAACAGCCCATTTCACATTCAGGGCACATCTTCAGGATTCGGAGTCATGCAGTGCTGCTCTAGTGCTCAATGACGACTTCCCCATTTCACTGTTGGCTTTGCTTCTTGTGTGTCTGTGAATGGGAATCAGCGTCCGGCATGACAGGAATTAGTACTTCTCCCATTGTCACCCTTAACCTGAGAGAAGGAAGGCTTCTGCTTCTTCCACTCCTACTTCCGCTTTTACTGCTACTACTTACTGTTGACTTTGGATCACCTGAATGGTGGAAATTAAAATTCAAGCTTAAAACTCAGAGGCATTCCTTTCTCACAATCTCCTTCCTAGAAAACAATGCAAAAATAGCAATGTCAAGGTTAAAACCTACTGTGTCAGTCAGCATAAAGCACATTGTTGGACTGGAGAGATGGCATAGTGGTTACGGTGCTTGCCTGCAAGCCTAAGGATCCAGGTTTGATCTCCTCCAGATCCCACTTAAGCCAGACACACAAAGGTGAGTCAAGTGCAAGGTCGCAAATGCCTACTAGGTGGCACAAGTATCTTGAGTTTGATTGCAACAGCTGAGGCCCTGGCATGCTGATATTTTCTCTCTATTTCTTTCTCCCTAAAATACAAAAAACAACCAAAAAAATCATAAAACACCACACTGGTTAAATCTTAATACTTTCATACAATAAAGTCTATTTGAGGTTTCTACAAAGTGGAGGGGTTGAGGGAGTGTTCGTGGAGATATCTTCCACCTGGTAGTTTGGAGAAAAGACGGGAATGGAAACTGGCAGGAATATTTACTGACTTTGCTTAGAAATAGCATATATCCCATTCTAGCTGATTGCTCTGGTTATAAACCCCACCTAGATAAGAAAGCATAGTGTCAAGAAAGCCTTGCCTTTTAATTTTGCTTATGGTTTTAGAACGTTCAGCCTGTCATGGTGAGGGAGGCATGATAGAATAGTCTATGTCATGGTGGACACGATGCGGAGTGGAGAAGCTAACACTATGTCAGACAGGAAGTATGGAACAGGAAGGGAAGAAAAACACAGGAAGTAATCATTCCCAGTGACCTATTTCCTCCAAACAGGCAAGATGTCCCATCACTTCCCAATACATTTTCTCATTTTGAATTCGTGTCTAATCATCTCTGGAAATACTCTCACATGCACACACAGAGGTGTGCTTTACTAATATTCTGTCCAGTCAAGTTGACCATCAAAATCAGACATGTGTTTGTCTCTTACTCAAGAGGAAGGCTTGGTAAAGATTCGGACATGCATATGTGGAGAGCTGGCTCCTGGGACATGAATCTGTCTAAATTCTGAGAATTCTAGACAAGGAAAAATGGTGTTACAGGGCATGGGCTAATATATAACCAAGACAAGCCAAGACATATGCAGAGATTTGGAAGTGTTCTCTGTGACTCAGAGAGAGTGGCAAAGATCAACAGTTGACCCTTGAGTGAGAGGCAGAGGTCAGATCACTGAAGCCTTTTGTGCTAATAAGGAGTCTGAGTTTTCTCCTGTATTCATGAGGAGAGGGAGAGGGAGGAGAAGGAAGAGGAAGAGGAAGAGGAAGAGGAAGAGGAGGACTTCCAATAAAGGATTGTCATGCTTACAGTGCCATTCTGCAGTGGAGGACAGGACTCAATGGAAGGTGGTTTCTTTCACTCTTTCCTATCTCAGGAATTCTTTAATTCTTTTTAAGCTTGATTCATGGACAAGCTGTATTTTACAATTTCTCTCAGTGTAAGATCAATATATATCTGTCTATCTACTTATCTATCTATTTATATCACACACACACACACACACACACACACACATTTTGAAATCAAGGTATTTAAAATGGCAGTTGTCACACATTTAATTGAATTATCCAGCCTGTAACAGATTACAAATTTCACTGTGTGCCACTGCTGGGTCACATCAGTCTTCAGCCAGGATCTGGGTCCAAATCTGGGATCATTTGAAATAGTTTCGTCACCCTAACCATCCCATTAGTTTTGCTTTTCTTTTGTTAAGTTTCTTATTGATTTTCAAGGAGAGAGGCGAAAGAATGAATGGATATTCCTGGGACTTTAGCCATTGTGAACAAACTCCAGATATATGCACCACTTTGTGCATCTGGCCTTACGTGGATACTGGAGAATGGAATCCTTAGGCTTTGCAGACATGCACCTTAACTGCTGAGCCGTCTCTCCAGCCTTTCTGTCTATTTCTTTAAATATTTTTATTCATTTATTTCAGAAAGAGACACAGAGGGAGAGGAGAAGAGCAGATATGTAGAGAGAACAGGCACACCAGGGTCTCTAGCCACTGCAAACAAAATCCAGAGGCATGCGCCATCATATGCATCTGGCTTACGTGGTTACAGGAGAATCAAACCTGGGTCCTTGGGCTTCACAGGCTTAACTGCTAAGCCATTTCTCTAGCCCTATCTCTTAAATACTCTTCTTTTTAGTTTCAATATCACCATTGTTTAGTGAGTTGTATGTAACATGTGATCTAGGCGTCCTTGGGTTACATTTAGACCATTTTATGGGCTCTATAGGGTCAAAGACACTTAATTTTTTTTTTTTTTTTTTTTTTGGTTTTGCAAGGTAGGGTCTCACTCTGGTCCAGGCTGACCTGGAATTCACTATGTAGTCTCAGGGTGGCCTCGAACGGTGATCCTCCTACCTCTGCCTCCCGAGTGCTGGGATTAAAGGCGTGTGCCACCACGCCCGGCTCAACACTTAAAATTTTTATGCAGTAAACTAACATGCCTTTTTTTTCCATTTTAAATGACATGGTCTTAGCTGGGTGTAGTGGCACATGCCTTTAGTCCCAGCACTTGGGAGGCTGAGGTAGGAGGATCACCATGAGTTGGAGGCCAGTCAGGGGCTACAGGGTGAGTTCCAGGTCAGTCTGGCCTAGAAAGAGACCCTACCTCAGAAAAACCCATCACAAATAAAGCCTAAAAGACAGGGTCTTGCTATGTATCCCAGGTTGGCCTTGAACTCAAGACCCTTTACCCCTGCCTCTTCAGTTTTGTGATTACAGGTATGTGTGCCAGTGTGTTCAGTCAAGAGCTCATTTTCTTTTTCACTTTTGCATGTACAGTGGACTTTTCCAGAGGCTCTGTGATAAGTGATGGCACCATTTTCTTTTCTGATAGCTCATTAAATAGATGTTTATTCTTGCCTTTCACTTTTTTTTTCACTTTTAGTTTACAATATGTTTTAACATATTGGATGTTACATGATTTTACATATAATGACAACTTTACTATTTGTCAAAAGTGCACTGAGGTTTAGAAATCAAAACAATTCTTTTGCATTTCATGATTCTTTATGCATATTATTGCTATTAATGATAGTATTGGACTGCTCTGAACACTCTTAGCTGCCAGCTGGTCCTCCCCATCTCCATAGCAGTTCCCTTCCTCGTTAGTCAGAAGAATGTGTGCATTGTGGTCCTGGATCCCGTTCTTGAGTCTCAGCCTGGTGCACCGACTTCAGAACATCAGAGCTCCACGTAGCTCCTAAGCATTGGAGTGCTCTGATGATCTGTTGCCACCTTCCTCTGCTGTCAGAACTGTGTAACACATCCCATCCCATGCTTGTAAGCTCTGTCTACAATCAGAAAGCAAAGGCGCCTCATCTCCAATTCTGAAGCCTCTTCTGAACTGTAGACTTGAATGTGGGATCCAGCTGCCTACTACGAACCTGTTTGGATAGTACCATGTCATCCAAATTAGCATGACTAAACTGAACTAAAAAACTCTGCCATGGTTGTTTCTTTTCCAGATTTCTTCACCTCCACAAAATTGCAGTTTTCATTGTCCTCAAGCCAAAATCTTTGGCTTCCTCAATAATGTATCTGTCTGCAAATAGATTTTAGTTTATCAACAAGTTCATTTGCTATGCCATCAGAGGAACAGCATCTCTCCTAGACTTCCTTACCTTTGTTAAGTCCACTTTGGACTCAATCTCCATGATGTTTGTAATGACTTGATAGACGTGCTACTTGCAGACCTTTGTCCTTGACTTTCAAATCTCCATGCAGCTGATCAGTCTCTGTACAGAATCTTCTGAAAAAAATAATAAATCCTGTTTTCAATGTTCTGTGCTTCTGCAAGATTCTTATTTTCCAGAGAAGATCTTGTCCTTCTTCAAGGGGCATGCGGGAGGGCTTTACACTAAGTATTCTCATCCAATAGGTTGATCCTTGCTATGACTCCTGGAAACGGATCTCAACCAGACCAAATGTTTGTTTTCTCTTTCTTTGAACTTTTTTTTTTTTTTTGTGTGTGTGTGTGTGTGTGTGCATGTGCATAGTATGTGTTATACGGTATATGTAGAAAAGCAGAAAAGAAGGAAAAGCAATGGGAGTGAAGGCTTGGCTCAAAAACAGAGGCAGGCTTTATTAGTTTAAAAACCCGAGAAGGGGGCTGGAGAGATGGCTTAGCGGTTAAGGCGCCTGCCTCCTAAGCCTAAGAACACTTGTTCCAATCTCCAGGTCCCACGTTTAGCCAGATGCAGTGACGCAAGGGCGCAATGCCGGACTTGACCACAAGGGGGCGCACGCATCTGGATTTCGTTCACAGCAGCTGAGAGGCTGCTGGCACGCCCATCTCTAGCTGTCCTCCTCTTCCTCTCTCTCTGTCTCTCTCCAAAACAAAAATTTAAAAAAAACCTGAGAAGGCTCGAAGCAGGCAAGCTCAGAAGCCACTTCCCTTACCACTTACAGAGCAGTGGGGTCCTTGGGATTCTTTGTTTGCAGAGCAGTTCACCTTGCCTCAGGGCTTGGGCTTCTAGGGGAAAATGACCATGGGGATGAGTGGTCTGGATCATCCCAGGAACGTGATAATTGCGAGTGGTGGTTGGGTCACTCTTGGGAAATAGAGTTACAATGAAATGTCAGAGTCCAAAGATGGAGTCATTCTGGTTCTATCAGTATGTGCACATGCAGTGTATGCACATGTGTGCGCCCCCATTTGCATGCATGCCGAGGCAAGAGGAGAAGATTGGATGTCATCTTCTATTGGCCTTCTGCACTGTTTCCTTGACATGGAGCCTCTCATGGAATCTGGAGCTGCTGGTCCCTCCTCCTCCCCTTCAGACGTGCTGACTCATCAGCCCTAGCAACTCTCCTGTCTCCACCTTCTATGAGGGTTGCAGGAGTTTGAGGCCTTGCCTGGATTTTCATGGTGCTGGAGAATCAAACTCAACACCCCTAGGTCCCTTCCTGCTTGTGCTGGTAAGAATTCTTACCTGCTGAGCCATCTCCCCAGCCCCTGAATTTTGCTGCATATTGGTCAGTATCTAAAGCTGGTATGCATGTTGGGGATGTTCAAATACCTGACCTTATCACTATCCACCATCAAATTTTAAAATATACGCTCTAAAAGTTTCCAGCTAACCTTTGTTTTATTTTTGTTTTTTTTTCAAGGTAGGGTCTCACTCCAGCCCAGGCTGACCTGGAATTCACTATGTAGTCTCAGTGTGGCCTCGAACTCTCAGCAATCCTCCTACCTCTGCCTCCTGAGTGGTGGGATAAAAAGTGTGCGCCACCATACCTGGCTTTAAGCTAACCTTTGGAGACTAGCCCAATCACATCTAGTAAGGTAGAATCAGGCTGAAGATATGTGGCCTTGTATAGTATAGTCCAATCATTCTAGCCTAGAAGTTTCTGGTCTACTTTCAGCCCATCTGCATGCTGTTACCTGAATTTCCCTCCTTCCCTGACCCTGAGCCAAGCACACTCTCCAGTCTTATTCTATTCTGAGGCTTAGTTAGAACAAGTGGTTCCCAGTGTCTGGAGATATGTTCAATCAGGTCAAGAGGCAGTTGAAAAGTCACATACAAAATGAATGAGTCACGACTCATTCTGGGGTCCCAGAAGTAGAACTCATCTAAAGACGAAGGCAAAATAAAAGGAATGAGACATAGGAGAAATCCCTTAGGATATGGACAGTCAAGTAGAAAACTAAGATGGCATTTTAGACATAGGGAGGAAGAAAAATAAGACACCATCACCCCAGCTGGACAAGGAAAAACAGGGCACGTGTCTTAAAACAATAGTTAAACTGATAGCAATAGCCACGCATACTCGATTGTGAAATCCTTAGGCACTTAAATCCTCTTACTCTATTACGTTTTGTGGGTACAGTGAAGTGGGGACTAGGCCTGCAGCTGTCAACTTTTCTGTGTAAGATATCAGTCTTGGGCAGGCAGCCTAGAGGCCAGAAGCCAAGGAGGAAAATGCCTCTGATCTGCTGGTTCGATGTCAGTCCTTGTGCTTCACACTGCACAAGCATTTCCCCATCGATTCTTTAACAGCCCGCTTGAGAGGAGTGATTATCCCTGTTTTAAAGGGGGAATTGTAATCAAATCAATCAGAACACACAGAGTCAGCGAGCTGTGGAGTCGGGGTTTGCACCTGGTCTCTGTGACAATCACAGTGTGTGCAGTCCACTGTGGCACTGAACTCTCAGCCGAGTCCTGGAGCAACAGGACCATTCATTTGTCAGCAACTCGATAGCGAGCAGCTTAAGGACAGCAACGAGCTGCTTTCCTCTGTGTTAGCAGCACCGGCCATAGAGCCTTGCCCGTGCTGGAGGGGGGAATTGACGGAACTCAACCGGACTTGTCTCATCTACCCAATAATCACACACACACACACACACACACACACACACACACACACACACCACAGCGATTTGAGCTGCCCATATTTTGAAAATGGCAACACAACTTAGTACCTCCATTTTCATCCATCATTTTTTATTCCATTAAACCTCCACTGCCACTCTTATTCTGCATATTATATTTTATGCATTTCAAAACACCAGCCCTCAAGCCAAGTTGGAAAGACTGACTTTCTCTCTGTTCTTGGAAAATCACCAGCTTCCCCTCCCATCTCTAACATTTCCCTGAGCATTAAGGACCATTGCCATGGTGACTAGAAGGCATGTGTGTGCTGCGTCTGCTGGGCTTCTTTCTCGCTGACAGACATGGGAGAAAAACCTAGATAGCTTTCCTGGAGGAGTCCACATTGTTTTTCTCCTAAATGCAGACTCTTCTTTCTCCACAGAAAAATAGTTTGCCCAGTCAAATGCTGAGCAGCTTATGCAGCTGTTTTTCCATGTATGTTCTCTGGGCTCTAGCATCTCATGGGAATTTTCCAGAATGGCAAGCTGTCCCACCCAAGATTATTGAATCAGAACCCGAGCCAAATCCTTCAGATCATTCAGGCCCATGTTAAGGTTTGAGACTCACATTCTACAACCTTCAATAAGCTCTTTCTGCTATATTTGGAGCTTCATAATAAAGAGGGAATCTGGCATTGAATTTTTTTGCATCAAATTCTCTGTTCAGTAGTAATTTTCACCCAGAAGAGCCCAAACTGGTGTTGGAAACTTTCTTTAGTTCTTAAGAGTTTTCAAACTGAACCTTTGGCCTTGATATTCCAGTGTTCTGTCAGCTTTGTGTTTCTTTGAGAAACGTATGGGCCTCGTTGGAGGCTGAACTCTGATGCCTCTTCACTGTATTGACAGCTCCTAGATGCGTGTAGAGATGAGGAACTTGTCTAGGAGGCAGGACACAGTGATTTAGAGCAGACAGTAGTGGGAGGTGAGGAGGGAAATGGATCAGGTTGGTTTGTAACTGTTTCCTTTGCCTGGGGACAGTGGAGTGAATATATCTTCTGGGTCAGTACAAGGATGGCACCAAAGCAGGCACGTGTCTCTATGATGAAGACAAGTGATGCCACTAGTCCTGGGATCTGACCTCCTGGAATGGAATAACTCTGCGTACAGCAGCCTTGTAAAGACAATTCTTTAAAAAAAATTTTTTTTTTTTTTAAATTCTTGCCGGGCGTGGTGGCGCATACCTTTAATCCCAGCACTCGGGAGGCAGAGGTAGGAGGATTGCTGAGAGTTCGAGGCCACCCTGAGACTACATAGTTAATTCCAGGTCAGCCTGGACCAGAGTGAGACCCTACCTCAAAAAAAAAAAAAAAAAAAAAATCTTTATTTATTTGAGAGAGATAAATAAGCAGGGAGAAAGAGAGAGAGAGAGAATGAATGAGTATGCCAGGGCTTCCAGCGCTGCAAACGAACTCCAGATTTGTGCACTCCTTTGCGCATCTGGCTTATGTGGGTTCTGGGGAATTGAACCTGGGTACTTTGGCTTTGCAGGCAAGCACCTTAAACACTAAGCCATTTCTTCAGCCCCTATAAAGACAATTCTTGAAAACAGGACCTTGGGGCAGCTAGGAGGTTGGAAAGAGGTGAATTTCCCAGGAAGCTTGGACACTGGCTGTGAAGTTCAGTGATGGGCATCTGCAAAGAGAGCCATAGTAACTGTGAGCAGGCGGGGCCAGCTTTTCTTCAGACAACTCTCTAGATGGTTATACCAAAGGGCATTCACCACGTCGCTGGCTTCTTGTTAGTTCTCTTTGGGGAGTAACGGCATAATTAGGGCCACGATGCAGAATGTATTTATGTAAAGAGGAAGGGCTGCTACCAGGATTCTAGTACAGACAGGTATGTAATTCTGTGAGGAGGTAGGTAAATAAATTGGTTCCATTAACAGGAACTCTCCTCACCCTCCTTACCGTGTGCCAGGTGAAGCAAAAGTTACATTTCTGGTTTCTTTTTAGTTCCAAGATGCCTTTCTCTTGTTCCCACTCTCTCCTATTTCAGGTCTTGTTATGTCTGCAGATTGCCATGGAATAAAGTGCCTTGGGTCAAGCTGAGGTTTCCGTAGAAACAAATAGAGACCTTGCTTTCTGGTTATTGCAGGGAGTATTTGTGGCAATTTATCAGAGACAGCAGTGTGTGTGTGTGTGTGTGTGTGTGTGTGTGTGTGTGTGTGTGTTCTTTGGGCAAGGTATTTGCACGCCTTAGAAGGAAAAAAAGAAACATTATAAACAAAACATTATCGAAAATCAGAGCTGTGGTGTTGACTTTTCTGTTTTCTTCTTCTCTGTCATGCCTGGCTCTGAAAATATACCTCCAAGTATCTCCTCAATGTCTCCATTAAAAAAAGAAAGAAAAAAGCAAAATAAAACTCAGTGTCTATTTGAAATCCGTTGGACTCTGGCTATTTTCCATCCAATGTTGCTGCTGTCTGGCAGCCTCTTGAAAATGCTGGTAGTTTGGGGTAAAATTTATAATGCTATTCATACTACAAAACCTTGAGGAAGTTTGAAGTTTGATCACAATATCTAGGCAATGGTCATGACCATAGACTGAAAATGCCTGAATTTCAGAGCTAAAGATGAGATCAAAACATAATCAATTCAAATTTCCTAATGACCGCGCCAGAAGGTCTTACAAAGGGAATGCTAAATTAGAATTGGGATCAGTAATCACATTATGAGCATATGTTAATAGAAACAAACCTGAAGTCAGCAGAAATTCTAAACTGCTTTGGCCTTTATGCAACCTTTTCCCCTTGTGGACTGCCCTGGAATAGCGTCTTCTCTGTTATCCTTTGATAAAGCCACCCGGTGAGAACCCCCAGCCTCTTTCATTTTAGAACCCACTGATGCTTTCCACTTGTGATGGGTGCAGTACTTTTTTTTGTACCAGGGTCCTTCCTCATTCTTTGACTCAATACGTAGAGTTTATGTAAGTTTAATGTTTATTTAAATTTCCAGTGTGTGGCTGCTGGGTGGGTTGAAGAGCACATTGGGATCCAAGCCATGTACTTGGCAGAACTATCCAGATGCATGGTTGGGAACTCATCTGCGGATTTGTTTTCTAGAACCCGTGGAGGTCTTCAGCTGTTGACAAGAGATTTGCAGGCCCTGCTGTGATGATTATGTGACAAAACCCACCAAGGATCAGCGCCTGTCAGTAAGTGGTGAGGGTCACTGCTCTGGGCTTTAATCAGTGTATCTCATCTGATGGTGTTACAGCTCTAACGTGGCGTGGATATCATTCTGAACGACGTACTAAGCTAAGAAGATATTTTGAAGGCTGGTGTAATGTGGAGAAGCAGCTTAGCTGTCATAAACATTTGGGACCATAGAGTGGCATATCTAGGTTTCAGATGTCTCATTGCCTAGTTGGATTTTCAGAGGGTGTCATGTATATGAGTCATTAAATGTCCTCAGAATATTGAAAACAAGTAATGTTTTATCTTCCTTAACTAATGCAGTGACCCCTTAGGGACACAGGCAATACAGAGCCTGCAAACTACTGATGATATAAGAAAAATGTAATTTTAAAAAACTTACGTGTGTGTGTGTGTGTGTGTGTGTGTGTGTGTGTGTGCGCACACAGGGTCTCTTGTCACTGCAAACAAATGCTCATCTGATTTTACACAGGTGACTGGGGAATTGAACCTGGGTCAATAGGCTTTGCAAGCAAGTGTCTTAAACTACAGAGGCAAATCACCAGTCCCCAAAATATAATTTTTATATTTTGCAAGAAGGGTTAAATTTATTTGTACACGATTTTCCAAGATGGTGGTAGTATATGGTTGTTTTGAAACAGGGCTGGATATTCTGTGACAATCTTCCCTTAGAGATGGGTATATGTCCCATGCTCTTGCAGCTGGATAAGGTTGTGACTACATTCACTAAACCAGCAAGGCAGAAGGGATGCTGGGTGCCTGCTCCAGGTGAGGCATGACGGTCCTGTGGATTCTGTTTTCTTTGGTGGAATTCTCAACCTTGAGTTCTCTCATGGAATGACTACCATTAGACTGCTGTGATGGAGCTGGCACACGTAAATTCCGAGTTAATCTTCTAGGCCTTTGGTGAAGACGTTTCCATAGGAGTCCAGCCCTGCCTCTTAAGTCATTCCCATCCATTCTAAGCATTGAGCTGGTGCCCTGGATGTCATGGATAGAGCCAAGCTCTTCCTGCTCTGCCTGATTGAGATTGATGATCCAAGTGGAGAATAAAATAGTAATCATCTTCCCACTAGACTTTAGGGTTTGTTGTGCTGCCATAGAGAAATGAGTACAGTGGGGCTGGAGAGAGGGATCAGTGGTTAAGTTTGCACAGGAAGCTCAAGCATGAGGGCCTGAAGGGACCTTATTAGACCATGAGAGTTTGAATTTACAGGTCCCACCCAAAGCGGCTGGGTGTGGCTATGCATGCTCATAATCCCAGTCCCTCAGGAGAACACACAGGTAATCCTACAAACTCCAAAATCAGTAAGAGACTCCAGGTCCAGACAAGACCAAATTGAAGAGTGATGGAGCAGATAGCTGGTGCTCTGCATGGGCCATTGAGACGTAATGGCCTTAGCCCCGCCTGCAACTCTCTGCTAGGCAAGAGCCCCTTGCTGTAGGTGAGTGTATGTGCTGTGACACCACACACACACACGCACACACACACTCACACACACATTCACACACACACGCGCGCACTGCAAAAAAAAAATAATAAGTAAAAGAAAAGGAAAACCAAAACTGAGAACAATAAATGCGTCTGGAATTTGTAGAGTAGCAACAGTCATACCCTATACAAGCCTTGCTCAACACAGGTATTTCTTATCACTTGGCAACAGGGCAGAGAAAACAACCTAGCCAACCTGACAATATGCCTGCAATTGGAGACAACCGTCTGCGCTTAGTGGGAAGATTCAGAGGGAATCAGTAGGTGGAGGAATTTTCAGCTACACAGTCATCACCTGGACCTAACTTGCCAGTTGGTTATGGGGAATCGTATACCTATTAACATTTATGACCTGAGGTTATCAATCTGTCTCATTCCCTCTGCAACCCATTTTTGCAAGGATAGCTGGTTTTTGAATTGATATCCACTAGGGAGAAGCAGAAGGCAACATTTTATAAAGGGAAGTTAAATTAGTTATATGGTTCACATCAATGTTTTAGTGCCATAATAGTGCTCTATAGCATGCCTCTTATTCCCTCAATATTTGGTCAGTTAATTAAATAATCCATTTCTCTCATGAATCTAGAAGTAGAGATACAAAAGGGAAGTAGCAAAGGGTTGGGGGTAGAGGTCAGAGGTCAGAGTGTTTGCCTAGCATGCCTGGAGAACTAGGTTCAATCACTATTATCACAAAATATGCAAACACACACACACACACACACACAAAAGAGAGAGAGAGAGAGAGAGAGAGAGCGAGAGAGAGAGAATAGTGAGGACACCAGTGCTTCCACTTTGGTTTGGGAGGGATTCCCGCCGCATCTTCTCTTGAGCTGTGCAGGGGCTTAAAGTGCTGTTGCTTGTGGCAGGCATAAAGTGTCCCTGCTCCTGTCCCAAAGGCAGACAATGCAAGAGTTGATGGTACCGCTGACAGTACAGAAGTCTAGAATGTCAGAGTTGATGCATGTTGTTGCTGTAAATGGATGTCTGTTCACTTTCCAGCCGGGAGAAGGTTCTAGAGGTACAGAAGTCCCTTCCTCCTCTTGCCTACCTTCTTATCTACTGCTGTTACCTCCTATTGACCCCAGCTAACAGGAAAGTAGTGCTCAAAGGCTTCTGGGAAATGGGGTTTGTGATCTCCCACCTCCAGACTAACAGAGTACATAAAAGATGGCCTCAGATCTGAGAAACAAGAGGTAAATAACCATCACAATTAGGCATCCTAACCCTCCAAAATACTATCCACAAATTACAAAATGGGTCCTTTTAAGTTGGATAAAAACAAACCTGAATACAGAGTAATTTGTGTAAAGGTAAATTTTGGGTTCTTGTGACTGAAAAATTCCAGCATTGTTAGGTTTAGGCATAGAATTCAATAATATAGGGCTGGAGAGATGGCTTAGCGGTCAAGGTGCCTGCCTGCTAAGCCTAAGAATGCTGGTTCCAATCTCCAGGTCCAACGTTTAGCCAGATGCAAAGTGACACAAGGGTGCAATGACACACTTGACCACAAGGGGGCACACACATCTGATTTCGTTTGCTGCAGCTGAGAGGCTGCTGGCGCGCCATCTCTATCTGTCTTCCTCTCCCTCTCTATCTCTCTCTGTGTCTCTCTAAAAAAAAAAAAAAAAAAAAAAAAAAAAAAAAAAAAAAGAATTCAATAATGTAACCAAGTTGCTCCCTCTTCATCTTTCCTTCCACCTTATTTCATCTCTTCTTAGGCAGAATCTCTTCATATGGCAGCAAGACATTTTTCCAACAGATTTAGCACCGTCACATCACAGCCACTAAAATGACAAAGTAGGGACTCTTGTCACTCTAAGTAACCCTATCTAACATCCCCGAGTCCGCTCTGATTGGTTCTGAGGTGTGATTTCCATATTGTGATAGGCTCAAGCTAAATAGAGCTTGGATTCAATATTGGCAGTCTCAACTCAGACTTAGTACATCTGAGCTTTACCTCCAAATTAGGAAGAGAGAGGTGTAAGAACGCAGTGCGTACAGATGAGGTGAGGATTCCCACAGGGTAGATGAGGCCCCCAACAGCCTTTCTTACTTTGTTCCAAGGCAAGCCTGAAGGTTTATCAGTGGTCACTAGGCAGAGGATCCCTTGCTTCCTTATCCTGTCACTTCAGCATCCAGCAAAAAAAAAAAAAAATCCATGATGCAAGTCAATTATTATTTCACTTAGCAGACAGTCTCCGAGCATTGTATCTGGCCTTTGAAATGTTGCTTTTTATGAGCCCTCAATTAACCAGTCTCCCCTTTCCTGCACCTATGACAGAATCTGAGTATTGTTTTCTTATCTGTTTGGAGTCTTTGCATGCAGACTTTATCATCCCACCTTTGTATCAATTTTGTCTAGAACTTTGATGTCATGATTGCGTATATTAATGTCACATGCTCATCCTTGGACCTCATACATGATCAATCCAGTCTAAAGATCAATGAAAGCTAAGAGAGAAACAATTATTTCTGCAAGAAAAAAAGAAGTGCTGCTAGTTATCACGAGAAGTGACAACTGGGCGCCAAGAAGAGTAATGTCTATACATTAATGACTTCCTCATATTCTGGGAATAGGAGTCTAGAAAGTTCTCTTCAACTTGTGCACTTTGAAAGGACAGGCCTTCAAAATGCTCTCTGTAATTCTGGCATTGTTACCCAACACCTGGCATGGTCCATTCTTCCCTGGCCATATCCTCATTGATGGTTGTCAGTGAATCTCTGAATGCCGTGGCTGCCTCTCTGGACGTTGCGCTTATGGACCGGGCAGACGTCTACTTTTCTCCAGCATCTGCTCAGTGTTCGCCTGTATCTATCCAGACTCCCCGGTGTCCTCTGTACCAGGGCTCTGAGTTCTTTCCAACTTCCATGTTTTCCAAGATGCAATCCATTCTGTTTCTCTTCAGTTTTCTAGCCAAGCATGACTTTTTGTTAAACTATCCCTTCCAAATATTCTTTCTGCAGCCACTGAATATAACTGACAGATGGGTGTCTGATCTTCAGTAGGTATAATGAAGATTTGTTTTCTAAACTGTTAGGGCACGCCAAGGTTGTCACTTAGCAAAGAACAAACAAATAAGCAAACAAAAATACTTGAAATCACATTTAATTCAACCTAAATCACTAATATCTATTGGCACATCCGGAGGTGATATTATCTTGCTGATTATTTCACTGATAACTAATAATTTTGAGAGGGGGAGAACTTTCACTACTATCATACTTAGAATGACATTACAAATTTACTATTACTGACTGGATAATGGTTTTAGTTGATGTGTTATCCTATGTTCTTCAACAAGATATAATCTGGCTGCTTCGTTCAGGCAACTCGAAGAGAAAAGCTTATACTTGTAACATCGCCAGGATGAGTTAATAACTGACTGCAGACAACCGACTCCTAGGATTAAAGTTAATGCTGAGCTCATTATTAGATGAACAAAGCAATGTATCCTGAGAGCTTCCCAGGTTTTGGGATCAGGCAACATATTACCTTCTCTGATAAGCATGTTTCTTTGCTTTCTGAAGAGCTTCCTTTTTTCTCTTTATAAAGGAGCTTGTTTCCCCTGCTTCTGCTAAGGGCTTGCTGGGTGGGTGTGTGTTTACAGGCCAAATACAACTGTGTTCATACCGATTGTTCTGGGCTTATTTACTCTTACTTGTGTGTTCATTTGGCAGTGCTTGGGATTGAACTCAGGGATTTACACATCCTAGACAAATGTTCTACCACCAAGCTACATTGCCAACCCTTTGTCTTTAAATATTTAAAGGCAAGTATAACAAAGTGAATAGGAAATAGCTGACATCTCTGAAGTCTACCCAGAAGCTGAAATGCCATTTCCCAGTACCCACCAGTGCCTGCTGAAAGCTCTGGTGGAGGAGTTGGCTCTGTACCCACGTAAGTGGTACAAGCAAATCATAGAAAAGAAAAACATGTACAAAACCAACTGACATTATGGAAATAAGGCATTTGCTGGCCAAAAACCACAGTGTATCAATTAGCAGGATCTTAGCTGGCAGGGAGAACTCTTAGTTCTGGAAAGAGAATGTGGTATGTTTTGTACAATCACATTATTTTATTTGTACCCAAGAAGGGACACAATCCCTGCAGTATGTGTTGGGAAAGTGCAGACTGCATTGCCGAAGTTTGTGTCCACTCAGTTGGCTGTTTCCATCCATTGAGTCTGTGTCACATGATCCTAATGGATCAGTCAGTCTACGTGCTTTTCTGTCTTTAGCTCTCTATGGAAATGTCAAGTGCACAACCCTTTGCAACCTTGACCACAACAGCACACCTGCCTTGGAAGGTAAAATGATAAGGAATCTTGATTGCCCGATGTGTGTGTGTGTGTGTGTGTGTGTGTGTGTGTATGCAGATACATGTATGAACCTGTGTGTGTAGATGTTCATGCACACGTATGTGCATGCATGTGGAGGCCAGAGGTCAACATCATTTACCTTCCTCATTTGTCATCCATTTTATTTTTGACTCAGGTTATTTCACTGAACCTGAAGCTCATGGATTTGGTGTGTCTAGCTAGCCAGGAAGGTCCCAAGCATCCTTCTGTCTCCACTTCCTTAGCTCTGGATTACAGGCACACAAGACTACGCTTGGTTTTCACCCGAGTGCTAAGGACTTGAACTCAAATACTCCTTATCTGCACAGCAAGCATTTTACTGACCAGTCCTAATTGCCTCTTTCGAGGAAGAAGTCACATGATGACTGAACCTTGGTGTGATCATCACAGCAGATGGAAGTGACAGCAGTTGAAAGTGTCAGTTCCCAGATTGAAAGATCCAGGGAAGAAATTTATGCAAGTGGCATTCACAGGAGCCTGTCCTTGCTTGAGACAAACTGGAGGCAACATGTGCTTGGGATCAAACTGGCAAAACTTAAAGCATTGGAGGGTCTGGAGGGATGGCTTAGCGTTTAAGGTGTTTGCCTGCAAAGCCAAAGGACCCAGGTTTGATTCCCCAGGACCCATGTTAGCCAGATGCACAAGGGGGCGCACATGTCTGGAGTTTATTTGCAGTGGCTGGAGGTCCTGGCACCCCCCATTTTCTCTCTCTCTCTGTCAAATAAATGAATAAAAATTTAAAAATTAAAAAAAAAAGAATTAAAGCATTGACTTTGCCATTTGGTAGTTAGTTGACTTTGGGAAAATGGTCTATTCTTTCTAAAGTTTAGTTTCCTCATTTGGAAATGGAGTGATTACCTTCCTCAAATAATTACTGTGAGGGTGACCAACAGTTCATGAGAACCAGGGTGCCACTAAATATTGTTATCTACTTCTATAAGTAATAAACCTGTGCCCACCAGTCTGCTTAGGCATGTAGATTGACAGCCCCCAAAGGTATCTTGTGCCCATAAATTCCAAAAGAAAATTTTTGGAAGCCCTTTATGGAGAATTATATATATATTTTTGTCAGACATAGTAAATTTCACCCTGACTGCTTTGAAGTCAGGAAGGATTTTATTCTCTATGTCATCCTTGGAAACATCCTGAATTTCCATGAGCCTCAGTTCCTTTATAGTATACTGGACTTGGGAATTCAGGTGTTTTAGGGTGTCGTGACACGTGTCTGTAATTCTAGCACTTGAGAGGTGGAGGTAAGAGAATCAGGCCATCCTTAGCTACATAGGTAGATTTAGCCCAGTCTGAACTAAATGAGACCTCAACTTCAAAACAAACAAACAAACAAACAAAAATTGGAGGTTGAGGTAGATCTCCAAATGAGGTAGAATATTTGCCGAACAAATACAAAACCCCAGGTTTGGTCCCCAGTCCTAGGAATAAAAAAGAATTCAGGTTTGCCAGTATTAATGTACAAAGTAAATGATATATCTAAGGCATTTGTATAGCACCCAGATCTTTGTAGAAAAATGACAATTAATAAACAATGGCTCTTTTCCTTCAGTAGTAGATTTTATATTACCGACATTGACTTTAAAGTTTGAGGAAAATCTACAGGTCCGTCAGCACCGTCCAGAATTCGGTCTCTGCATGGATCTTCTCTCTGCTTCTGTGTGTGTGTTTGAGGAAAGAGAAACAAACTGATGCACAGGCAGGGGTGTGTCAATATCCCACGGCTTTGATAAGAATTTCAGAGTTTTTACTTTATTATTATTTAATCAGTGGAAACCTCTCCATCCTTCAGGGGTCACATATGGAGGACACAGAGGGGAAAATGCAGATCTGAACATTAACTTTGACATTTCATCTGTTGGCATTCCAGTCAGGGTCTTTTTTTGCGAATTTGCAAACCACCTTAGCTTGCCCTCCTATATTGGTTTTCAGCTGTTCTGGTGACAAATTGCAACAGATTTAGGTGCTTATTCAACCTAAACTTAGCATACACTTTTGTAGGTCAGAAGTCTGACATGGGTCTCCTTGGGTCAAAGTAAAGGACCATGTTCATTTCTGATTTGTTTCTTAGTTCATTCTCTTGGTGGCATTAAGTTCTTAGGTATTTTAAGACCCAGGTTCCCATCTTCTTGCTGGCTCTCAGGCATGGGCAGCCCTCCACTTCGAAAGGTTGTGCTCATTTCCGTTTGATTTAAAGTCAGCATGCCCTGCCCCACTGTGACTTTCAGATTTCTGCTCTTTCTTCCATTGCATTTCATTTTGAAGAATTCCTGAGATTCAGTTGGGCCCACTTAGAAATTCCTTATCCTTCTTTTTTTTTTTTTTTTTTTTTGGTCCCTATCTTAATTATATCTGGAAAGTCCATTTGTCATTAGGGCAACTGATTGAAAGGTTTCATAATTAGGATGTGGCTGCCTTTGGGGCAGGGATATTTTTCTGCTGGTTCTACTCATAGACAGGACTGGACATGTAGGAAGCCCAAAACCAAGGAAGACTCTGTGGCTGAATGGCTTTAATACAAGGGACTGACACAGTCAATAAACTGTTGCAGGTAACAAATTACAATACCTAAAAAGCAGAAGGCAAAAAAAAAAAAAAAAAAAAAAAAAAGCAGACTTTCTCATACCTAGTTGTGGGTCCTGCTAACTACAGTTTAAATTACTCTTTAAGGAAGTTTTGACAGATTGGTAAATTACAACCCACACAGCCTTAATTAATTTTGTCATATCTCCAGTTCATGCAGATCGCCCAAGTTTCTCTCCTTTCACGTTTTTAGTAGTTTTCAGTTTTCTTGCTCTCCCATGATAACTGAAGCAAAACCAAGTGATTTTTTTTTTCTTTTTTACTCCATCCACACTGGCTGTGCTTTTCAGCTCAATTCATCAAGGCAGGGAAAGATTAAATGGATTGTGTTCACCTACAACAATAGCATGAAGTGGTAACATGGAAGAATATCATGGAATAAGAGGAAGATAAAATAACATAAAATTGTGGGTTAAGTAGCTCTTCCAGTCAAAACTCCAAAAATGTACTCTTCAGGGCGTTCATTCTTTCCCATGCAAGCTGGTCTAGAAACTGCTGGAATGCCATGGGATGGAGGCAGCTTGAACGAGTGCTTGGTAATGCTGCCAACCAGGGATCCCAGGGGCTTTAAAGAAGACCAATGGTTAGATGTCATTCTTACAGCTTTCGGTTTAATTTGTTTGGGGATTTTTAGTTTATTTTAATTTTATTTATTATGAGAGGTGTAGAGAGTGGGCACATCAGGGCCTCTAGCTACTGCAAACGAACTCCATATGCATGTACTACCATGTATATCTGGCTTACGTGGGTCCTGGGAAATCAAACCTGGGTCCTTAGGCTTTGCAGGCAAATGTCTTAACCACTAAGCCATAACTCCAGCTCTGGGGATTTTTTAAAAATAGGTCTCCGCCTCCACTCCCCAGCAAGTGATTCTAATATTTTGTTAGGATCAAATTAACCCCTGCAACAAATGATGTCCCTGTCCCACACAATAAGCATCCTTGTGACCTGATGTCAACATGGACTGTTCTCAAGTACACCATCACATGGCAGAGTGTGACTGAGGCTAGGAAGGGCTTCAGGGGCAGCAATCTCCAGATTGTGCCCTTCTGTACCCTGTGCATCCTTCCAGCTGTAAAGATTCAGTGAGGGTACAGGGTTTACATCTGGTCAGGATATCAAAACTTTTTCTAGTTCCAAGGAGCCTGGCTACAGGAGTGCCTCTCATCTGATTCCAGAGAAAAGATCCCCCGTCTCACTGCCGTGTGGGCTTTAGCGGCACCCCTCTGGAGTAAGTGAAGGCTAGGCTATATCTCCACACACAATAATGAGAGCACACCCACTCCTGACTTCCTTCTCTCTCAGGGGTCCTACACAGTTGCTCCAGTCCCAGGAGTCACCCCTCTCAGGAGAACATACTGCTTCACCAAGACCAAGGCTCTCTTGTCCCTACTGCTGAGCCCATGTCTCCCCCTCGGGCACCATTGCTTCTGGTATGGTTGGTTGCAAGAGCTGTCCCTTAGGTTTGAGAAAATTTGCTTTCTGTTCAAGACTTGCTAATGCCATCACTCATGTTGCAGTCTCACCCAGGCCCTGCCAGACTGCTAGACAGGACTACAGACTTAGCAGGGACCTCAGTAATGCTGGGGACAACTGTCATGCCTAAACATTGCTGACAGCATAATTGATGTACAAAGTCCTTTGAGATGTTTACAATGGAAAACTCAAATAAACATGTATGTTGATGCAAGTTGAGGAGTGCGTGTGCTCCCACTTCACCTTAGTAAAATAATTAAATATCAGCCACAGGCAACCATGCTATGTTTACTATAGCCAGACACCTTCCTATCAAACACACCAGCTATTTAAAATGAAATGCCATAAAAGCAAGGAAGTTTTCTTAAGACAGTCTATATTATGCCTAGGTCATTATTTGTGTTATACATAAGATATTTGTGATACATGCCTAATTCTAAAAATGCTCTGATCTGTTGAGACAGAGAAAGCTCCCCTGACTCTTCCCCTTTAAATATTAGTCAAATTGAGCCCAGCATGGTGGTGCATGCCTTTAATCCCAGCACTCTGGAGTCAGAGGTAGGAGGATCACCATGAGTTCGAGGCCACCCTGAGACTACCTAGTGAATTCCAGGTCAGCCTGGACCCTACCTCAAAAAAAAAAAAAAATTAGTCAAATTGTCTTATCTTTCTACTGAGGTTGACGCTGGGGAAGACAATGTGTGAGTCTATCCCTAATGGTTCTGCTTTCTTCCACCATAGCCAGACTAAGTGGGTGCATTTTTGTTCTCATATTTCATCATCATCATTGTCATGTGTACATTTCACAAGCTAAGAGAAATAATCTTTGGGCAGTAATACTACCACTGCACTCCACTTGCCCAGCTGTTGCACAGCTGTAACAGTCAGAGACCAGTTTCACAAATTCCACTGTCTCTAGGGGAAGGAGGCATCATGCAGAGGTTTGTGCATGCTGGGATGTGTGAACATCAAATGACATAAATATCATGTGTTCAGGAGCAGGGTCTGAGATGCATGGCAATGGATACTGGAGATTATTCAATTCCACTGTAACTCATCCTCTTCTTGTATCTTTACTAAGCTACCAAGAGACATTACTAATAACAAGCTCTGGAGAACAGAGCAGATGCACTGGCTAGCCCAATGGCTTACTCTTGGACGGCACATTGACCTTCAAATCCCTTTCTTGGATCTAGGGATAGAATTAGACTATGATAACCATGTTAATATTTTATTGATATTGTTGGTACAAATAGATTCGTTTCACCTTGCACATGAAGCAGTAACAACTCCAATTCCAGAAACTGTAGCTGGATGTCACGTCGATCCCATCCTTAGAAGCCCAGCCCTCGCGGATGGCACTTACCTAAGAGGGACTTTCTGGGATTCATCTGCAACATCGGTTTCTTTTGCTCTCAGTTTTGCTTCAATATTTTCTCGGAGTGTGCATTTTTACTCCACATTAACAATGCCTGTCTGGATGAAGGAACATTGGATCAGTGCTCAGCTTATTTTACAGAGGATCGTCTTCTGTGGAAAGAGTTGGATTGTTTCCCAGTTTTCTGATTATATTCAGGTCTCTGCATCAAGCGACAAACTGGAGAGGAGGTATTCTTTTCTCCCTTACAGTTTTGAAGGTGCTCTTCCTTTCTCAACATTCACATGGAGTCTCCCTTTAATGGACACCGTAGTAGGATTTTCTCAAGGTAGCTTGATCTACGTCAGAACCAGAGTCTGCTGTTTTCAGAGCCTCGCCTGAGCCGCTATGGCTTCGTTTACCATGCTGTATTTTTATGCTTTCCATGGGTTCTCATCTGTATTTTAGTGTGAAATTGAGAGAGGCTGCCTTGGGAGCTGCTGCCAGCCATCATTTAAACCAGAAGTCCTCAAGGCTGTTTATCATTTCTCCTTATTTCAAACCACTTGGCTGAAACACTTCTTGCTTATACTCTTCTCCCTGCTTCTGACATTTGCATGGTGGAAGTATCCTAACTGTTTGGGCTTATGGGAACTGTGGTTATTGATGGTCTAAATGCTTTTCTGCTTAGGAAGGTGAGAAAGGCAGAATGTGCTCCTAAGAAAAATGAAACAAAACCAAAGATCTTCATGGTTGTTCTTCATTAGAAAGGGTCCATTTGGTTTTGTCTCCATCACCCAGAGGTGTCTGAGAACTGCAATGATACTGAAAGATAGCCTACATTTTCATCTGCCTCAACTATGTCCCAGGAGTTCCTGGGAGAGATAGGATCTGAGAGAGGAGGGGTCATTCTGTCCTTCTTCCTAATACTCAGATGCCAGAAGACACTTACATACAGGTAGAGAGGTCAGTATGGACCTACATGGACCCACGGGAGAAGGGATGTGAATAGTTCCCAAGCTTTCAATACTTAGAGTAGGTTCGTGCCAGTGGAGAAGTTCTGTCTCTGTTAAGCAGAGAAGAAGTAAAAATCTTTCCAGATGAAGCGCTGGTGGTGGTGCAGTGTGTGACTGGGAAGTGATTCTCTATAGAAATCTGAAGTCAGGAGCAAGGAGGTAAAATGGAAATGGGGAGAGGATAAGGATGTAAATGGGTACCTTGAGCGTGGGGAGAGACTAAGGCTGGGAGAGAGTGTTGGAACAGGGACTGTAGCAGGTGAAGTGAGGACAGGAAGGGGGCTGTGAGGATGTGAGACAGGGAAAAAGAGGTGAGAGTAGGAAAGAGGTAGGGTAGTGAAGATGAGTGCTGGGTGGGTGAAGAGCAGCTTATATTGATGACAGATGGGTGTGAGGATAGAGAAGAAGATGTGAGAGCAGAGGCCAAGCTGGGGAAGAAATAAGTCATGAGTGGAGCTGACCATATAAGAAGCCTCATAAATTAAGAACATAATCAACATGCAAGCAACAAGGGGAGAAAAATTATATTGATAGCTCAAAAAAATCAAAGGACATTTTAATTACACACTATTGATAACATATGGTGAGCAATAGTTTTCTCCTACTCCCTTGGCCTCAGCCCAAGTTTGGAAGTTCTGAAACGGAATGAATAGGGAGGAGGGAGTTGGCCCTTGGTCATTAGAGGCTGTTCTGGCAGAGATGATTAGATATCTGGGCCAAGATGTCCTAAGAGTATGTCTATTATCCCTCTGAGGGCCATTTGTGACATGCTACATATGTTATAAAATATGGTTTCAAGACCTTTGGGATCAGTCCCACACAGTGGTGAGTTTGTTTTGTTCCTAAGTGTCACCTAGCTGATGGGGTGGGGATCCTCCTACTAACTCACGATCTGCAGCTCATTTCCTCTCCCATGCCATGCTCAGATCCAGAAGAGAACAGCTGTGCTTAGCCTCTAGAATACCTCTTCCTTTAACTTGAAAATAACCTAGTTGAAGGCCCTCGCTTGGAGCGTGAAGGAGGTTGTCTGCTTCCTCCCCAAGCCTGCACTGCAATGATGGTGTCAGGCTTGAGGCACCTACATTTTTCCAGAAGAGATGGATGGCACAAGTCCCAGATGCTGTCCTCATGCAGGCCATCCTTTCATTATGCCACCATTCACGCCTTCCCCACACCCTAGCAATCTGTGATGCTTAACACACAGCAGGCCATGAAAGAATTAGCACATATCCAACTCCCCCCACCCCCGCCCCGCTTTCTAAAACAAGAGAAGTCTGGAGAAAGATTCACAGTCATATTTCACCAAAGTCTTTTACTAAATTAATTATAGGAAGCTATAATTCATCATGCTTTCAATTAACAATTAATTATGTACAAGAGAGACAAATGTTTTATTGAGACCAAGAAACAACATGTATCATTTGTAGTGTGGAGTCGTCCCTTCTCACCACAGGGAAAGGATTTATGGGCTACAGATTGCGCGAACAAGTTTTGCTCTTGAAAATACAAATCCAGCTGGATCCACAATCACAATGACAGCCTGGGGTCATGGAGAGAGGGATGAAGTTCTTAGGGAATTTAACACTTAGGCTCTCTCTTTCCCATCTCAGAACAAAGGTCCTATGTCAGTGACTTGGGCAGTCTTAGCAGGGACCTCATAACTGATGCCCCCTCCCTAGCCGGTCAAGTTTGGGAGAAAGTTCTGGTGTGGGAAGAAGTCAGGAGAGGAAGGCAGAGAGCTAGGGAGGACCCCTATGCAGCTTGATGGCTCCCCTGTCTTTGCTAAGAGCATGGAGGCATAAAAAGAGGCACTCAGAGAGTGTGAGAACATCTCTTACTTAAAAAAAATATTATTCATATTTATTTATTTATTTATTTTAGAGAGAAGGGGAGAGACAGATAGAGAGGCAGATAGAGAATGGGCACATCAGGGCCTCTAGCCACTGCAAATGAACTCCAGAAGCATGCACCCCCTTGTGCATCTAGCTTATGTGGGTACTGGGGAATCGAACCTGGGTCCTTAGGTTTCACAGGCAAATGCCTTAGCTGCTCAGCCATAGCCATCTCTCCAGCCCACCTCTCTTATTTTAAATGAGAATTAAGGATAATGTGACAATAAGAGAGCAGAAAAAAGCAGAAAAGTGGAGTTTCTGAAAAAGAAGAGGAAAAGACCAGGGAAAAACATCCCTCACATGGGAGCAGTAGTCTCAGAAGCATCAGAGAGGAAAAGGGATGGAAAGGTGCTTACACATGTGTTTCAGGTCCATTTATAAAAGTCAGAAATTAATTAGAATGAGCTTTATCACCAGGTGTGTAGGGAACCGGATTGGCTGGTGGGCCCAGGAGGAACACTGGTTTAGGAAGGTCCCACCACAGAGACTAAGTCCACAAAACTGGGGAGGAGCTAGGAGGCTGTTGTTATTGCTATTGCTGAGGAAGAATTAGGAGTTTGCTGCCTACAGCCATCTTGGATAAGACTGGATAGGAAAGCACCACATCACTGGGACAACATGCTCAACCAGAAGCAGATGAGGAGAGGAAAGGATTTAAGTCGGCTAATTGTCTCCAGGGGAAACTTGATGCTGGCAGGGAAAGCACGGCACGAACAGAAGCTGGACATCACCTCTGCCACAGCAGGTGGAAAATAGCAGAAAGGGAGTGAGCTGAGCTCTGGCAAGAAGGAGCTGGCTGTACCACACATCAGCCTGCCCCCAACAGCACACCTCCTCGGGTAAGGCTCTACTTCCCAAATTGCTACCAGTTGGGACCCAAGCATTCAGAACATGAGCTTTTGGGGGACATCTGATTCAAACCACCACATCTAAACTTCTGTCTTGTCTTTCGTGGCCTTTGGGAAAAGACAAGAATTGTCTTCAAGCTGAGCCAAACAGTATGGCAGTGAAGCCTGAGTTCTGTCCCCTTTGTTGGGTGATGTCTACTGGTTTTCTGGACTCTTCTTCCTTTCCCTGCTCTTGACAGAGTCCCACATTTCCCGGCCTTGTAGGATGGACACTCTTCCCCTGGATCTAAGCATAGGGGTTGAACAAGCTTAAGCCCACTGGTACATCATCCTACCTTTCAGAGCACTCGACGGGAGCCAAGGTTTTCTCTTCAGTGCTGGAGGAGTAGACACCATTACTCTTGTTACTCCACTGCCGCTGCGATTCTTAGCACTACAAACCATCGCCCCTCTAGCGCTCTGGCCTTATGACAGACACAGTGCTAAGCGCTTTGTACGTATTTTCTCAGTTAATGCAATGACCCTCTGGGATCCATCAAACTATTGTCCCCACTTTGCATAAGAAGAAATTAAAGCCAGAGCAGTCGAATACTTGTGCAAATAAGTGCTAAACTCATGGGGGGGGGGTTGGAAGCTGCAGGAGAACTACTGTAAGGATCCAAGGCAGAAATGGGTCTAGGGGAAACTGAGGCTAGGTTGTGAGTCTGAAATCAAGTTCTCCATGGAGTCTATCTGCTGCTTTAAGTTATTTGAACCAATCAATTTCTTTGGCTGTTAAGCTATTTTGACATGGACTTTTTTCTCCTTTCCAGTGGAAAGAAATGTTGAGTTTGTAGCAGGAAATAGGAGCAGTTCAGGCACTGGTGTGAGTTGCCTGAACTGGTGTATGGAGAGGCGCAAGGAGAAGAAGCACCTTCTTTCTGGCGGAGGGCTCACATGATTGCTTATGGTGTAACTCATCTCCTGTCTCACATTGGTTTTTGAGCTTCAGCCCACTCAGCTTTCCAGGCTGTAGCTTTAGAAATCTTGGAAAATGTTAGGATGTTGCACTGGGCTCCTTCTTGCAGCCTTCAATAAGGCCAGCTCCAACTGTTTAATGACATGGAACAAAGCACTCTAAAAACCCAGTGGCTTAAAACACATATTTATGCTGACCTTTCATGGTTCTGTGAGTTGTTTTCTGGGAGCTCTGTGGAGGCTGTCCACATGATTGCCTTCTTGTGGGATTTCCAAGTCACAAAGGCTGGGTTGGGAGACGCTTGATCTCAGGCATCCCAGACGCTCAGGTACAAGCTGAAAGACTTCTTACAACTCAGCTGCAGAAATCACAGAGTGTCTTTTCACAGTGTCCTCTGGGTTAAGAGAGAGCCAAATGTATGATTTGTATTCTCGAGCAGAAAGGACTGTACAGAAGCAAGACTATGCAAGGTCTGACTGGTTTGTTGGGAGAAAAATTAGGAGTCTGGGCTCCGTAAGGCTCTAAAAGAAAACAATGTGTTTCCTTTGGATCTTGTCACAGGAGCAGTACAGGCCGCAGGCAGGGAGAACTAAGAGATGTTCTCCCAGCAGGAAGTCTTGAGACCAGTCATCTGGTTTTTAAAAAGCTGGCAGCCTTGCAAAGCTAGAAAAGCTGATCTCTGAGTTATAGGCAAGGCCAGAGTGTGGGTACATGATCCCAACTGTCTCATCTTATCCCAGCCTGGTCTCTTCCAGCCTGTTCTGGTTCTGCATTCTCTGGCACAGCCAGGATGCTCCGCAGCCCTTCTTTGAGGCAACAGGGGGCTCTGTGCAGCAGCCTCTCCTTCTAAGGCTTTGTGCTTCAAGTATTGCTGAGATGGAGTGTGGTGTATAACTTGAGAGCTCTGGTGGAGAGGGCAAGGCCAAGCACCAGCTCTAATATTTCTACAGAAAGACAGCACTTGTAAGACTCTGTCGGAGGCTGGTACCTCATGGATTGGCTGAGAGCAAACAGACCAGAATCCCACAGAGGCTATAAAATATGCTACTAAGGACTGAGAGAATGGAGCTCACTAGGTGGAATGCTTGCCTCGCATGCATGAAGCATTCGATCTGCTCCTTGACACTGCATAGAGTGGTGGAACATGCCTACAGTCTCAGTACATTTGATCTGCTCCTTGACACTGCATAGAGTGGTGGAACATGCCTACAATCTCAGTACTTTGGAGTTGGAGGCACGTAGGAGGATTAGAAGTTCAAGGTCATCCTTGGTTCCGTATCAGGAGTTTGAGACCAACCTGGACAAAAGACCTTATCTCAAAGAAGAACTAACTACCAAAACACTCTGCAAACACAGACGCTCAAGCCCAGGTAAGTGTGGTCTGTGATCGCTCAATTCCAGATGAGCAGGGAGGTGCTGCTACTGCAATTTGCATTTTCTTTAATCCCAGTGAGGTCAAGTATCATAACATGTTGACTGATTATTTTGATTTTGCCATCAATGAATTTTGTTATCTTTTGTTTTTCTATTAGGTAACTGTTTTTCTCTTATAAAGTTATAGAAACTTTTGATATATTATAGACATCACTCCTTTATCATGTATCTACATTGTAATGCTCTTCCCAAAGTCTACTTATTAATTAATTTAATAATTAATTTATTAATATGGAATTCTCTATTGAACTATTTAGCAATTACCTGTACCTATCTTGTGCACGTGTGTGCACATGTATATGCATGTTTGCATGTGTGGGTGCAAGTGCACATGATGCTCAAATGCAGCCAGAGATCGAGATGAGTGTCTTCCTTGGTCATTCTCTCTCTTTTTTTTCTGTTTTGGTTTTTCGAGGTAGGGTCTTACTCTAGCTGAGGCTGACCTGAAATTCACTATGTAGTCTCAGGGTGTCCTTGAACTCATGGTGATCCTGATACTTCCACCTCCAGAGTTCTGGGATTAAAACGGTGCGCCACCACGCCCGGCTCTGGTCATTCTCCATTTTAATTTTCAGACATAGCATCTGCTATTCTGCTAGTCTAGCCTGCCAGCTGGCACCCCCCGCTCCCCCTCCCCGTTTCTTTCTCTTGAATGCTGGGATTACATGCAGGACACGACCCCTACTGGGCATTTACATAGCTGCTAGGGATCTGAACTCTGGTCCTCATGATTATGTGGCAAGAGCTTTATCCACTGAGCCATATCTCCAGCTATTTTTTGAATCTAACCTAAAATTTTTCAGCTCTTATCTTTTTTTTAAAAGCAATCCCTAATTTTTCCTGGCTACTTTGCCATGGACCAGTCTAGAAGCCCTGAAGGGTATTTTTGTTTAAATTTATTTTTATTAGTTATGGACATGCTTAGTATGTAAACAGCACATGTTGGCACCCTCCTTTCCCTCCTCCCTGCCCCCTTTCTGAAGGTGTTCTCCTCCTTCCCAAGGGCGTTTTTTGTTGTTGTTGTTTTGTTTCCTACCAACTCAAATCAGTTTCACCTCAGGTCTAAGGAACTCCACAGAAAATATTAGTGGAAATGAAGACAGGAAAAGATGAGAAAACATTTGGTGTGACTCAAGGCTCATCAAATAGTACCCGGAAGCAACTGTTCGTTGCTAGGTCTCCTGGCTATGGTGGCAGCTGGAGTCAAAGGAAGCGTGGACATAGCTTCAGAAGGTGGCAGGCATCCCTTGGCCCTGAGCCTACTTTGGCAAAGAGTGGTTGAGTGTTTTGAGCTAAACAGAAAGCCCTAGGCTAAGAGGACCCCAGTGAATGACTCCCCATCTTTTCATCTCATTTCATTTCACTCTTCCTCTTTATCTCAATTCTTATTCGTATTTCTTCTTTTTTTCCCCATGAGCCTTGCCCTGGTAAACACTGGGTTCAAGAGCCATCTTGGTACCTTTGCCACAATTGAGCTCAAGTCTCGATTTGTTTTACAAAATCCCTGGCTCCTTCTACAAATGGGTTTGGCAAGAATGAGCTTGTGGTTAAACAGCACTCACAGGCACCTCCTCTGAGGTCCACACTCCTCCTGGGAAGAGTCAGAGCTTCCCCGTCCCCACCCCAGAGAACATGATCTCTCTAGCACCACCTCTCCTCACTCTCAAACATGCAACACAACAGACACAGCTCTCACCTCAAAGGGAATAAGAGAGAGTTTATTCTGGAACCTGTGTGACCATGGCCCAGGAACACAGATTTAGCTTACCTCAATACCATGTTCAAATGTGTTAACAATTTCATGAAGGTTTTTTTTTTTTTTTTTTTTTTTTTCAGTTACAGAACAAAAGAAAGTCATAAGTCAAGGCACTTTTCGAATACATTGGCTGACCATCAGTTAGGTGGGCTACAGCAAAGTGGAGAAATCTCCACAATAGGCCTCAGATGCTATTTGAAGACATTCTTAGCCCTTGAATTGGTAGAAGTTGGTCTGTTTTAGTACATTCCACAAAGGTTATACCTGATAGTCACCAGGATGTTAGGTCAGACACAGAGGTGGGCAAGAAATGGCCATTCAGGGCGAGAGGTAGCCCAAGGTGATTTGGCTCTGACCTTGCCATCTCTTCCATCTCTTTCTCTGATCAGAGGAGTTTTTTCAGTCCATTCAGCCTTGCTTGAAGAAGGTGCAGCAGACACACAGATAACACATGCAATTTGAACATGACCTTGGTCTCAGGTACCTAGAAGACATAGTTGTATTTAGGGCAATGATCTGGAGGTGAAATGAGCTTAACTATTATAATCATCAAATAGATTTCCCCAAGGTACATAAAATTAACCATTACCTGGTGTGAAATAATTAAGAAATATACGCATTGGTCTCTGTCCTCCCATTTCTAACATAGAGCTCCTAAAATCTTATAGATAAGGGGCTTTAGGAAAATCTTTTGTTTTAATATTTGGTTTTTGATCCCAATTCCTTATGTGGAGCTTTTAAGAACTTTGCGATTTCCCAAATAATGGGATCATGTGATGCTGAGCTCTTCTATCCCCTGGGGTTTCCTGCATGATAGAAGCCTCTTATTCTAATCATAGCACTCTCCCTGGGCTCCTAGAACACCTCAGGGGAGGGTGTAGTTGCCAGGGGAACCAACAAGATGATTAAGGGATAGGAACTTTTTTAACTTAAGAAATTCTGGTGCGTGTTTGTTTGTGTGTGTGTCTGTGAGAGAGACAGAGAGAGAGAGAGAATATGTGTAAAAACACAAGCACACACATGCCACGACACACGCGTGGAGGTCAGAGAACAACCTTGTGGATTTGTTCTTTCTTTCTCCTTGTTTGAGGCAGGAGCTCTCCATTTTCACCGCTGTAATGCATCAGGCTAACCTCGTACTTCTAGGGGTTTTCCTGTCTCTGCCACGTAGGAGTGGTGGGATTACAGACACATTCTTCTGCATTCAGCTTTTACATGGATTCTGGGATCAGAACTTGGGTCCTCATACTTGTGTGGCAAGCACTTGACCCACTGACCCATCTCTTTAGCCCAAGGAATTGTAATTTAAGCCCCATTCTCTGACTCAGGAAAAGAGAATGGAGGTTGAGTTGCTGGCCAGTGGCTAGTGATCCAATCAATCATACCAATGCAATGAAGACTCCACGAAACTGAAAGAAGAGGGCTTGGAGAGCTTCCAGATCGCTGAACACATGGAGGTGCTCAGGAAAGGTGTACCTCTTCCCACACACCTTGGCGTATTGACTCCCAGTCTGGCTGCCCATCTGTACCCCTGCAGTAACTTTTAGCATAAATGGATGTATTAAAGCATATGTTCTATGAGCTGCTCTAGCAAATTACTCAAACCTGAGGAATGAGACATGGACAGCTCCAATTTGTAGCAAGGGGGTTAAAACTTCTGGAGGCCTAAGTGTGTGATTGGCATCTGAAGTGGAGCAGTCTTGTGGGATTTAGCCTCCCTACAATATGGGAACTGATTCTACGTTGACCTCCAGGTAGATAGTGTTAAAACTGAATTGAATTATGGAACACTCACCTGGTTTCCAAGTGGAGTGTTGCTTGGTATGGGGGACAATCCCACACACCTTCTGGTGACCAGAGATAAAGTGTTCTGAGTTTAGTATTGTATGTTGTATGAGAGATGGAAAACACTATATATTCTGTGGCTAATATGTTGACCATGTAAAGAAATAAATAATCACACTATTGATTTACTTTATCATTTATTGACCTATGCTGATTAAGACTGGTGTTGGTGTTGAAGACCAAAATATGTAATTAATATCTATCTATATATCTATATATGTTAAAGACAGGGCTTAAAATCTTGTATAAAAAGGTTATTTTTTAAAAAAATAATGACCTGAAGGCACAATATAATTGCACAAGTAGATGTATCTAGAGTTCATTTTCAATGGCAATAAGTCCTGGCACATCTATTCATATTCTCTTTCTCTCTCACACACACACAGACATTTTAAGAAAGAAGTATTAAGTACTATGAGGATAGAAGCAAAATGAGATTAATAATAAGGAAATATGGAAATACGGCTACAAATAATAACCGTAGTCATAGTGCCAGGAATCGTGTAGGCTTTTCATTGCTATGACAAAGATACCAACAGAAGACACCTTAAAGAGAAAAGATTTATTTTGATCCACAGTTTCAGTCCATGGTTTTGGATTCTGTTGCTTTTAGGCCTATGGCATGGTGGAGGAAGTCTGCTCACCTCATGATGACTAAGAAACAGAGAGGGAGGGACAGGATGAAGTCAAGATATAGTCACCAAGAGTGCAACTAAGAGATCTACTTCCTCAAGCTTGGCCCTACCTCCTAGTAGCCTATTCAGCTATGAACTCATCCACGGATTAACTTGTTGGTAAGAGAGACTGGTAATCTCATAATTCCATCACTTGCTGATAGCACCATGAGCTGAGGATCAAACCTTCAACTTGTGAACCAGTAGGAACGTTTTTTAAATATTTTTTATTATTTTATTTATTTTTGGAGAGAGACACAGAGACAGACAGACAGAGAAGGAGAGGGAGACAGACAGAGATGGGTGCGCCAGCAGTGTCTCAGCTGCTGTTAACGAAATCCAGATGTGTGTGCCCCCTTGTGGGCAAGTGCGGCATTGCGCCCTTGCGTCACTTTGCATCTGGCTAAACGTGGGACCTGGAGATTGGAACCGCTTGCTGGAGATTGGAACCAGCTTTCTTAGGCTTAGAAGGCAGGCGCCTTAACCACTAAGCCATCTCTCCAGCCCCAGAAGGAACATTTTATAATCAAGTCATAAGAGAACTCAGTCAGTTCGGAGTGCTTATCATGGTGTTAAGCACTTAAGTGTATTCTCTTGTTTAATTTTTATAACTACTGTGCATGATTTAAGTGTTTTTGCTTTCCATTTCATGAAGGTAACCAAAATCACGCAGCAAGAGGTAAAGTGATTTGCTCAATACAATAGGAAAGGAATGTCCAAGCAAGGGTCCCAATCTAAGTGTTACTGATACTAGCCTAGGATTCTGGGACAGCTTTCTCAACTAGGCAGTGTCTAAACTGCATGCTGAAGAATGGGGAGTGTGCAGAAATACAGGCTCAAACTCCTGCGAAAAGGCAAAGAAGAAACTCATGACTCAGTGCTGAGGAGTGTGGATCATGCTGTGCTGGTGTAGAAACTAAGAAATTCTAAGAGAGCTCAAAGCTGCTGGAAATGAATGGATGGTTGTTGGTCCTGGCCCAGAAACCGAAAGATAAATCAATGGAATGGAAAGGAGTCCTGAGACTCATAGATATATGAGATATTAGTTTGGAAAAGGCGAGCATTTAAAAATCACTGGATATATGATTGATTATTCTAAGATAACTGACTTCAGACAACTTTGGAAAGCCAAAATAAAGTTATGTCTCCACTTCACAGGTTATTTAATTATATGTAATGAAAAAAGGCTGAAAGAAAAATCTATAAGGCATAGTAAGAAACGATGGAGGTGCTTTAACAGTTTGGTGGTTAGCAAGGTCTTTCTATTCCAAGCACAAAACTCAAAAGTTAGCTATGAAGGAAGAAAAAAAAAACAAAAACAAAAACTGCTGACTTGGCAATATAGAATTTGAACCATCTGAGCAGCAAAAGTGTTAGAAATATAGTTTTTTTTTTTTTTTTTTTTTTTTTTTGTTTTTTTGAGTTAAGGTTTCACTCTAGTCCAGGCTGACCTGGAATTCACTATGTAGTCTCAGGCTGGCCTCGAACTCACAGTGATCCTTGTACCTCTGCCTCCTGAGTGCTGGGATTAAAGATGTGCACCACCCCGCCTGGCTAGTTAAGTATTTTTTTTTTTAAATCATAAGTATACAAGTATTTTCCACCCAAATACTAAGTGTAGAATTAATATCCCGAATGTGCAATGTGTTCCTATAATCAGTCCAAAGTGAACACAGATAGGATAAAAGGGAAAACGTGATGAGATATTCAAGTGAAATAAATGCAATTGATGCTGGCAGAAATATGTTAGTTTCAGCAATGATAGGGAAAATTCAGGTGCAAACAAAAACACGGTCCATAGATTCCCTATCACATGCCTAATGTCACAAACAAAACCAAAGTGGTTTGCCCTGTGTGAATGATGGAGGGAGTGTGACAAAAAGGGCACCGTTTTAGCACACACGTGGACTGGAACACTGTTCGTTCTGTTGTCACGTTGTCACGGAGCCTTGCTCGCCACAGACAGCAGTGCTTTCAAAGGAGGACTTGTTTCTTCTGTTGTTGTTGTTTGTTTGTTTGTTTGTATATTAAAAGCTTTATTCTGAGGTAATACTGCAGACAGTCCCTGTGCCTTTTACTGAGTTTCCTACAATGATAACATCTTGAAGCATCATAATATAGCGTCACAGCCAGGGAAATGGACGTCACTACAGTCCACATCCAAAATGCTTCCTTTGCCTTAAGGATCTCTCTTCTCTTCTCTTCTCTTCTCTTCTCTTCCCTTCCCTTCCCTTCCCTTCCCTTCCCTTCCCTTCCCTTCCCTTCCCTTCCCTTCTCTTCTCTTCTCTTCTCTTCTCTTTTCTTCTTTTCTTTTCTTTTTTCCTTTTCATTATTTTCTTCTTTTCTTTTCTTTTCTTTTCTCTTTCTCTTTCTTTCTTTAATTTACTTATTTATTTATTTTTTGGTTTTTTCAAGGTAGGGCCTTACTATAGCCCAGGCTGACCTGGAATTCACCTTGTAGTCCCAGGCTGGCCTTGAACTCATGATGATTCTCCTACATCTGCCTCCAGTGTGCCAGGATTAAAGTCATGTGCCACCACACCTGGCCTTTTCTCATGTCCTCTTATATCCACATACAAGTTCGTCCTACTCCCACTTTCTCTGCCACTTGCAATGTGCTCGCCATTACTCTTACTGTGTTGTTTGAGGAATGCTGTACGGGATTGATTTTCATCACTCAGTAATTCTTAGAGTCAGTAAGCTGTCTGTGCATCAACAGTCCACTTTGTTTTTGTCAGGATAGCCCTCCATGGTTTGTATGTACCACACTAAACAAGCCACCTTTTGAAGAAATGAATTATTAAATCTGCTTTCATGTACATGTTTTGTATGAACATAAATTTCTACTTCACTGGGACAGATGCCAAGGAGTGTAACTGATGAGTTAAGCAGTTTAGGTTCTGTTTTTATTTATTTATTTATTTATTTATTTATTTATTTATTTATTTATTTACTTTAAACCTGAGGGGTGATAGTTCAGTGGTTAAAGGCACTTGCTTGTAAAGTCAACCAGCCTGGGTTCAATTCCCCATGTAAATCCAGACACAAAAGTTGTTCATGCATCAAGCGTTTGCTTGCAATTGTGAGAGACTGTGGCATGTCCCTCTCCATCCAGACACACACGTGCAAATAAATAAATATTTTTAACCTGACAAACTGCATTCCAGAGTGGGTGTACTATTCTATATTCCCACTACAGTTTCTCCACATGCTTGTAAGAAGTTGTAATCTCCAGTGTTCTTTATTTTAACATTATGATATTGTGCAATTTTAATTTCTATTTGAATTTTCATGATAAGTAATGATTTGGGTAATCTTTAATGTACAATTTGTAGATCTTTGGGATTGCATTAGTGACTTTTAACATTCTCTTTTCTTTATACTACTTTGAGCTCACATTGTTATACTGTAGCCTTTTGTAGGTTATTCGAGGCATTCATCACCCTTCATGAATTACACCTTTGTCTACTTAAGTCATTCTTTTGCCAGCTTGAATGAAGTCTCAAAACTTCACCTGCCTTTATATCTTTTCCTTTCCCCTATATTTTATATAAGTATTTCATCTCCGTTTAGAATCATGTCATAAAGTATCATAATCTTTGCTTTATCTATGTTGTAGTTACCCCATGTTGCTGGGAAAAAGCACCCAACCAAAAGCAGGTGCTGGGAGGAAAGTTTGTTTATTTTGGCTTACAGTCTTGTGGGGAAACTCCATGATGGCAGGGGAAAGGATGTCTTGAGCAGAGAGTGGACGTCACCTCCTGGCCAACATAAGGTAGACAACAGCAGCAGGAGAGAAAAATGAACTCTGGCAAGGTGAAGCTGGCTGTAATGTACATAAGCCCACCGCCCTCAACAATACACATCCTCCAGACAAGGCTTCACCTCTCAAATTTCCCTCTGCTGGGGATCACTCATTCAAAATATGTGAGTTTATGGGGGACATATAATTCAAACCACCACTACCTATCAATCATAAAAGGAAAGATTATTATTATACACATACTATCTTTAAAGCTTACTATATAACATTTTTGTATGGGAGTGTGTGTGGCCATCTGTGTATTTTCCTGGGATGGTTTATCTATCTGAACGCAAAGGTATGGTTTTCAGAACTCCAGCAATTCTCTGGTCTCTGCTCACCACAGGACTGGAGTTATGTATGTGTGTCCACACCCACCTTACCCACTTACATGGGTCCTGGGAAATCAATCTCAGGTGGCCTCAGGTGACCTCAGCCTCCATACCTGCAGCCAGCACTCTTACCCACTGAACAGAACCATCTCTCTGGCCCATTATATACATATTTTTAAAACATTTTCTGTCTTCTTTACTGATCTTATAACATTCTTTCTTTTATCAGCTCATTTCTGATTAAGCAACTTCCTTGAGGCCCCCCACCTTTTTGCATAAGTCTGCTAATTAAAAATACCTTAGTTTTCCTCCATCTGAAGATTCTTATTTTCCAGGTGAATATTTTCATGGGTATGAGATTCTAGGTTGAATGTTCTTTTATTTATTTATTTAATTGTTTAAAGATTTTATTTATTTATTTATTTATTTATTTATTAGAGATGGGGAGAAGGAGAGAGAAAGGGATATAGAGAGAATGAGAATGAGAATGAGTGTGTCAGGGCCTCTAGCCACTGCAAATGAACTCCAGGTGCATGCGCCACCATGTGCATCTGGCTTACGTGGGACCTGGAGAATTGAACCTGGGTCCTTGGGTTTTGCAGGCATGTGCGTTAACCGTTAAGCCATCTCTCCAGCTCTGTTGTTTTATTTCTGCACTTGACAAAGTGGTATTCCACTTCCTGGAATCGTGGGTGATTTTGATGATTTAATTAATTGTATTCAAATTCTTTCCGCTGTACGTGAGGTGTCATGTCTCTTGTTGATTTTAGGATTTTTCTTTGCCTGTCTCACTAGGACGTTAGACTATGTATGATTTATCTTCATGTGGACGTTTTGATTTCATTCCATTTGGGGTTTGTTAAGCTTTTGATTATGCAAGTTTATGTATTATGAAATTTTGAAAATTTTTGTTTTAGTTTTTTAAAGTTCCCTTTTAGTGCTTTGTCTCTTTCTCTTTTGAAGGTACAACATGTAGGGCTGTTTTGTTTGTTTCTAGAACTAGGGATTGAACCCAGGGCCATGTGGCAGCTCAGCACTCTACTACTGAGCCGTTGCCTCAGCCCCACGTCGGGTGATTTCTACTACTCTATCCAGCTCGTCTATACTCCCGCTGCTCCCTTAATCGGTCCAAAGTCCGTGCATACAGGTTTTCAAATTTTCAGTTCTAAGCTGTGTTTTCCATTCTACAATCTCTACTTGGTGATCCTTTATATCTTCTCTTTCTTTGCTGAGACTTCTTTCTCTCTTTTCACAAACTTGTTAATAATCTCTCCCTGAAGCATTTTTGTAGTGTCTCCCTCAGTCTGTGTCAGATAACACTAATGTCTCTGCCATCCTTCATGTTACACCTACAGATGGCCTATTTGTATACAAGTTGGTATTGACTTTGCCCTTGACATAACAACTTTTTAAAATTAAAACTGGATATCTGAATTCCAGATCTTGCTTAAACTTTCTGTTTTTTTAAATGCCATTAGCTCACACTTCTCTGAAGGGTTAGAGAGTCTATGGTGTCATTGCTGCCAAGCTGGGGTACAAGTGCACTCCTGTGGATTCCAGGGTGCTCTGTGATACTGAGGGAGCACACTGGGTCATACCACCTTGACTGCAGAAGACAGGAATGCTTCCTCCATAAGGCTTTCTGCATGGTCCTCCAGACACCACAGACCACATAGGATGTATTCACTACCACCTAGGAGGGTCAAGGGCTTCCAGCGAGAAGTGGGAGAGATGCCAGTTCTGAATCACATGGGAATGGAAGCCCAGGAGTCTCACAAGGACGCCACAGTGTGCTGGAGGAGGATCATGACTATTTGGCAAGAATGAATGTCTGGCTGTCTGTTTAGTCCCTTCTGATAACCATGGGATGGGGAAGGCACCTGCACTCAGCTTGTCAGTACGGACGTTTGGACTTTCAGCCTTCTGTGCAGGCCACTGGAGGTTCGTGTGTTGGTGAGAGGAGGGCAGTTGCCGTCTGATACAATTCTGTCTCACTATTTGATAAGCTTCCCTTTCCTCATCCTTTGAATGCAGAGAAAACCTTTGCCGATATATATACATATTGGTCTCTGTTCAGTGGTATTCTCGGGTTGCTGTCATAGTTAGCTCCAAGTCTAGAAACAAGTAAACAACAACAAAGACTACAGAACTCTTCACTGTGCCATTTATCCAGTCTGGAGATCACTAAACCTTTTGCCTTCCGTTTTCCAACTTTCAGACTTCTCCTGTTTGTTTTGTATGTAATGTCCAGGGCTTTGAGTTGTACTTAAAAGAGGGATTATGGAAAAGTATGACAATGTCACTCTGATTTCTGCATAGTGACATTATAATGAGTTTTAACATCTGTTCAGCAGGGTCCCTCTCATTAGTCTTTATCTCTTTCTGGAATGCAATCAGAATGTTTTGTATGTTCTGAAGGATCACTTTATCTTATTTGGAAATAAAAGCCACACAATTAGAACTTTAATTATAATTAAGTTAAATATGCATTCTAAATTGATGGAAGAATTCATGCTAAGTCACATCCCAAAATAAACAACATTGTAGTTATTTCTATTTTATGTTCATTAAGATCTAATAGCTTTCTTATGTTAGGTTGAATACCTTTCATTGTTAAATTTACTCCCAAGTCATCTCTTTCACTTAGCATTTCCCATGTATCAATTATAGTCATGCACCAGTTCATCATGGTGATGCGTTCTGAGAACTATGTCATTTGGTGACATCATTGTGCAAATATCAGATCATACTTAGACAAATATGAATTGTGTGAGACTGCTGGTATGACTCAGCATACTCTTTTACTCTAAACATTTAATATAAGTAGAAGAAACATTATGTAAAATAATAATAGGTATAGTACAGTGATTAGATAAGCCATAATAAGGTTGTGCATTATTTTTGTCAAGTATTGTGTACGTTGCATAGCTACATTGATGAACGTTTATAAAGATAAAACTACTGATATTGTAGCTTTCTTTTTAGTAGCCTTAGCATAAACACATGATAGTGTTGTGACAGTCATAATCCTACTGGGTGATAAAAGTTTTCTTCATTATAATTTTACGGGGCCATTGTCACATATGGAGTAGTAGCCAAAACATTGCTACACAACACAACAACACATGGCTGTTTTTTTGCTATTAATGTCTAGCGTTGATACTCTCAATTTTGTATACCTACTTTCTATATATCTATTTTATAAGATAAAAGTCACCTTATCAAATATATTTACTTGTTTTGTTAGTTTAGGCCCAGATCCTCATAGGCATGCAATCATATGAATGGTAAAAATCATATTGAATTATTTTTCCTAACACTCATAGCAATGCTTATTGCATCACTAGTTTCATAGCTAACTAACAATAATTGAAAAAAATGCCTATTATTGTAGAAATGGTTGGTAAATATCAACTTGTCTAAAGAATAGAATGTTAACTATCTGTGGATATAAATTAACTTGGATAGGTTACAACTATGAAGAGGGAAGTGAGAAAGATAAAATGCAATTATATGGACTCATGGTTCTGAAACTACAGAAAAAATCTGTGTACACTTGTGTGTTTTTATAATTATAATTACAAAATGAAAACTATTAAAATAGATCAGCTGGGTTATATCACCAGTAGTAGATGAAAAGAAAAGGCGAAAAAGTAAAAAGAAACAAGAAGAAACCACATTACAGTAGACGTCACTCACTATTGAAACAGCACATGTGATGGAGTCTCATTCACATGAAATTACCCAGAGTCATGTAAAGAAACAGAGGAAGCAATGGCCAAAGCAATAGTGCAGTGGTCATGATTTCAGGACATTTCATTGTTACTTTTTATGAATTAGTCAAAATGTTTACCATAAAAACATATCAAAGGATCAAATAACATAGGATAAAACTTTTTACAGTAGAAATTAAAGACAAATAAAGACAAAATGTCACAATTCCAGCTTAGCACCAACACAGCCTTTTACAAAATTATTCTGTATTGAATTTTCTTGGGTAAAACACCAGAAATTAGAAGATTAAATTCCAGAGGATTAATTGAAGTATCACGAATTAAAGAAGAATTATAGCTGTCATCTTTTGGAAGAATAATAGCCTAAGAGGCCCCAAAGGTTTAGAAAACGCAGATTATGGAGTTAGATGAATCTGCACTGAGTATTCTTCTCCTGGGGAACCACTGGGGGCAAGATTCTTTTTAAGTGACAGAGTCCACCTGGCCATGTTTGGGTCAAATGTTCACCACTTGTCTGGAGGTAGCTACAGTTGTTGGTTTAGTCCTGTTTCAATTATATGCAGTGGGGAAGTAGGATGCATCCCTCAAATGGAACCAAAGTACACTAACCAAAGGCAGGTGTAACTAGTCTGTAACCATTGAAGGTGTCCATGCAGGGGCTCAAGAAAGCATCTGATGTGAAATTGTGATGGCCAATTGTCATTGTCCACTTAACTGGATTTAAAAACACTAGGGGATGGTAAGGCACAGCTCTCTCTCTCTCTCTCTCTCTCTCTTTCTTTCTCGTGTGTGTGTGTGTGTGTGTGTGTGTGTGTGTGTGTGTGTGTGCATGAATACATGAGCACTTCCCAAGAGGATTAATTGCTGGGGCCATGCATTTACACTATCACATTCACAGTACCACATCATTTCTCTGCTTTCCTGGCCCACCATGATATAAACTAGTGTGTGCCACCATGCACTCCCCACCACGAAGGCTCAAACCTTCTGAGACCATAGACCCAAATTAATATTTCCTCCCTTAAGTTGGTTATGTCAGGCATTTGGGTCACGGGACCAAATAGCTAGGTAATACACATGCCGAGCTCTTAGTCTGTAATCTGAGTTTCTCCCCCTTCTGATGGTACCAGACTTGCTTTCTAATCCTCTGTATACATCCTAAGTCTCTATGCTCATTCTCTTTTCTTGCAAACTCAGACTGTGCCATTGAGGTACTTTTCTATCATATGTATGTATCTGCAAATAGGATGTTGCTATGTTGCCTGGGCTAGTCTTGAGCTCTCTGGTCTTTATACCACATTGTCCCAAATATTGTTCTCACAGGCATATACCACTATGCCTGGTTAGAATTAAATTGTTATTGGAACATCAAAGTATCCTGGAGAAAATAGAGGAATATGATTGGTGGATTGTTGCTCCTTAAGTGGCTCATTCTGGTCATAGGCACATAAATATCTATTGAGATAAGAACCACTTATTCAAAAAGAAAAAAAAAAAAGCCAAAGGCCTTTGAGAAGAAGATTCCCTCCTTAACATGGAGACACCCACCATTAGGGGCATTGCTCACCATCCATGTTTTTTTTTTTTTTTTTTTTTTGGTTTTGTGAGGTAGGGTCTCACTCTGGTCCAGGCTGACCTGGAATTAACTATGTAGTCTCAGGGTGGCCTCGAACTCTTGGCAATCCTCCTACCTCTGCCTCCTGAGTGCTGGGATTAAAGGCGTGCGCCACCACGCCCGGCTTACCATCCATGTTCTTGAGTCCAGGGACTTTCCCACAAGTGGTTCCTGTTTCCAGTGCGCAGTGGTTTTAGTGCAACAATGATTCACTGTTTTTCTCAGGGTCTACTGCAGTTGGATCCCCTTCCTGTCTCAGGTGTGTAGGCTCCTGTGCTGCATTCAGAGCCAGACAGGACAGGCAGCAGATGCTAAATGAAACCTCTTCACATGAATATAATGCAGGCCAAAGAATTATCCTGACAGTGCCTCTTCAGCTGTGATCTGCATCACCATTGATTGAGGAAAGCATGGGCTGAGCCTGACATAGGCTGCACTTCCTACTGCCCCATGGAGGTTGTGGCTGGGCTTAGGTAGTGATCCCTCCTGAACAATAGTCAAACCATCTCTGTCCCCACAATATTTTGCCTGCACGTTTGGTAGAGTCATCAGAGGTGTCAAAGATGGGTGGTTGTGCTCGATAGTAGCTTCCTTTTCATCATACTATCAAAAATGAATCACAGAAAGTGTTGAAAGACAGGATAAAATAACAGAGACTTGGGAGGAGTATGGGGCTGTCTGTCACATGTTAACTGTCATTTTCTTGGAGTGACATTATTAAAATATGGTCAGGATTTCTCCTGTCATTTTCAGCAATCCCCATATTTTCTACAATTGTATCTAATGTTTTGGTAATCAGAAATAATGCATGCAAGAACAAATAAATGAATCACAGAAAGCGAAAGAGGGAGGAGAGGAGGGGAAGGAAGGAGGGAAGGCAGGCAGGCAGAAAGAAGGAAGGAAGGAAGGAAAGGAAGGAAGGAAGGGTCAGGTCTTTTTCTTCTCAGGTGAAAGAAAGAGGAGCACATTGACGGAGAGGAGGTGAGAGTATTTTTTAATCTCTGTTGCTTATGAAAGGGAAATTTAATGCTTCAGAATGTTTTTTTTTTTCTAAGCTAGTTAAATTATGCACTCGGGGAAGAGGCTAAAGATCACATTTTTATAAGGTATTGATTTTTTTTGAAGGGCAAGAGATAGAAAACCTTTTAAGGAATTAATGTCCATTCTCAATTCTGTTAAGAGGGCAATGATTTATGGGCTCAGAAAGACTGACTGCCTTCCCCCTGCTCCTCTTCTCTGTTTTCTCATCTGCAGAATGAAGAGGCCGAGTGCGGTGGCCTCTAAGCTCTCTTAAAGCTCTGGCTTTTGAGAACTCCAGGACTCTCCGTGCAGCTCACTCATCTCCAGGTCCATTACTGGAGAGCTCATGCTCTAACGTAAGAGGTCAGATTGTTATCTTGCCCCATACCGAAGGTTTCTAGCACTCAGCACAGAAGAATATATTGGCAGCTCTTCTATTATTGTTTTACACTTTTACAAATATTAATGGGTATTGTTGAAATTTAAAAATCCAAATACAAGTCACCTACACTGTCTCCCATATTAACTGTTCAAGGTATTTTCCCAGTATATTTTCAGTATATTTATGTCCTAATGTATTTTGAAGAATTATTGATCTCACTTGTACTTTGTGATTTCTTTCATGCAAGTGAATTATATTTTTATTTGTTTTTATTTTTGTCACTATGTTCAGTGTATTGTGATCATATCACCCCCTCATTACCATTTCTTTCTATTTATTTATTTATTTATTTATTTATTTATTTATTTATTTGAAAGATAGAAAGAGGTAGAGAGAGGGACACAGAGAGAGAGAGGGTGGGCCAGGGCCTCATGCCACTGCAAATGAGCTCCAGATGCATGCACCCCCTTGTGCATCTGGCTTACGTGGGTCCTGGAGAATCAAACTGGGATCCTTTGGCTTTGCAGGCAAATGCCTTAACCACTAAGACATCCCTCCAGCCCCATTACCATTTCTTAATCCCTTCCTGCTTCTCTTGACCAAACTCTTCTTCTTCCTAATTAGTCCCCCTCCTACTTTCATGTCTTTTTTTTTCCTCCAAGGTAGGGTCTCATTCTAGCCCAGGCTGACATGGAATTCACTATGTAGTCTCAGAGTAGTCTAGAACTCATGGTGATCCTCCTGCCTCTGCCTCCCAAGTGCTGGGATTAAAGGAGTGTGCCCACTATGCCCAGCTCTTTTAATTTTTTGTGTAGATCTTGGGCAGGCAGCCATAGCTGCTATGTTTTCATTATTGCAATGTAGCACACAGCGTTTCATAAAACTCTTTTCCCTGTTCTTATAGTCTTTCCCCCTTGTCTTACACAATATTCCCTGGACCCTGGAAGGAGAACTACAGACATCCCATTTCAGGTTGTGCACTTAACAGTCACTTAATTCTCAGTTCTTTGATCAGTCATGAGTCTCTGCATTAACTGTTGTACACTGTAAAAAGAAACTTTTCTGACCAAGGCTGAGAGCAGTGCTATATGTATAAAACATGAATATTTAGAAGCAGTTTGATAAATGCTCATTTAGAAAGACACCATGAGTAAATTCCTCCCTAGGGTCTGTGACCTCCCTAGCAATAGACTTGAACCAGGTTTAAGGTTCAAGGTATATACTACCTCCCATGGAGGGGCCTTCAAAGCTAATCCAAAGGCAATTGGTTGCCCTCAAAACAATCATTCCACTATCGGACTAGTGGACATATCCTGTCTGGCAGGTGAGTATTATAACATTCAGTGTCCACAAAATTAGAAATGAAAAGGGAGAGATCACAACAGGCACCTGTGACACTGGGAGAGTCATTAGGACACATTTCCAAAACCTCTACTCCATAAAATTGGATGACTTGGAAGAAATTGGTGAGTCCACCTTCTACCTGGCAAAACTGAATCTAGAACTGATAAATCTCCTTAAAAGAACTATTCTATCCATTGAGAGACAGTGTGATGAACAACATCCCCAAAAGGAAGAGTCCAGGACCCGGTGGATTCTCAGCTGAATTCTACCAAACCTTCATCTAAGAATTGAAATGACCCTTTTCTTAAGCTTTTTCACAGAATTGAAAAGCAGGAGATGCTCCCCAACTCCTTCCACAAAACTAGCATTACCCTAATACCAAAGCCAGACAGAGCTCCAGTAAATTCTATTTTTAATTTAGTTTCTAAAGGAGCTGGTTTCTGTATGGCTTTTTCATAATCCTTAGTTTTGTTTGGCTGTCTTCCATCCCACCTTCCATCACCCTTCCTACCCTATACACATTTAAAGCTTTCCACCCCTAGTATCCCCCCCTCCACTTTTACATCAAATGTGTTGTACTGTTTCCCATTTACACCTCTCATGGCTTCCTTCTTGCTTTCTATCCTCTATACTCACTTCAAATTAAACACAGAAATTTAATAACTTGAAGTTGGGCTTTGCATATGAAAGAGAATATATTTGACTTCCTGGGCCTTGCTTTCTTCATTAAGTATAATATTTCCCAGTCCTGTCAGTTTTCCTGAAAATATCAGTTTCTTTTTTTTTTTCCTTATGGCTGAATACAATTCCTTTGTGACATGTGCTAGACTTTCATTTTCCATTTGTCAGTTTTTGAACATCTAACTGATTCTGTGCAGGTATTTCTGTTGTAGGGTAGAGAGTCTTTTGGGAATATGCCCAGGGCTGGTATAGCTGGATGATATGGTATATATAGTCAGCTTTTTGAGTAAGCTCCACTGATTTCCATAGTGTGCCTGGATCCACATATACTCCCACCAGCAGTGAAGAAGAGTGTCTCTTTGCCCACATCCTTGCTAGCATTTGTTGTCATTTCTTTTCTAACTTTGATGAAATGGAATTTTAAATTTGTTTTGATTTGCATTTCCTTGATGTCTAAGAATGTAGAATACTTTATAAAAATGTTTATCAGTTATTTATATTTTGTTTCCTTTTAAACAATATTTTATTTTTATTTATTTATTTATTTGACAGAGAAAGATGGAGAAAGAGAGAGGGAGGGAGATGGAGAGAATGGGCATGCCAAGGCCTCTAGCCACTGCAAATGAACTCCAGATGTATTTGCCCCCTTGTGCATCTGGCTAAGGTGGGTCCTGGGGAATTGACACTGGATCCTTTGGCTTTTCTGGCAAACACCTTAACTGGCTAAGCCATCCCTCCAGCCCTATATTTTGTTTCTTTCGAGAACTCCCTGTTCATATCTAGAGCCCTTTTTGATTAGGTTGTTTGTTTTCTTGATGTTTAGTTTTGATTAGTTCTCTATATATTCCAGATATTAATCTTTTGTCTCATTTATAACTGAAAAGGTTTTTATCCCATTGCAGAGACTAGTTCTTCACTTGGTTGACACTTTTCTTTGCTGTTTAAAATCTTTTGCTGACCTTCATGAGATCCCATCTGTCAATTGTTGGCCTCATTTCCTAAGCAACTAGAGCTGTTTTTAGAAAGTCCTTACCTGAACCTATATCTTATATATTATATGCCCTATCTTTGCCTATGCATATGTCTTTTTTCAATTTATTTTATTTATTTGAGAGAGAGAGAGAAAGAGGCAGAGAGAGAGAGAGAGAGACAGAGACACAGAGAGAATGGGTGTGCTGGGGCCTTCAGCCACTGCAAATGAACTCCAGATGAATGTGTCACTTTGTGCATCTGGCTTATATGGGTACTGGGGAATCAAACCTGGGTTCTTTGGCTTTGCAGGCAAATGCCTCAACCACGAAACCACCTCTCCAGCCCATAATATGGTCCCTATCTTTTGCTCTAGTGCTTCAGAGTTTCAGGTCTATTTTGATGTCTTTGGTCTATTTGGAATTGATTTTTAGTCAAGGTAAGAGATAAGGATCTAGTTTCAGTCTTCATGTGTAGATTGCCAGTGTTCCTACCACCATTTGTTGGAAAGACTTTCCTTTGTCTGGTGTGTATTTTTGACATGTATGTAAGATGATATGTTGTTTGCGTGAGTGCTAAAGTGTGGATGTTAAGTATTCTCAAAAAAAAGCCCATATGTTTAGGCCTTTATTCTCAGCTCGACATCTTTGGCAGGTGGTGGTCTGTTTCAGGGATGGAACCTATGGAAGAAGGCATTTGGATGATAGGGAACATTCCCTTGATGAGGCTGGGTTCTGGAGGTAGAAGGCTTCCTCACAATACAGTTTCTTGTGCGGACTGAAGAAGTAGCACTTGCAGCATGATAGTACTTCAAGTCTTACACCAGAAACTTGCCTTCTAGTCTGCCTTCTGTCCTCATTGCAGTTCTTGTCTGTCTTCTACAGTGGCATCTCTGCCTTCTGTCCTCATTGCAGTTCTTGTCTGTCTTCTACAGTGGCATCTCTGCCTTCTGTCCTCATTGCAGTTCTTGTCTGTCTTCTACAGTGGCATCTCTGCCTTCTGTCCTCATTGCAGTTCTTGTCTGACAGTGGCATCTCTGCCTTCTGTCCTCATTGAAAGTGGCATCTCTTGCTCCTAAGTGATTGACACCTCACTCCTTAGGACCAGAAAACAAAGATTTCTTTTCAAATACTTGAAAACGAAAGTCTGTTTTCCTTGACAATTGTGTAAAACGTACATATGTGTGTGCGTGTATTAATTGCTCTATATGTATGTGAGATATATATATCTTGTAATTGCCTTTGTCTCTGAATTGAGGAAAAGATAACAGGAGCTAAAAAGAAAAAGGAAAACAGGGGTGCCAACTTTAGCTTTCATTTCATCTCTGGTACATATGTTCAGGGACAATGACCATAGCCCTCCGCATTTTTTTTTTTTTTTTTTTTTTTTTTTGAGAGAGAGAGCGAGAGCGCACCAGCAGCCTCTCAGCCACTGTTAACGAGCTCCAGATATGTGCGCCCCCTTGTGGGCAAGTGCAGCATTGCACTCTTGCATCACTGCATCTGGCTAAACGTGGGACCTGGAGAATCGAACAAGCGTTCTTAGCCTTGGCAGGAAGGCACCTTAACCGCTAAGCCATCTCTCCAACCTGCCCTCTGCATTTCTATACATCGAGGGTGAGCAGTAGATGAGGTGTAGTAGAGAATCCATCAGTCAACACACCATGTCTCACATGCTCAGCACCCAGCTTATCTATCCAGTAGGAACAACCTGTTGGGCAGTCAGGAAGACATGCGGCCCCTCTGGGTCAGTAGTAAACTAAGGAGTAGGCTTCCACATGTGAAGGAGACAACCCAGCAGGAGCTCTGTTCTCTAATAGGGTGGCCTCCAATCTGACTGCACATTACAAAGCGCCTACTACAGCGCCTCACAGTCTCGGGGTTCCTGTATCTGAGCTGTTTTCAGTAGTGCAAGTTTGCTTTTTTCTTGATAAACACCCAGATAGGTGCTTTTTACTCATTTAGTTGATGATTTCACTTTTATGTATTCATTAATTCTTTAAACTGACAAGTGAAAATTGCAGATATTTGAGGTTGCACAATAAAGTGCTTTGATGTGTGTATGCATTGTGGGGTGACTGAATTAAGTCAATGAATATATCTCTTACTTCCTGTGCCCTTTTGCTTTGATAGATCACTGAAAATCCAGTCCCTTAGCAGTTTTCAAGCCTCTTATTATTTCCATAAGACAATTTTAGAAGTGTAATTATCTTTTTCAGTATGACCATTTTTAATACTTTTAATAAATATGGACCATCTTGCTCTCAGAATGATATAATAAACTTGTACTTTAATGAGAGGGTCTGTTTCTCCCAATTTACTTAGTATAAAATATACAGCTAACTTCCAGTTTCATGATTCTGAAAGTAATATATACATGCTCATTGAAAAAGATACTCAGTTTTTAACAAAATAATACATATGTTTTTCTGGCAAAATTAACTCCATACCATTACTTTTAATGTAGACTAGTATTTCATGGTATGGCAATATTTATTTATCCAGTGTTTTATTAGTACGCATTTAGGCTGGCTATATAGTTTTGCTATATGATCAATTTTATAGGGACCTTTGAGGTGATATTTTTGCAAATTTGTTCAATTATGCCTTTTATATAAATATTAGCAGTGATGTTGAATTAAAGGAGGCATCTTTATATTCATCTGTTCAATTATTCATTACAAAGTCATTCCTTCAACAGGTGATGCCTCTGGCACTCATTGTCCATGGGCAGCTTTGGGCATGCTTTAGGACACTACTGTTGTTGATAACCTTTGCTAGTGTTAGAAATAAAAGTACAATCTTGCTGGGAGTGGTGGCGCACTCCTTTAATCCCAGCACTCGGGAGGCAGAGGTAGGAGGATCGCTGTTAGTTCAAGGCCACCCTGAGACTACATAGTTAATTATAGGTCAGCCTGGACCAGAGTGAGACCCTACATCGAAAAAACCAAACCAAACAAAACAAAAAAGTGCAATCTTTTTTCTAAATTATATTTCTAAGTTTATTAATGTTTGAAATTTTTATGTTCTTATGCCTTAATACATTTATCTTCTGGGAAGTCCCTATTTTCTTTCTTTCTATTTCAATGGTGTTGAGTTTTTTTTCCCTCTGTATACAATGTGAATATTACATTGGTAATGTTAATGATAAATGATATATGATTTATTTAATCTCATACATTTACATATTGTTTTTCATCAGGGAGACATTTTCACATGTTTTAAATATTTCCCTAGGTTTTAAAAATATATTACTTATCCTTATTTTTCATTCATTTTTATTTTTTGTTTTGTTATATTATGTTATAGGATCTTTCTCTGTAGCCCAGGCTGGCCTGGAACTTATGATAAGCATAGGTTGGCCTCTAACTCATGGTGATTCTTCTACTTCAGGCTTATGACTGCTGGCATAGTGGGATCATATAGTGTATTTATTTCTAATTTTTTGAAGAATATTTGATACTTATTTGTAATTTGGAAAAAAGCCATTCTAAGAAAATTTATAACTAAAAGCTATGCATTTAGTATAATAAAGATAATGTATATAAAATTAACAGAAAACATTGTCCAGTAGAAAACATTGTACTAATAGAATCTGTCTGTGGTAAAGCATGTTTGGCATTCATGAGACCCGAGGTCGTCTTCAGCCTCTCTCCCACTGATACTCCTGAAGGACTCTGAGTTGGCATGCTACAGATGAACTTGAAATCTATGTATACTACAGCACTATTCACAGTAGCCAACTTATGGAGTGTGTCCTATATATCTGTCAATAAATGAATGGACAATGAAAATGTAATATATATGTACAATAGAGTTTTACTCAGCCATGAAAAGAAAAATTTTTGTCATAATCAGGAAAACAGAAATCACCATATTAAGTGAAATATGCCAGACTTAGAAAAATGAATGTGTTTTCTCTTATTTGTGGAGCCAAATTTTATGTAGGCACATAAAATGATTATGTACATATAATCACACACACACACACACATATATATTATTCATATCATATGTCATCATATATATGACCTGTAAGCATAAATGAGACTGTCAGGGCAATGAAAGGGATTAATGGGAAGGGGGATAACAGGGATGAATAGGAGATTACACATGAGTAAAGTTCATGAAATACTTGTAGGAACATGTTAGTGTAATCCATCACTATGCATAATGAATATTGACAATAACATTATGATAAATAAAATTTTAAATTTGCCAAATGTTTTTATAGCATCTTTTCTGGTGTTCATGTATTTTTCATCTATAAAGAATCAAATAAATACATTTTAATAGAAAATTCTCTGCATTTCCAGAAAAAATTCTATGTGACTTCTTTGCCTTTTTTATAGCATGCTGTTATAAAAAATTCTTCCTTAAAATTTTTTTCTCAATGTTGCATCACTATTAGCATTCTCTTCCCCTCATTATGAGACATAGCTGAATGTATATAGTATATTAGAATTGATTTACATCACTTTTTAATTCTCTTCCCCATTCCTAAGGTATTATCATCCCACTTTAGAAAAAAAGGATTTAAAATATTTAAGTGTCCAAATCTCAAAATATTTCTCTTTGGTAGAGCAATAATTGAATATAGATCTATTTAACTTCTAAGCCTATAATTTTAATCATTTCATGTGTTCTTTATATTTAGTGGAGAAATTGGTCTTTAGAATATTGCTTAGTACCTTATTTGACAAATTTTATTATCAGTGTTATGCTAGTGTAGTAAAACAAATTGAAATGCCCACTATCTTTGCCAATGTTGTTAAATATTTTAAATAGCAGAATAGATTAAATTAAATTATTTCTCCATATCTGAGAATCAACTTATTTCATCATTACAAAATGTGATATTTTGTTTTCTTTTTCCTTGATCAGATGTGCTTGAATTTTACATGTTTTATTACTCTTTGAACAGAGAAAATAAAACAATCCACTTTCCATATCAATTATGTTTCTCTGAATTTTCTTTAGTTTGAGGATTTTTAGCTTCTTAGATCAAATTCCTCATTTTCTTCTGTAAGATGATGATAAAGCTGTAAACAAAGCTCATTATTTTTGGTCTACTTCCAATGCCCTGCTGCATCCAACCCAGTGTGTTAGTCAGCTATTCATTTCTACAATAACATACCTGGTGCACTCTGCCTATAAAGAAGACGGTGATTTGTCTCTCAGTCCTGGAAGTCCAAGTGTATTGTGTAGGCCCTGTGATGAAGGCTGCCCTTGGCCATGTTATTTCATGATAGGCAGAAATGAAGGGAACAACAAAAAAATTATAGCTTGAGCCAAGATGCATAACAAGTGGGAGTGGGGCTGGAGAGATGGCTTAGCAGTTAAGGCGCTTGCCTGCAAAGTCAAAGGACCCAGGTTCAATTCCCCAGGACCTATGTAAGCTAGATATGCAAGGTGGTGCATTGTATCTGGAGCTCATTTGCAGTGGCTGAAGGTCCTGGTGTTCTTAATCTCTCTCTTTCTCTCTCTCTCTGCCTCTTTCTCTCTCTCAAATAAATAAATTAAATTAAAAAAAAAAAGAAATGGGAGGGGTGAGGCTTGTTCCTTTATAACAACTTTCTCAGATTAAGGGCAACCACGGGGCCAATCAGAGCAGTCCCAGCCCCCAATGACCCAAGATCCTCCCACCAGGGTCCTCTTCTTAGAGGTTCCACCACCTCCACTAGGTCGGGTCTGGAGACCACATACTTAGCACATGAGCCATCTCTAACTATAACACCTACCTATGAAACAGGGATGAGTCCTCCACAGCCAATAGGACATAGAGAGAATGCTACCCAGCATACTCAAAGTTTACAAGAAATTTAGCAATAAAATGACTATACAACAATATAGAGATTTTGGGGTGATGTAAGAAGGCAACATGGTAAGTAACAAGGCGTTCTCTACCCTATCTCATCAAACCCCAGTAATATGAGTCAATTAAACCATGACATGAGTGTTCTCTAGATAACTCTATCAACATATTTTTCCACCATAAGGCAATGTATAATGTGAACAATCCAAAGATGAACCCAAGAAAATATAAATTAAAAAGTATATATACAAGTCATTTTCAAGGCTCAGAATATTAAAATATCCAACAGCAGGAAAAAAAAAAAACGTTTCATGGATTAAAAAGAGATCACTAAGTTAGATAAAAATTTATGTACATGGAGTATTTGTTTTCAAAATTAACAAAAACACATAAAAAACCATCTACACATCTCATGTGGTATTTTAATGCAAACATTCTCATTCCTATCCATGTGGGTTCCTTTCTAATTACTCCTATGTGAACAATAATTTGCCCTTCTGCCTGGAAGCTTAGCCATTTGACTAGCTTAAGACAGCTTAGGTCAGTCCCCGTCCGGCCTTCCAGCGCTCTGGCACTGCTTCCCCAGCAGCCTCAATGTGGCTGTGGTCAGATTCATTCTCCCTGAAGCGTGGTTGTCCCCTGTCCTCACACTCCTGGGATGGCTCAGGTTTACACAATAGGTTTTCTCTCAGGATGGTCATAGAGTCTTTCCAATGCAGACTGATCCCCAGAGAATCACTGCCTCAGCAACACCTGTAAGTGGATCTGAGTCCTGCAAGAGCTGTGGACTTGTCCTGAGTGTCTCTCTTCACCAGGCTTCCTGACTTCCCTTTTGGATGGAGCTTCTGCTTTTCCTTTTCCTTCCCCTGCAGGGAACACTGGGAGCTGGACCTGCGTGTGGCTCAGTTTACTGCCTTTTCTTCTTGGCATTTTTCAGTTGTTTATCACTCCCTTCATGAATTTCCAAAGAGCTCTCCTTCTTTCTTTTGAATAGTCCTGTTCATTCTTAGACTGACTCTTCTCCTTAGCAGAGCCACACGCAAGCAGCTTCTAGCCTTTCATCTAACCAGAAACCAGATTTGAATTTTAAAATTTATCAAAATCAATCTGGAATCTAGTAAATTCAAATTGAACATAATTTTACTGGAAAAGTTCTCCAATGTGAAGATTCCCAAACTTAAAGAACATAGTATTAAAAGTTGATGAAGTTGTTTAGAATGGAAATTTTAGCTATGTGTGGTGGTACATCCTGTAATACCAGCACTTGAGAGATAGAGGCAAGAAGATCAGGAGTTCAAGGCCTACCTTGGCAATAGCAAGTTTGATCCTAGCTTGGGCTATTGAGACTTTGTCTCAAAAAAAAAAAAAAAATACAGCTGTTAGCCCAACATGATTGGTCATACCTTTAATTCCATCACTCGAAGGCCAAGGTAGGAGGACTGCTGTGTGTTCAAGGACGGCTTGGAACTATAGAGTGAGTTCCAGGTCTAGCCTGAGCTAGAGTGAGATCCTATTTCAAAAACAAACCAGCAAACAAAAAACACAGTTGTTAAGTAGAAATGGAATATCTGGACCATACTCCCTCTCGTCTAGTTGACTTGGATGAGTTTTAATAAAATTTCAGTAAACTCTAATTTGATGTATAGTATTGTCTGCAGTTGGAGGAGTTTGCTTTTAAGTGGTTTTTCTTTAGAGTGGTAGAAAAGCTCAAATAACAAAATCAGAATTTCTTTTCACTTCATCACTTTGCGGATAGTTCTGTGATTAAAGGTGCTTGTTTGGAAAGCCTGTTGGCCTTGGCTAAATTCTCCAGCACCCACATAAAGCCAGACACAAAAAGTGGTTCATTGTTGGGGTCCCCCCGAAGGCCAGCTGTAGGGCCTTCAGACTCCGGGAGTTGGGTACAGTGGAATCCACAAACTCATTTATTTGGCACAATGCACATGGGTGCTTGTCTCTGGACAGGACATCTCATAGTAGGCTTCTCGCGAACATGGGGCTGTAACTGTTGTCACACACATTTTACAGCCACACACAGGACCAGGCCTGTATTGTGCCATACAGTTCATGTGTCTTCATTTACAGTGGCAAGATGCCTTCTCTCTCTAACACACACACACACACACACACACACACACTCTCTCTCTCTCTCTCTCTCTCACACACACACACACAAGAATAAAAAATAAGCTTTTAAATCACCAAAAAATTAAGCTTAACAGGGACAGTATTTAGAACCATAAGTAATAAAAATTAATTTTAGATGAATACATATGTGCATGCTGTAGTTGGCTTCTCATTGCTAACAAAACACCTGACCACAAGCAGGGTATAGGAGGAAAAGGTTTGTTTCAGCTTACAGCCTTGAGGGTAAAGTTCACCATGGCAGGGTAATCAGAGGCACAAGTAGGAATTTGTCCCATACCTGGGTGGAAATTGTCTAAAATCTTCAGGTTCCTCCCCCAGTGACATACCTCCTCCAGCAAGTCTCCACCTTCCAAATTGCCACCAGCTGGATTCCAAGAATTAAAAATACTTGAGGCTGTAAAGGACACTTTACTTTCAAATTTCTTCCATGTCTTTATAAAAAAATGTTCTTATTTTAAATGATAATTTTGAAAGTGACTTGGGATAATCTATCTCCTTTCTTAATTGCCCTCCGTTTCTAGATTTTCAGAAAACGAAAGCTCCTTGTTTTGTGTGAATGTGTCCCCTAAAAGTCATGAGCTGAAGCTTAGTCACCCATATAATACTTTAGAGCACTTTCAGGAGGTGATTTAGTCATGAGGGTAGAACCTTCATGAATAGAAGTAGGGCCCTTTAAGAAAACTTTAGGTTGTGGGCTACACTCACCTATCGTGAAAGAACATGCCATTGGAGGGAAGCAGGCACAAGCATCATCTTGGAACTAGAAAGCTGTCATTGCCATACACTGAACCTGCCGACATCTTGACGTGGACTCTCCCAGGCTCTCCAACTGTGAGAAACAAATGTTTGGCTTTTAATATATTACTCAATTTCAGACATTTTGTTCTACCAGAACAGACTCAGACATCTCTTTATTTTCTGAATTTTTTGATGTATTGCAAGATAATTTCAGAGCTTTGATCTTCTCTGTAGAAGCTTGCAAGGGGTTCACCCATTTTTTTTCTTGCTTAGGAGTAAGAAAAAGAGAAAACTCATATAATTGTAATTTCAAATTAAGTTCATTGCTTTCTGTATGCATGTTATAATGAAGTATAATTTGTGAGGATGATAACTTTGAAGATCTTATTTCTATTGAAAAATGTAGTTCACAGTATCTCTCAGTTGATAAGCTACCTGATTTAAACAATAAAGGTATATTTTCTTTCAATCAGCTAACATGTTAGAGATTCTTAAAAAGTAACCTCATGTGTCCATTCAAAATTAAAATCTATCAGATGCACATACCTCTTTTCCCCCATTGTCATCCCTTCTAATAATTCTAGTTCACATTACTAAATGATCCTCTGAATTCATTTCTCCATACACAAAAGTCATATGTCACAACCACACTGTATAATAGTACATAACAAGTATCACCATCTAAGGTACACAGTATCAACAAACACGGAGTACTCACATATCAACGTCACTATTTCTGTGAATTTTCTTCATAGCTGAGTTCATGCTGTATAATATATATTATTTCACATCCAGCTCTCTGTTTAATGGCTTAACAGAGAAGACTATTAATAAGAGATAACTTTAAAATAATTCATATTAGTAAAAATAAGCATATTTTAAGAAGTAATAAATATGCTGATTAAAAGTAAATTGAGTGATTTTGGTATTTCTTATTCATTTATTAGTTAAAAACAAATATCAGGACCAACTGGAACTACTTCTTTTCATAATGATTAAAAAATAATCAAAAGCAGTAATAATTTTAGTCTCCTGTTCCTACCAAATATTATGCAATTACACTGTACTCTCAGCAGCTTACAACAATAAGTGCCCATCTTCATATCTAGTATTTACAAGGGGCTGCTCCACAGGGCTCATTCTGGATACAGACTGGAAATGTGGCAGCTTCCTACAGTAGTTCATTCTTTGTGTGTGTGCTTGGGGGTGTGCACACACAGTCATAGGTACGCATGTGAGTATGCACAGGTTGTTTATGCTGAGTGCATGCCTGCAGAGGCCAGAGGAAGAAGGTGGACGTCCTCCTGTGTCACTCTTTCACTTTTTTTCTTTGGGACAGAGTCCCTCACTGAACCTGGGGCTCACCATGTTTTCTCTTAGACTTGCTGACCAGCTGGCCCCAGTGATCGTCCTATGGCCCCTCACCCCATGTGCTAGGGTTACAGGCTTGTTTCGCCCTGCTTGGCTTTGTACATAAGTACTAGGGATTGAGTTTAAGTCTTCATGCTTGTGAAGCAACACTCTTCCTTGCTGAACCGTCTCCCCAACTCTAAAAGTAGTTCATTCACAACAGGATGTCAAATAGCTTTCAGAGCAGCTGGTGGGATCGTTTTATAACTTTTAGAGACTTAAACCCAGAACCAGCAATTTGTGTCTTGCACTCATATCCATGTGGAAAGCAGGTCACATGGTAAACATTCAACACGAAAGCCCCAAAAGTCCGGTGGGAGAGCAGGAAAGAACGTTTTCTTTTTTTAAAATTTCTTATTTATTTATTTGAAACGACAGACACACTGAGAGAGAGTGAGAGAGAGAGAGAGAGAGAGAGAGACAGAAAGTCAAAGAGAGAGGGAGAGAGAGAGAATGGGCACACCAGGGCCTCCAGCCACTGCCAATGAACTCCAGATGCATGTGCCACCTTGTGCATCTGACTTAGGTGGATCCTGGGGAATTGAACCTCGAACTGGGGTCATTAGGCTTCACAGGCAAGCGCTTAACCACTAAGTCATCTCTCTAGCCCCAGGAATGTTGTCTAAAGTAGCAAAAAATCACAATTTATCCTCTTCTTCATTGCACTAGGAGAATGCTCAGAGTTCATATAAAATGGTTTGAATTTGCTAAGGAATAAATTTACAAGAAGAGGCACTAAACATTCCTAAGTTTTAATACTTTAAACTCTTTGGTTTGTTAACAGGTTTTTCTGCATTCTCAAAATAGTGCAGAAAACAGACAACACATATTTTGTAAAAGTGATATTGCATGATAAATTAAGGTATCTGTAGAACTGAGCATTCATACTAGCTGCAAATATGCTGGGCTTAGATGTCTCCGTGTACTGATCAATGAGGCCCAGAGGTACTTGAAATCAGATTCTCTTTAATAAGGTATTGAATGCGAAAGTTATTGAAACTATGATTGAGAAGAAAATGAGAGTGGTGATTAAATATCCATCAAACATGTTTTTTTTTTTTTTTTTTTAAGGAACGGTTTTCTTGTGACTATGAGATGAATTACAATGTGAGCTGATGTAGATAGATAGTATGGTAGGGTGAATAATGTCCTCCAAAGATAGCCAAAAACCATCTTATGTGATAAAGGGGATTTCACATGTGCAGTTAAATTCAGCATCTTGAGATGGAGAGATCATTATTTGGATGGGCCATAAAAGTGATCACAATTGTCCCTATAAGAGGGATAGAGAGATATTTTACAGCAGAGGAAGAAAAGACAACTTAATGATGGAGACAGACACTGAAGAAATGTAGTCTGAACTTGGAGGAAGGTACTAGGGGCAGGAAGTACAAGCCGCCTCTAGAAGTTGAAAAAGGCAAGGGAGTGATTCACCTCAAAACCTTCTAGCGGGTGCAAAGCCTTGCCAACACCCCGATTTCAGTCCGGTGTAACTCATTTTAGACATCCTGTCTTCCAGACTGTGAGAGAGTTCATGCGTGGTATAAGCCAGAATGTGTGCCAATTTGTTCTAACAGCCCGAGGCACTAACACCCATGCATGTTAGAATACTGCTGTGTAAAAAGATATTCGATTCAGTGAGTTGCAGTGGGCATGCATGTGTCTTGTGTGTCGTAGGCACTATTTGTTGGGTGGAAGACTGGGAATGAAGCCTTCCAATTGTTATGGGTTGATTTGTGTTCGCCCCCAAATATTGAGATTTGAACCCCCACACATGTGCGTGTGACCCTGTATGTAAGTGGATCTTCTCAGATGATCAGATTTGGATGTTGTAGCACTGGACATGGTGGTGTATGCCTACAATTTCAGTACTAAGGAGACTTAGAGGAGGATGATGGGTTTGGGGTCAGCCTTGGATAGATAGTAAGATTCTGTCTCAAAAACAAGCAAAAAATTCAGTGATATTACTAGGGTGAGTTTCAACTCAGTGTGATTGGTGTCTTAAAAAAAATGGAAAACCTGGCCTTTGAGCCTGTCCTGTGAGAGAGTAGATGATGCAAAGACACAGACCACCAGCTCCAAACTGAACACCTTAGGGTACTGGAAGCGAGGGGAGAGGCAGTGAACAGTCTTCTACAGGCTGTGTGTTCCTTCACACAACCTGTAGAAGGAAGCGGCCCTGCAAACTTCTGGTCTCCAAAACTACGAGATAATCTGCTCATGTTGCTTAAGTTTTCTTGCCTGTGGGGCTGGCTTGTGGCAACCCCGGGAACCTATTACACAGCTATCTATTAGATTGTGTCTATTTTAGGTATTTTTAAAAGAACAAAAACAGGTACTTCTGGTTAAGATGGCAGCATAGGAGCCATGCCAAACCAGCCTAGGGAGGGATTTAAGCAAAACCACAGCAAAATACACTCTTAAAGCAGGCATGATGGCACACACCTTTAATCCCAGCATTTGGGAGAAAAAGGTAGGAGGATTGCCATGAGTTCGAGACCACCCTGAGATTACATGGTGAATTCCAGGTCAGCCTGGGCTAGAGTGAGACCCTACCTTGAAAAACTGAAAAATGAAAAACCACACCCCCCCAATACACTCTTATTCTGAAACATGAAGGAGTATACCTTATTCTTAGACTCAGCAGAGAAGGCAGGAGAGACCAAAATCCACCGGAAAGGAGGAAAATGGCCAGAATCCCACTGAGGCCCTTGTGCCCTGATCCATGAGCTTCACTAGGCACACTGAGCAGCAGCAGAGACCAAACAAGGGGACTTTCCAACCTCATCAGCCTCCTTGCAAAGTCGAGAAATCTGAAGGAAAGACAGCTGAGATCAACTAAGGAGCTACTGAAAGAGATACAGGCGGGACTGTGTGAGCAACTCCAGGCTTCCTGCACTCTCCCATCCCCCAACATCAGAACCAAGAACCTCCAGCATTCAGGCCCTGGCATTCAGCCTCCAGCTGCAGGGCATCCAGCACAGCTGAACAGAACTCCAGCTCCACAGCACAACATGGAGGGATTGAGGTGAGCATTCGGCATTGGTAAGATTGGAAGCCACCCCAAAAGGTAACGAGGCCAACTGACTCTCCTCAAAAAAACAAAAACCAAAAACACAGGCTTGCATTGGAAGTGCTAATCTCTCTTTCCATGTCAGGGCAGGTTATGGGTTACATATTTTTGGTTGGTTTTACCATTTTCAAAAAAGCTGTATTTGGGGGTTGAATATTGTTGCCTTTAATGCTTTCAGGTTTATAGGGCCTTTGTCTTCTGCTTCTGTCATTAATGGGAGTAGGGTCTGATTCAGATCCAGGCTGACCTGGAACACAAATCAGAACAGAATTCTCTACCTCCCAGCTGACAGGTTTAAGGATGTAGAGCAACACACACCCTTAGGGATTTTGGCTTTGTAAGGCTATCTGTTTGTTTTAATCCCCACACTTGTACACTCTGTTCTGTTTTGTATTGAATGTGTATATTGATCAGTTGAAGTTTAGAATTTGCCAGTAAGTTGTTCCACCCAGTCCACTAGAATGCCTGCTTCCCATGCAAACTCAGCACCTAGGGTTACTTTTGGTTGGACTGGGGTACAAGAGCTACACTTGGCACCTTAAATTCATATCCTGAAAGTATATGAAGGTGGATCGCCACATCTAAGAGCACTACAGATAAGTAGAAAACCCAAGCACCAAATCAATTCAGGATTCAAAAGTCACTACAATATAATACAAGAAACACAAAGAATCAAGACAATGCAATCCCATCAAAAATTATAAATCCATCAGAAATGATTGCCAATGAGACTGTTTTAGATGAAATGCCTGACACAGATCTCAAAAGAATGATTTTATCTATATTCAAAGAAATCAAAGAAGAAATGAAAGGAATCAAAGAAAAAACAAAGGAATTATATAAGAAAACAAACTCCTGAAAGAGAACAAAGGAAACCAGCTTTATGAAATAAGGAGGTCATTACAAGACATGAGTAAGGAAATAGAAATACTGAAGAAAAACCAGGCTGAAAACCTAGCTCCGAAGAACACAGTCAGGCAAATAAAAAACTCTGTGGAGTCTCAACAGTAGAATGGATGAAGGAAAGAACAGAATATCCAAACTAGAAGACCAGGTAGCATCTAATACAATCCAACAAAGAAAAAGACAAGCTAATAGGAAGGTATGAATGGGAATTTCAAGATATCTGGGACACTATGAAAAGATCAAAAATATGAATTCAGGGTATAGTAGAAGGAGAAGAATTTCAATCCAGAGGCTTAGTAGGCATTTTCAGCAAAATCATAGAACAAAAATTTCCCCAAATTGGAAAAGAAATGTCAATGCAGATGCAAGAAGCTTTTAGAACACCAAACAGACAAAACCTGGAAAGAACCTCTCCCTACCATGTTATAAATGAACTAGTAAAAACGCAAACCAAAAAAAATATATATTGAAAGCAGTTCGAGATAAAAAGCAAGTCACCTACAAATGCAAGCCCCTCAGGATCACAGCAGATTACTCAACACAAACTTTAAAAGCCAGAAGGGCTTGGTGTGATGTATTCCAAGTTTTGAAAGATAACAACTGTCAACCAAGATTACTATCCTGCAAAGCTATCTATCCAAATTAATGGAAAAATGAGGACATTACACAACAAAAACAGGATAAAGGATTTTATGACAACTAAACCACTTCTACAGAAAATACTTGAAGGACTCCTTCATACGGAAGAGAAAGCAAAACACACACAGGAGGAAATAGGAAAAAATAAACCATACTCAAATAACAGTTAAAACAAGTGAGTAAAGAGAAAAGAGGAAGCACTACAAAACAAGAAAAATGGCGAGACTAAATACATACCTTTCAATAATAACTCTTAATATCAAAAGCCTCAATGCCCCAACTAAAAGACATAGGCTTGCAGACAGGATTAAAAGGCAGGATCCTGCCATTTGTTACCTCCAGCATACTCATCTCTCAATAAAAGATAGACACCATCTTAGGGTGAAAGGATGGAAAACGGTATTTCAAGCAAATGGGCCTAGGAAACAAGGAAGGGTTGCTCTTCTAATTTCTGACAGGATAGACTTCAAACCAGCACTAGTGAGGAAAGACAAAGAAGGTCATTTTATACTGATTAAAGGAACACTCCAACAGGAGGACATTACAATCCTAAACATTTATGCACCTAACATGGGGGCCATAGTAACAAAAACAGCATGGTACTGGCACAAAGACAGGCATGTAGATCAATGGAACAAAATAGAGGACCCAGATGTTAATACATATAGCTACAGTCATCTGATTTTTAACAAAATGCCAAAAATATTCATTGGGGAAAAGATGGCCTCAGTGGTGCTGGGAAAACTGGATAGCTATATGTAGAAGGATGAAAATAGATCCTTGTCTCTCTCCGTGCACAAGAATCAAGTCCAAGTGGATCAGGGACCTTAATATCAGACCTGAAACTCTGAAATTGCTAGAGGAAAAGGTAGGGGAAACCCTTTAACATATTGACATAAGTAATGACTTTCTGAATATAACCCAATTGGTCAGGAAATAAAGCCACTAACCAACCACTGGGACCTCATGACATTACGAAGCTTTTGTACAGCAAAGGACACTGTGAATAGAGCAAAGAGACAACCTACAGAACGGGAGAAAATCTTTGTCAGCTACATATCTGACAGAGGATTAATATCCAGAATATACAAAGAACTCAAAAAGCAGAACAATAAGAAAGAAAACAACCCAATTAAAAAATGAGCTATGGAACTAAATAGAGAGTTCTCAGAAGAAGAAATACAGATGGCATATAAACATCTAAAAAAGTGTTCTACATCCTTAGCCATCACGGAAATGCAAATTAAAACTACTTTGAGATTCCATCTCATTCCTGTCAGAATGGCTACTATCAAGAAAACAAATGACAATAAATTTTGGCGAGGATGCAGAAAAATGGGAACCCTTCAACACTATTGGGGGGAATGTAATCTGGTCCAACCATTGTGGAAATCAGTGTGGAGGTTCTTGAGACAGTTAAAAGTAGATTTACCATATGATCCTGCTATAGCACTCCTAGGCATTTATCCAAATGACTCTTCTCACTGCCTTAGAGATACTTGCACAACCATGATAACTGCTGCTCTATTCATAATAATTATGAAGTGGAAACAGCCTAGATGTCCCTCCACAGATGAATGGATAATAAAGATGTGGTACATTTACACAATGGAGTTCTATTCAGTGGTAATGAAAAATGAAATTATGAAATTTGCAGGGAAATGGATGGATCTGGAAAGGATTATACTAAGTGAGGTTACCCAGGCCCAGAAAGCCAAATGTCGCATGTTCTCTCTCATATGTGGATCCTAGCTACAAATGCATAGACTTATGCAGGAGCTAGAACTAAAAATCGGTTGCAGAGGCCCGTAAGCCAGAAAAAGGCTATAAGGGATGGAAGAGAGGGAAGGACTTAAGGGGATGGTATTGTATATATGTGAGTAGAAGAATAGATTATATGAAAGGGAAAGGTCTAAACAAGGCCAGGGGAAGAGAATGTGTAAAAGCAAATGTGTAAAAGAGGGGGGAGGGTCAATCAAAATTCAAGATATTCTGAATAAGACATATGTAAACCTACTTTTTTGAATAATGGCACATCCAGAAGCTATGGTTTGTTACTAGAAAATTTTCAGTGCCAGGGATGGGCTACCTTCCAGTGAGTTGTTGGCCAGGGAGGTCCCTGTTGCCTCCAAAACATTACAGGCTATTGCCAAGGCCCTTGGTTTCCCTTGAGAAACAGATGGTAAGACCCTATTGCTGAAGACGTCACTTGCCTGAATGGCAAGGTCACTGAGAAATCAAGCTGGTACTGAACAGAAAACCTTCTCTCTGTAGACCAACCAACTGAAAGCTAGAAAAAGCTGAACTGCATGCAGCCCTATGGGAGACAGAAATCTTCAGTGGTGAAAACAGTGGACACTGGAAACCTCAAGTTTGGCCAGACAGGCCCAATGACTGAATGGGTGCAATAGTGGCATGTCTACTTTGGGGGAAACCAACTGCTCTCTAATTGGACTGAAGGTACGCTCTATGGGAGGGAATATATGCCTGGTACTGAAAAACTTAATCAAAAGCCTATGGAGAGGAGTTCATGAGCCTTAGGGGTATAAAGCCTGCTCCTGTCTGGCTAATATATATATTATTCCCACCAAGCTGCCCTGAAAGCACTATGATTAATGTTCATATTCATGTATTAATGCTACTCTCACTTCTGGTTAGAGAAGCTTCTCTTTTCAGATGGCAATGGCCACTGGGATGACCCAAAAGACAACATAGTGCTGAGAAGAAGGGATGGAGGAGTGCCCAGTGCTGAAACACCTCTGTCACACCCTCCCAGGCTCAGGGACCATTGCAGAAGAGGGGGTGGAAAGAATGTAAGAGCCAAAGAAAGGATACGACTCCTTACAATGCAACTATCCAGACAGAAATTGGCCTCGATATCCATGACCTTGCAGTGCCTAGCAATACCTTCACAAGACCCTCATAATAGGAGAAAAAGATGATGACATCAACTTAAAAGAGAGACTAATGAAGAGAGGGAGGGGATATGATGGAGAGTGGATTCCTGAAGGGAAAAGGGGGAGGGGAGGGAAATATGGTTTATTGTCTGTACGTATAGAAGTTATCAATAAAAAATAAAAAATGAAAGAATAAAAACAGAAAACGAGTACAATGGGCAGCTGTGTTCCTAGGACTTCTTAATTGCTAATTTAAAAGCAAATGCCAAGATTCCCATTGGAATCCATTTAAATCTTTTAGTCAAGTTTTGCTATTTTTTTTTTTTTAGTTTGCATTTAAATTTTAAATGTATGAATTCCCCAGTAGCAAATTCTGTGTTTGATTTGGCAAGCTGCCTTGCTAGCTAAGTTTCTTTCTCTCTGTCTCTATGCTTCTTAGTATCTTTCATTCTCTCTCCTGTCTTCCTTCCTCCTTTGCTTCTTCTTCCCTTCTCTTCATCCATCTCTTAAGTATAACAGTAAAACCTACATGGAATGGAACAAGTTACAGGATGAATTGCTTTTGACCAAAACAGGTTGGTAGGGACTATGAGCCAAACTTCTCTCAAGACACAATTGCAGGAGAGCCCATCAGATGACATGGAGATCACAAAGGCTAGCTCCAGAGTGGGAAGGCTTTTCATTCATCCATCCATTTTTCCAAAAGCCAGAAACAAACTATGTGTTTTCCTTTTACTGGCTGAATGAGGCCTTTGACTTGAACCTGCTGAGCTGATGAATGTAAGAGAGAGAGAGAGAGAGAGAGAGAGAGAGAGAGAGAGGAGAGAGAGAAATACCAACTGAATATCTTGTACAGTCCATTCCCAGTCATAAAATGTTTAAGTGTTTTAAGAAGGTTTCTGCATCTTCTGGCGTGGGTATTAGAAACTTTTGGAAGTGGCATACCTTTGCCTGCACGTAGACATGTATATCATGCATTTTTACAGATGGCTGTCCTCAACATCAGGTGAGGACATTGCCATCTAAGGAACTTCCGAGGTCTGAAAGGGTGGCACTGAGATAACTTCCTCAAGTTCCATGTTGAATGAGAATCACAGCCAGACTCACACAGAGAGATTACTTCTGAAACAAGAACTGACAATGGGGTGATTGGGGGTACAGTGAAGGCAGTCCAATGAGTAAAGAAGAGATTCTTATTATTTTAGTTTCTCTGACCTGGAGAATTATAGATGTGAAATGTGCAGAGTTATTGCTGTTGGGTTTAGTCACACTTATTTGCTGAGAAATGACAGTTAAGTAGGGTTTAAAGAATAATTTGATAGGATCTAGAGCAGAGAGAATTTTCTGCATTTTTCTCATCTTCCTGTGTTTGCTCAGAAACGAGAATGCCTCAGTACTTAACAGCTTTGAATTTGAAATAATTTTTAATACTCAGAACAACATATTGAGGAAGTTTTACAATAATACTTTTAATACTCAGAACAACATATTGATGCCAACAAACTAGAAGCAAATGACTTTAAAAGGAAGGAAAATGAGTTTGAGTTTCATGATGCCAACAAACTAGAGGCAAATGTGGCTTTAAAAATTAGGAAAATAGTTTAAATATTTTTTTTTGTTGTTGTTTTAAATTCTGAAGACTTGTTTATAATGGAGAGTTTTCTGAAAAGATACATGCCCAACAAAAATGTCCCTAAATTTTGAATGTCCCCCAAATGTTTATATGTTAAAGGCCTTGTCTCCAGGCTCTCTCTATTGAGAGGCAGTAGAGCCTTTGAAGAGATGGGGCCTAGTGAGAGGCCCTTACGTCACTGGGGACACACCCTCATCCGGGAATGTGAACCTTCCTTTTTCCTGTCCTTCCTGGCTGAAGAGGTGAGCTGTTTGGTTCCATCACGTGCTCCTGTCATGGTGTGGATCAGTTGATCATGATGCACTGCACTGAAAAGCCCAAGACTGTGGGTCAAATCCGTCTTTCTTTCTTAGTGAGTTCCTGTAGGCATTAGTTATAGTGATGTTAGTGAACTAATATATTGTCTATGCTTTTCTTTAGTCCCTAGAACACAGCTATGTGTATCTCTTGCCTAAAACAGGAGCATTTGTGAACCTGTGTATATAAATGTATGTTTTCTAGATTCTGTTAGTTACTAATATTTAAATATTTTCCTTTTGTATTTATTTTTTAGTTTTTTTTTATTTTAGAGAGAGAAAGAAAGAGAGGGAGAGAGAATTGGTGCACCAGGGTGTCAGCCATTGAAATTGAACTCCAGATGCTTGCACCACCTAGTGGGCATGTGTGACTTTACGCTTGCCTCACCTTTGTGTGTCTGGCTTATGTGGGCTCTGGAGAGTCGAACATGAGTTCTTAGGTTTTGCAGGCAAGAGCCTTAACTGCTGAGCCACCTCTCCAGTCTGTCATTTTTGTGCTTAAATTGTTTCTTTGGTACTAATTAGCTGATTCAACCCATTGTGTTGGTGACCTGTGCTGGGCATTAAAGGCATAACAGAAAAAAAGATACATGATCTTTGCTATTTATTTATTTATTTATTTATTGAGAGAGGGGAACACAGAAGAAGAGCAAGCAAAGAGAGAGAGAGAGAGAGCAGGAGTATGGGCACACCAGGGCCTCCTGCCACTACAAATGAACTCCAGACATACAATATTTTGTGCATCTGGCATCACATGAATACTGGGGACATGATCCCAGTCTTTGCAAGCAAACACCTTTTTCCATGGAACCATCTCTCCAGCCCCATATTCTTTGTTTGCAATACATTCATCGTGTAGCTTGGTTTTGGTTGTGCCCACTAAAGCATCAATACAAGTTTAACATTAAAACTCCCAGAGAAAAATGAGGCTGAAGGAGAAATGGGGTCCTTTGTGAGAGGTAACTCCAAAACCCCAGAAGTCAGGGAGGGAACCAAAACTGCTAAACCCAGTGATTGCCTGAGGTGAATTTTCCCCCTTCTCCTCAAACATGATGAAGAGATCCAAGTAACACTTAATTCAGCCGCATAAGAGAACTCCCTAAAACCTCCATGCTGCCAGGGTCTGAGCTAGCAAGTTCCCTGGTTTATCCTGCAGCTGGTGGAGCATCTTGCCTCTTTTCTGATCACAGACTTCGTCCTGAGCAATTGCCATTTGCTTGTGCCAATGCAGATGCTAGGCTTCTCGTGTCACCCTCCATCCTCCACTGAAACACAATTAAAAGGTCAACCAAGGATCCTGAACAAATGGTGCTGGGGTTGAGGGGAGAGAACGCAGCATGAGTGCTTTGTCCACGGCTTAGTTTGTTTACTGCAGAGCTAAGAAAACATTTTGTTTCAAGCCGAGTTTTATGCATTTGTCAATAAAGCCAGGTTTGGAAAGGGCAACATTCAGCCTGCTTGTCACAAAGTCCCCACATGCTTGAGACTCCAGCAGCAGTGAGGGGCTTGCAAATGTCTGCCTAGGTCCTCTTGCCTCCATCCAGCTGGCAAGAGATCTGTGAAGCAGACCCTGGAAAGGGGACTTGCACACACTCAGGATGATTCAGTGAGGAAATAAGAAAAGAAAGGCAGCATAGGATGTGTTAGTAAACATTTCTTGCACTGACAACTAGGAATCAGTCTTTCTACGGGGCGGTGGTAACATCATGGCACATGCTTCTGGTGTGCCTTCCATTTCATGGCCTTGCTTTTAGCCATACTTACTGTTAAGAAATGACAGTTAAGCAGGGTTTAAAGAATGATTTGATAGGAGCTAGAGCACAGAGAGATTTCTGCATCTTTCTCATCTTCCTGCACTTGCTCAGAAATGAGAATAGCACAGTTCTTAACAGCTTTCAGCTTGTCCAGGGTTTCAGATTCTCTAGAACTTCTTCATGATACAGAACAAAGTGTGACAGGAAAGTGACAGTAGAAGTGCATGGATAGGAGGCATACGGGTGGACAACCAGGCTTGCTGCTATAAGCACTAACCCTCGTGGGAGAGGAAGGTGAAGCAAGCAATGCTGCTTCCTTGCTTTTCCCTGAAGCTGCCAGACACCCTCCTTTGCACCCTCGCTCACCCTTTCCCCTGGAACACTAACCCTCTGTGTATCTTAGGACGACACACCTACCTACACCTTTAAGATTCAGATGGAATGTCACCTTCTGGGTGAGGTCTTCTCTGACCATCCTATTTAAAATTTGCAAGCTACTTTCGATACTCAAAAGCCTGTTATGTTTGTCTCCAAAGCTTGGAGCACATTTTGACACTCTTTTACTTTCTTACTCACTCTTTATCCGTTATAAGAAAGCTTGCTGTTTTGTTCATAATTTTCTTTCACTTTTTAGAATGGAACAGATCCTGAGTAGTTGCTCAATAATTAATCAATATGACATTGACTTCCTTACTGAATTCTCCTTTCTTGGGATATGTGTACAACTTCCTCTCACATCCAATAGTTCTCTTCTTGTTATAGAACATAGGTGCTTTTCTATGAACTCATCTATGATATCTATGTCACTATTCTTAACCACCGAGTCAGCTTTCCAGCTTTCTTTGGCACTATTCTTGACCATCCTGAGTACTATATTTCCTGAAATTAAAATAACAGACTAAGAGATCATTTAAAAATTGAGAAGCTCATAAATAAATAAATAAA